>CM027087.1:12714826-13314826 GCA_015343265.1 Pao palembangensis | reverse complement strand
GGGCAGTGCTGGTATTACACTAAACCCACAAATCGTGAGCTTGCGCGGTACAGAGCGCGAAACCAGCCTTCAAAAATACAGAATCTGTGATACATATTTTAAATGATGGACTGACTTAATAAATGAGTTGGTGATTTTGAAAGCAGATTTTCAAGCTGTTATTTTGATAGAGAAAAATCAACGGCCTCAACCACACCGCCATTCGAAGACGTGCAGACGCGTGTCCCAGCTGTCTCCGCATCAGAACATTTCAGAGATTCAGGCTACAAAACGAGGGGCTGAAAATACTAAAATAATCATCAAAAATCTCTGAATATTTTGAAAAAAAAAAAAAAAAGTCTCCAGCGAGCTCATTAGAGTATAACAGGAAAAGGGAGACGGTAGCCGGCATAACCACGCCGCTACAGGACAGGACCAAAAGCATTAAAGCTAGCAGCTATTACACATTCAGTTTGTGTAGATGCTAACAACAGCAGCTAATGTTCACGCCATATGAAAGCAACTTACGGATGAGCATTAAAGACAAAAACGGTAACGGGAAAATCAATGGCTGCTGAAAGTAGACTCACCTTCAGCTCGCCGGATTCCCACAGACTCACCGGAGAATGATTAGAGCGAGGACGGAGCAAAGCCAGAAAAGTGGTGATGGGTCTGGAGAAGGAGAGAGAAGAA
Source organism: Pao palembangensis (assembly GCA_015343265.1). Taxonomy (NCBI): domain Eukaryota; kingdom Metazoa; phylum Chordata; class Actinopteri; order Tetraodontiformes; family Tetraodontidae; genus Pao; species Pao palembangensis. Next base: position 13,314,154 of record CM027087.1, on the reverse strand, counting down.
AATAATTACCGAACGCTGCGCGGGGCTAATGCTAGGTCACTGTCACGTCGGGAACGAACATCACGGGGTCGCGGCCGACCTGTGTTACGCTGCCCAATTACCACGAGGCCGTGCAGTGGCATGCAGTGCCACGGGAAGTAGGGGTGCTGGGGATTCTGCAGCGCCCCCCCCCCCCCTTCTGGTGGCAGTGCAGCACCCCAAAAATGTATTTACCCAAAACATAAATACATAAAATAAAGTGGAAAAACATGCTAAAAGTGGAAAACTGGAAACATTAATTACTATAAATGGTCGTGGTCTGCCATAGCGATAATGTTTTATGTTTATTATTTAATTAATTTAATTATTCTTTGTGTCACATGATCAAGTGTCACATCCGGTCACTCAAGGATCGTCAGCGCTGACCACAGCCATGGTGCAAAGAAGAATTTCCAACTTCTTTGGGAAGCCTCAAAACAAAGGAAACAGCCTAGAGTTGGAGGAGACTCAAAGCCCAGTCCACCCACTCCACTCCAAAAATGAACAAACAGCAGCACCCTCAGATTGTCAGCCCCAGAACAGGTGTTGTGCACCTGAAAGAGGTGAGACGTCCTCGGCGACTCTCCCAGCAACACCGTCCAAAACATAGCTGCAAAGATGTCAAAGCTCCATCCACAAACAAAGGCTCTTTTCAAAGACGTTTGATGAAAACCTCATCAAACTATCTCGTCTCCCCATCTCAGTTGCATCATCACAGAGAACATTGTCCAGCCTTCGCTGCCTGAAGACATGGTTGAGCGCAACGATGACACAAAAAAGACTGACGCACCTTGCTCCTCATGCATGTTCATGGAGATGTTGTGGACAGTCTGGACATTGGCAGCCTAACCCCCGTTTCTAACGGATGCGGTGCGTCTCCGTCCGTCCTGATTAGATTCCATTCAAGTCAATGCGTCAGTTTCCACTGGCTGCGGCTCCGTCCACGGCAGGGCTGGGGGCCTCCGTTGCCCTCCAGAAAAATAGGCACTTTTCTATTTTGGACGGATGGATGGACGGAGCACGCCGCAACAATCTAGCACAAGGCATCGCGTGCGGCACAAGAAGTTGGGTGCGAAGAAAACAAATAAAACATCCGGGAATTTGTCAAAATAAAAGGTCCCGTATTTAGAACGATCGTTTCTACGTCATTACATGTATGAATCATCTTTTTCTTGTGCTGCTTTATCTCTTGTATGTGGGTGTGTGAAACATCACAAGTTAACACTGTTTGCAGCAGATCTTCGAATATATTAAATAAATAACGCAAATAACCAGAATTTACAAGAAATAATCGATTTATTACACATTTTCGGAAAAAGTAATAAAACTACCCATGGTAGAGTCACTAAAATCCGAAGAAAGGGGAAATTTTACTCCTCTAGGAACAAAGAGCGTCTTCTTCTGTGGCTCGTTTCTAAAACTACAAAGTGGTAATATCACGCGGTGGATTGTGCTAGATTGTTGCGGCGTTCTCTGTCCATCCAGACGCATCAGGTATAAACGGACAGACGGCAAAAATCTGGACGGACGGGGTACCGGGGTAATGAGGGGCTTCATCAGCAACCTAGATTGGAAGGCCACATTTGGAATTGCGTTACGCCCGTAAGCCATTTCCTTTTATAATGCTACACAGCACAGCACGCGGCGACTTCTCCACCACCGTTACGTGGTGTGCAGCTGTTACAAATAGCTTACCGTTGGCAAGGTGATCAGCACCATGGAAAGTTTGAGACACGTTTGTTCTGGTTCCATTAGGTATAGTATGTCCCTTTGGTTGGTAAGTAAAGATTTTTCATTCTCAGTGGCTATGACTGTCCTTCACACCTTGTTCTTCCGATCCTGACAGATCCACGCCTTGATGGTGCACGTAGCATCATCGAGCGTTGACGCTCCGTGTGTTGGTATAAATACACAACAACAGCATTTCAGAACAGGCAGATTTGCTGCAGATCAATAAATAATGTCCCTTCGAGTTCATGAGGCCTGGAAATGTCTTCTGGAAGACACAAAGGTCCTTGCAGATGAAATATTTACTCCAGCCAGAGTCTCTTTCATTTCCATGACATGGTGATGTGTTTTCCTTCAGACTTCGGGGATTTCGCTGTTCCAGCCCAACCACGAGCCGGAGCGAACCCAGCAACATCACTGCTCATATTAAAAATGCATCCACGTGTTCCGAGGGAGAGACAAAGTAGATCATTTCAACATTTACTTTAGCAGATCAAAGAAATGAAAGAAACGAGGGGATGCTGGTGGTGGAGTTCAAAGGTCAAGGGCCCACAGGCTCCCGTCAGATGTCTGCTTTACTTTCTTCTCTCTTCCTGTGATGCACGCCATTCCCCAGGCATGGAGGGAGGGACAAAAGCCCACATCCACGCTAGGCTAAGGAGCCGCCTGCTGCTTCCAGCCCGTTGGTGGCGGACATCGGGTCTGGCGTCAGAAGATCAACGAGTCATGCTAATTCAAACATTCCTGATGCAGCTAGCACGAGCTGTACGCAGCAGGGCCAACGTGGACACCGCGATGAGTGGAGAGCCCCTGGAGAGCCAATCTGGAACAAACGACGGCACAGACGCTTGCCCGCTGGATGCAGCACTACCAAAAACAACGGCTACTAGATCACATATTCACAGACGCTAAAGTACCTGAACTGATTATTCACTTGACAGTTGAGCTCAGTGTTCAGGCCAAGTACTCCAGTTTCAAGCAGTTTCAAGCCGCGTCTTCTCCTTTTGGTTTGTATCCTGTTTTGGATCTAAGCTTGGGGCACGCCGGGAGGGGCCAGGCCAGAGAGCCACCTCACCCAAGCAGCCGCTCTTCCTCTTCCATGCGTGTACAGGATGCTCACAACTACTGTTATTTGATTTTAACTCCACTCCCAAGTTATATTTGGTAATTTATTTATATCTTTTCTGGGCTAAGGGCAGCCAGGAGACTGTAGACCGCATGCTACTGCTACATGCTATAAATGCACATTGGATTTAGATCTTGATGAAGGGGCCAGCCAGGTGGTGCGGGAAACTAACCCCCAAATGAGGATCGAAGGTTAACTAAAAATTATGCTTGATGTACTATTGACTGACAAAATATTTTGAAGAGCCTGTAAATGGGTCCAACTAGAGATGGATGATGAAGCTCCAAATAATGTTTGGCCCCACCTTCTTGAGAGGACGTTACTAACTAATCAAGCTGACAACCCTCTTAATTTGGCTTTTGGAGAAATTACTGTGAAGGGTCTGCGGGCCGGATTAAATAATTCATCGGGCCACATGTGGGCCCCGGGCCTTAGTTTGCCCTCCTCTGGAGTAGGAGCTAGTGATGGTTCCCAGAAGATGAGAGGACAGACACAACAACCAGACCTGTAAGACGAAATTGCGCCACCCCTAAGGTCTGAGAATGAACCGGCTTTTCCCAGCAGGAACCGCCATATCGCTGAAGCTAGCAGGCTGGAAAACTTGATTTATTCAAGAGTGAAATCAAAAGTTTAACAAGAATCCCATGAATAAATTTGCCGTGACATCAGTAAGACCAAGCCCCTTGAGCATCGCTTTAGCCTCTTTTCCTTTGGACTGTGTGTCACGCTGTTAATTCGTGGTGTTGGATTAGATTGGGACTGGCAAAGACCCCACTTTAGCAGAGCCCCTGGCCACCCTGGAGCCTCACTGATGAGCCCCTTGTCAGCCATCAGCCCCTGCCGTTCCATTCCATTTCTCAGACATTCCCAGGGGTGACAGGGAGACGCTGGGTGGCTGATAGAGAGAGTAATTAAAAGAACTGATTAGAGTGATGGAAGGAGGACACCCAGGGAGAAAACAGGACTCTCTGTCAAGACGAAGAGGGCCGAGAATAAAGAGAAGAACGCATATATAACAGGATTTTCCTCTTCTCCGACTTCAATTAGGGCGAAATCTCAGGGGAGCCGTCGTCTCACAAGTCTGAGAAACACTGGGTGGAAGTAAATGAGAGGATTAGCCGAGAGATTGCCAAGGTAAGGCCAACAACAAGCCTGTTAGCCGCACTTCTGCCCGTTTCAGAGAAATAATTGATACATCTACGCCTTAATGGAACACGCGTGGGTTTTCAAAGAGTGGAAGTCGTCATTGCTGAGATTTACAGTAAAAGCTGTGTTAGTGTCCTGAAGATGAATATGACACAAGTTCTTATGTGACGTGGCAACATGTGTGGACCTCACCTTCTCCAGCACGGCTGGTTCAATCACATTCTGCTGTAGTACCTTGGAAATACTGCAACAACAAACATCAAAGCACCTTGACCCGGATTAACGCAGACATCAAAGCATTTCCCTGATTTATCACAAACATCAAAGCACCCTTACCTGGATCCAGAGATCAAAGCACCATTTCTAATTTAACACAGACATCAAAGCACCTTCGTCTGGATCAACTCAGACATCAAAGCATCTTTGTCTGATTTAACAAACATCAATGCATCTTTACCTGCTTTAACGCAGGCAGCAAAGCAACTTCATCTGGAGTTAAACACCATGTTAATTTCTGCAAATAGGCTCTCTGGCCTGGCTCTGTACTTTGAAGAGATCATATTTCGCGGCTGGAATAACCTTAATTAATTGGAGTCAGAATCACAGTCATGAACAGCTTGTTCACCCAGCAGCAGCTCATATACCATCTTCACCTTTCAACACCTTTCATCGCGTCCAATTAATTAGCAGGTTAGAGACAGACTTCACACACGTAGTGAAAGACAGACATGACAGTAGGTGTCAGAGTTTAAATGTAGCTGCATTCGCAGGCTTAGCCTTGAAATGAAACCAGTCATAGTGACAGATTCGACAAGAAAAACATGGGCTGTGAAAGTAAAGTCTTTGGTGTTTTGTGTGGAAGTAACTTTTGTTCTAAATGTACTGAAGAGCAGAAAACTGGGATAGTTCTGGTTTTAAGGAGCCGCTTACTCCCTTCAACCGACAAATATCCCACAACAATGGGGTCGTGCTGCCTGCAAACAGCAGCTGGAGCTGGAAGGAACCGTGGTCGAGGTGAAGAAGGTCTCACGGAGGTTTTATTTCTCACATAAAATCCCCAGACTACAGATGTTACCATTTACCAATAATAACTAGGCCTGTGGTGGGATCACGCGTGAGTTTCAGCTACTCCGTCTAATCTAGACATGATGGAAAACTGCCGGATTTCTGGGAGTTTTATCAAGTCAGAAGAATGTAGGCCAGCAGTCAATGAATGGGTGAGCACATGTGACGGCACAAGTCCAACTCACCCAGCATATTAAGGATGAATCCATCTGTACTGGTTTCCTCTAATTTCTGGGGATGGAGAGAATCTAGTTTAATATTTGTCTTACTGACACACACACACACACACACACACACTTCTGCTGACGGTTTGGTGTATCTGTTTGTCGTGTTTAAGCCCCACCTCCTCTGTGTGAGCCTGTGCATGCTGCACCGTACAGACAAAACACATTGGAGATGGATGTAGTCATGTGACCCAGACCCAGACATTCCTTTAAACTACCTAAGAAACACTGAGTGATAAGAAGCTAAGGTTTGCGGTGGTTCTGAGGCCAGCAGATCAGGGTGTGAAGGTTTGACTGCATAGGGCAGGGGTGTCAAACATACGGCCCGTGGGCCGGATCAGGCCCGCAAATGGGTTTTATCTGGCCCGCAAGATGATTTTTCAATTTAAAAAAATAAAAAACTGCTATTCTAAATGCGTCGACTTGATGTTGCAACAGCAATTCTGTTAAGCAACCAAAAGAATACAATTTACGTCGGCATTTTGACACCAAACACGCCAAAGTTAGCCTTTGAGAAAAACAAAAAATTCTCCAAAAATTAAAAGGAAAACTACGACGGCAGTAGAACGTGCTCACGAAAGGCACAAAAAAAAAAAATCCTGCAGCAGTGAAAGCTAGCTTTTCTGTGGCTGAAGAAATCGCAGACAGTGCCTTTTGAAGCAGTGTTTGCTGAAGGTCTGTGAGCAGGAGCACGCATCACTAATGACAACCCGTTTGACACGCTGTTCTACGGATCGCCTCCGCACAAGACCTAAAACCAGACACTGACACTCTGGTCACGGAAAATGGCATCAGACATCTGGCATAGGAAAGCATTTTTAGAAACCTAATTAAAATATAATAAAATGTATTTCAACCAAGAAGTTTATAATATTTAAACTGTTGAACTACAATTTAATGATTGAGCTTGCCTTTTGTTTTTGTTATTTTAAGAATGTGATCAATGAGGATGGTGGAGAGGGGATCCACTTGGTGTGTTGAAAGACCGGAAGCATCTCTTCATCAACTTCACCTAAAAACTTGGCCAAGTTGTGAATTGAGATAACCCTGATTTTGTTATTTTGAGTTTATTACATATACTATTTGATATGTAAAGCAATGAATTTAGTGTTTACCGGTTTATGTGTTTATGCAGACAAATCTGCAAGGCTGTGTGCAGCCATTTGTTTTTGTAAAATGTTACGTCTGTCACACGTTCTTAGCAGCTCACAATTGTTAGTTGCACTTATTCTGTTCTAAAGCTCTAAACTGTGACAAAAAGTTTTTAAATAAAGTTTTTCAATAAAGTAATATTTTTCTTTATTCACTTGGATAGTTTGATCATTTATTGATGGAGTAATTTGGGTTTCTTAACCTGACAATTTAAAAAGATTTATGTTAGAGCAACTATTAAACATACATTTTTTACATCTATGCAAATGCATATATAATATTTGTAATTTGAATAAGTAATAAATTCAGTTATTTAACATTAAAGAGTAGTTACATTTATTTTACAGTTATACTGTCTTACTATTGCATGCGGCCCTTTGAGGACAACCCTTATGCTAATATGGCCCTCGGTGAACATGAGTTTGACACCCCTGGCATAGGGAGTATTCAGGTTTCCACCGATCTCTCACCCATCGGCTCCGCTCTGACATGGAGAGAAGCCGGAACCTCCACCAGAACCCCTCACACACTGCTGCTCCATTAGCAGTTGCTAGCATGTTCAGGGCACGCCGTCACTTTAAATTCTACTGAGATGAAAAATAGCCCTGGTTAATTAATATACATTGTCCCTGTTAAATAAACTACTAAATAAATAAATACTCATTGGTTCACGTGCCTCACGATCCAACACAAATGCTAAGACAACACTACGTGACAGAGAATAGGGGAAATCAGAGCAAGAGGCCATGGAGATCCCCCAGTCTGACAGCCCGTTGCTCAGAGAGGAAGTGGCTTCAAGGTCAGCTGTGTGTCCATACCCAGGCTGCCTTTTAGGAGTCGAGCTGGACGAGCTCCAGCAGCTCCAAGGCAGCATCCGCACGTTCCACCAGCAACAGCACGGATGCTCCCGAGTGGCCCAAAAAAATGATCGTTGCCAACACATATAGCTTCCAATTAGAGCAAGAGATGTGCTAATAACAAACTACAACCAAATCACAAAGAAAAGCATAAAAGGAAATCAGAATCAGAAGAAACTTTATCTCCTGGAGGCCACGTCAGCGCAATTCCATCCATGTTATATCGGTCTGAATCCGGAGAAACTAACACACGTCTGTGCGTGTGTGTGTGTGTGTGCGTCAGCCAAGATGCAGCAGCAGAAAAGACGCCCTGACTCTCGTCCAGTGTGACAGAGGCAGCGGCTCACCTGGAGATGGAGACGTCGGCTGGCTCTGATTGGTTACCACGCATCGCTTCTGCTGGCATGGATTTAACTGTGTCTTGATCAACATTTGTGATATTTGAAGGCTCTGCGTCTGCCCCTGCCGGATGTTCTGCTCTCCACTCCATTCCGGAAGACGGATGTGATTTCTGATGGAACGGTGCATCGCCGGGGGAGCGAACGCAACATTGGTATTCAGCCAGACGAGCGGCGGAGTCCCGTCCTCCTCACCTCGACGTTGACCTCAGGACCTCCAAGTGAAAAATCATTTAGCTGCATTCTGACCGCGGGGAGGACACGCATGCACGCAGATGCAAACCAGTGGGGAAATTTGCAGCCTGGGCAGCTGCTCTCCAACTTTTTCCAGACTGCATTTCCATAAAGTTGCCAGTCAGACGAGATTTATGTGACTTCTTCACATGTATGCATCCGATCCAATCGTCACAATCATTCTCACATGCATGTGTTGCTTAACTCAAGTCTCTAGAAGATAATTAGTCCTCGCTGTGTGAGGAGGAATCAGTGTTGATTCCTCCTCCTCCTCCTTCATGCTCATTACAACAAAGATATTCAGATGTGTCTCTGCCCTGAAAACAGACATTTAACTCTTCCATCATGTTCCATCAGGCTCAAGTTCACCTCTGAGGATGTTTGCATGCCACTGCTGCTGCAGTCAGACGTAATGCAGTCAGGGACAGGCAAAACGATGCACAACAGAACATGTCTGCGCGCGGGCCGAGGGGCTCACACCGACACACCTTCATTGAATTATGCATGAAGCCGGAGGAACCAAATCAACTTTGCCAGCATGCTCATGCCATGCTAAACGGTAGCTAAGTGATCCAGACTCCCCAGTCTTCTCCACATGGATTCAGGTCAGAGGATGTGAGGAATCAGATGTCATAAACGCAATGATCCAACGTCAATGCTTTATTTAACTCCGCAGAGCCGACAGCATCCATGCAAATGACTACAGCTGCAGCCGACAAGAAACCAGGTCCATTTCTCCAGGGTGAGCGCTGAATTAATCATTTAAATTAGACAAGCTGAGATTTAGGAGCCACTGGCTTCAGCGAACATGAGTATTTTCAGGCTTCCATAATTCTCCAGCCGAGCCACAGACGGCTTGACTCACCTTTGATTGATTTGAAGAGAAAATACAAATTACCTTCTGACCTAAGTGTAGTTGAAATGCCCAAATTGGCTCCAGTGCAGCCTAAGTTTGCACATAATTAAAGAATAATAATAAATAACGGAAATATTAAAGTAGAGATACTCGAGTATCTTGGTACTTTGGTCACTGGCCCGAAGTTCGCCACAGTTTGTCCCTATACAGTTTACTACAGGTGTGGATAAAACGACACATATGGTTCGTGTGTGCGCGGGCTGCTGTGTTTTTCGGCTATTTTTAACACACTCTGCTGTGTGTGTGTGTGTGTGTGTGTGTGTGTGTGTGTGTGTGTGTTGTTAGCCGGTTAGCCGGCTAAGCTAATTGAAAGTGACTGAAGTGTGTCGCGTAACACCACTACGTGGCCTGTACCCATCCCGGCGCGTGCTGTAGTGTGGTCGGGTAAAATGTAAGTTGTTTAATATTATACACAAAAACATTAAAGGTACATTTAAGCATAACACAATCACTGTCATAGAGCTAAGAAAACACACGACACTCAAGCGTCATAAAAACTCACCTCATGCGCCGGGCAGATTCGCGCTTTGGAATTGTGGGAAATGCAGTCTTACGGTTTAGGCGGCCATGCGGCAAAAACCGTCGCGAGAAAATATTAAACTACAAGTCCCGTCGATGCGTAAAAAACCTTGCTGCTGCGTTCGAGTGCATCGGAATAAACAAGATGTTAAAATGTCACCTTTATCTTAATAACGCATAAATAGCAAACAAATACAAAATCACCAATAAAGATTTAGAAACTTTAAAAAACTGCGTCTATGTATGTGTAATACGTCTGAGAGGTTAAGAGACTTTTTTTTTTAATTATAGCATATCCAAGTGATTTATTTCTTATTTTTATGCTTCCAAACCTTTCAAAATCGATTTTGTTGCATTCTTGGGAATAAATTTGCTCTTGCCTGTAATTTTACCATTACTAAAAACAGCGAGTCAGTATTGCAATAAAGAATTTATACTCACAAGCATCATGAGACAATGATTAAAGATAACAAAAGAACATTTTAGTAAGGTTAAAATGCTGGTAATGAAACTGACTGATACAGTATCAACTCATTATTTAACATTTTATTCTGTGATCTGTCTGGAGCTTTTCTAAATTCTAAAATGATCAAAATTCATGTGGTCGTTGAACAAATCTCTTGATTTTCTCAATTTTTCAGTTATTACATACAGTACTCAAAACACTTTAACACATTGACAATATATAATTTTTTGTTCTTCTTGTTGTTTTGTTCTTAGTACACAACGTTCCAGGTCTGGACCCTCCCTTTAGTCTGAACGTGATTGGTCGGTTCATCGCGCCACCATAGTCCAACATTCTTACTTACTTACTTACTCTTAGTTTTGGATCGATTCGAAGGTCATTTTGAATTGTGGTCAGACGCTGCTCCAGGAGTTGTACTGCACCCGGTCAGCAGCAGGTTCCTGGTGGTGCCATCTCCAGACACCTTAGATTAATCTAAAAACAGTTAAACACAAAGAGGCAAGTTTGAATCTCCAGAACTTCATATCACAGTCACAATATCATTCCAACAGCCAAAAACAGGCTTTTTGTTGTCAGACGGGACCACCTGCACGTGTCGTGTCCTCAAGATTGATCACAACAATTCTATGAAACGACTCTTTGGATTAGAGCTGCAGCAATCAACAATTTTAGTAATCTGGTATTCTATCGATTATTCTGGCAATTAATCGAGTAATCAGATAAGAAATATACTGCGCACACTGCAACTTTTTGTTTTTTACATCACTCTATCTTTATTGAAAACCGTAACGTTCTTGTTACGTTGAACAGACTCGAAATTGTATCAAGCTTAGATACGGAGTTAAATAAACTGACTTTCGCAATTTAACTAAATGAGGTTCCGGTTTTAACAAACTCACTATACCACTTTAATGTCCATGGATTATTATTATTATTATTATTATTATTATTATTATTATTATTATTATTATTATTATTATTATTATTATTATTATCTTAAGCAAAAACTTAGCTGAGGTGGGGAGACATGATACCTAGCAGAGTAGCTGCCGCATTGATTAAAGTTCTGAATCAGCCTTTACACAGAGCTATAAACAAAGTGCGTTAGTCGCCAGACTTCTCTAAATTATGTATCACACTGATTTCTGTTAATTGCTATTGTTAATGTATTGTGAGCCTTAGCTCGCTGTTTCCGGTCAGCTCTGTGGACCTTTAGCATAGACTGGATGTTTCCTTTGGAGGTGCCGCAGCAGGAGTGTTGCGCTATTATGCTATACTAACTGCATCTTACAGTAGACACATTGCATTACATTTTCTATTCTTTTTAATGTTAAATGCTTTGCAATCCATGGCTTACAATGATCTTCAGTGATGTATCAGCAATCGAGCAGCAAGTGCAACAGAAATGACAATCTGTGTGTAACAGGCTAATATTAGCTAATGTTATAATTACACAAAATCTGTAAGTTTCACAAGTGTCAGGTTTGGGGGCTCCACCTTTGGAGGCTCTTCTTCGGTGGTGCTACCTATAAATTGATGGCAATCCCTCCGCCTCCTACCTTTTGTACAAGATCCTGTGGCAGAGGTGGGTGTTGTTTCAGCTACATTAGTTTGTACTGGTTGTAATGGTTCCTGCGTTAATGTGCTTGTGCTTTCAACAGGTTTAACATACTGGTGTTTAAATGACACGATGTGGACTTTGTTATCCACTAACTTCATGGTTGCGGTGAGCTAAACTAACACCCGTCTTTCCACTTTTCCGTGTTTAGGAGCTAAAGCGGATGGCTAACTGTGTGTCATGTTTATCATTTATGTTCATCAGGTATGTGGTTAATGCACCCTTTTGTACAAGATCCTGTGGGAGAGGAGCTAAAGCAGATGGATAACTGTGTGTCATGCTTATCAGTTATGTTCATCAGAATAAACAGAGAATCAACATCCAAAAAAAAAACAAAAAACAAGGAGACATTTGTCAATCACCCAGAAAACACAAGCACATTAACGCAATAAAAATTACAACCAGTACGAACTAATGTAGCTGAAACAACACCCACTTCTCCCATAGGATCTTGGAGCCCCCACACCTGACTCTTGTGAACCTTACAGATTTTGTGTAATTATAACATTAGCTAACATTAGCCTGTTACACGTGCCAAACACAGTGCGCTGTATAGTGGACAGAATTTAAATGAAGCTTCGACACAAACACGCACAGAGCATACAGAGATCTAACTTTGGATAACTACGACCTGGATGAATGAGAATCTGCACAGGAATCTTCGACACAAATAATTTTTATCGAAGCTTTTTAGTAATCAGATTACTTGAATTATTTGATTAATCGTTTCAGTCCTACTTTGGATCAAAGTGGAGGTTATACTGATAGACCAACAGAACACCAACAGAACACCAGCAACACCAACAGAACACCAACAGAACACCAACAACACCAACAGAACACCAGCAACATAAACAGAACACCAACAACACCAACAGAACACCAGCAACATAAACAGAACACCAACAACACTAACAGAACCCCAGCAACACCAACAAAACACCAAGAGAACACCAACAACACCAACAGCACACCAACAACACCAACAGAACCCCAGCAACACCAACAAAACACCAAGAGAACACCAACAACACCAACAGCACACCAACAACACCAACAGAACCCCAGCAACAATGACAGAACACCAACAGAACCCCAACAGACTACCAACAACACCAACAGAACACCAGCAACATAACAACACCAACAGAACACCAACAACATAAACAACATCAACAACACCAACAGAACCCCTGCAACACCGACAGAACACCAACAACACCAACAGCACGCCAACAACACCAATAGAATGCCAACAGAACATCAACAACACTAACAGAACACCAACAACATAAGCAGAACACCAGCAACACCGACAATACAACTAGAACACCCACAACACCAACACACTGCAGGTGGGCACACAGGAGGCCCTCTGTCATGTCGAAGGTCAGACACAAAAGTCCATGTGTGGTTCAGAGCCACAACCAGGAAAAAAAGAGTCAAAATTAAAATAAATAAATAAATAAATTTAAAAAAAGGTATTTCTTCTGACCCTCACCAGACGGTCGTGCACTTTGATGTTGCTTTTTTTTTTTTTTTTTTTTTTTTTAAAGCAACATCAAAGCGCACGACCGTCTGGTGAGGGTCAGAAGAAACAGCTGAAAAGGAAAATAAGGGTGAGAGGACGCAGGTGATCCACAGGGAGTTTCATCATAACGCAACAAAACACCAGACAGAAACCAGTCAGCCATAAAAAAGAAGGGTCACTGCTTTCATTGGCCTCACTAAAAGTGTGAATGATTTAAAATAACTGCTACCTCAGGAGAATGGAGGAGCACTGGTTAGAGGATCCGTCACATGAATGCATGTGTGTCTTCTCCATGCTCACTCCGGTCTGCACCAAAGTCCTAAATGTACCAGCTGAAACCAGGTTCCCTCCGAAGCTCTGAGAAGGTCTCAGAAGGTCTTCGCTCCTCGCACATGGATGAAAGCACCCTTCTAGTCGCGCCACCTTCCAGCCGGCTCTCCACGCTGAACTGGTTAAACCGGATTGGTCCGTTGTCCCTCTGGTCAATCTGGCCAGTGTGACCCCATGTGTGGCATGTGACTGCGAGGGGAGGTCAACCATCTGGACACAGGTGAGCCCACAGGCGAGCTGTGTTCCTGCTGCTGTTGAAAACGTTACAGCTGATTGGTCCTTTGCGGTTGTCCCACGTCTGAATAACTAAAACCAGACGTGCTCATCCCAGAGCATTCACCGGACAGAGCGAATGAGGTAAACTGTTGCTTTAATAGATTTAGTTCACAGCCCTCAGCTGTGTACCCCCCCCCACACACACACACACATGCACTCTTGCCTCCAAATACCCTCTTCTCCCCTCCTCCACCTCCCCCGTGAGCTCTCTGGTCCCTGTGCCAGCCAGCTGTCTACTATCCTGTGCCACCTCTTCAACCTCAGCCTGATCCAGGAGAAGGTGCCCACACTGTGGAAGACCTCCTGTCTGGTTCCGGTGCCCGAGAAGTCATGCCCCTCCGACCCCAAAGAGTACCAACTAATATCCCTCACATCCCATGTGATGAAGGTTCTGGAGAGGCTCGTCTTGGTCCACCTCTGTCCGCAGGTAAGATCTTCTCTGGACCCTCTGCAGTTTGCTTACCAGCCCCGTTTGGGGGTTGAGGATGCCGTCGTCTACCTGCTGCAGAGGGCTCACTCACATCTGGATGGTGCTGGCTGCACAGTGAGAATCACCTCCTTTGATTTCTCCAGTGTATTCAACACCATCCCGCCACTTTTACTGAGAGAGAAGCTGCGGACGATGACGGTTGACTCACCCACGGTCTCCTGGGTTGGTCCGTCTTGGCGCTGCTTTTTCTGATGCGGTGGTGAGTGATGTGGGAGCACCACAGGGGTCTGTACTGTCTCCATTCTTGTTCACCCTGTACACCTCAGACTTTCAGTACAACTCTGAGTCGGCCCACCTGCAGAAGTTCTCTGATGCTTCTGCAGTGGTTGGGCGTATAAGTGGTGGATGGGAGGAGGAGTACAGAGCACTGGTGAGGGAATCTGTGGAGTGGTCTAGGAGGAACCATCTGCTTCTGAATGTTTCCAAGACCAGGGAGATGGTGACTTCAGGAAGAAGAGGACAGCCACACAACCCCTGAACAGGGACCCTGGGAGAGGTCACGGAGGTGGTGGAGGACTACAAGTCCCTGGTGTACACATCGACAGCAGACTAAATTGGAAGACCAACACCGAGGCTGTGAACAAGAAGGGGATGAGCAGACTGAGGAAGCTGAGATCTTTGGTGCATGCAGCAGGATGTTGGACATCTTCTACCAGTCTGTTGTCCCCAGTGCACTGTTCTCTGCTGCGGTCTCCTGGGGAGGCAACATCAGAGCCGGCGACACCAACAGACTGAACAAACTGATCAGGAAGGCTGGCTCCGTGATTGGCTGTAAACTGGACACCCTGGAAGCTGTGTTGGAGAGGAGGACGCTGAACAAACTGCTGTCTATTCTGGATAACCCTGACCACCCTCTCCACCCACTACTGGACAGGCAGCGGAGCTCCTTCTCGAACAGACTGATTCAGCTCCGCTGCCACAAAGACAGATACAGGAAATCTTTCCTGCCCAGTGCAATAACCCTGTTCAACGCCTCTGTCTGGCTGAGACTCCCAGCTCTTCATGCTGTGATGAGCTCTGTCTGTTTTGTACTTCTAGTTGCAAATTTCTCATGATGCACATTTGTTTGGTTCTTTCTAGTTGCACATTTTGCACACTTTAGTTTTGCTGTAATTTGCGGTAATTCGCCACTCCAGTTTTTACCCTAGCCCTCTTGCTGTAAATAACATTGTGGTTATTGTGACGATTGCTGCTGTAGCAAGTGAATTTCCCATGTGTGGGATAAATAAAAGTATTTCTATTCTATTCTAAACCATCTTTAAATCAAAACATCGAATGTTGAAAAAGAAGCTGGCGTCATCATGCTACATGTTAGCATCACAGCTTGATTAATGTCCAATAAAGCTTGTGGATTCCATGCATCCAGCCGTGCCCATGCTTTGTCTACTAGCTGCTTCCCTCCGTTTCTCTGTTATCTTCCACTTCCTGTTTTATACCTGCCCCCTCGTCTGTCGGGAGGATGTCCCCAAGCTGCCAATTTCACACGATTGGAGATTCACAGATGACAGGAGAGATAAATAGGATTCCTAGAAGCCGCAAGAATGTTGATGTTGGGCATCTTTTATGAATAAAATCATCATAAATGAGGCAAAAAAAAAAAAAATCGTTAATAGAAAATGAGGCATCGTCTTTGCATTAAACATGAGACGAGCTTGAAAATGATCAGCCATGTAAAAATCCATCACACACAGCGAGACACGCTAGTGATCTCGCCCTGGTGATCTCACTTTGGTGATCTTACGCTGTTGATCTTACGCTCATAATCTCCCGCTACTGATCTCACAAGGTGATCTCCTATGGTGATCACACGCTGGTGATCTCACTCTATTAATTGCACGCTGGTGGTGTCACGCTAGTGATCTCACCCTGGTGATCTTATGCTGGTAATCTCCAAACTAGTGATCTCCATGCTAGTGATCCCACACTAGTAATCTCACACTAATGATCTTCATGCTAGTCATCTCTAGCTAGTGATCTCCACGCTAGTAATCTTACGCATTAGACTCCTCTGTCATGACGAGTGTCCACCAGGCGGCGCCTTTTTAGGTGTAGTCATTAATCACCTGGACTCATTTCAGAGTAGTTTCCTCTCCTTTTGGGACAGAAACCAGCACAAATAGGGGGTTGAAAATAAAGACCTGTTATTACCTGTTACCATGGACATGAATTGATACTTGGAGACTGGGCGCTCTCGCGTCGGCACTAGGATCCAGAAGAATGCCCCCCTTTCTTCTTCTCCCCCCCTTTCTCTCTCTCTCCTTCCCCACTTTCTCCCCCCTACATCTCTCTAGTTCCCGTCTTTCTCTCTCTCTCTCTCTCTCTCTCTCTCTCTCTCTCTCTCTCTCTTCCCCCCTCCCTCTCGCTCTCAGACTATTTCAGAGTGTCTGTCAGACTTGGGCGCACACCGGACGGAGGGATGGGAAGCCTTCAGCGCCTCTCCTCCATCGCCGACACCGACTCTTCTCCCTGCGCGTCCGCGACCAGCGCATCCGCCACCGCCGCAGCGGCAGGAGCGACACCGCGTCGCCGCTAATCCGCCCGCAGCCGCATCATCTCCGTCCTCCAGAGCGCGAGTGTTTCGCTCCAGAAATTGGATTATCAGAGGGAGTGTGGGACGGATAGACTCTCTACTGGACCTCTAAATTAACCCCCTCCCCTCCGACAGCGCACTCACTCTCCAGCTCCGCGCTTTTCTTTTTTCCGCACAGCGTCGGTGATTCGCCCGCAAACGGGAGAAACTCAACAGTTGTTGCAGCTTATTGTTTGCATGTCGACCTGCGTCTCGCTACCATGTGGAGGTTACTGCAATCGTGGAGTTGCTGCTGGTGGATTTGCTCGGTGCTGGTGCCGGCCTGCGCGCTCCCCCGGGCCGACTGTCGTCCAGGTGAGTTCGGTCCTTTTGTTGCATCTCTGTGAGACTTTATCAGACTCCGGCATCACGCAAACATCCCGTGACGAGCCGGGCGGCTCGGGAATATTTGGTCCACTGACTCATCAGAACTGTCAGTGGACCCCCCCCCCCCTACCGAAAAACAAGATTTATGTGCGCTGGTGGGAGTGGTCTTTTTCGGTTCCGTTATTTATGTTCTGTATCTTCTTGCCACGGCCACAGCCTCATCGTGAATACCTGTACCTGTATGTTTTGGGGAGGGGGTTCTGGGTCAGATGTGTAGATGCAAGGGGGGCGTAAAGCCCCCCGAAACCCTCCCTAAAGCAGCAGAGAACCAAAAACCGGCAGTGCAGCCTGGGCTTCTCGCTGGGGGTGGGGTGGGGGGGGATTGAGCTGATGTGTGATGGTTTTTTCCAGGCCTGTCATGTAGATGCCTCAGAGGGGGTGCGCCGATAATCAGAGCTGACTCCAGATACCCACAATGCTTTGGAATGCTGTCCTAAATGCTTCCATTTTCTAATTGGGCTAATCTCCAGCTGTTTACGTAACGGATGTGAACCTCTCACATGTTCTCCGAGGCAGCCTGTTCCTCTGACTCCGCTCCAGGCGCTGGGACACTTCTCTGAGGTCTGCGGAGGTCTTGAAAGATCCTGGAACACCTGAGCAGGTCACATCCTTCTCACGTCTGACATCATGTCGTTAAATAGTGTAAATCCCGAAAATGGTGTTTGACCTTGACTGGGGGGTTCGATCGTGTCTCTTTTTCCGGTCGTGGTGGTGATCAGATCAGAGCAGCGTTAGCTTGTTCCATCCAGGAGTATCGCAACGCAGGTATGACCTGAGCTAAAGATGAACACAGAGATTTTAACCGCAACCACGCCGTGGATTTGAGATTCATCCTCTTCTGCGCCGCGTCTCCTCTCCATGGAAGGGCTCGGCTGAACCCTGTGGCTGTCGGTGGATATGAGTCATTACAGCCGAGCCGGTTGCAATCGGACTCTATTAGCTGCCGTATGTGTGTCTTCAGAGTCTGGAGGACGCGTCATGAATCACACAGAGCGAGAGATAAACACCGTTTGACGCTCAGACATGAAGGCGGGCCGTGGGTTCAGCAGAAACGAAGCTGCGGTTTGTTAAAAGAAGTTCTCCTCGTGGTCCCAACAGAGAGCAATCTAGCTCCGACCGACCAGTCAGAGCAGAGCAACAGTCAGGCAGGACGGGAACCTGGGAAACGGTGCAGCGAAATCACACGTCAGACGTGTCAGAACCGCGTTTGTGCGCCACAGAAAATCGATCTGAAGCATCTTTGTTGTTTGGCTGGGAGGGGATCTGCTTGAAATCGAACAGAAGCTCCAGGCTGAAGCAGGGACAGCTGATGGACGAGCAGATGAAGGCTGGAACCGTAGTCAGCCGTGATTTGGGGACATGACGAATATTTGTGGCGAGGCTCGTCGCCGTAGAGCAACTCGGAACGCCCACAAGCTCTCTGTCACTCTCTGCTTGACCTCACTGACCAAGCGCCATTGATTCCGGCCATTCTCTGAGCTCCACCCGCTCCCAGAGAGGGAGGGTGGAGAAACGGGGCCGAGGGTCTGAGGATGGCGGCTCCATGGGCCACAGGTGACTGTCGCTGAGGAACAAAGAACGGAAACCTTCAGCTTTGCTGAAGCTGCTGGCTGAAGATGAAGACTCTGGCTTGACTGACAGACGTCACCGTCGGTAAATGCGTTGATAAGTAGCGTCGTTGTTACTGCCTGTAGCTAGCGTACCACCTAAAAACACATTTGTTCCGTCATCCTGATCAACAGCTTGCACATCAGCGCCCCCTACTGGCAGATGGACACATGACACAGACACTTCTTGCTGCGTTGCTAGCAGACAGGAAACAGTACGCACCCACCACACGTCTCTCCAACCAAGTTGGTCTGCTGTTAGCGGCACATGCTAATAAATCCGTTCGTCCCAGAGTGTTTTCTTTTTCTGGATGGCCAATAGAGGGCGCTTGAGTTGGAACACGCTGCGGAGTCGGCGCTGAGGGTTCGTCTGACAGGAGGACTGTAAATTATATGTCAACTCTTTTTTTTTTTTTTTTATTTATTTCTGCAGAATTTTTGCACTCTTGTAGCTATGACACGTGACCCATTTCTGTGTTGAAGTCATTTGATGATTTGCTGCTACGATTGGTGGGTTTTGGGGGGAAAACTCTAAATTCATTAATCACTGTTACGACCCCCCCCCAATCAGTTTTCACACAGCAGACGTCTGTTTCGGTGTGCGTGACCGCATCTGAGTGTAGAGGTGGGGGTGAGCGTTGCTGCTGGGCCGCTGACACCTACCATCACTCCCCCTCCCAACCCCCAGCGTGGTAGCGTCACGCTTCTGTCACCGCATTTCAGCCTTGGGATAAACGCAACGCCACGGAGAGCGCGGGCGGGAAGAAGGAAGAGAGACGCGGCGAGACAGGAGCGTGTCCCCCTCGCTCCGGCCCCAGGGGGAAAGCAGCGGCGCTGGCCCCTCTCTTGCCACCTCTTTCCTTTTGTCATGATGTCGCTGTGAGTTCAGAACAGCTTTAGCTCTGTTAGCATTGTTTAATTCCTCCGCTCTGAAACACCCACGGCGGCATCGGGGGCATGGAGGGCTGCTGCCACCCGATACCCATCAGAACGTAACGTACCTCTTCCCGTAAACCCAGAGACAAATGAGATGGTTCGCTTTGTTAGTCATTTGAAGCGAGCGTTCCTGCGGCAGCTCAAACTCTCCCAGTCTTTATTTTTGCTGCGGCGATACAGCGATATGGTGGGTAAGGCTGACATTTTGCGGAAGGGAATTGGATATGGTCCGTGGCCCGCAACCGTTATCGCCGTTGTCATCATCTTGGTGGTTTCTGAGCTATTATCTGCCAACTGGGGGGGGGGGGGTTGCTTTATCAGTCAGCGTGGGGGGTTCTGACAACATTAGCTTTGGTTTAATAGCTTGATGAGACGATAGCGTGACGTGTTTTGATGGGTGGGTGTGGGCGTTGTCACCAGGACGTAAATGGTGCAGTTTTGTTGCACAATGAGGGCGACTGCAGATAAACAGCTCTGATAATTCCAACAATGCTGAAGATCTTATCGTAGCCAACGATGACAGGAAAGTGGCGAGCGCCTGCTCCACTGAGCGAGCCTCACTCTTGTGAGCTCCCGATGCTTGAAAACACGGAATCCGAAGCTTTGGTATCATCAAACGGGAACGTCGACAGTTGTGGAGGAACCTGAAGAAGAACCTGCTCTTCCCTGCTGCTCCACTAAGTTGTTTTCATCCGGATTATGTGGGAGAAGAGATGCGGGTTTTACCCTTTCATTTTCTGGATGGCGTCTCCGTGTTTTTGCTCCGTCGGGCCTGCTTGAGCTGCCATCTCAGCGCCCCCACCCCCCCAACCCCCCGTCTCATTCGCTTCAATCCGCTTTGCTCGTCTTTGGTGTTTGTGAAGCCTGGCCTTCATACGTCAAACAGACGAACCCTCAGTCCTGCAGGAACCTCCCTCTGGTGATCTTCTCAGGTGCTTTTGACCTCAGTCACCGAAATAAAAGATTAAAATCAGGGTTTAAAAGGAAACGTTCTTGTTGCTCATGACCCAATTTCAATGTGGGTTGTGTGTAGAGTGACACCTGCAGGTGTGGAGGTTCATTGCATGGATAGTGATTTTCCCTGATCACGGATGTGGTCACTGTTCCTCACACATGATAGGACTGAAACGATTCATCGAATAATTTGAGTAATTCGATTACTAAAAAGCTTCGATAAAAATTATTTGTGTCGAGCTTTGTTTAAATTCATTCAGTTTAATTAACGCCGTATCTACGTTTGATAGAATTTTGACGTTACGGATGCTTTTCAATAAAGTTAGAGGGATGTAAAAAAAAAAAAAAAAAAAAAGTCGCAGTGTGTGCAGTATATTTCTTATCCAAAAAGAATAATCACTAGAATACTCGAATACTAAAATAATCAATTGCTGCTGCCCAAGATGTGACCGTGGAAGTGAAGAGCAGAGCACCGGTGTTGTAACTGTGCCTGAAGGAACTCGTCCTCTATCTCCTTCTGTCTCTTTTCCTTTATGCTAAAGCTAATAAATGCTGTGTGATTCCCGGCAGGCTGCAGCCGCATGCGGTAGACACGCAGAGGACGGGCAAAATAAAGGAAAAGACATAAAGACAGCTGAAGACGCTGATGAGAGCGGAGAGGTGTGCGCGGCCAAGCCTGCTTCTCTTTTTTCCTTTCCATTTGGCTAAGCACCATGCCGAGGGAGCGTCTCTGTCACCGAGAGCCGCTGAGTGTTAAAAGAAGCTCAGACTGACAGGCCGTCGACGAGCGTAACCGAGGGCAACGCTGAACAAACCTTGTGGGGAAGAGGAGAAAACAAAAAGCCAAACGCGGTGAGATTGGACCGCACAGTTAAAGACAACAAGCTGGTCCACGGTCCACAATTATTCTACGTGGGCCTGAAGCACCTCAGAACTTTCTTTCCTTCCTTCTTTTTTGCTTGACAGCCCTGTGGTTTTTGAAACCATAGGTGGGCACACGGCTCTTACCTGAGTGTTATGGCGTAACCGTGGAGATGCCGGGGGCCTGCGCTGGTTCTAAGCCGCTCTGCTCCTCCGGGTCAGTCGGAGCTACTGAATAAAGACGAGGGAGGAGGGAACGTGCCAGGAAGTGTTGTGTCAGAGCCGGCAGAAGCCGTCTCATTAAAGTCCTGCTGCGCCGCTGGTTTTTCCACTTTAATGCTTGGGAGACGCCGGCTTCTCCCTCAGAGATCAGGACGCGGCGGGGACACGGTCGGCGTAGCCCAATTTGTCCGCGTTCCAGAGGGAGGTGTTTGAAACTGGGCTGGCGTGTCCTCTTCCTCGCTCCGCTCTGCCCTCAGGAATCTTCTTCTTCTTCTGTTTTCACCTGATTGCAACCGACCAAACACGTTTTACGACAGTTACTCATCTTCTTTGGCCACAGATGATGATGACGATGATGAAGATAATGATGAAGAACAGAGTCGTTGCCAAGCGTTGCCATTGCGTCATATTTCTGACCTTCTCAGAAAGAGAAGAGCGCCACCTTCAGACGGTCAATGACCTCATCAGCTCTGAAATGAAGTTGAGTCTGTGTCTTATACTGTATATAAATGTAGCCCAGAAAAATACATTTAAGGCCTTTATTTTAGAGTAAAGAAAACAAAAACCTCAAAGTGAAATAAATTTTAAAAAAAAGTGCAAACAGAGCAGAATAACCCTTTTTTCTCTTAAAGCGGTCGCCGCCTAAAAAAAATGAAGGCCTACACTTAAGTAAAAAGTCAAGAACAATTCAGAAAACAATAAATAAAAAGTGTCTCTTTTAGGAAAAATTAAGTGCATACACAGAATTGACTATCCATTTTTCTGTTATTTTTTCTTAAATTAAAGAGGTCTCCGTCTTAAAAAATGAAGGCCTACACTAAAGTGAAAAAAGTCAACATCTTCAGAAAACAATAAATCAAAAGTGGCTACGTTAATGCCATGTTTTTGGAGCATATGAGGCACACTGGTTTTGAACTGCCTGACGGAACATGACTGGGGTGGTGGTGATGCCTGGTCTACAGCAAGGCAGGTCCGGTCCAGTTACGGAGGACTCCTCCTGGGGGAAACCTCTGCCAACAGCATGACGGCACCATCCACTTGGTGGATTAAACACCAGTCCTGCCTCCATCGGCTGGAACCAGAGCCCGAGCGGTTAGGACGACCGTCAGGACCGTCACAGCGACGTGGCCACAAAGGTTTCACTCTTCTCCAGATGTTTACCAGATGAGTGGGCTGGATTCACGCCGAGGTTCCTGGGTCTGCGTTCTCACCATCGCTTTCAATTCAGTCCCTTTTTCTCCGAAACGGAGCTCAGGGAGAGAGGGAGGGGTCTTCAGGAGGCCTCACCCCATTCCTCACTTCTGGACAAGCACCGGTGTTCCACCTCAAATGTCTTTGGATTTACACCGAGAACCGCAGGCATCTTTCTTCCTTTAATCACCCCGGGGCCGGCGCCGCGGCTTGCCACGTCCCCGGACCGATATATGACCCACAGGGGAAATCGAATGGAACCCGGCCAAGCATGACGCTTGGGGGTAGGAGCGAGAGGGAGAGGAACAAGAACAAAAGAGCGGAGAGCGATAGAAGAGAGGGGAGAGGAGAGGAGAGAGAGAGAGAGATTGAGAGAGGAGAAGCTACTGATGCTACTTCAGTGAATTTTGTTCCCTGCTCGTTCTGGATGTTTCTGTGATCCAGAGTGGAACAGTCGGACCACTGAACCGACTGACGCCTGTGTGGCCAATCATACAATTTCCATCCATCCATCCATCCATCCATCCACTTTAATGGGGTCTGGTCGGGGGGAGGGCCTGCAGACAAATGCCATCTTAACACAATTAGTCTGGTAAATCCTGGGGTAGGCTAAAGGTAGCACTGTTAGCACTGTTAGCACTTGTGATGGGAGACTTCAACTGAGTCCAGGTCAGATGAGGCAGGAAAAGGACCCAGCCATGAGGTTACGGCCAAGACCATCTGTTTTGCTGTTTTGTCACAGCTAAAAGGTCAGGAACACAGGCCTACATGCCAATAGAGAGAGGTCAGAGGTCAGGTGGGGGGCTCATCTGTGTCTGATTGTACTGCTGCTGCTCATGTGCATACGTACGAAACCCTGATCGGCCCCAGAAGGCCAGTTTGCTGCTGTCACACGTGGCTGGCGGGCTGCGCCAGAGCTGACCGACTGCAAATCTAATTAATGTTGAATCAGGAGCCCCCCCTTTGGCCAGCACCATCATTCCAGCGCGCACACACACACACACACACACACACACACACATATACACCCTCAGGCTCACATATCTTTACCAAAAGGCCTTTTTCCTCACTTTGTTCCAGCTTTTAAGAGGTGAAAATCAGCAGGGATCACTCCCCCTCCCACCCACCCACCCACCACACACACACACACACACCTCCTGGGAATGTCTCCTAACACACTTCCAGTCATCCCAGTCACACATCACATCGAGCAGGTTGGAGTCATACATCCTTTCTCCATTACGGTGCGAGTTGTTCTGGGTCGAATCTTGTCCCCAGCGGTACTCCAGCAGTCAAAGCGACGTTTGCTTTGCGTGTCCAGGCCGGAGCATAAAGACGGGGGACATCCCGGGGACTTGGTATCGCAGTGTTCCTGCTTGACACTCGCGCTGGCTTGGTGATAAAACAAGACTTTGAACTTTGCAGCGTGAAGACCAAATCGCAGCGTTCTTGTCTGGGAGAGTGGATCCATACGGGTCAGCTCCATAGGGAAAAACGGGTCAACAGCAGAATTAATGCTGTTACTGGAACGTGGCAGCCTTCCATCTAAAATTCCACGGTTGAACGGAGGCTTGAAATGTTGCAACCAACATTTCTTACACTTTGAAATCTGCTTTTTTTATAGTTAAAGTTGTCAACTGTCCCCCCTTAAACCATGGAATAGACTGGTGTCCATTCATGGAGGACACCGGATTGGAGCTTCCACCAGGGGGCAGAAGCGCCATAAGATCCAGCTGCATTTTGACATCATGTAACCTGTGATACGTGCGTGAGCATGGTGCTACCTCATCTACAAACTGATGGGGACGGAAACTGCCCAAAGCACGTCAGAGCTGGTTCCCACTCATCTTTACCGTCCGAACCCAAAAATGAGAAAAGATTGAACAAGTAGGTGGACGGGCGATTCCCCATCCGCCCAGTTGCATCTTATCTAGACCTGCTGAGTCGTCTGCTGGGATTGGCCATTTCCGAAACATTTCATGAATCACACGTGCGTCTTTTCGTACCACAACCCCTGCACACAGATCTTTCTACGTTAGACTGATAAATGAGAGCCGTGGTGTGGAGGCAGCGAGAATAAAGACAGTGAGATTTGGTGCCATCTGGTGCTGGTAGTATGTGAATTCGTCACAGATTTCTAAATGAATGAAATGACCCGCACTTCCACACTGTTACCACCAGGGGAGCTCCTCTGAAAACACCTCAGCTGAGCGCAGGAACATCGCAACATTTTCCTGGGATCATTCTGGGATTCTGTTTTTGTGGAAGCAGGAAATGTGCAGTGTGTGTGTAAAGTTCCAACCTCAGGGACCGATAACGCTGCTGAGGAAGCGCGGGCTAATCCGGTGCTGCTCCGGTGCCGAGCGTGCGGAGCGGCTGACTTGGCGTCACTTATCGACCGGAACATACAAATGTCATCTTTAAGCTGCTTTTAGTGGGACACTCCCGGCTGAAACAGTAATGAGGATGAGGTTGGGTTTCTAAGGCGACGGCCATGGAGTTGCGCCGCAGAGTTCCTGCGCCCTTAGTGCTGCAGCGCCGCCGTGAAATCTCCCGCTTGATCGGGTCGGAGAGAGTTTCAGCGCGAGCAGCAGGCGGCGGTTTTGTCGCTGCGAATCAAAGCCGTGACGCACGGAGCTCTCGGCGAGGGAGCGAGTCTGGAGGCCTTATCAGGGTGACCCAACCTCTGCCGCCGCCGTCGGGCGCTTTGAAAGGCTCCTCTCTGATGTGGGACTGAGGCGAGCCTTAGCCGTGTGCCACGGAGCCAACTGCTAACAGCTGATACGGCCAACAACCGATTCTCGCTCTGCCTGGCGGGAAATGACCTTCACCTGGATGACCTTGAGCGCCGTCCACCTTTATTCATGCGTTTAACAGATCCTGATTAGTAGCAACACAGGAGGTGCAGCAGTTGCAGTTGCCAGAGGAATTTTTGGTGATTGATGCTGTGTTTTCCTTTAATTTTAAAGGAAATTTGATCGTTCTGTAATTCCATACAAATACTGGAGACAGTAGTGATGCAGGGGTGAGCAGATTTATCGGGGTAATAAAGCCGCCGCGCTTCGTTTGTCCTGCGTTGCCTCGTCTCGCTCTTTACTAAAGAAATTGATGCAGCTCTCGCCATGAAATTGTCCCAATGCTGCGCTTAAAATCGGATAAAAACAAAGATCTCTGCTTCCCTCTGCTCGGAAATTCCACATCTGCCAGTTGTTCTTACGCCAGAGCGCCATACACCCCTGGGATTCTGCAGATGACCACACCCGCTAATGCTGCGCGTGGACGGGCTCATCATTATTTCACCATGACCGAAGCGTTTGCGCCGCCTCCTTGAGGAAAAAACGTTTCGGTTTAAACGAGTTTCAGTTGCAGAGTGCCGTTGGGTCTGTAGTCTGAGTCCGCTCTCTCGCAGGATGCCGTGGACACGCGGTGACTCATAAAGCCAGAGGAGATGTGCGAGATAATCAGGATGAAGCGGTGCTTATTCACTTTAAGTTCGAGCCGACTGGCTGACCGTCAGCCGTACTTGCTACTGCCTGCAGGGCCACGTTTGTGCTTGCTAACAGCAGGAAGGAGCGGAACGCTGAGGAGCCGCGCCAAGAGACCCTTACTGAGTTCCATGGCAGAGGATGTGATGAAAAGCACAAACGTAGGCTGATCCTCAGCAGCAACACAGAGAGGATAAAGATAATGGCAGTGAATTGGATTAAATGGGATGGGTGGAGAATATTAGCCACTGGGTCAGAGCTATTGTGGTGCGAGCCACTTCCTCCATCTCTAATCTCTGTAATTAGGCCTCATCGGCGTCCGCCCCCACCATCTCCGCCCCCAACTCATCTGCACAACCGAGGAGGATGGAGGTAGAACAGCAACAATCACGTCAGTCTGCTCTTCCACACGCCAATGCTAGCTGAGGCAGCTGCTTGTTACACCGTGACAAATAAAGGCACACCGTCGTGTCTTCCCGTTCCTGATGTTAGCTGGTTTTTGGTTAGCAAAGACCAACTGGAATTTATCTTTTTTTTATTTTACTTTTTGGTTGACTACAAAGAATAACAAAAGAGGAAAAAGGAGTTGGTTAGCTAGCCCTAGCTGCTAGTATTCCTGCCATGTAAAAGCCATGTCAGAAATGTTAGTGGAGGGAACGCCGTCGAAGAGATGTGACACATCCTGAAACCGCCGTAAAAGCCACGTGCATACAGCCAGAGGGGAGCTAAAGGGACTGTTCGCAGGTATGAAGGCTGAGAGCGTGTTTAGCTTTGACAAGCTGCTGATTTCAGTGCTGTCAGCCACGCTGGTGCATTTGTGTGTTAGCATGCGTGTGTGGGGAATGCTAATTCGGGGCCTTCCGATCCCATGCGGACCACGCTGGCGTGTTTATTATGCAACCGGCAAAGCAGCGAGTCTGAGCACTGCTTATGGAGCAGGAAAGACTGACAGGCAGAGCGACGGAAGGATGGAAGGATGGAAAGATGCAAAGGACGACAGACAAAAGTTCATCCTTGGCGATGAGGGCTTTTTCTATGTGTAGTGTTCTATTGACTGAGACCTTTACATACATTTATCCTACATACGCTGTCTTCAGCACATCTGTTTGCACCTCTACAAATGCTACAAGCCAAGTTTTGTATGCAGGTTCTGTGCTGGACAGCTGGCAGCTAGCTGAGGCCTGACGGCGTCAGGGCGACAGAAGCTCCTCCCTTTAGTCCAAACACCAATTTCAAGCTGACTGTTGACTTGAATCGCTGACAGTGACGTTTTAACGATGACGCGTTAGCAAGTTGTGACAAAACCGTGGCAGAAACCCAGTGATGGGATTTGACCCCAGCACAGGCTATATGGCTATTGTCTGGGGTAGGTAAATAAACCCCCGCTGTGTCCCGGGGGAGGGGCCGGGCTGGACGGGGCTGCCGGAGCTGACGGGTGCCGGACGTGACCTCTCACAGGTGTTGCTTGAAGAAGAACACGTGTCAGAAATATTCAAGATTCCGGGTGTGAACCTGGAACGCTTCCTCGCATCACCATCAGACAAACTCCTGCCCCGCAGCAGCATCAGTCTGGCTTCCAGAACAGATCGATCCCAAAACAACATCAAAGCGGCCAGCCGGCGCACTGTGAGGGGAATCTGTGGCTGGAGGAGCAAACAGAGCAGAGGGAGGATGAAAAGTGTCCAAAAATCTTTGAGGCTCGATTTAGCAGGATAAAGTTTTACCTGGATGGATTATTCATCATCAGGTTCCTCCTTTCTGCTGACCAAGCTCTGTGGAGCACCAGGAAGTGCAGAAGAGAGGTCAACCAAGCCCACATCAGGAAGAAAGGATCGCTTCTAATTAGGATGAAAGGTTAATTAACCTTTACAGGCGCCTAAAGCATCTCGTCTCCCTGACAACAGCTTTGACTCACTCCAGTCCGGGTCTGAGTGATCACTTGCAATCTGTATTGCGACGTGTTGAGTCTGACACCCTGACACCCGGACCCTGACCGTGACCCTGACCCCCACACCCCGGACCCCGGACCCTGGACCTTGGACCCTGACCCTGATCCAGTCAGATCCAGTCCGAAACCATTGTCAGATCAGAGGAGCCAGTCTGGATTCTGGTCCTGTCACTGGCCCGTGGGTGGGTTTAAGGTCACGGCAGGAGGAAAGTGTGAAGTGGGACCTAGACGGTCAAACATTGATGGCGATTAGACGCCGTGTTGTTGATGGTGGGTGGAGCTGATGTGGAGAGCAGGCTCCAGTTGCTGCTGTCAGCAATTTAAAGGTGGACGTCAGAGAGCACTTAGAGATCGCAGGACCGAGAGGGGGATGAGGAGACCGAAAAGAAACCAGGGAGGACAGGGTCACCAGCAGGGGGCGAGCTGGTTTAACAAACTAATGACGCCTGAACGCAAAGTGTAAAAAAACCGCTGATGTGTGAAGCAGACGTGGCGTCCTTAGGAAAAACACGATTTAGTTGAAAGAAGGTTTTGCTGGAGGAAGCTCCGTCGGAGGAAGGTCAGATGGTTTGGTTTCATCTCGCCATCGTTGCTGTGGCGCCACCTTCAGACACATGCTTGCGTTGCCTGAACTCGTCAGTTGGTGTTTAATATTAGCGCAGTGAGTTTTCAGCTAATTTGCTAAACTCTGCGGCACTACATCACCCAGCCAGGAGGTCTTTTTCCTTTACGGTTGTCTCTGACTTCCTCTTCCCCTGCTGTGATTGTTCACCTCAGCCAAATGAAAAAAAAAAAAAAAAAAACAGATCCAGAATCAATAACGCAGATCAACCGAGAGCCGGAACTCGTTAATCGACCGTCGCTGGCTTTGATGTGAGCAGCGGCCTCTTTTTCTGCCTGTTCGCCGCCGCGCTTGTCGTGAAATCAACATAAATTGAGGATGCAGCCAGTAAATATGTCCTCTGAGCTGTAAATAAAGGCCTTAACGCTCTCTGACAAACGGCCTCAAAGGCTGAGCGCGGCCGTTCTGCGTGTGACTGGATGCTTTAGCAGAAAGGCGGCGCTGAGCGCTAATCAAAGGCCACGAGCTGAACGCAGACCGTCGGCTTCTCCTCACACACTTATGAGTAATTTGTCTGGGGGGTGGTGGGTGGTGGGGGGAGGGGGGGCGTTCCATTAAGCGGAAAGCGCGCAGATGATTGTTTTTCGTCGGCTAATGGTGCTGCTGCCGCCTGAATCATCCCTGCACCGCATGTCCCTCGCGCCCCAGTCGACCAGCTGACCAGCCAGCTAGGCAGCCGGAGCTGCTGGTAATGGATGCCCGGCCCCTCCCCCACAGCCGCTGCCAAAACTAATGGGCCAATTAGTGTGTGGGGATTTTTCTGATGACTGCATTAGATCGAGACCCTGGCAACATCATAACGAGCCGTGCACATACACGTGCGTGGGTGTGTGTGTGTGGGTGGGAGTGTTCTTATATACGTGCTAATGAATAGGGACAAAAATAAACTTACTAGAAATGTGAGGACATCGGTTCTGGTTAGCCTTGGGGCAAGGTCAGGGTCAAGGTCAGAGGTTTGCTTGGGATTGTTAGCGTGAGCAGAGGAGGTGGGGGATGGATCTCGTCCTCACAAAGGTAGAGATCCGAGGCGAATCAGGCTGAGACCCAAGCCAATTCAAAAACCGTCTTCATGAATACGAGGACACCCAGTTTTTTGACCGTGTTAATGTGATAACGTAAAGGTTTTGGTAGTGAATGGCTGAAATAAACGGGTCACCGCACTCAAAGACAATCGGACTCAATGTTTTATTATTGCCCAGAACATGTGTAACAACAAGTTCTTCCCTTTCACATCTTTAGTAAAAATGTGTTCTTAGTTGAAAGACTTAACACCTGTCACCAGGACACTTTAGGGGTATAAACAACAACCCTGGTTAGTTGTGGCGTGTAAAAGATGCAGCTTTTCTCTTTGAACTCCAAGGCCCCTTCCACCAAAAAACTTGACCCTCCGGCCTGTCATGGCTGCCTCATCGGAGAAGAGCTCGAATCTCCGCCCTCCTGAGAGAACTCGGCAAACCCTCAACTGAGACCAGGTGACCTTCGGAGGTAGATAAGGAGAAGGCTGTAAGGTCTGAGGGGTCTTTTCTCTGGATGGGACCTGAAATGATGCTGTTCTTCTTCTGGGTTGAAATTCCAGATTAGCATGTTTGGAAAAGGATCCACCGGCTGCTGTTTGAGATCATTGTTAATTTGGAAGAGAGCTCCAAGGAGAACTAACCGAACGCAAAATAGCTGTGAGGGTGAACCGTGAGGGTGGGGGAGGACCCAGGACCGATGGATAGACCGATAGATAGGAGGACTGGAGGAACGAAGGACCGGAGAACTTGAGAACTGGAGGACCGGATGACTGGAGGACCGGTGGACTGGTGGACTGGAGGACCGGTGGACTGGAGGATCGGTGGACTGGTTGGGAATCCTTTCTCTATGTAAGTGTTCGTTACCTGAGCGTCCAATCAATCAAGCACAGGCGCAATTCAAAGTTAAACACCGAAAATGGAGTCAACTTGTTGTCCTCCGTTACTCTCAGGTGCTGATATGCTAGCCCAGCCTGTTTGGAAATGAAGGTGGTATTTATGGGCCTGGTAGTTACGCTTCTCCTCCGTTGCGCTCAAACGCCTGTTTGGAGCAGCAGTAGTCTCAGCGCAGCCTGTTCAGAAGCCCCGCAGATGGAGAAAAACAGACGGAAAGGAGGCAAAAATCCGCAGCTCGCAGGTTTTTATGTTCTGCGTGAAAACGGGGCTGAGCTCAGAATTCGGGGAGCAGCACGTGGGACCTGGAACAGGGTCAGTGTGAGTCGTTACATTTTTAACTCGT
Organism: Pao palembangensis; assembly: GCA_015343265.1. Lineage (NCBI taxonomy): Eukaryota > Metazoa > Chordata > Actinopteri > Tetraodontiformes > Tetraodontidae > Pao > Pao palembangensis. The sequence goes on along the minus strand of CM027087.1, from coordinate 13,283,025 downwards.
TACAGGCTGAGGAAGGTGGCGGCTTTACCGCCTGGAAGGTCGTCTGGACCATATTTGGATTTACTGTGAGGGAAATGTGCCGTTAGCATCAAGGCTAAAGTTATCGACTCAGACTGTGGGGTTATTCTTGTTCAGGACGGGTAGGAGCATTTTAGCAACATCATGTGACCTGCGTGACCTTTCCGAGGTGCCAGAGGCAGTGTTAGCTAACCCCACATCTGCTTCTGTCAGCACTTCTCATAATGGCACCAGCCAATTGTCAATAAACCCCGATCAATTAGCACAGTGGGTCGCCGTCAGAGACACGCCTGAGGTCACTTTTGATTGGTTTGGCTCAGAAGAGACGGCAAGCCGCCCGCGAGCGAAGCGGGAGCGTACACGTGGCGCTCCTGGCTGGAAGTGAGGACGTGTTTGCTTTAAATGGCACTTTGGAAGTTTTCCTGCTGAGCTGGAGGCGGCCCACCCACCGGCACACCGCGAACGCTCGCTCCAGTCAGTCAGCCGGGCTTCGGTCCACGCACTCAGAGCTGAGGACCTTCTCCAGGCTGTTGGTGGGACACAAGCAGCTGGTGGCTCCATGTGTTTTTAAGGAACACTCACGGCGGTTTCCTCAGGCCAGACGGAGAAGATTAGCAGACAGGAGAACGAGAAGCTTTCCTCCCACTCTGAACGGCTGTTGATTCCGACTAGAACCGTCCTTGTCTTTTGTGGTGAAGCTGTGTCCCGGCTGCATGAATGCGTGGTTGGTTAGTCCTCTGATGAGGACGTGCTGTCCTGGGTTTGAATGGGTGAATGTAGCTATGACAGTCCCAGTCCTGAGCTACGAGAACTTTACTGTAAACCTGAGCCATGCGGAGGTTTGGTTTTCCTTGGGGTGGTTTTTCCTGGGACCTTGTGGTGGTTTTTCCTGGGACCTTGTGGTGGTTTTTCCAGGAATCTTGTGGTGGTTTTTCCAGGAATCTTGTGGTGGCTTTTCCAGGAATCTTGCCATGGTTGTTCCAGGAATTTTGCCGCGGTTTTTGTGAACAGGAGCTTTCACAAAAACCTTTATTGGCATGTTTCAGAGGAGCTGAATGGTTTTACCGCTGGGTTAACGCTACAATCTGAACAGCAGTGCGAGTCTGAGTCTGGGCTGCTCCTCGTGTGGTTCCTCTGACGGGACTCGTCCCTCGGTTCTTCTCCTGTGAGGACAGAAGGATCTTCTCTCCTGGATCTCAACCAATGTTCTGCCTGTGTGTGGATGGACTGTTCAAGTCGCTAACGCACCAAAAAATCCACGGAGCATTTAAAAAGAGAAAAAATTGAAGAAAGTACCGATTTGCGCTGCATCCTGGTTAAAAGTATGTGGTTGTTGTCGGCATCTCCGCACGGTTGCGCGTGCGAGAAGTTTCTCTGGTGAGATCTGTCGCTGTGGGAGCACGATGATACTATCCTATCACTAGCTCATTAGCTAGCTAACAAGTTAAGTGTTGTAGAGGAATCTGAGTCAGCGTCCTTCTCAGAACCGGATCAGGCCGGTTCAGAGGTAGAAACGCACCAGCCTGCTGCTCCGGTTGAGCCACTGCTAGTGGTGTGCTTTTATTGGCCATCGTCGCGGGCTGATGCTGTCGGGGTTAAAGAGGGTCACCGACATACATTTTAAGTAAATGAACAGCTTCCCTACCCCCACCGCTCTCCTCCTGGACTACAGTCGCTCCTGGCTAGCCAGTGGGTGGGCAGAAGGGGAGCGGGGCGTCCCTGGAGCAGGGGCTGATCAAATTTGGAGCACGTCCTGTCCATCCGGTCTCGGCGTCTGCCATGAACTCCAGTTATCAGCTCTCAGAGGTGATTTCAGAGGAGCTAAAGCAGCGGCCACGCGGCGAGCCGTGTCTCATCCCAGGAGGTGTGTTAATCTCATCAGGCGCCTCCACGTGCGGACCAGCTCGGTTTCTCCAACGGGCAACGGAAACGGACAAATGCGACAACTGACGGGGTCTCTGAGATGGGAGGGGAAGGTCAGAGGTCACGAAGGGGCGTTTACGTCCCTCCTCCGTCTACTGAGGATCCTGACGGGAGCATCAAAATGACGGGTTCCCGCCAGGTTAGGCTGGCAGTGGGCCATTAAATCAGCGCTGACCCACGGGGTTAAATCTTTGGCGACGGCAAACGGAGCAGCGCGCCCAGAGGCTATCGATTCACAATCACTCATCTGCTTGGCCTCGCTTATCTCGGCGGTGACACCGGCTCAAGTGTGCCTTCCATTATCCTCCTCTTACAGCGTTCAGTTCTTTCCACGGCTACTTCAGGACCCATTCGGTGTTTATCATGTCTGTCCGTGACGCAGCACACCGCCCCTGTAACCGCACTTCCTTTCCTTCACTAGGCGTTTCAGTTTCAGTTTAGTTTATTTTATATAGCGCCTTTTACAATAAAAATGGTCTCTAGGTGCTTTACAGAGGCAGAAACCCAGAGCCGGAACCCCCAGGTAAGCACAGTGGCAAGGGAAACACTCCCTTTTAACAGGAAGAAACCTTGAGCAGGACCAGGCTGACAAGAAGGAACCATCCTGCTGAAAGTCAGCTGTGTAAAGGAGGAGAAGAGGGAGACAGGACAGAGAGAGAGAGAGAGAGAGAGAGAGAGAAATATAAACATAGCAAACATAATACAGCATAGGCAGGTGCTAACAGTGGACGCTAGGTTTGTCAAAGAATGAGATCCGTGCACCATGAAGGTCTGGAGACTGGAGACGGGAGACCTGCAGAAAAATACAGAGAGAAAGAAGAGGGGGAGAGAGACACAAAACAGTGAGGAAGACTGGACACACTGATAATCCCGGTGAGAAGAAAAGGAGCAGAGGAGGTGAGGGAGTAGAGATGGTGGTTGGTGTTGAGGAGGTGGGGAACTGCTCAGTGGTTCATATTTGTGGCCCCAGCAGCGTAGGCCTATAGCAGCATAGCTATGCTAAACGTTTCACGCCCACTTTTCACGACATGGTGGCAGGGGTGGAAGGCGCCCGCGTGCTCGATGCGATTGGTGCACAGACAGAGGAACGCGTGTGCACTTTGGTGCTGTCTGGTCGGCACGATCCTGCGGCGCTGCGGTCTCTCTCACAGCCGCCTTTCTGTGGCTTTCGCTCACGCAGCTGTCCACTCCTTTTGGGGACGTTCCTGCAGCAGAGACACCTGTCCAAACCGCGGCATGCAGACAGCAATGGATGGTGGCGAGCAGCAGTTTGGCCCGGGGGCCGGACGCCCGCTGTCCCTGGCCCCGACTCTGGAAACATAATGGACATTTGGCATTAGGCCGCGCTTTAAATGCCAAGCTCCCGCGGCTAGCTAGCGCCGAAACAGGAAGGTCACGTCTGCACCACGAATTTAGGAGATTCAGCGAGCGTGAACAGACGACCAGAGGTTCCCCCGCTCAGCGCTCTTCTTTGCGTTTATCTCCTACTGAAACCTTCTCTGGCGTGTGGATGACTCCACCCAATCTTTGGGTCAGCTGAGCCCCAAAACCCCAGTAGGGGGCAGAAAATGCAGAAATGGGGCCTCGGTAGTGCTGGTGGCCACGCTGATGCGATGCGCGGCTCTGACATTTTACCCAGCCTTGACGGTAAAACCGGCCCCGCGGGGGGGCGCCGACGTGTGAATGCTGAAATGTCACATGACGGGACAGCGAGTTGCTAAGAGAAAAGCGGTTTCTCCGCTCGGACTCCTTCCGGCGCGTCGTTTACCTCGTGGTTGTATGTGATGACCTTCAATCTCACTTAGTGAAGAAAGAGAGGAAGAAGAAGGCCCCTCCTCCGTCCATCAAAACCATCCGTCCTGCGGCGTCCAGGACCGACTGTACGTCTACCCCTGGTGGCAGCAATCAATAACATCGATCAGGTTTGGATCAGCTCTGATTGGTCACACGTCCCCAGGATTTACATGTATTAGGGGGCGGGGCCAGTGGCAGTACAGCTGGAAGTTGGTGGGCGGAGTCCATTAGCCGCATGCATGCGGCGTCCCGACAGAGGTGTCATGTTTTTGCCTCCGGGCTGGATGACCCTGTCTCATCCAACACTGGCTATTAATTAGCCAAACGCCAGCAGAATCATTCTGCAACTAATCAATGAGCTGCAGGAAGGGTGGCGCTCTGGAGGCGTGGCCTGCCTGTGGGGACAGTTCCTGTATCTGTGTGTGTCTGTGTGTGTGTGTGTGTGTGTATGTGTTATAGCTTTTGTCTGAGGCTCCAGCATTAAATAATTGAGAGTGGACAGTCAGTACATCACGCCTCCTCCTCTTCCTCCTCCTCTCTGCTCAGACCCTTGCGGTGACACCACCGATGAGCCCTGGTGGTTCTGGAGGTACCGTTAGCCATAGCTGGGCTAACAGGCGAAGGTTCTGGTCACCACTGAACTGCACATGAGCACCACGGTCCTTCAGGCGTCCTTCAACGGGCTTCTCCTCCACCCCACAGCTTTCTCCCCCCCATCCTTTTTACCGTCCTTCACATCAGGTTTTAATCTAAACAATGTGACCAAGGAAAAATAAAACTAAAAAGCAGTGACAACTACAGGCTGGCGAGGACAAAGAAAACCGAATTTAAGCCCCAAGAAGGAGAACAGTCTAGTAACAGGAGACATTTATTAATTTGAGCAAACTTCAGCAAACATTAACGTTATATCACCAAACAGCGAGGAAGAGCTAGCCTGAGCAGTTAGTTTGTGTGCTAACGTAGATAACGTTAGCTGGCCAACGTGGTCAAACCATCCCCAGGTGTGAGTGACAGAGGTTGTGACCTCGGCGGGAGCGTTCTGGGGGGAGGGTTAGAGAAGGAAAAGTGAAAGACAAATTCATGAGAAAAAGTAAATATGGAGTCAGTAGAGAGAAGATTGGGGGGGGTTGTGGGTGGGGCTCTGCATAATTCCATTTGTTTTCTGGCAGTATTGGGAATCAATAATGTAATTCATAGAAAAGCCATAGAGCGGCCTTCGGACGGCGTCGGCGGGAGCCGCGGTCATGTCCCTGGGATGAAACCAGGATGGGGGGGGAGGTTGTCATTGAAACAAAGCCTGGTCTTCTTCTCTGGAGCATTTCAATCCTCCCCCCTGAACTCTGTCTCTGCTCTGTGGAGATGTTTCTGATTCTGGGTTGTCGTGGTGAAGCTCCGAAGCTCCGGAAGCCCTGAAGATCCTGAAGCTGCCGAAGCTTCTCCCCAGGTCTGTTGTGAGCTCAGTGCACTTACCTGCTGCTGCTTGTCTAACCCTTGTCTGGCAGCGTGCGTGGTGAGGACACGTTCGGCTGTCGTTCCACCAGCGTGTGTCCGGGTGGGGGGTGTGGCGGGTGTCTCCTCCAACTTGAGTCTTTATGCTAACCTGCTCCTCCCCTGTGTTCTGCTACCCTCCAGCTCTGACAAGAAGCCCAGCCGAGCTCAGAGCCTCGACGCCGGGTCTGGATGGCGCAACGGTGGATGGGTCGAGACGTCGGAGAGCAGCTGCCGAGGAGATCTACTGGGCCTACTCAGGTGTGTGTCAGCGCTCGTCGTTCCTCTTGCTGGTTAAAGATAGTCCAGCTGTCCCAGTCAGGCCTCGCTAGCTTACGTAGCTACTGGCTAGCTTAGAGAGTTGAATTTAGCGACTGTTGATCGTGAGATGAGTCACTGTTGGATCAGCAGCAGGAAATGTGATGCAGAAGATAAGCTGGAGCTAGCTAACCACCACGGTGTTTCCCAGTAAGTTGTTATGAGAAACAGGGTTCTAGAGCTAATGTAGCATAAGCTAATGTGTTTGGCTGCCATGCTTAAAAACTATTGCACATGGATCCTGTTAGCTAAAACCTCACACATGGCGTCGTGCTACCGCGCGTTGGTTGACCAGCTCTCAATAGGTGAAAGGTTGAGTCACCATCAAACCGCATGTGAGCTTTGATGGATGTGGACGATCCTGGAAGAGTGATTCTGTTTCTGTGGTAACGCGCTCTCTATTCCTCTCTCTTTCCCTCTCTACCCTCTTTTAGCATCTCTGAGCACTTTATATGATTTGATTTGTCTTTTTTAAACTTTGCCAGCACTTCAGAGGAGAACCAGACACTTCCGCCATCTCGAGTCTGTTGTTTTGGGCAGGGCGGCGTTAATCTTTCACCGCCAAGGGCCACGAGCCTCCAACCTCTTCTGCCGGCTGGTCTGACCGCTAATTGGTCAACACTATGGCTGAGAAAGCGCCAGAGTCGTGGGGAAGGAAAGAAAAGCGAAGGCAGACGGTGCCGGTTTGCGTTAGCGTCGCTGTCACTGATGTTCAGATCTCCTGATGCTCCCCCACCTTTGATCGCAGCTCTTACATAAGCCGCTGATGTAACGGCGCTAAAATCTACGCAAGACGACGGGACACAATGGAGCGACGGTGGTGATAGTGTAACACATCTGCTTTGAAATCTGCTTTGATGCTTGGACGCCAGCGGGTCCGTCCGTTTTCCACGCGGTCTCAGAGGCAGAGCTTGTTGTCCACTGGGACCATCCGCGAAGGCTGTTTAAATAAAGTTGGACTGAATTCAATAAGGGACACGTCAACACTTGTTACTTTCTAAAAAGTTAACAACCATTTCTACTGGTCCCAGTAAATCTATCTTGTGATCCTGAGCTGGTTTTATGGCCTCGTAAAACGGTTTTAAATCTGTTTAATCCTGAAGAGCCTGTTCAGAGTTAATGGTCACATCAACCCAGGATCTGTGACAAGAGGCGGAATCACAGCGACGGCTGAGGGTGGCGCTCGGAGGTTTGCCTCCTCCCACCAGACCCACAACATTCTAGCTGCCCGGGTACCCTAGTAACCTGTCAAACAGCAGCAGTTCAAACTCAAATCCTTGATCCGGATCCGGATCTGGATCTGGAAGTTTCTTTCAGAATCCTTCATCTCTGTTTTCTCTGGTTTCCATGTCGACTGTGGAACATTGAGAAGGACACTTCTCAATCACTTCTTATTGTTTCGCTCTCTCGTGTCGACTTTCCTCAGACTTTGGTCTCGACCTTTTGTCCCTCATTACTTTGCTCGCTGCTGCCGGAAACTTTGCCGAAGTTTGAAGCCTTTTTGTTTGCCGCCGTCACCGCGTTGAACCTCAGAGGGAACTTCTCCGGTTTTAGCTTGTTTGAAGAGGAAAACATCTATCTCTCCCACCTTCAGCTGGCTCGGGCTTTTATTTTTAGTGCTGAGTCACATCAGGTAACCAGCTGTTGCGGTTGTTGCGAAAACACCGTTACATCGGCTGTAGTTGGAGGTTATTTGACCTTTTGCTCAGTTCCAGACCTGATCCAGGGCAGCCTTGAAGACTGCGGTTAGCTAACTGTCATGGCTACGGTTAAGATCCGGCCCCGTTGTCCCACACGTGCTACAGCTAGCACGTTGCCCAAGCCAAGCACGCTTGGCTGCACTGAGAAGGAAAATCATCCGGGAGGGTTGATTGTTTGCGGTGTGTTGCGCCGCCACGGTGCCGAGTTAAAAGAAGAGCACTCTTGCTGCGATCCAAACACGAACCCGATCACCTTGAGGGGACGGAAGGACGGGAGGTTTCAGTCAATCACCCAAAGCTGCTGATGTCATCGTGCTCCGTCCTCGTGAGTGTACGCGCCTGCATGTGCTAGCGCGTTGGCATGTCCGTGGCTGATTAACGGAATGGAAGTTGCCCATCAAGCTGCCTGTACGAGGTGTGAGGGCCGATGCATCACGCGGGTACTCTCCCTGATTGCGTCTGCGACTGTGTGTCTAATGGGGGATCGCACTGACCCCCCCCCCCACCCCCCAACCCCCCTGTGTCCTCGTCTGAGGCCACGTTGGAACCGTCCGGGTTGGTCTTTGTCAGATCATCCTGTTGTCTCGCACGCTACACCGCCGGCTAACGGCTGATGGCAACCAGAAGTGCTGGTGTCTGCGAACAGCCCTTTTCCAAATGTCAGTCTTCCTTCTGCTTCAGCTGTCCGCCTCCTCGTCCTGGAGCGACCCGGCCGAAGATCCTCGGCAGCAGCGATCGCTCACTGACCCTCGTAAAGGTCTGTCTGTTTCCTCGTCCTGAACGAGGTTCCACTTTAGCTGTTAGCTTGTATGCTAACGGGCTTGAAAGCCACAGTGGCATTCCAGAGACAAGATCTAGGACTCAGGTCAAAGGTCACTCCAGAGTTCCTCACGGGCAAACTAGAGGTTACAGAGATGATCCTCCAGAGTCGTGATGACAACAGCTGATCTGTTCCTGAGGAGTTCAGTTTGAGCAACTGTTGTGGTTCCACTGCTTTCAGGGAAGCAGGACTGGTCCAAGTCCAGACCCTTGTGGAACTCCATCATGAACGTGACCAAACTGGAATCTGTGTGATCAATCTGGTCTGGACCAGTTTCATCCTAGTGACCTGCTCTAGTCTCCGTAACAGGAAGCGCTCATCAGCTAAGTCAGAGGCAGCACTCTGACCCTGAAGGCAGCTAACCAGCGGCCCCATTAGCCACGGCTACAAGAGATAAAAGACAACCGCTTTCCTTTGATGTTCTTCAGCGACGGGAGCTATCGGAGCTGGAAAACCGACTCTTGAAACATTAGATGCTAATTTCCTCCCAACAGTTAAAGGTGCTTTCCACATTAATGAGTCATTAGCACATTAAATTTTACAAATTAGCATAATTAGCGTAAACAAATGGGGCCAGTGATGTGCAGACCAGTAGGCTGTGCTGGTTCTCTGTAGCTGGGCTCCTCTTTGATGAGGGAGGGAATCAGGAAGTGTCCAACCAGTGAAATGTAATTATGCTAATCAGCGCTAATGGATTTTGCATCCTGATTCTTGTTTATTTTCCAAAACGAGGCCAATTGGCAGACATGGGTACCGGGACGAGCAGAGTTCATCCATAATTCCGGAGCAGAGGATGCAGCCGCTGGTACAAAAGCGCCGTCTGGTTCGCCCCAATGGGTTGGTGTTTGTTGGATGGGCGGGGCTAGCCATCCCGGGGGTCGGGCTTAGATTCCACCTTTAGGACAGGGGAATAAATGAAGGTCAGTGTGGTTTTCCAGGCAGGGCTCCAGCCTGCTTCCTGCCGCAGCCGTAATTGTGTGAATCCGGGTAGAACCCAGGCGGTCGAGGCTGGTGGAGGTGTCAGTGTTCCAGAGAGCCGAGGTGATCTTTGACCTTCTGTCTTTTACTGGATTATGTTGTGCTCTGTGGGCTGCTTTTCTCACCTCTGCTGACCTCTATCTCTGACCTCTATTGCTGACCTCTATCGCTGACCTCTCGCTGGTGAGGTAAAAAATCTGAACGTGTGTGTGTCCGTGTCTGTGTGTGTGTGTGTGTGTGTGTGTGTCGCCTATGTCTGGGTGTTTCAGAGGTTTTCAGAGTGAGTGCTATCTGTTGCCAGGTAACCGCAGTGATTTTGAATACTTTGTTGATAATTGCGGTGCTGCTGACAACAAAGCCAGCGGAGAACATTGCTCTTTTCTTCAGACGGTTCTTGAGTTGTGAAACTGTTGCTTCCGCACAAAAACACGGCTGATAGCAGCAGAAACCATCAGCGCCACTTCCTGCCCCTGACCGCTGAAGCAACAGTCAGAGGATTTTTCCATTTCCAGCACCTGTGACTGTGAGTTCTTCATGAGTCACTGGTTTCCATGGAGGCCGCTGGCGTCTGATGGTGGACACCAGCAGGCTCGGTCTCAGTTAAGCAGCTCTGGTGAGGGATGTCCCCAGTCAAATCAGGTGATTTTAAAGGATCCGATAGTGTTGAATATTCCACCAGTTCTGACCTACGGACAAGGTTTCGCAGCTTGTTTCCAAGCGTAGAAGCGGGTAACCTCCTGTCACCAGTAGGAGGTGCTATAGATCCGCAAAATCCAACCGCATTTTCAGATCTTCCTTTCGGAACCAACTCTGGATTCTAAGACGGACGTGACGCTCCGGGGTCAACTGAAGGTCAGAGCAGGGGTGGGCCGCAAATGGGCAGGTGTGTGTGTATGTGTGTGTGTGAAATTCACCCGCCATCTCTCCCATTCTCGTTGTTCTTATCTCACAATTCCATCTTCTGTCCACATCTTAATCCATCTCTCCTGTGTGGTGTGTGTGAACCCATTTCCTTTCTTGTTTCACGGACTCTCCTACACACACAAAACACACACACCCACACACAGGGCAATCACCTTTTAATTCCCTTTGATGTATTACTTGCTCAGGAACCAATTTTAGTGTCCGGAATTGGCCCTTAAATCACCAAATCACCTCTGTCCAGGCGTCCAGCCATCCAGGCATCCAGCCGTCCAGCTGTCCAGCCATCTCTCCACCTGCTTTAGCTTCAAAGGAAGTAAAGAACAGATGCGACAGCGACAGACGAGTGTGTGAACACGCCAGGATCAGCCAGGATAAATATTGTATCGACGGGGATTGAAGGATTTGTTTTAGCACTGATAGATGACGGCAGCCCTGCCAAAGCACGCAGCCCGTTAGCTGCCAGCTGGCTGTAAACGTGCGTTAGCGTGCACGCCAATGTGCATCTGTTAAGGGGCTTATTTCAGGCGCGTGTGTGCTTTGACAATTGTGGCGCGGCAGGAACCTCCTGAAGATCAGCAGGTCTGAGTCAGCTCTAACATCTTCTGGTACATGGAAACAGTGGTGGCGTGATTTCAGCCACCGGTGAGCAAACACGAGCAGCGTCGGCTCCCTTTCGACTTCCTGGACGTATAGAAGCTAGCAGAGTTTCCAGCAAACTCGAGCCGAAACTCTCTAAAGTCTCGTTTCCGTGTTTATTTTCACATCCAGACTTCAGAAAACCTGTTTCAGGGCCTCAGAAGCTCACACGAGCTCCTGAGCTTCCTACAGCGCCCCCCTCAGGACAGGAGGGTCGTTGCAGAATTCTTTTTTTCTTGAAGCAATGTCGCGAGAGTGAAGCGATGTTTAATTCAGGCGAAACTACTGACACGTTCAATCAGCATCAGGCCCCAGATTGGTCGGCAGTCTGCCAAGTCAGGGTGACAATTGAGAGCGAGTTTGTTTCAGTTTCCATCAGCTGTTGGACCTCGACAGAGCTTCAAATACTTTTACACGTCTCTCTTTCGTGGCATTTTCATGTCTACAGACTGAAATGACCATAGAAGATTTTAGGAGAAGCCTCTCATCTCCCGGTAGTTGCTGTGTTGATCGTTGCAGCTGAAATCTTGGCGGCTGCCTTTTGGCGTTTCTTTCGTGCAGAAACGGGGACAGAGCGTTCTCAGCTAAAGGAGTGGCACGTGTGAGCGGAGCACGCAAAGATCCGGTTTGAACCTGCTTCTGCTCTCCTCAGTCCTTGCGTTCACTGTCACCAGCTTCGGCGCTGCTGAACGGAAACGCAAGCGCGTCGCCAACGGTCTTCGCCCCGTATTCTGGACCAATCAGAGGCTAAGCTACACACCGTAGCCCCTCCCCCTGAGAACAATACCGCCGATTTTAAGTGACAGCCCTGCAGACGTGGTGCACACATGACGCTCAGCATCAGTAATGATTTTTAGTTCTGGTTAAATCATTAACGGCGTCTGCCCCTCCCCCCGCCGTGTAGCATATTGACTAATTAATGGCGAGCCATCCTTCATCTTTAAGGGCCATAATTACTCTGGGGACACAAGCAGGGACGCACGCAGCTGTGGAGGGAGGGTTTAGCTCCATGTGTGCGGTCTGGCCCTGCCGCGTGGATGACCCGACTGATGTCCTAACGCGACGAGCAAACGGGATGCTGGATCATCCCCCCCCTGAGCTGCTTTGCATGCTGAGCAAATTAACTCCATCCCTGCAGCTAATCCGCCGCCGAATTAGGATTGTCGCCCCGTCATCTCCGCTGAACGGATCCAGAGAAAGAATCCCTGGGGCGCCGTCGGCGACACCAGGTCACGCCATGGGCGCGGCAACTTGCTTTCCCAGAAACAGGAAGTGCTGTTACAGATCTTATTTGGAAAATCATCCAGCACGGGAAACAAAACATTTGGTTCCTGTAAATCAGGTGACCCACCGCCGCTGACGCCCAGACCTTTGTCTCTGTCCTACATCCACACTTTTCCTCTTTTAAAGCAAAAATCTGCTTCATTCCAGAAATGTCCCATTTCCGCACCCAGATGCTCAGAAATTCTTGTTTTTTTTTTTTTGTTTTTTTTTTGGAGGGGCAGGGGGGGGGCAAATTACCTTTTTTTCCTCTTCTTGGCATCAACATGCATGAAATCAAAGCAGAGAAACCAGTAAGACCGGTTCCGCCCGCAGGGCATGGTGCTCTGGCACGTTGGGTTTTATTGCGTCAGCAGCTGGAGCGGATCAGTTCTCTCGGGCGCACGTGTCCATCCGAAGCTCTGCTGCTGTCGGATCCTCTCTGCAGATCAGTGAAATCCAACCGTCACAGAAATGCCAGCGTGACACACCGCCGCAGGCGTGCCGGGCACCCTGCGAGCACTGTGGGTTTTTTTGGTCAGGCCGCGTGTTTGTGGGTCAGAGAGACTGTGAAGGACCAGAAGAGACGTTACAGAGAGAAACACGCGATCACAAAGAGGGCCTTTTTTCGATGCTTGCACAATGCTAACACAGCTAGCATTTCCGGTGTAACCTGGCAGTCACAGGGTTTTGAAAATCCCGACGCGATCAGAGCACCAGATGCAACACTCTGTTTCTACATTAGCATTATGCTAGGCCTTAGTTAGCACAAAAAGGCCAAAAAGGTTCCGCACAGCTAGGCACAAGCTAAGCTAACAATGGTAGTGACCTTGGTTAGCATTAATTAGCACTGGCCTTACAGGAGAAGAATTCCCAGGAGCCTAAACTGCTGATGTGCTCACAAATGTAATCAACCAAAGGTAGGAAACGCATGAAAAGCATCAGCCAAACCACCATTACGAGCTAGCTGTGTCCGGGTACAGCCCTGTAGCATCGCTCTGACGTCTCATTATTAGCATCGTGCACCACACCGTAGGTCTGGAATGAGGTGAACGTGAACTTGATTAAACACCTCAAACACTCTGCACACACAGCAAACAAAGTGGCGGATTAGCATCACGGTATCAGTTTCCAGTGCTAGGAGAGCGCAAACGGACGCAAACAGACAGAGATACCAAAACACACAGTAAATCCCTCACAGAGGCTCAGGGCAGATTATTCTGCTTTCTAAAACTCGCAGCAGTCGGCTTTATTGGCTTGCAAACTGTTTAATATGCCCGACGCGGCGCGCGGCGATGGTGGGGAGTGTATACCCCGAGACAAGCAGCTTAGCGTTGACATGGACAAACAACGCCTGAGGACACACAGCGGAGGTAGAGTAGGTTCCGGTCTGACTGAAGAAGATCTGTGTGTGTGTGTGTGTGTGTGTGTTTATACGGCAAATGAAGGACTGGATCACATCTGTAGAAAAAAAAAGATGGGTGAAAACGACAGCTGGAGCGACTGTTTCAAAGAGACTGACAAAGAGGAGGACAAAGACAGCCGTCTGTCCTGTTTTTCCGTTATGAATTCATTCAGCAGTCATTCACCAACGTCTGCGGGAACTGAGAACAAAGGGAAAAGTCTTGGACCTCTGCAGAACAGCCCAGCTGCTTGTTGCAGACTTTGTGAAAGTCTGAACCAGAGCGCTCGAAGGCGACAGGAAAAAAACTCGATAACAAAAAGACCTGGACAAAAAGGTATCGGACATCAGAGGTCAGAGCTCGGAGGGACCCAAACAGTTAGCAGATATCCTTGCTTGCATCAGTTTGAGAGTTTGGGCCTGTGTACGTATGAATACCTGTGTGAGTGTGTGTGTGTGTGTGACAGGGTCGTCTCTAGGTTATGGCAAAGAGGAGCTTTGCTCTGTGGGTGATTTATGACTCCAGCAGCTCCATCAGGTAACACCCCCCACCACCGCCTTTTTTAACCCCCAGAGGTCTTTACAGGCGCTCCTTAGCCGACTCATCCTGTTAGCCAGCCAGCTAACACACACCCACGACCTCTCAGGAGGATCCCCGCTGTAAAGGTGACTGGAGATGATGGGAATCAAAGACTCATCGGCAAACAGGGTCGGACGTTTTTTTTTGTTTTGTTTTTTTTTTAATCCGCTGACTCACAGCTGGTCTCGTCCACCAGCCAGTGAGAGCAGGGCTACGGGTGCACACGCGCGCGACAAGAGCACAAGCTAACCAGCGTGATCGCTAACACGTGGGAGAGAAATCAGGATCTGCTTTGGATCTTCCTGCTGCGTGGACGTCCGGGTCAGACCGCCGCTCCTCGCCGAGTTCAGGATGGAACCAAAGATCAAAGGTTTGGGTCAGGTGTGATTAAGCAGACGGTTCCGGGAGTACCGGAGATCACCCGGCTTCACTTAATATCCTTCCTGGGGAGACTTTAATCATCCAGGCAGGTGGAAGTCAATGAGGAGATGAGCAACCTGGAACTACGGGGCTAATTTCAGCGAGGTCCCCGACGGACGGCCCGGGTTTTATTACCGTGGCGCTCCTCAGTAATGAAGCATGAAACACAGTTGGCACACACACGTTCACGCGCCTGCCGGCTGCAGAGGGGGAGGCCCCGCCCCTCCCTGCTGCCCCGCTAATACAGATAAGACTGTAATTGGAGGTCAGCTGGTCCCAGATTTTTTTTACTGATTAATGAATTCAAAAACATTCACCCGTCATCTGTTTGTCAATGTTGTTCATTTCATCATTAACATGGTTATTAATTAATAATTGGCGTCATGTCAAGTTTCTCACGCGTGACTGCAAAGCATGATGAGATCTCTCACTTGGTTCAGGGACAAAGTGGATAGAAATGTCCTCGCTTTGCCAGTAGAATCCAGAATAAGTGAACAGCTTCAGGGGAAGGTCAGAGGTCGGCCCTGCCGGGGGAAATAACGTCATGTGAAGTGGACAAATTGTAGATCAGTAACAGTTACGATGGTTAGGTGCAGATTTAAAACCTGCCAGCAGGTGGGGGTAAAGCCATACCTGAGTAGATTTTAATCCCAATTGTTATCTTCTACGGCAGGACAAAAAGCCTTCGCTAGCTAGCAAGCGAGCTAACCGAGAAACACTTCTCCTTGCTGTCGTTTGTTTCCTTTCTGGAGGAGCGCTGGGTCGTCTGGTTGCCCTCCGTGGTTGCATGCGTGGAGGTGAGTCACGAGCGTCCTCTCGGCGAGCTCTCGGTGACAGCGATACCGCCGGCGCCTCGTGTTTTGTGTTCGTACTCTGACTCACGCCCGAGTTCAGCCTCTAGCGGTGTCTCTCTCTCGTCTCCTCTTCTTCTCTCCTGCCGACGCTGCCGGACATCTTCTCACATTCAGGTAAGAACCTCATTTGTTACCTCCACGGTGGGGCTCCGGCTGCGTCCGCAGGGAACTTTAATACAACCGGAGTTTCCGCCTGTTACTTTGGGTGCAGTGTTACGGAAGAGAAGCTTACTTCCAAAGAGAAAAGTTGTTTTTCTGCAAGAATCACGATGTTCCGTCCTTCAGAACATCACCTTGAGAAGAACAGAAGGCTGTTCAGAAGAGACACGCCTACTTTTCCAGGAGGGTTTATTCCCGACGCAAATCCCGGCACTGGAACGTTCTTCTGTGACTGGAGACGCACCAGTTTAAACGCCATCGGCTACTGGACTGCAGCCCAGGACTGGTCTGGTCCCAGTATGTCTGGGTCTGCTCCAGTCAGAGGCTAGGCTAGGAGGGGGGGAGGGCCTGCAGCTGGGCGACGGCGTTTGCCGGAGGTGTGATTAATGCTGACTCTGATTGGTCCTGACAGGGTCAGCTGACGTTGGGAGGGTAGGTCGGGGGAGGGGTTGAGATGCCTTCTATAAGAACACCGTTTCAACAGCTGGTCGACAGCAACACGGGAGTTCGCCGCGTCATTTTCAGCGAGGAATGGAGCGACGCCGTGGCTGAGCGCCACCTCCAGGGGTGAGGCTGTCAGCTGGCAGGAAGTGACAGATCGGGGAGGAAATCCTGGAGGAAAAGCACGAGGTCATGCTTTAAATTAAAATCAGGAGCGGAAGCACGCTGCGGTGCTGGTCAGCAGTGAGACGGTGGTCCACATCACTACCCCTGGGACCCTGTGGTTCTTGCTTCTCTCTCGCGCTCTCTCTCGATCACGCAAGGTTTCGCTCCATTCAGATGCAAATAACACGGCCAATTACGGCTCTGCGTGCGCTTCTGCCTCCGTTGTGTGAGGGCGACGTGAGCTAGCCCAGCGTTGCTTCCCTGCGGAGCTGCCGGCAGCAAATAAATTAGGACCTCAGGCTCACCAAAGCAAAATAAATCGCGGTAATAAAGTGGCGTTGTTGGAGTGCTGCTGACGCACGTGCGCTCGTCACCGCCGCTGTGAGGGCACCAACACCGCGGGTTCCTGCTGGAGCATTGTTAGCGCCTCACAGATGTCTGCTGTCACAGCCCGCCACGCGCTGTTCGGTCTAGCGGATCCATTTCTTGTCAGTTGGCGGATGACAAAATGAGCCGTCACCATGACAACCGTGGGACCGGGGCCAGACCTGGGAACCTGTGTTAGAACTCTTGGGGTCTACAAGATGTTTTGAGTGAAAAATGGCCGTCAAAGGTCAAAGGGCACACTGCTCCGACTCAGACGTTTGACCACACCTGTTCATGACTTCCTGGCTGTGGATGATGACCCCACCCTGGTTTCATGTGTTGACGTTAGCGACAAGGCTCCTCCTTTAGCAGCGAGCAGCTAACGGCTGCTTCTACGTCGGGCCAGATCCCAGATCTGTCGGGGAATCACAGCTGGCTCAGAGGAGATTCTGGGATTGATGCGAGGAGCACCGACAGATGCTGACGGCGTCTTTAAAGCGCCCTTCTAAAAGAGGCTTTGATGTCGACTCAGACTCTCTCCTTTGGTCTATTTCTGCTGCTGCGCCTCCCCGAAAGGCGCCGATCTGCTCAGAGATCAGAGAAAACGGCTGAGGCTCCTTTGACATTGTAAACTGCTCCTATTTGACTTGAACTGGAAGTTTTACTGTCTGCAGAACAGCAAAGAAACAGCCGGCAAAGCAGAGCGGCTAATCTGAGCTCCCTTATCAACAAGGACGAGTGCAGACGTCTAACAAAGTCCGCAGGTGGAGAACGAGTGATTATCGAGGCCGGTTGACCTTCAGACGTCTCCAGACAGCAGACAGCCGACGGCCTCGGAGGCTCGCCGGCTCACGCTCTGCGCCGGGGGCGTCTGCCAGCAGGGGGCCTCGCCGAGCACACGTTCGCCTTCGGCACGTGTGGGGTCACCAGTTACTGCTGTCTCCCTCAGCCAAAGAATGAAGTCATGGTTACACGTGCACACAGGCAGCACTCATGCACGTGAGCGTGGAAGTAGAACAGAAGCCATCAGTGTAATTGTGGGGGGGGAAGGGGTTCAACGCCGTTATAGTTCCAATTCCCAACTACTGCTTACAACTACTGCTTTACTTCCGGCATTCCGGGGTCCAGTCTTGGGACTCCTCAGCGATTAGTCGCACTGATGAGCGGTTTTTCTTACGGCTGGACGGTTACACGCATCTCTGAGTTCTACTGGTGTTTTCTGATTTCACCAAACCTTTAACTGGTTGGTTCCCCACTGTCCTTCCAGTTTGTAATAACAGTTGGTCAGTTCTTCACCCCACTTTTACCTGTTTTTAGCTCCTTCCTACTTCCTGCTTCCCTATGTCCACACATCTGCATCTGCAGGAGCTAATGCTAGCCGAGCTAAACTGGGCACGTGCGGCCCTGAGGAGCCGCAGGGATTTCTGCAGGTAGTGGGGCCCCTTGATACCCCCACCAACCCCTGTTCGGTCTGGCTGAATCTGGCTGAAGGCCGAAAAGATCAAAGCGCTCATCACGGTCAGTCAAATCTACTGAATTCGTCAGCTCATCAGCTGAACTTGGGACGCGTTTGCTTCGTTCACCGTATCAACTCTGGAAGGCCTGAGTTTGGCCCGGCCATCAGTGCTGGTGTTTGTCTTTTACAAGCACGCCATTATGGATTTTATTGATCCTGAGTGGACTTAACAGAAGACTTTAAGAGCTGCATAAACATTTACTGTAACGAGGAAGCCATTTAGGCCAGGAGCGTCGGAGTGCTGCTGTAAATCCGTATTAGTGCACGTGTCTGACAGCTTTGTGCCGACGCAGCTCGTCCCGATGTTGTTTGTTCTGGAATCACGTCACCGTAAACGGCTGATTCTAATTTCCTCTAAACAACTGCCTTGACTGGCAGGGCGGAGCCTTGTTGACCGAGTTAGCTTTTCCTAGCTTTTGAGGTGGCGCAGTTCACGGCTTCGGCGAGTCGACTTATCTGGCTTTTCCTAAAGTATCGGCCGTGCTGACAGAAAAGGCGTGCGCGCTCTCCTGCCAGATCACTCTGGGTTTGAAGCTATTTGTCTCGCTAACCGACAGACAGATCGGCTCAGTGTGATTACAAGACCGTGGTGGACGGCAGGAAGTCATCCTGGTGCAGCAGGAGATTGAAGACACTCCCTCTTGTTTCTGCTCATCTTCGGGTTTTCTTCTCGCCTCCAGCAGCCTCATCAGGTTTGCTAATGAAGACGTTTGGTGTTAGCAGACGGAGGAAAAGAAGAGTTAGCTAGTTTGATTTGGACACGTCCACATCAAGAGGTGGTTTATAAAGATGCATTTACACACGTGGAAAAAAATTGTTGGTGCCCTTCGGTTAACGAAAGAAAACTCACAATGGTCACAGAAATAACTTAAATCTGGCAAAAGTAATAATAAATAAAAATTCCATGAAATTTAACCAATGAAAGTCAGACATTGTTTTTCAACCATGCTTCAACAGAATTATTTAAAAAAATAAACTCATGAAACAGGCCTGGACAAAAATGATGGTACCCCTAGAAAAGACTGAAAATAATGTGACCAAAGGGACATGTTAATCCAAGGTGTGTCCACTAATTAGCATCACAGGTGTCTACAATCCTTTAATCAGTCAGTGGGCCTATGTATAATCAGTCAGTGGGCCTATATATATATATAGGGCCACAGGTAGTCACTGTGCTGTTTGGGACATGGTGTGTACCACACTCAGCAAAGGAAAGAGTTGTCTCAATAGATTAGAAAGAAAATTATAGACAAGCAGCTTGATGTTCCTGTGACTACAGTTGCACATATTATTCAGAAATTTAAGATCCATGGGACTGTAGCCAACCTCCCTGGACGTGGCTGGAGGAAAATTGATGACAAATCAAAGAGACAGATAATACAGTAACAAAAGAGCCCAGAAAAACTTCTAAAGAGATTAAAGGTGAACTTCAAGCTCAAAGAACATCAGTGTCACATCGCACCATCCGCATTGTTTGAGCCAAAGTGGACGACCAAAGAAGACACCATTGTTAAAAACAAATCATAAAAAAGCCAGACTGGAATTTGCCAAACTACATGTTGACAAGCCACAAAGCTTCTGGGAGAATGTCCTATGGACAGATGAGACAAAAATGGAACATTTTGCCAAGGCACATCAGCTCTGTGTTCACAAACGGAAAAATGAAGCATATCAAGAAAAGAACACTGTCCCTACTGTGAAACATGGAAGAGGCTCTGTTATGTTCTGGGGCTGCTTTGCTGCATCTGGCACAGGGTGTCTTGAATCTGTGCAGGGTACAATGAAACCTCAACACTATCAAGGGCAGGGGTGTCAAACCAATTCCACAAAGGGCCGTGTGGCTGCTGGTTTTTGTTCCAACCAAGCAACAGCACACCAGACAAAGTCATTTAATCAACTGATCTGAGTCTTCAGAGAGCTGATTGGTCAAACTCTGTGTGCTTGATTGGTTGGAACAAAAACTTGCAGCCACACGGCCCTTTGTGGAATCGGTTTGACACCCCTGATCAAGGGGTTCTAGAGAGAAATGTGCTGGCCAGTGTCAGAAAGCTTGGTCTCAGTCATGGGTCTTGCAACAGGACGATGACCCAAAACACACAGCTAAAAACACCCAAGAATGGCTAAGAGGAAAACTATTCTAAAGTGGCCTTCTATGAGCCCTGACCTAAATCCTACTGAGCATCCTTGGAAGGAGCTGAAACATGCCGTCTGAAAAAGGCACCCTTCAAGCAGTTTGCTCATGAAGAGTGGGCCAAAATACATGCTGAGAGGTGCAGAAGTCTCACTGTCAGTTGCAGGAATCGTTTGATTGCAGCGATTGCCTCAGAAGGTTCTGCAACTAAATATTAAGTTATTAATTCTGTGACCATTGTGAGTGTTTCTTTCATTAACCGAAGGGTACCGACAATTTTTTTTCCACGTGTGTACAGCTGCAGGTGCACCTGAAGGTTCACACACTCGTATTCTTGTGCTTTAGGTTTTGGATGGCACCAAATGTGTCATGGTGAGTGTGTGGATCTGAGGAAGAATGTTGCTCCTCTTCAGTGGGTTGATGAACTCGCTCACACCTTCTGTACCCGCAGGTGTGTTGTACAGCATCAGCATCCACACGTTAGCTTTTAGCATTCTTTTGTACGCAGACGGCAGATGCTAACAGGTGCTACCAGTGCTGGGCTATCATTTCTTCAGATCTTGAGACATTTGATGAATTTGGATCTCTCTGTTTGTACCTAACGTTGATAAATGAGCGCCTCGGAAGTGCTGGGTCGTTAAAGGTCAGCGCCAGAGCGCCGTCTGTCTCCTACAGCCATTTTATATGCGCTCTAGCGATCCGTCAGCACAGTTTTTATCTGTGGAAGACAGCAAAGATCAGCCACCTTCACCAGATGAAACAGCCCCTCCTCATCCTCCTCCTCCTCCTCTTACCGGAGGGTCTGAGGGAGTGGTCCAAACAGAGGCGGCAACTGCTTGGTGCCCCGGTGCGTGATGCTGTCCCCCCAGGCCAAGAACGACCACGCCAATCAGGGCCGTACAGCACCAGCACATCCCGGAGAATTGCTAGAATTTCCAGGTGATCCTCAGAAAACAGGCCGCGTTCCTTACATGCACTGCACGTGTTAGCATGTAGCCTGGAGGATGCGGAGGCGTAATCTTGCGGTAATGGATTTCCTCTGCTCCGGGAGCTCAGATTACTCGGCTCCCCGACAAACTGCTATTCCCTAATGGTGCTAAACTTTCAGAATGCAGAACGGTGACCTTCTCTTTAATATTGTAGCCTAACGAGGACCACTCGTGCGGCTCCGCCCTTCAAACGGGAAAAGGTCACGCTTCCATGCTGCTGAATGAGAATCAGCTGCTCAGCCGCGTTATCGGTCAAACAGATGGTTCAATTATTGATTAATGATTACCTGAAATAAACATCTGTATGTGTTTTCACCTCTTTGTGAAGCCATAAATAATAAGTTCTGATTTCCTGTTATTTCTCCTGATGGAAATCAGGATTGCCTGATGGCAATTATGCTATCTGACCTGCCAACGGTGCGGCTTTGCAGCAGCAGCAGCTACCAGCCAGAGTTTGTCTCTGTGGAGTTCTGACATTGTTCAACCGGGAGCGTTTCTGTCCTTCCTCCTCCTAAACACAGCAGAGTGGGACGTATGTGACGCACGTACAAGCAACCGCACTGGATGCTAATTAGCTACCAGAGCGCAGCTATGTGTGCAGAGGTGAAGGTGGCATTTTCACAGTGCTAATCAGAGAAAAGACATCGGAGAGCGAAGACCTCCAGCAGCCAGCGCCAGAGAATTTTTCAAAATAAAAGCCTGGATCCAGACACTATGTATAACAGATATAGGCAGGACTACTAGCTTACATAGCATAGCAGGAGGGAAGAGGTGAAAATGGAGGAGATGGGGGAGGAGGGAAGGAGGGAAGAGTTGTGGAGGGGAGGAGGAGGTGAGGAGGTGAAAAGGGAGGCAATGAGGAGGTGATGAGGTTAGGAGGAGAGAAGGGAAGAGCTGAGGAGGGAGGAGATTAGAAGGTGAGAACAGAAGAGATGAGGAGGGAGGAGGTGAGATGGTAGGAGGTGGGGAGGGAGGAGATGAGGAGGTGAGGAGAAGAGAAGGGAGGAGATGAAGAGGTGATGGGGTGAAGAGGGAGGAGTTGACGAGGAAGGAGATGAATAGGGGAGGAGGCAGGAGTTGAGGAGGTGAGAAGGGAAGAGGTGAGGAAGGACGAGGTGAGGAGGGAGGGGATGAGGAGGGAGGAGTTGAGGAGGTAATGAGGTGAGATGGGAAGAGGTGAGGAGGGTAGAAGAGAGGAGTTGAGGATGGAGGAGATGACTTTTCTTTGGTCATCATGATCATATGATCACCATCATGATCACATGACCACCATGATGATCATCACCTCAGACTGAAGTAACCAGATAACCAGACTAACAAGTTTCTCCTCTTTCCTGCACATTCATCTCTTTACTCGGCGTCAAGTTTTTCCCATTAGCTCGGCGTTAGCAGCGGCGGTGGTGTCATGGCAACATGACAGAACTCATTCTTACCTCCGTCTCAGTCTGCTCGCCCGCGGCCCTTCACCATGCTCGTGATCACAGCGCAACCCTTTGAATCAAAGCGGTTTGCGGCGGTGTTCCAGACAAGCTGAGCTCCTCTCCTCTGACTGACGACCCTGTCGTCTGTAGCTAACCTAGCTTAGCCTCAAAGGAACACATTGAAAGCGAAAGTAGATAACAGTCACATAGTCAGATTAAAGAGTCGGAATCCAGATTTCCAGACTCAAGGAAGTTATCCAGGTGGAGTCCTGACTCAGGTGTGGGTGCCGAGTCCACCTGGACCAGCGCACCTGGATCAGGATCATCAGGTGATCTTGGTCTGCCCCCTGCAGACCTGCGGTTGTGGACTCCTCAGGTGTGTTCTGACTGACAGTCCTCGCCTCCTGCAGGTGCTACCGAGCCGGATCGATCGGATTGAGACTTTGGTGGCAGCAGCGGCGGACATCAGGTGCAGCTCAGCCGGCTGTCACGTCCTGTGATCGGATTAAAACGGGATTATAGCTGAAAGAAAGCGCGTCCGCCTCCAGCTCCTCACACCTCGCAGCGCATCGCCATAGCGCTCCCTGTCCGCTGTTGTGTTTGTTTTCATGGGGAGGAGGTTAAATTCAACATGTGGGGTCGCGGCGGCAGCGGCACTTCCTTAATTACCAGTAGCCCCGGTAAATACTGGCACAGGTGCATTGTGGGAGAATGACTTTAGGGAGGAGCGAGCCGATGGTCTCCGGAGCCCCAGAGCCCCTGACAACGAGAGGCGGAGACCCCCAAACGGCTAATTAATGTAGAGCCGCTTAAAGAAACGCTCCACCTCGTCGCACAGTGTGTGTGTGTGTGTGTGTGTGTGTGTGTGTGTGTGTGCGCGTGTGTGTGTAGGCAATAGCAGTAATACTTCAGAGAATAAATTACAGCTTCTCCTTGAGGCTCTGAAGGGGACTGCATGAATTACACAGCTGAACTGCTCGACTAACACACACACACACACACACACACACACACACACACATACACACTCACTCACTCACTCACTCACTCACACACAAAACGGTGAATGTTTGAGCATTGCAGGCTACAAAAAGCCAGTAGACGTGTATTTTCTTCTTTACTGCTCTTCTTCTTTATTGTCACGGTAACAAGCATCACTCCCCTCGCCGCCAGGTCATAAAAATGTAACCTTTGGTGAGGAGCCGATGCGCACCTGCGCCTCTCCAAACTCGGTGTTTTAATGTGGTAGAGCCATTAGCATAGCACGGTGCTAACTTAGCCGCTATTTCATCTGTTTTAATGGAGCTAATGGGGGGTGAAGAAATGCAAAGTTACGACTGCACTTGATGCGTTTTTGTGCTCTGTTTCCATAACAACGCTGAAGTGATTTAACCTTGCGAGGGCTACCCTCAGAACTAAGAGCATCGGCAGAAGAGCTTCTCGTGCATATGGTATCACAGATGTCTCCGGCATTTTTATCACGGAGCTGGCAGATGTCACATGATGGGTCATTCAGAAAAACGCCACTGGTGGCGATCTCGCTGCAATCCTTTAGTGCTGAGAGGCGTTTGAATACGTAGGTTACAAGATTACCCTTAAGTGCAGTCATCAGCAGATGGTCGTCCAGGAAACTGGATATGACAGTCCGTCATCTGGTTCGCTCGTCTGCTGGTGTGTTGATAGCAAAGTTAGACCCAGATGCTAGCTTTTTCCGTTCCGTTTGTAAAGATGTTCACGCTCGCCTGACCAGAAACTCTACACCTGTACGACAGAGCTGTGTTTGTCACAGGCGTTTACGCGTGTAAAGTGATCGACAGCGCGCGGTGAGATGGGCGTGTCCTTCCAGCCCGTCATTGTTCAACATTTGAGTTGCTTCAGCGTGTTGGCGGACAAAAAAATGATTTCATTTTCTCTAAAGGACGAATGTACAGTCCACAACAATAATGTGCACAGACACAGACACACCCCCAAACACACACACACACACACACACACACACACAGCTTCTGTAGTTCCTCTGTCCCTCCTGCGACGCCCTGGTGCTGTGTTGTGTTGTCCCTGAGGCCACCCTCCATGCCCCGGGGTCCTGATGCTGCCCTACTTTCCCTTTTCTCTCTCTCTCTCAAACACACACACACACACACATACACAGACACACGCACACAGCCTTCAATTGGCAGGTGCACACAGCGTGAAATAACAGGAGCTGAAAAAATGCCAGAGTTGGAGGAAAATGTGGAAAAGCGAAAGCAGGGAGGAGGGGCGGGGTCACGGTGGGTGGGCAGGATCCGGGAAGAGGGCAGACTCAATGAAGAGGGGCGGGGCCAGGAAGTCCAACACAATGCAGATTAATACAGTATTTACACGTGGGGTGTCAGAACTCTGTTCATCTGGCTGTGAGGGGAGGCGTGGAGGCGGGGTCACGGACCTGCAGTAAACAGGTGGGCAACCACAGGAAATCACAAAGTTCCATCCATCCATCCATCCATCCATCCATTTTCTACCGCTTATCCGGGGTTGGGTCGCGGGGGCAGCAGCCTAAGCAGGGAAGCCCAGACTTCCCTCTCCCCAGCCACTTTGTCCAGCTCTTCCGGGGGGATCCCGAGGTGTTCCCAGGCCAGCCGAGAGACATAGTCCCTCCAGCGTGTCCTGCGTCTTCCCAGGGCGTGCCCTGAACACCTCACCAGGGAGGCGTTCGGGAGGTATCCTTACTAGGTGCCTGAGCCACCTCATCTGACTCCTCTCAATACAGAGGAGCAGCGGCTCTACTCCGAGCTCCTCCCGGATGGCAGAGCTTCTCACCCTATCTCTAAGGGAGAGTCCAGTCACCCTACGGAGGAAACTCATTTCGGCTGCTTGTACCCGCGATCTCGTTCTTTCGGTCACTACCCAAAGCTCATGACCATAGGTGAGGGTAGGAGCGAAGACCGACCGGTAAATCGAGAGGTTCGCCTTTCGGCTCAGCTCTCTCTTCACCACAACGGACCGGTGCAGAGTCCGCATGACTGCGGACGCCGCACCCATCTGCCTGTTGATCTCCCACTCCATTCTTCCCTCACTCGTGAACAAGACCCCGAGGTACTTGAACTCCTCCTTTTGGGGGAGGATCCCCTCACGGACCTGAAGAAGGCACTCCACCTTTTTCCGGCTGAGAACCATGACCTCAGATTTGGAGGCGCTGATTCTCATCCCGGCCGCTTCGCACTCGGTTGCAAACCGGTCCAGTGAGAGCTGGAGGTCATGGACTGATGAAGCCAACAGGACCACATCATCTGCAAAGAGCAGAGACCCGATCCTGAGGCCACCAAACCGGACCCCCTCAACACCATGGCTGCGCCTAGAAATTCTGTCCATAAAAGTTATGAACAGAATCAGTGACAAAGAGCAGCCCTGGCGGAGTCCAACCTTCACCGGAAACGAGTTCGACTTACTACCGGCGATGCGGACCAAACTCTGACACCGGTCATACAGGGACCGGACGGCCCGTAGCAGGGGGCCTGACACCCCATACTCCCGGAGAACCCCCCACAGGACTCCCCGAGGGACACGGTCAAATGCCTTCTCCAGATCCACAAAACACATGTGGACTGATTGGGCAAACTCCCACGCACCCTCAAGGACCCTGCTGAGGGTACAGAGTTAGTCCACAGTTCCACGTCCAGGACGAAAACCGCACTGCTAATTACAAAGTTCTAAACATTTATAAGTATGTTATTTTTATGGGGTTGTGAAGTCTGCATGGGGTCAGGTCCATCGCTTAGCTTTGCTAGCTTGGAGCGCTAAAGTGAGGCTGTGTAGCACACCACCGTCACACCTTGCAGACCCGCCACCTGGATCTGAGAGGAGCTAGCTTAAATACTCACATACTACCTCCTAAAACAGCTTAGAAACAGCTGAACGCCTGAATCAGCGCCTCTGCTGGGAGCTTTTTCAGTTCCGCTGCTCTGGATGCTCTCAGCAGCCTTCGTGGTCTCCGTCGGCTCAGTGCACGACAGCTATCCCGTTAGCCGCCGCTCCGCCCCGACCGCCCCCCTCACGAGTTCAGCTGAACTGGTCAAACTGGTCAAACTTTTTCTTTATTCAGAAACGTGTGTACGCACTGATGGTGTTTTGAGGCCAGAGGCGACCTGCGACACGTGTCCTGTCTCAGCTTGACGCATCTGCCTCCTCGGGGCTTGAAGCTAACTGTTAGCATCATTTGTAACAGAAGAACTGTGCGCTTAATCCAGCTGTGTCAGAGATGCCTGCAGGGTTGCGGTGTTCATCCTCGCCCTACCCCCACCCCCCCACCACCTCCCCTCCCCTCCCCTCGCCCGCCCACCCACCCCACGCTCTGCATCCAGCCAGAGATGCCAGTGGCTGCGAGGGAGCCGAGAGCAATAACTGCGGCTGAGGGAAGCAATAACTCCGTGGGCTCCCTCATCAAATCAGAGGTGGCCGATGGCGAATAATCGGCCCCCGAAATCAGACAGAGCAAAACAGCTGAGCTGACAAAATGGGAAATGTCATGAGGAGCAATAAGAAGACATCAGCTCTGCCGTGGACAGTTCCACCACACAGGACGGGAGAACTAATGAAATCCAGAAGAATAACCACCGACCGCGCCTGAAACCTCAGAAAAGACACTTTTACTTTGGTGTGAGGAAAAAGAAGAAGAACTGTGAACTTTCAGTTTCCCAGAGAGGCTCCTGCATCAACCAGGCTTCTCCATAAAACAGATCTACAACAATAACCATGTTCTCACGCTGGTCTCTCAGTGTTCGGTTCCACACACGCTGGCCTGGTGTCACCTCCTCAAATAATCTGCAGTCACCAACCGACGTATCCATGGTAACGTCAGGGTCTCTACAGCGAGTTTCAAGCTTGGATGAGTCTCCCTGAAACCGGAAGGGTTAAAAGCAGCCAGAAGAAGCGGAAACAGCTGGGAGGAAAGCGCTCTGACACACAGCACCTTTAATCTGATCAATCTTTATGTTCCGCCAGCGTGCATGTGCCCACGGCGCTGAGAGATTGTCAATAAAGTTTTCCTCCAGCATCAGCTCCACGGTGATTACAGCAAACACCTTCCGCTAATCAGGCCATTACCCAGCGACGTGCACGTTGCTAAGCAGCCGGCGTGTTTCCGCTTCAAAGCAGGCGTCACATGGTTCTGCTTTGATGACTTTGTTGTGACAAATATTGTTTTTCTTTTTAAAAACTCAAGACAAAAAATAATCCTCGCTCCTAAGGAACTGACGACAACCGAAAGCAGCAGTTGTCACGGTGACCGACACCACAACCGTCAGGTCTGCGTGGGCTGGGTAAATCAGCTGGTTATCTTGGAACACACGGGATAATAGTTGGTTAAAGTGGGTCAGGGTAACCAGGCAACCTGCTCATCAGCAGTGCCAGTTGCAAGATGTAACGCTTGTCCGCGTTCCTCCCTTGAACGTTGACAGAACGTGAAAAAAAGCCTTTTATCTCTTTCATCGAGTCATGTGACACGTCGGCTCTGTGGAGAAAATCATCGCAAACTGGGACGAAACCGTTTGTCAAACAGGATCAGTGTGTCCCAAACCGGGTCAGGAAGGGAACCAGAACCACAGCTGGAATCTTTACTCAGGCTGATGGTTTTTTTTTCACTGCGCACCTGTCGATAGGGGAGGGGCTAATGCAACCACGCCCCCTGCTGTGAGACAACGTCTGTGCACGATCGATCCTGGCAAAAGCAAAGACGTGTACTTTCCTCAGCCCCATCCCCCACCACACACACAATCACACACACACACACGCACACACACACACACACACACACACACTGACCGATTTTAAAAAGCATCAGTTGTTCAGTTGTCCTCTTTATCTGCTCTCTGCTGCCCCGCTGATGTCGCCCAATTTAAAAATAATTATGACATCCATTATGAGCGAGGACAAACATGACACGGAAATAATTAGTGCCACCGCGAGAACTGAAGAGCCCGCTGTGAAGACGATGGCGGACTTCGTCTTCATCTTCCTGTTCCTCACCCATTTCCTTCCCTCTGTTGGGGGGAGGGGCAGAAAGGGATGTTGGTCAAGGTTCTGGCAAGGCCTCAGTATCCATGTAGATTTGCCTGATGCCATTAATTACCTTCTCTCCCTGCCAGACAAACACATACACACACGTACACACACACACATACACACACACACACACCCACACACACAGAGCAGTGTAATAGAGTTTGGATCTAATCTTCGGTATTGTTAGCAACACAAGTGCAGTCGTGTCTTTGTGCAGAGGTTTTGAGGATCCAGATGATCATCTCTCTCGTGCACGTCCACCTCTGAGCGTAAATAAAGAGCAGCTCAGGGCCTGAGCTGTCTTTGCTCTTCTGGAGCCTCGTCGGCGTGAACTCGGAGCCCCGTAAATCCCATATGCTAACGTTTACACACGCTAATGGCTGAGACCCCGCTGGGGGTTGAGGTGCTCGTGCCGTAAGTGTTTGATTACTCCTCTTTTATTTGTCTTTCCAGTGTGAAACAGGACGGATAATGTCTGTCTCTGAATATTAGTTTCTAAATCGAGCTGCTGTTTAAACAGAGCCCTGTGAGAACGATGTCATTTCCTGTGAGTGTCCACTTTTGGAATTTGTAAACGTGGGTGTATTTTATATTTCAATGTGTTTCTCTCCTCCTCTTCCATGATTCGCTTCTGACTTCTACAACAGGTAAGAACATTTCTTCCTCCCTGCTACATCTGATCCTGTCTTTGATTGCGTTCATGATCACTATTTGACAACAGGGAATTAATAACCAGACTGGTCTCACAGACCTATTTTCTTTTATTTCGAATTGGTGAGAACTCGGTCTAAGAAATCAGATAATAATAAAAATAAAATTGAAATAAATAAATAAAAAGTAATAAAAGTAGTAATAAAAAGTGGATCTGCGAAATGCTGCGACCCACCACCAGGGGGCTGTGGTTCACGCAGGCCTCCTGGCCGTGCTGAGAGTCAGGCGGATCCTGAACGTGATCAGTGTCGCAGCCGAGCCTTCCATCGGTCTTTGTCTCGCTTGCTCCCCACGTGTGAATCCTCATTATTAGCGTGGTTGCCGGTCCTGCTGGGACGGTCTCACCGGGAGTCCTGGCCTTCTCCGTGATCACTCTGTGGCTCACCTCATTAAGCTGCCACCTCCAACTCAATTATCCACACCATTTAGCGCTCACGCAGTCCTCACCTCTCTCCCTCTGTCTCTCACCTTCCCTCTCTTCTCTCTTCCCGTCTTTGCGACTGCTGAAAGGTTGCCGTTTTACCTCCTCCTGGATGGTGTTCACTGAACACTATACTTTAGCGCTCTCAGCAGCCATGACAGCGATCTGGCGAGATCGCCTGAGGGAGCAGTATTACGTGTGTGGAGTTGTGCAAATGTTAGAGTTTGTATCAGGATCGCGCAAATGTCCAAATGTCTGTCGGCGTCTGTTTTCCACCCTTCCTCTTCTGTCGACGGCGCTGTCCTCCGCCTCTTCTTCGGTTTTCCACGACAAAACGACCCGTCGTCCATCTCACGTTTGTTGGCGGGTTTCACAGCTTTGCTCCTCAGCTGCACGGCGGCCGACGGCCCAGATGATTCCACTCTTTGTGGGGATCAGTTTGAGCGGGTGTAGTCCTTAGAGGGGCCGATGTTGGTCCCCAACGCCGCTCCGCCGCCGTCTGAGGCAAAGAACCAAGGCGCCTAAACGGTCGAGAAGACTAAAGTAGGTTACCTGCCAAAAGCAGGTCAGGAATCCCCGAAGTGAAGGCACAGGAGCGGAGAAGAAGAGACGGGAGCGGAAAACAAAGCCAGAAGATGACAGGAGACTTACTGACTGAAACAAGCTGTAGCTGAAAACGGAGATGTTTGCTCCTTTGAGAGGCGCAGCTAAAAATAAAAACACGGGTGTAAAACGTCGCATCACACTCAGCGGAAAACCTGATACAGCGTGGACACGCTTAGCGATTAGATCTTGATCTTCTACTCAAGAAGAAGTTTGTCCCAGAACTATCGTGTGATTGGTCAGGATTCTGGAGGGGGCGTGGTTAACGAGGAGAGGTGGAGAGATACGGTATGTACAGGGTGATTTAAAGGGGCGGCGAGGAAGTTCAACACATCCTGTAAGACACACAAATGGCTAATTAATCCATGGCGGGGGAGGGGCGTGGCCCGTGCTGCAGGGGGAGGGACCCAGCATTACCACTCATTTATCCTCTCTGTCCCAGTATAACCAGTTGTGTCCCAGTGCTAATGTGGATCAGACCTCACAGACAGAACAAAGAGCCAGCAGGTTGTGATGGTGATTATTGATCTGCCTCATTAACTCTGTGTGTGTGTGTGTGTGTGTGTGTGTGTGTGTGTGTGTGTGTGTGTGTGTGTTGGGGGCGGTGTGGGGGCTGAATTAATGAAGTGCCGCTGTGAGATGAAGGAGGGCGTTTGAGTGGCGATACCCACACTTGACCCCCCACTGAGCAGCAGCGCCTCATCTTACTTCCCGCAGTTTCACCCTGGCGTCTCCTGATTAACCCCCCCCCCCCCGCCTCTTCACGTGCACGCCGGCACTCTGTGCAGCACAAAAACAGAATTCCTGAGCAGTTATAGATGATGAGTCACAGCCGCCGAGGCGGTCGGAGCGTCAGCCATGATGCTAAAGTGAAAAGCTAGAGGGCAAGAGCCGCCAGGACCGGTCCAAGCCGGCGTGAAGCCCCCCCGCCCCCCCCCCATGACCCGGATAGTTCCCGGATCTTTGCTCTCTTCTTTCCAACTCTCTTCTCGGTCCATTTGTCTCATTACGGTCGGGCTATCTCCAGCGGTGCCCAAAATGAAGCGTTAATCTCTCTCCTCATCAATCTCGGAGAGCCCAGAAGTGCCCGAGTCTCAAAATGATGACTGGCACTTTTACTTGTTTGG
Source organism: Pao palembangensis (assembly GCA_015343265.1). Taxonomy (NCBI): domain Eukaryota; kingdom Metazoa; phylum Chordata; class Actinopteri; order Tetraodontiformes; family Tetraodontidae; genus Pao; species Pao palembangensis. The sequence goes on along the minus strand of CM027087.1, from coordinate 13,251,818 downwards.
AGAAATAAGTGTGGGGGTTAAATTGAATTTTAATGGATCGCGCGCACCCCCAGTGAAAGGTACAATCCATTACCCGGTGATTGTAATGTTATTTGTTGCCAGTGTTGATTTATGGTCAGTGTAGCGTGCAGGACCAAAGGTGGCCACGTCGGGGAAGGAAGCGGCGTGGAGCGTTGATGGGGTTTTAACTACAACACGCTGGAGAAAAGGGAGGAAGTTACTATATTAGCTGTCCTGTTTAGCTCCCACTGAAGGGAACAGGAAACAGCTCCGTCCTGGGTCAGGTGTAGTTACCGCTCCTCCTTCCAGTCTGGAATTGGTTTTACCGGGGCCGCGACTTGGTCAAAGGTAAATAACGTACACAGACATGCTGGTTTAGACCAGATTAGCGTAGCCTTAGCCTCGACGTCCAGAGAACAGATCTTAGCCTTACACTTCTTCTCGGTTACCCGGTAACCACGTTGTTGGCGGCACCAGCGTCCGTCTCAAAGGCCTCGTCCAGAGGCTGGTCCTCACTCCCCCACGGTGTGCCGACTAACGCTCGCCCGTGTGTGTCAGAGCGGCCACGTTATGTTTTATCTTGTTTGTTTTTGGAGCTGAGACAAACAGCGCTGATCCGGATTGCGGAAATAAAAACATTTCATTTTCACACCCTAAATCCCTTTGACCTTGCTCTGTGCAAATCCTTGGCGGCGCTGCCGCTCCCGCCGTTATTATCACTGTTGTTCTCTGTTTCTTTAGCTGCTTATAAATAAAAGATAATAAAAGGACCTCCGACAGAAAGAGGGCAGCGTTTCATTCGAAGAGTCTTAACTCAGATTTACTCCGCTGTGCCGAGCAGACAGGTGCTCTGACCGAGCAGAGAACAAACAGCTCTGTAAAGCGGATGAAACTCCGGCGCTGCTTCTCTGGGGGAGGAGAGGCGGAGCCAGGATCCAGGTCTTAATAATCCTGTCCGTCAAAGGTGAGTCTGCTGACGGACCAGAAGCTGTGTTTCCTGCCTTCCTGCTGGCGTGAAAACACGTGCTTCTGACCTTGATGCCTTATTAATACCTTATTAATGCCTTATTAATGCGTTATTGATGCCAGGCTACGCCCTGCTGCGACACGAGCGCAGGCCGTGTTTACACATGCATGACGCCTTCATTCAAACCTTCTGAGTGCACATGCAGAGTTCAGGGCGGTGGATCGCCGGTTCTCTTGTTAGACAGGCAGGAGGAAGTTATCCCAGCTTGTTTCTATAAAACCTGATTAGCTGATTTAAACAGGTGACGCAAATCGATGCTTCATCCAAGTATCAGGAAGAAAGTTGGTCTGAATCTTCTCAGGTCATCTGGAGGCTCCGAAGTCATGAAAATGTTAATCATGTCCTGGGAGACGTTAGCATGTTAATGACAAGGATGTTAGCGCATGCTAGCACCAACGACAGAGACAGGAGATGGTGCTGCCGGCCGGAAGGACACACCTGTCCTGTCTCATGAAGAACGAGCTCATCCGGTTCGTCTCGTCTTTTGGAAATGTGATGTTTTGCTTTGATCTGTACGTGTGTGGTATTGGGGTGAGGCACCAGAACCAGGTCCTCCAGCTGGCCGACTTCTTTCTGTAGTCGTGATTATCAGTTAGAGAGTTAAACCGTGTGGTCTCGCCAGGGTCTGGAATTTCTTATTTCTCTGGCCAGGGTGGAACCTCCCTTTTTTTCCTCTTCCTCCTCCTCCACCTCCTCTTCCTCCTCCTCCTGTTTCTCCTCCTTCTCTTCCTCCACCTCATTTACCTCCTCCTTCTTCTCATTAAAGAGCCATACGATGATTATCTGTATGGGTCACACCGGTGGTGTCTCCTGGCGAGTTGAGACCCAACCCAAAAGTTCCTCTCGCCCTGCGTGCACCTGCGCACTGTATGTCACCGCACGTGCGTGGAAACACGGTGGGAAAATTGATATTAGCAAACATGCTAACAAAATGCTTGCACTGACCGTGAACTCATTTTATGTGACAGGGCTTCTGATGATGTCATGTTCAGTTCAGCTCAGTTTTATTTACATAGCGCCTTTTAAAATAAAATTGTCTCTAGGTGCTTTACAGAGGTAGAAACCCAGAGCCAGAACCCCCCAGGTAAGCACGGTGGCAAGGAAAAACTCCCTTTTAACAGGAAGAAACCTTGAGCAGGACCAGGCTTACAAGGAGGAACCATCCTGCTGAAAATTGGCTGGGTAAAGGAGGAGAAGAAGAGGGAGACAGGACAGAGAGAATAAAAGAGAGAGAGAAACAAATCTGCAAATATAGCAAACATAATACAGCATAGGCAGGTTTTAATAAAAAAGGAATAGAGATGGTGTGGCACGTACAGCTGACCTCCAGGTCCAGGCTCTCCCTCAGCACCTTTCCCATCCTCCACCAAACAGACGGAAGTCCACAGCTTGGTCCAAACGCCAAAACTGTTTCTGCAACCAGGGTCATGATTGGCATCAGCCCAAACCAAAAATGTTGCTAAGTTAGAGGGACGAGACATGAGGAAGAACTCAGCAGTAGGAGCGGTAACGGCAGGTGCCAAAGTCGGAACTGAAATTCAGAAAATGACGAAGGAGAAGTGGAAACACTGTTGCCTTCGAGACCAAACTCTGTGGAGCGCACCAGAAGACTCTGGCTAGCTCCTTTTCCTCCAAAGACTCGTGTTTTCTCACCGGCAGATGGCGGGTCCTCCGAGAGGAAATGACTTACACAACGGTGAACCGGTACCGGGTTCAGATGCAAACACAATAGGATCCACCAGCTGGTTAACACACCAGAGGCTCCGCTAACAGCATTTGTGTGCCAGCGGAGATTTTAATTGATTTCTTTTTCCCGCAGCAGCTGCTAGAGCCTGATTAGCTCAACCGTCATCTGGGGAAGGCTCACAGCCTCAGACCTGCACCGCTACCGGAAGGTCAACCGTGAGGGGCGCGGTGTGAAGGTGTGCAGAAATCACTCAAACGGAGGGAAATTTGTCTCAACGCTCAATCTGAGGGAATCTGAAGGAGTTCATGTCCATCGGCAATCAAACGGGGCGTGTCCTGATGTTCTGGTTCCTGGTTGTTACAGGGTACTTTATGTTGCGGCACAACAACCTCAGTGAACATTCGGAGTGGCGAGACGTGGCGGCCCTGCGTCGCTCATGGAGAAAAAGAGCGAGGTTGAGGTGACCGTCTCCTGCCGTTCGGGCAACCGTGAGCTGCGTTCAAGCAGAGAGACGTCCGTCAACCGCAGACGACAGGACGTAAAAAAGGCATCTGGACACTTTCTATGCTGTTTTCTTCTTCAGCTATGGTGGAGTCTGACACCAAAGACTCAGCCAGGCCTGGAACCTTCTGAGATGAGTGTCTTTTGGTCTGGTTTTAGCTCCAGGAAGAGAAGAGAAGAGAAGAGAAGAGAAGAGAAGAGAAGAGAAGAGAAGAGAAGAGAAGAGAAGAGAAGAGAAGAGAAGAGTTGTTGAGTTGAGTTGAGTTGAGTTGAATCCAATCCAATCCAATCCTGTTACGAACCACTCAGGAATGAAACGGACCCAAATGCAGATTTCTGGCGGCTCGGCAGTAATTTTAATGAGTCCAACAAAGGTGGGTAAAGGCACAACGGAAGGCGCTCCACAGGAGGAAAAAACAGTTTTAAGAAATCCGCAGCAGCAAAGTGCTGGGCTTCGCTCGGCCACCCACCGGCATTCTTAGTCCCACGGGACTCAGTCTTCTCTCAGGAGACCCGTGGCCCCCTCTTTAATTTGTTTTAGTTTACTTCTTTCTTTTCTTCTCTTTCTCTCGTCGCCTCCGGCTTCGCCAGCGTCTCGACGCTGGTACGCCCGTGAGCACTCCTAAAAGAGCTGCGGTGCTGATGAGTCGCAGGTGTGTCTCGTCGACTGCACCTGTCGCCCGCATCCCCTGGAAAGACGTAGCACCAAACACCTTGTTACCACAGGTCCGAGTCAATTAACTTACCGGCTTGGCCGGTTCCTCACAAATCCAATCCAATCCAATTTTATTTAAAGTTCATAACAAAGTTATCTCAAGACACTTTACACGTTCAAAAAAAGAGACGCTCCCAGGGCAAAGCTCCACACTGAGTAAGACATTGGTATTGGCAACAGTGGTGAGGAAAAACTTCCCTTTAACAGGCAGAAACCTCGAGCAGAACCAGACTCAGTGTAGACGGCCAACCGCTGCAACCGCCTGGGAGGACAAGAGGAGGAGAGGAGAGACGAGGAGACGGTGAGAGAGGCAGAGAAGAGGGGCAGATAGAAAAAGGAGAGGGGGAGAGGAGATACAGGGAAGATAGAGAGAACATTGAGCAAAAGCTCAATCCAGGGATCCAGGCAGGGCCATGGAGAGGGTTCTGCATCCAGCAGCAGTACCAGGCCTCAGGAGGGTGGAGGTGGAGGTAGGAGATTCAGCTCCCCCAAAGGAGCAACCCATGACCTCCTCAGCCCTCGTCCACCCAGACCCTCAGCTGTCACAGCCAAACATCTTCTCTGAGCTTCAGACTCACTCCAGGGTGGATCCTGAGTCACATGTTTACACGGAAGGTGGACCGGGTGATGGCCAGAAGCCTTCGGGCCACCAGCCTGCCTCCTTCTGTCAGTCTGAGCCGCAGTCGGCGCCGTGCCGAGCGTTCAGCAGAAAGCCCTTCCAGCTCCTCCCACGCAGGCCTCCTCCGTCCGTCGCAGCAGTTGGGCGGAGGTCAGCGAGGCAGTTGGTGGCGTGGGTGCGCCAGTTTCTGCCAGGCCAGATGTTGCTGAGGAGATTTCGCGCGTCAGTGGTGAGATGATTCAGTGACGCCGGCGTGAAGGCGGTGACCACGCCTGCCGTATCGGCGGCTGCTTGCCAGTCACGTTGTCCACTGTATCTCCCACGCTTCCCGGGATTGATGAGGTCGGCCATTGTCATGGAAACAATGGAAAACTGGAATGTGATGAATGCAGAATTCAATTCGATTCAGTTTTATTTCTATAGCACCTTTTACAATAAAAGTTGTCTCTAGGTGCTTTACAGAGGCAGAAACCCACAGCCTGAACCCCCAGGTAAGCACAGTGGCAAGGAAAAACTCCCTTTTAACAGGGAGAAACCTTGAGCAGGACCAGGCTTACAAGGAGGAGCCATCCTGCTGAAAGTCGGCTGGGTAAAGGAGGAGAAGACGGAGACAGGACAGAGAGAATAAGAGAGAGAGAGAGAAACATGCAAACATAACAAGTGCGACTGTTGCCCTGTCAAGGCAGAACCTTGGTGCTGCACTTCCGCAGCCTTCAGATTAAAAAAGACAATCTATAGAGATCCAAATGCACTCATTCACCTTCATCTCAAAGTAACCCAAACCCTTGGGTGACGTGCTTCAGCCTTGGATAGAAAGGAAGCGTGGAAAGAGCGCAGAAATCAGCTCTTCTGGAGGGTCCTCCACGTTCCTAGGAAACAGGAACGTGGTGGGAAGGGCATCATCACGTTCCCAGAGAGTTCAGTTCTTCATTGTTTTCTCCCTCTGTGTGTGTGTGTGTGTGTGTGTGTGTGTGGGCCAGCAGCAGCTCTTTGTTTTCCACTCTCTTCGCGCTCGGTTGGACAGTCAGATGGGATTAATGGTTGGCAGCGTGCAGAGTGACAGGGTCGGTGGGACATGGGACAGGGTGTGAAATCACTCCACTGTGGCTCACTCACACACAGCTAGCACGACAGCATCCAAGGTGTCACAGCTATTGAAGACATTATTCAAAGTTTTTCCACTGATTTGTGCGGGCAGGCTGGCAGCATTGTCCCCCATCGGTCGGCGAACACTCACGGTCCCCATTAGGTGATGTAAACACGAATGAGTGTGCATTAGATAGACATCAAGAGAGGTTAGCTTGATTGTGTTTGAATGATCACACTCTCTCTCTCTTTTTCTTTTTCTTTTACATACTGACTTTTATATAATTACCACTTTTGCGTCTGCTCATCTCCTGCACTTGAGTGTTTTTCAGTCCACACCTCTTCACTCGCTGCAGACGACCTCGTTCGCCAACACTGAGTATTTTTTTACCTTTTGTGTGACCTTTCTATTTGCGTTTGCCCACAAAAGGTGATTTATTTTCTCTCATTTTCCCGTTTTTGCAGTATTTCCCCATCATTCGTGTCCCAGTGAGTTAATTGCTTCTCTTGAACGCATCCCCATTACACCCAAGCACGTTTTATGCTCGTTGTTATAGTATCAGCGGTTGTCTATTTCTGTGTCGTCATTATTTATAACTTATAATAACAATAACTTATAACATTTCACTGGAAAACCAGTTGGACGAGCTGAGAAGGTGTGCACGAGGACTCGTATCCAAGGAAAACCGGCTCTCCAGGATCTCCCTCCACCTTAGAGACCGACCCTGTGAGATTCAATTCAATTCAATTCAATTTTATTTATATAGCACCTTTTACAATAAAATTGTCTCTAAGTGCTTTACAGAGGTAGAAACCCAGAGTCTGAACCCCCAGGTAAGCACAGTGGCAGGGAAAAACTCCCTTTTAACAGGAAGAAACCTTGAGCAGGACCAGGCTTACAAGGGGGAACCATCCTGCTGAAAGTCGGCTGGGTAAAGGAGGAATAAAAGAGGGAGACAGGACAGAGAGAATAAAGAGAGAGAGAGGGATACAGATACAATCATAAAACCAAAGAAATACAGACAAAATACAATCATAGAAATACAAACATCTCAGACATATATACACATAATACAGCATAGCAGGTTGTTATAAAGAGATGAACAGTATAGGCAGGTGCCGACAGCGGACCCTGAGTTTGCCATAGGCCAATGTCCGTACAGCACGAAGGCCTGGAGACGGAAGACCTGCAAAGAGAGAGAGAAAGAGAGAGAGAGAGAGAGAGAGAAGGGGGGGAGACACACAGAACGACAAGGAAGACTGGACCCAGATAATCCCGGTGAAAATAAAAGGAGGAGAAAGAAGAAGAAAAGGAGGAGAGGACGTGAGGGAGTGGTTGGTGTTGAGGAAGTGGGGAACTGCTCAGTGGATCATGTGTTTGTCCCCAGCAGCGTAGCCTATAGCAGCATAGCTGTGCTAAAAATTGAAGAATAAGAGTCTGATGAGCCTATTCTAGCTATAGCTGTGAAAACTGACTAAACTAGATCTGTCAGCCCTACACACTTGGTTTGAGGCTAGCTATATGCTTTAGTGAACAGAAAGGTTTTAAGTTTGATCTTAAAGGCAGACGTGGTGTCTGCCTCTTGGACCCAGGTTGGTAACTGGTTCCACAGTAAAGCTGCCCGATAGCTAAAAGCTCGTCCTCCCAGTCTGCTTTGATGAATTCTAGGAACTACAAGTAAACCTGCACTCTGTGATCTGAGTGTTCTTTTAGGTATATACGGAACTATGAGAACTATGAGAAGCTCCTCCCCCCTCAGAGGGACACCTTCCCTCAGCAGCTGGTCCAGTCCAGGGTCCTCAGGAGAGCTCCCGGCAGAGACACTTCAGTCAGGAGGGGCGTCTGCTCGTCTGCCGGACCCTTTCCCCCGATCACGCACGCGCCTCCGGCTGCGCTGTCGCCTGTGCGCCGTAATTGGCTACGCTGAGTGACAAGCAGCATCTCTGAGGAGCTAATGAGGAACGCTGGCAGAAAACACTGAAAGCAATTACCCGCCGCGCCGGGCGCATCACTGCGTGCGCCCAAGAGAGGTCTGAGCCCGCATGTTTACCGCTGCCTGGTCACTGATTGGCCATCAGGAATCAGCCTTGCCACCGTCTTGGCTGCTGTGGATGGCGGATGTTGCTGCATGGAAAGCTCCTCCCTGTCAGGGCCGCTGTGACGGATGCCGTGGGTCCTACCGGTACCAGATTCTAACGGGTCCTAACAGGTGCTAATGGGTCCAGGAAAAGTATGTCCCGCTGGGACAAAAGGTAATGGTACGCCTCCGTCAGCACCTTCTCTTCCTCTCTGATCGAGTGCATCAGGTTACTTTTGAAAGTTGAGCGTACAGCTCTGTGCAACCCCCTCCCTCCCCCCACCCCAAGGTGGGAGGCTTCTGTGGAACGCCGTCAATTTGCGCGCCATCTCAGCGGAGCACGGTACGGGTGTTCTTGTCCTGTCGGTTGTTGAAAACTCAAAGCGAAGACGTAATTGATGGACTCAGATATATACACTATGTGATAGTCGTCACTAGACCACACGTACCCGTTGCGGTTTAAACTCCGCCGACGCAGAAAGGACCCTGGCCTGTGTTAGACAATCCCTCCACACGCGTTTGTTGAGCTGATTTAATCAAGAGAACATCTTTAATCTTGCTGCTGCAGATCACAGGTGAATGTAAAAGAGTCAACGTGTCAGTTTCCACTGGCTGCGGCTCCGCCCGTGGCAGGGCTGGGGGCCTCCGTCGCCCTCCGGAGTAATCCACATCACTTCTATTTTGGACAGACGGATGAAGCACGCCGCAACAATCTAGCACAAGGCATCACGCGCGGCACGGGAAGATGGGTGCGAAGAAAAAAAAAAAAACATCCGGGAATTTGTCAAAATAAAAGGTTCCGAGTGATTGTTTTTTTACGTTGTTACTTGTATTAATCATCCTTTTCTTGTTTTATCTCTTGTATGTGGGTGTGTTAACTATAAGTTAACTTATTGTTTGCAGAAAATCTTCAAATATATTAAATAAATAAAGTAATTAACCAGAATTTACAAGAAATAATCGATCTATTACACATTTTAGGAATAATTAATAGAATTACCCACAGTAGATTCCCCAAAATTTGAAGAAAGGGGAAATTTTACTCCTCTACGAATAAAGAGCGTCTTCTTCTGTGGCTTGTTTCAAAAACTACAAAGTGGTAATATCACGGGGTCGTACGTGATTTCATTTTCAGAGCCCTGTTGAAAAAGATCGCTCTTAATACGGGACCTTTTATTTTGACAATTTCCTGGATGTTTTATTTTCTCTTCGCACCCGACTTCCTGTCTGGAACGTGGTGGATTGTGCTAGTTTGTTGCGGCGTTCTCCGTCCATCCAGAGGCATCTGGTGGAAATCAGGACGGCCGGACAGGGACGCACCGCATCCGGTGGAAACCCAGAGTCATGGTTACGACGTGGATAAGAATCTGATGCAGTGTGTCAAACAGCGCCCTCTTCAGCCAACACAGGGTGCAGCGGCACTCCTCCCTTGGAACATCGCAGATTCCCTCAAGGATTTGTCGGCACCTGCAGCTGACCAGGCTAACGATCACGACAGCCAGGTCACGCGGTAACAACTGTAACGCCCCCGTAAACATGAGGAACAGCAAACCGGCTGTAATAAAGGAAAGCTAGTGCTAACGATTAGCTGTCCTTAAATGTTGTCAGTGACTGTGGAGGGACGGAGATCCCTGTGTCTGTGTCAATAATTCCCTTTGAACACCTGAAGCTGATTCAGCCGTCACCTGGCTCAGCGAAGAACTTGCTGCGTAAACAAAGCCGTGGAGAAGCGCCGGGAAGGCGCCGCCTAAAGATGAAATTGCGGACAGCCTGCCTCCAGAGAAAGAGGTGGCCTTAATGAGACGACAGACGCGAGGGAGAAAAGACGGCGCTGTCCGTCACAGCCACTCCGTGAGGAAACAATGAGACGGCAAGAGTGACGGAGATCTGCGTCTCTCGCCTCTTCCTTTCCAGATCAGGATAAGAGATTAGAAATGGAGGGAATGGAGGGATGCAGAGGAAAAAAGGAGCGGAAAGGCTGCGTCCGCCTCAGAGAGGATGAACCAGCCGTCCTCTCCAGGCCTGGACGTCTGATCCCTTCCGTTTCTGGCTCTGCGTCAAGGTAGCTGCTAGGCTAACGATCACGGTGTAGCAGGAGCAGCCCGGACGCTCCTTTATTGTTTTTCAGCAGCCTCTCATCACATGTGGTACGTGCACGTGCATTAGTCAGGTGTGTGATTGAGGTTAGCACTACTCCCCCCCACCCCCCCTTTTTCCCCAACCCTCCCAACGAGGCTGCTGCTTTCAGTGGAAATTAGCCGTGTTATGGCGGTGACTAATCGCTTCAGCCGCATTTGCCCGCCAGGCGGTGGCTGTCTGGATCTATAGGTAACGCCGGCCGCTGAAAGCCGGACTGTCTTGATCGATATCCGCCCCTGGCCAAGGGCGTGCACGGAGGGGAGGTGGAAGGAGAGCAGGATGCTGCTTAATTTAATAACACAGACATTAGCTGGCGCGCACAACGCGCCAGGGCACCAGTAATCATTGACAAATTCATTTTGGAGCCCGGGAGCCCAGTATTGCTTTCAATTAAGGGCGGAGTCTAGAGAGGGCACTCTGCAGATGGGAGAGGATCGGACGCGTTTGTGTGCAGCTAGCGGAATCATTCTGGGGCCCAACCGACCTGAGGTCCACACCAATACAGCCACAGAGGCTGCTGCAGGTTTCCCACCCCATAATAAAGAACGGGCTTCGGTCACTGCGTTGTTGGCACCGTGTTAGCGACGTGTTAGCAGCACCCTAGCTGCGGCTGCTACAGAAAAGCTAAAGCCAGAGTTAACAAGCCTATCGATTCACTAATCAACAACACAGCATTAGCATTAGCTCCTTTAGCATCAGCTCCTTCAGCATCAGCTCCTTTAGCATTAGCTCCTTTAGCATCAGCTCCTTTAGCATCAGCTCCTTCAGCATCAGCTCCTTTAGCATTAGCTTATTTAGCATCAGCTCCTTTAGCAACAGCTCCTTTAGCAACAGCTCCTTTAGCATCAGCTCCTTTAGCATTAGCTCCCTTAGCACGTGTTCCATGGAAAGAACCCTGAACCTTCTAATGTTGAGAAAACACATCCTGGTTGTGTGACGGTAAAACCTATTTTTCTGTTTTCTTTCCGGTTTCTCTCAAATCTCCATTTGTGAAGGCGCGTTACTCCTGTCAGACAACGGATGGGTCCCTTTTCCTTTGGAGCAGCGCTATGAGATGAGTTCTGCAGGAAGGTCTCCGCCTGACGACCAGACTCTCAGCTGCAGTGATAAATTGAGGGCTGACCCCTCCTTTATAACCATTCACAGGCAGATTTGGAGCTAATGGAGTGTAGCGTCGGGGTTAGAACACTTACACACACACGACTGGCGCTCTAAAATAGACCGGCTCCACTTATTATAGTGAGGGTAGCTCATAAGAAAAACAGACCTTTCTGACACCTTCACAGCTCCCACACAGGTACACCCGTTCCCACCTCCAGCAGTACTACACCCAGATCAAACCCATCATCGGAGACGGCGGGACGTGCTAACTCCTCCCCCAACACTTGAAATCCAGCCCAGAAGCTTCGTCTTCTCAGCTTCAGGTGGTTTCTGGTCTGTTGCTCGTTGCTGACAAGGTCCTGCTGGGCTCCTCCACGCCGCAGAGATCTACTGGTCCCATCCGTGGGAACCAGTAGATCTCTGCTAGCTCTGGGTTCACGTCTGACAGCGCCGCCTGTTTGCAGCTACGTGATTTAAAGAAGAAAAAAAAAAAAAATACACAACAAACTGGAAGTTCGTTCAAACGTCTGAAGGGGCGTTTACATCCGCCAGAAGGAGGCGCTAATGAGCCAGCGTGAGGTTGTCTGAGGGAGGAAGGGTTTGAGCCCCCCAGAACGGGTGTGTGTGTGTGTGTGTGTGTGTGTGTGTGTGTGCAGCCTCACCAGTGTTCCCAGTAGAAACAGTGTGTTCTGCGAGTTCTGCCTGGGTCGATCGGTACCGCTGGTTCTGAGGGTTGGGGAACGTTGACCTTCTCTGGCTCGCTCTCCTGCATCGGCCTGGTTTGGCTGGTTCTGCAGGTTCTGATGGCAGCTGTCTGTCCCTGGTCTTCCTCAGGTGTCTCTGGACCAGAGGAGGGCTGGGCTCTGGCCTACCCCGAATGCAGAGAGAAGAACCAGTCTCCGGTCAACATCGTGGACCAGGACACCAAAGTGTCTACGGAATATCAGGAGTTGACTCTGGAGGGCTTCGACATCGAGTCCTCCAACAAGACGTCCATGAAGAACACGGGAAAAACAGGTGAGGACCACACAGACACGTTCTGTTTCTGCGCACGTGCTGAGACGGGTGGTGATTGCTCCAGGATGTCCTCCAGGACCCAGAGGAGCACGCCGGTGTTTTCATCTGACCTTCTTCCTTAAACCCAGCGGCTGAGGCATCAGCCTCACACCTGAGGCCTCGGGGAGGGACGGACAGGACACATCTCCGTTCAGGCTCTTAAGCCCTCGTCTGTGTCTCCACGGACAAGGACAGGCGGCGGTTCCGCTTCTGTTCTGGTTCTGGACAGCAGAGTTCAAGAAAAGCTAAAGAACACCTCAAAGCCGCCTCCAGGGGGCGACATAGCGTCTGACTGGCTCGTTAGCGTAGAGTCGAACGTTAGCCGCTCGCTCCCTCAGACCGGAGCGTTTCTGGACTCCACACAGGTTCTGGACAAGAGCTCGCGGTCTGAGAGACCCAGGAGGTCCTGAGTCTTTTCCAAGCCGGGCCCTGGAGGAGGGGCCACAGGAGGAGCAGTCCATTCTTGTTTAAACACACAGATACACACACACACACACACACACACACGTAACAGCAGCTCATTGGCTCGTTATGCGCAGATGCTAGTGAGCCTGTGATTGGCTGGATTCTGGGGTGTGTAATCACCTCCGTCTTTACCATGTTGTCTGTTCGTGTATGTATGTGTGTGTGTGTGTGTGTGTGTGTTCTTGTGCTTGCTACACACCAAGTACTAAAACTCTCCTTCTGCTAGCAAAGTGAGGACATTCTGGCCCCCACTGTTCCCAGTTCAGACTGGTGATCTGCTGCTCGCCCATTAGAGGCTGTTAAAGCTGCAGGAGCGACCTTTCCGGTCACCAGAGCAGCGTCAGAATTTTTCAGCAAAACCGGCCAACTGGGTCTCTGGACTGTTCCAGAGATTCATTTCCGATTTCTGTAAAAAAAAATCTTAGATTCCTCCACATTTTCTGTTTGATTATTATTTTCAAACATTACTATTTGTCCCTAAAAGTAGGTTTTAACTGTTTAACTGCGAATCAAAACACACACACACACACACACAACCACACACACACACACGTGCACAAGCACAAGCACATCAGTCATGTAATGAATTCTTGTGCCCTCTGCCGGTGGTCGGGGTAACTACACCCTTCACCGTCTGCCATGCAAAGGTTGCTGCTGGACAGGGTGATGTTGGAATTGTTCTTCAGGATTTGTGCATTTTTGATTGCGATTAGCTGGAGCAGCCGCAGCTCCAGATGTTTCTCTAGACAGAAAAAGCAGACGTGCTTCTGTTTTCTCCAGCGTTGAGGAGCTGAGGAACCCCGCTGCTGAGCTCCTCGGCTCCCTCGGCAGCCTCCGCACGTCGCCGTCTTTGTTCCTCAATTTCTGGGACTTGTTAAGATCACAGAGGGAGGAGCGACCAGCAGGAACGCTCGCCACTGCGGGACGCAGTTTTTAGAGCAGGTTACTATTGGCAACCAGCTGATCTTCAGGAGAAGGTTCAGGAAAAGGTCACCAGCAGCCATGTCGCTAGGGCCTCCCGGTGTCTGATGACAGCCTGAGGAGATGAGGCAGAGCTCCGGCTCAAGGGAACGGGGGTACCTCCTGCGACACCGCTAACAAGACTAGCGTCTGTGCCGAGACTCTGCATAGCGCTCATTCAAACACACACACAGACCCACACACACACAGAGAAGAGTGCGTTGATTCCTGAAGCTGCAGCTCGCCACTAACTGCAAGAATGTAAGCAGTAAAAACTGGAGCTCCGCCATGGAACTGTCTCAGAACTGCTTCTTCAGATCTTCAGAACCATCCTTTTGCTTCCGCTCCTCCTCATCTTCATCACGGTTCTCGCAGCTCCGACCTGCTGGTGGTGGAACACAGAAGCGTGCAGCTTGTGGGTTCTTCGCGTTCCTGTGTGTATGGGCCGTACAGACGCTCACTTTCACACAGGGCTCCTCAGCATGCAGACGTAGATCTTTCAGCTCCTCCTCTGCTTCTGCTTCTCTTCCAGTGGCCATCATGTTGAAGGACGATTACTTCATCCGCGGCGCCGGGTTGCCGGGCAGGTTTAAGGCGGAGAAGGTAGAGTTCCACTGGGGCCCCAGCAACGGCTCCGACGGCTCCGAGCACAGCATCAATGGCCGGCGCTTCCCTGTGGAGGTAACAACCGGGACGGAACTGTCGGCTAGCATCAGGGCTAACAGCTAATGACCGTCCCTTGGCCCGACTGTTAGCCTCACTGATGGTTCCGCAGTCGGTCGTGGACGTGCTGGCTGTGCTGGCTGTTCTTAGGAAGGCCGGTTCATCACCTGGCTTTGCTTTAGCTTTAGCCATTACTGCGCGGCTACATCCAGGCTAACGGGGCCACAGTCAACAGGCGGAACACGCGGTGTGACTCAAAGGTGTCATTAGCTGGGTGTTACAGGCTGAGCTGCGTAACAACGGGGATGTTGGTCGGAAGCCATGACGGCGCGCCGACCTTTGATCTTTCGGGAGGATTCACCGGCAGAACCTTTAATTTTGAAATGAAATGCACGCGGGCTTCGTTTCCTGACTGTGTCGGCCGTCGTTAGCTGGGCTCGCTGAAACGTGTGGAGGCGAGCGTCTCCGTCCTGCTGAAATGTCAGCCGACTGTGTCTGGGCTCCGCCTCCTCACTGCGCTCAGACAGATGAATATGTATGGTTTGACATTTGGACGTCCGGCCTGTTGACAGTCGGCTTCCATCTCGGCTCCGTCTTCTTTCGCTCCAGATTCCTCACATTGAGTTTCCTCCCAAAGTCAGGTTTCAGATGCCAACCTTCTCCGGTTTGGATTCGTTGCCATTTGAAATGCAAGCAGAACAGCTGGAGACATTTACACTTCTAAAGTACTCGGCGTCCTTGAACTCCCATGATGCTTTGTGTGCAGAGAAACTTGGTAAATGTCCCGTTTTAAGACTTTAAACTAACTGTGGCTCTGTCAGCACCAACACACAGCTCTGTTTCTGCTAACGCGGTTAGCATATTCAGCTGTCTTTGTGGTTGTGGTTAATCAGTCGATGGCGCGGGTTTCGTAGGTATGCTAGCGGCAGCTAAAGCGGTTAAAACCGCACCAGCTAACAGCTCACAGCTGTGGAGGAAGCTAAGGTAGCTTCAGGGAAGCTTACCCACTAGATGACTGTTATTAAACTAGCGTAGCGTCATCGAGCAGGCGATGGAGCATATCATGATGGGTACCATGTGACGTGTCCTCGCAGCTAACCAGAACTGCCTGACCTGGATGGTTCCGTGTGCAGGTTCCTGCGGAGCCACAGGCTCAGAAAAACCGGCAGCTGTCACATATTTGACAGGTTCTTCTCAGTGTATTGTTCCTGCCATCTTCCACACCTCTGCTGCTGTTTTGCATAAATGCCTCTCTGTTCCCTCCTTTCTACTCCCTCAGCGGCTCACAGCGGGGGTGTTGGGTGGGTGTGTGTCGGGTGGGGGGGGGTGTCCTCCTTACAACCGTCACGTGAATGATGGATGTTTAAGGAGCTTCACCGTTTAGTGACTGTAGCCTGACAGCTCTTGAGGAGTGTGATGAGGTGGGAGTCTGCTGCTCTGTTGCCTGCTGTTTCCAGCCGTAACGCTGCCGAATATGGTTAACAGCTCAGGGTGTGTTTATGTATGTGTGTGTGTGTGTGTGTGTGTGTGTGTGTGTGTGTATCTCACACTTTGCTTTGAAACAGTCGGATTGAGAGGGAGAAACAGGTTGCCACCAGCTGCTGTGGTGTCACCGTCAATCTGTCAATCAAATAGTTTCAAGGAGGATTCAAACCTGCAGCTTTTACGGTGTTGCCGGTCCTGAACCAGCCAGTTCAGGTTATAGTCGGTCTTCTGCTGCTCAGATGTGAGGTCTCATCCAGAAGAACAGATGTATCTTCAGACTTTTTTGACAGTGAGGAAATCACAGACGCTAACCGTGCTAGCTATCAGAGCTACACTAAGCAAGCTATGCTATTAGAGCCCAGCTGTCCAGCCTCCAGCTGCTGGGCTTTATCTCCATCCTACCTAAGGATAAGTGTGTGTGTGTGTGTGTGTGTGTGTGTGTGTGTGTGTGTGTGTGTGTGGTTCCCTTTCACCCACCTGCCCAGATAAGAGCAGCACTGTAAATTAACGCGTGATAAGAGGCCTGAACGTGTGTGTGTGTGTGTGTGTGTGTGTGTGTGTGTCCTCGTTGCTTTGCCGCAGCTCCCACAGATAAAGGTGTGTCACTGATGAATGGGATTTTATTTCCCATCAACCTTTGCTAGTTGGGAGATGGAAAGCTCGTCCCGGCCTCTAAATCAGCAGATGACTGATGATACGAGCGGCTGCCAGCCTGGTGTTCTACCGAGCGCCGCCTCCGCCTGTCTGCGGCTGTCAAACTGGGATCAGCGGGCTCCGAACTGTCCGGCGGCCACAGACAGACGTCCGGGGACCTTCAGCCGGTGGAGCCGCTCAACCAGCAGCCTGCAGGTTGTGGTGCTTCTCTGGAGCTCAGGTTGTTTGAGTGACTGTCCCTTTTTACCGCCTTTTACCGCCGGCGCTCACACTCGTCTCTTAGGCGTTGTTTTTAATTGGTGCAGCTCTTCTTCGTCGCTCCTGTTGGGACTGTTTGATTGTGGAAAAGTCTTTTCATTTGAGCTTTGAGACCTTCTAAAGGTACTTCCTGTTTGAGTTTCTCCACAGATAGATAGATTAGATGGATTTGCTCCTCCAGCCCCGGGCACGGTTCCATCATCAGCAGCTTCCCGTGGTGGGGCTGAAGGTGCCCTCATGCTCGGGGCTGTGGGCTAGCACTGCGGGTGCAGGCAGCAGCGCTGATACGATGGTGATGGTATCGGTGGTATCCATGAGATTTCTACCCGTTTCTTTTCCTCTTCGTGTTCTCTGCGTCCGTTGAACCTCCAGTGATGACGGATGACAGGATTTTGGAACTGTGATTGCCACCCCCACCTCTCCCCACCCCTCTGATGTTGTGTTTCCAGGGACGTTGCCACGGCAGCCGGCAGAAACGCAGAGTCATCCTTTAGGCCGAGAGGCCGTGCCGCGCTGCTCCGTCGCTTTTTTAATAACCTGGATTGCTGATAAGGGCGGCCCCCACCATCTTCCCCCCTCCTATTTTGGGCAAAAAGCAATATTCACCCCCTACCACCACCACCCCCGACACCTTTATGAAAAAGTAACATGGCGAAAAGTGGAAACAGCCACAGCTGACTCCTTCATTCTTCATGATGCATTTCAGTTGGCTGTTTAAGACAGGTCGTCGCAATTCGACCCAACGCTCAAACATACGTCATAGCCTCCCCCACCACACCACCGCCACACCACACGCCCCCTACCGCTGTAATCTGTTTCTGGAGCTCCGGTGATAGAGGAGGATGAAGGGCATCTTCTCGACGACTCGTACGACGGCGTTCCCCCCTCCCCACCCTTCCCGCTGTCAGCACTTCAGGGGTCTTTGCTAGCTGGTCCAGTCTGCCAGGGGCCATCTGAAACCTGTTAAGACAGTTTTAGAACTGGTCTGAAGGTGTGACAGAGATCAGGAGCTCCCCAGTGGTGCTCTTACAGGGTTGAACTCCCCAAACTGTTGCCAGAGAGGCGCCCGGCGATATGGTGGACCCTAACGAGGCAGGCGCCTTCCTCAGGGCGTGCGGACAGAGGCGTATGCGTGGTACTTGCAGCTGGCCGAGCAGAAGGAACGCCTCCAGCATCGGTAATCGCCCAATTGCCATGAAGGTGTCACCAGCGCCGCCTCCTCATCACCTTCCTGACGGTCCGTCTCCTGGGTTCCCTCAGTGTTTTATGTCCGTGACATCACCTCCAGGTTTAATGGCGGTGGCGTCGAGGCTGCAGAGACAGGCGGTGATAGAGAAACACCCTACAGGAAGTGGGAATAAACACGGAAGGATGACGACTCTCAAACTACATCCAAGCCGAGAACTTCCCGGGTCGATTGCAGGGTCATTCAACAATGTGTGTGTGTCTGTTTGTGTGTGTGTATGTGTCAGGGGTCCCCGTGACCGGGGCAGGAACCTCCTCCACTGGGCTCACCTTCAGGCCTGTGCCAGGAGGAGACCTGCGAAATCTGGTTTTACAGGGACGTTAGCATTTCGTAGTTAGCCATTTTCCGTGTTCCCTGAAATGGTAGCAGTCACGCTGCGACGGCTTGATTAGACTTTTTGACCCTTCTTCAGCGCCCATTACAGGGCGGAGCTGGCTCTGTGGAGGCCCCACCCACACCCTAACCCCCGCCCGCCCCAGCGGTCACAGGGGCTCGGCGGGCCACAGCCGCGAGGCCGAACCCTTGCTGCTCCACCCTTGTTTGCCGATGTCGCTTTGTTGACCCGTCCGTCCGCGACCCGTTTCCCTCCATTGGCGTCCGGGGGCGTCACCTTCTTCGTCGCTGCAGAGTTCAGCTTTTTCTGCAGCGTTGCTGACATGCGACTGTGCTTAAGCGTCTGATATCTCCGGAATCAAGAGAAGGTCAGAGCGACGCTCAGAGTTATTACGATGCCAGCGGGCAAATATCGAGGGCCCCAATACAACAGTGAGCGCTGCCAGTTCACGGAGGCAAAGCTCTACCAAGTCCTCCTCTGGTCTAACTGACCAGCGCTGCTTCTCTTAAGCGCCTTCACTACATGTTTTTCAAGTCGGCCTTGGCCCGTTTACTACGCCCAACTAGGTGGCGGGAGCAGTGGGTGTTCACACTATGATACTCGTCGGGGGCGGAGTGTTCACACTGCCTTGATTTCTCTCCGTCCAGAAGGCGTGACCAACTGCACTGTTCCAAACAAAGAACGACACAGGAAGAATGTGACGCGGCCTTCGAACGGTGTTCTTTATTCTACTGTTATTATTTATAATTGCACTACGAATGAAATGCTGTCGTTGGTCCTGGGATTTGTAATAATAAATTTCCCCCACAAAATGCCACTTATAGTCTAGTGCAATTTATTTTTCTTATTCATGACACAATGTTTGACTGATTCAACTCTGGGGGACTTCTAGTCCGAAAAACACGGACTAGCACACCTTTATTAAAACTACAAAACAACTGTACAGCTCAAAATTAGAATTTACAAAAAACAGATGAAAGGCGACACAAGTTCAAATGGTTTCCAACATCAGGGCATAACTGCGCAGTTTTGCTGAAAGTTTTTGTTCGGTTTGTATTCTTGTGGTGGTGGGCGTGCAGATTGCTGCAATCAAAGTCACAGTCAAAGTCAAAGACAGTGGCTGACTCAGAGTCCCCTGTGTCCACTGACGTCTCTAAAACTATTTTTCTCTCCTGTCGTTTCTTGTTGCTCTGCTGCAGCCGCTGTACCGCTCAATTCAATTCAATTCAATTTTATTTATATAGCACCTTTTACAATAAAACTGTCTCTAGGTGCTTTACAGAGGGAACCCCCAGGTAAGCACAGTGGCAAGGAAAAACTCCCTTTTAACAGGGAGAAACCTTGAGCAGGACCAGGCTTACAAGGAGGAACCATCCTGCTGAAAGACGGCTGGGTAAAGGAGGAATAAAAGAGGGAGACAGGACAGAGAGAATAAAGAGAGAGAGAGAGAGGGAGAACATATACAATCATCGAACCATAGAAATACAAAAATACAATCATAGAAATACAAACATATCAGACATAATATATAATACATATATACATAATACCGCATAGCAGGTTGTTATAAAGAGATGAACGGTATAGGCAGGTTTTAATAAAAAAGGGAACAGCATAGGCAGGTGCTGACAGTGGACCCTGGGTTTGTCAGAGGCCGAGGTCCGTGCAGCACGAAGGCCTGGAGACGGAAGACCTGCAGAAAGAGAGAGAGAGAGAGAGAAGAGGCAAGGAAGACTAGACAGATAATCCTGGTGAAAAGAAAAGGAGGAGAGGAGGTGAGGGAGTGGTTGGTGTTGAGGTGGGGGAAGTGGGGAACTGCTCAGTGAATCATGTTTGTGTCCCCAGCAGCGTAGGCCTGTAGCAGCATAGCTGTGCTAAAGACTGAAGAATAACAGTTTGATGACCCTATTCTACCTGTTACCTATTATTCCTTTTCACTTCCTTATTTTTCGGCCACGCCCATGTCTGCTCTCATTGGCTGTAGCTCTAACTATGTTACTGCGCGCAGACTGGATATCTATCCAGTGTTGCGCCTGCGACTCTGTGCGGGGCATTTCCAGGGTCATTACTCGAGTCTTCGAGGTACTTAAGATCAGTCGCCAAGCGGATTAGTGAGTCGTGGCGTCTCAGATGCCTTCTGGCTGTTTAACATAAACAGCAACAGTAACAAAAGAGTAGTTCTGCATCAGTTTTCTCCACATGTACATAAAAACACATCTTTGCAGGTACGTTGCGTTGTATAGCGTTAACCAGCGATGCTAAAGCAACCGAGTTTCCATGACAAGTCTGAAAGCTCGGTCGCCCATGGCGGTGATCATGGTCACAGGCCGAAAGTTGGTGTTTCTGCTCTGAGTTCATCCAACAGACTCTACAGGTCGTGGCTGTAGAGTGAACCGTACATATTCATCAGGTCGTGCTTCATGTCAGGATTAGCAAAAACAGAAGCTGCTGCTGCTGTACCGTTAGCCGTGTCAGTCAGCGCTAACAACTGCTAACACGCACACACAAATGCATGAGATGGGCCTTTTAAGAGGCAACGAGCCACCCAGCAAGTGTTGATGTGAGCATGAGTCCATTTCACAGTCATTAATTTCAAGCTGCGAGCAGGACTTTTCTCCCACGCAAACAGAAGTCCAAACACTCTGCATTTGCTCAGTTTATTTACCGTCATCTGTGCGTGAGCGCAGCATGGACACCGAAAACAAGCAGCGCTCAGAGAGCACAAGGCTAAGGCAAAACCTACCGACTTTTCACGCGACTTCAAAATCACAGACAAAATTCCAAAGTCGGAATAAAGTCTTAAGCGTCGTGCTAAAGTTGATGCGATGCGCGCTCCCGGGATCAGCGTCGTTAGGTGTAAGGTGGCCGTACAACCCGATTTGAGCTCGTCTTTTCTGCGTCTTGGCGTTACGACAATATTAACCATGTTTGACATTCTCGTAAGTCTTAAGTCTTGTCGCGTCGGAAACATGACGTCACCTTTACAGGCTTTTTTTTCTTTAAACAAATGTCTGCACACACACAGTGGTGGCTACTGCCAAAAGCTACGTCTCTTCCTCCTCCATTTTTCTCTGCTCCAAAGTGGTTGTTGGAAATTTCCAAGAGGTGCATGATGGGAAATAATCTCAAGAGAATCTAGTTGTAGTCTTGTAATTAGTGACCCCCCAGTCTTTACAGAGTTTTGTCTGTGACTAAAAAGTCTTACCAAAGTCTTTAGATGTGAGAGGGTGTCAGATGACAGTCTTTTAAAAGTTTTATCAACGTTTTATCAAAGTCTTCTAGTGTAAAGGAGGCTTAAGCTAATGAGTGCTAAAGCAAAGCTGGAGAAGGTGGTGCGGTTGTGGTTTTGAGCTCATCGTCTTCCCTGCGTTCAGGTCTGGAGCAAAGGTCTTGAATGGGTTGTTTATAATCCAGAAGCCGCGTCTGGCCCTCTCCGCGGTTCAGGCTTCGGCTGAAGCAGCTTGTTCCATGCTAACGTCTCAGACCTGTTGCCTGCAATAGAAGCTGCTCCTGACAAAACTCTGCTCCTTCGACAGATGCAGATCTACGCCTACAACGCGGACGACTTCGACAGCCTGAGCGCCGCTCTGCGGGAGAAGAGGATCATCGCAGCCATGGCGGTGTTCTTCCAGGTGGGAACCGCCGATAATGCTGTGAGAGGAATGAGCAGGAGCATTGGCTGACTGACTGATGGTCTGCTCCTTCTTGCTGTTTCTGCGGCGACGTGTTTAGGACAGATGCTGAAGGAAATGCGGCGGGACAGTTTGGTCAGGCGAACTCCGCCTGGTTTGTTTTGCGGTGGGGGTCGTGGAGGTGCGGAAGAGTGGAAGAGTCGCTTCAGCGGGCTTAGCATGGCTCTGAAAAGAACCATCTTAATTAGCACAAATCAAATCATTTCCATGATGATAGAAGAGGCAAAAGCCTCACCTTGGTTGTCTCCCGGCTGACCTGGTGGCCTGCGGTGATGATTATTAGCGGTTAGCTTCAATGCAGCTGTTCTGCTGACATGTTTGTTTGGTTTGATGAGAACAACCGTGGGCGGCGGCTCCTCCGCGTTGGTGCCTCGCAGCTATTTGTGCGCGATTGTTAATGTATATTCATAACAGCTGAGTATTCAGCCTGTTGCTAACACGTCAAAGACAACAACACACCGGCATCATCTACAGAGCACTAGCGGTGGGGCTAATGATCCCGTTAAAGCTGTCACCTTTGCAACACGGCGAGGAGGCGGGACTGACCCAGCTGATGAAGGATGAGTTTGCAAACAAGGCGTTGAGCTAACAAGCTAACCGTACATCCAGCAACCGTCCCCAGCTGCCCAGTCGGCGCTGATGGCTAGAACCATCCTCACTCGTCAGCTGTGTGGAGGTGGGGCCTTTGACAGACCGGGATGAGACCTTCCTCCACCAGGGGGCGTTTGTTCTGCTTCAGAAATGTTCCTTGACAAACTGGAACCCTCTCTGTTCCACAAATGTTCTGACCGCCGTCCTCGTTCATGTTGTTGGAATGGCACGACTCTTTGATCTTAAATCAATAATAGATCAAAGGCGGTCTTTGTGGCAGTTCTGTTATTCCAGAGCAAAGCCGCTTGGCGGGAACTGCCTTCCCTCTCCTCTGGAACCTGTCTTCCACTGAAACCGCCACTAAACCACTTCCTCTTCAGCGGAACATGCAGCTTGTGAGGACGCATTAGCCTAGACGCCAAGTTGGCAACCGGCACCGTTTCAACGTGATCTCCGGTCTGAGGATTTAACATGTGTTTCCAGGGCCGCGGCGGCTAGGACGTGGATATTTTCATGTTTGCTCCTGGGGGTCCCTTTTCCACATGACTCACTCCATCCATCAGACAGCGTAACAAAACACCTGCCGTCACGAACCACGTGATGGTTTTCACGAATAAAATTGTATTAGCGTCAGGGTTATGAATGAGATGTCAGCTAACCCGCCACAAACTTGCAATGTCATCAGCTCTCACCTGTAGAGCTGAGGAAGGGGAAGGAAACCACGGCAACAGGTGGCGGGCTAGCTTCTTTTTCCCTCGTTTTACGTGCATCATGTCGCCAGCTTCTCCCCGGAGAGCAAAATGGAGATGGAGCCAGAGAGGAGTGAAGCGAAGGAGGGAGAGATGAAGAAGAGTGGGATGTTGGTGGCTGAGGATCTCTGGGGAGACGCCCGCGGGCTTTCACAGACAAACATTAATAATGAAACGTTCGCGCCGTCTGTCCTCCTTTCTATCGCTCATCTCTCTCTTTCTCTTTTACTGTATTCATGCTAACGTTTCTGGAATTAACTGACCTGGACGTCGTTTCAGCGGCTAGCAGGTAGCACAAGCGAGCGCATGGAGGCTACCTGCAAAGTATTGTGGTTCATGTGGCTTATAACGATGAGGTCAAGGTCAGCCTAACAAAATAAGGTGACTTCAGTCCACTGCTCACGTGCACGCTTCACTCTGAAGCTCTAGGACGTCAGAGAACAGATTTGGCGTGTTGTCTCTGGAGCAACTAGGGCGTCTGATGATGATGATGATGATGATGATGATGATGGTTATGGTGATGATGATAATGATGATGGTGATGATGATGATGATGATGTGTTTGCCTTCTTCAGGTCGGGGGGAAGGACAATCCTGCCGTTGACCCTATCATCAATGGTCTGAGGGGTGTGGTCCATCACGGTAAGTGTGGTTAGCCTTGTGGCTAAAGCAAATGGTCTGAGGCATTGTTTCTACCTGACTGCATGCTAGCTGTTTGCCGGCTAATCTTTGATTCAAGAAGTAGAAAAAAGAAAAAGACAATTTTAGCAGCAGTTGATAATTTTATATCACCTGTTAAAAGATATAGGATTGACTCATGTGGTGTTTTATCGCTACCTAGTGGCACAAGAAGCAATATCCCTCCGGTGTTCTACCTGGCCAGGAGACAGTAAGTCCTGTCCTAGCATGTGCTGCTATCGTGTCTAGTTAGCGGGATTCTTGCATTCCTTCGAGGACTTCAGGTTTGCTCGCTTAAACCAACGAAATTCAGTTTGTAGCCAAGTTTATTTTATTTTATTTATTTCATTCGGCGGATTCAAAACCTGCCCACATGCGGCGCTGGCCCATAACCACTCTCCGCACTTATGGGCCGTCCTGTTTGAACTGGAAATTTGCTTTGCTAATTCCTTCGCTGCACTCAGGAGGGGTGTGTAATTAGCATGGCAAATTAGCATTATTAAACTAAGACCTTATCACTTTGAGCTTTGGGGGAATTTAAGGTTTTTTTTTTTTTTTCCTTTTAATTAGCTGCTGCAACCAGCACGTCTGAAGGAAGCCAGATGTAGTAGTTGGCTAATTTAAAAACAAATTCAAAATTCCAAACAACAAAGCATGGCCGATATGTATCCTTTATTCGAGAAGCAGCTATATTTTTAAATGCTAACCTAATCAGTGTAGCACGCTGTCAGCTCCTTTTTGCTATGACAGATGTTAGCCAGTAGCAGCTAATAATGTTACAGGTGATAGTGCTACATGGCTAGTCTTGAATGACAACCTGGCCTGACTGTCTTGACAAAATGTGAGGACAACTGTCTTCACAACAACCATCTTCCGGTCTGGTTGCCATAGTTTAAGATGTTTTTAATGCCGGAGAATGTGGATGATGATGGTGGATTTCAACCTCATAAGGGTTTCCAGGGTTCATAGATCCTAGCACAGGAGTCGGGAACCTTTTTAGCTAAGTGAGCCAAAAAAGTCACATTTTTTAAAATGTATTTCCATGAGAGCCATACAATATTTTTTAACTCTAAATACAACCAAATGTGTGAATTTTTAAACAAGACCAACAATTGTAGAGTTTAAGAGGTCTCTGAATGTATTCTTTTTCTTAATAATGTTGTTACACTGAAGCTATCCAATCCGTAAAATACTCCTTACCATTAATGCGGCTTCTGGTGCTGCATGGTTTTGCTGATGGCGTTATATTCTGGTCGATATGTGGTGAGGTTAAGCTTTAAAAAAAATATTCTCGCCAATCCACATTTCTCTTCTGGACTTCTGGCTCATGCATCTGTGAGCTATGAAGCTCCTACCAGAGTCCTGTAATGACGCTGCGTGCGTAGGTACGATACACAACCATTTCCACGCAAGTATTAGCATTTATCAATCTGGACGTGAGCAGATTATACGATCAGCGGCTCTACTCCAAACTCCTCCCGGATGGCAGAGCTTCTCACCCAATCTCTAAGGGAGAGCCCAGCCACCCTACGGAGGAAACTCATGTCGGCCGCTTGCACCCGCGATCTTGTTCTTTCGGTCACTACCCAAAGCTCATGACCATAGGTGAGGGTAGGAGCGAAGATCGACCGGTAAATCGAGAGCTGAAGCTCGTCCACGGCAACGCCGCTGTGCGCCGCTGAAATCATTCTAAAATTTAGAGGCATAACTTGGTTTAAATTATTTTTAACACTATGATTTCTGTAATATTTTACTATTATTCATTACTTATTGTCTTAAGAAATGTAACTAAGATTTAACTGAGAGCCAGGAGCCAGATACAGTCATCAAAAGAGCCACATCTGGCTCGCGAGCCATAGATTCCCGACCCCTGTCCTAGCATATTCTGTGAACGGTTGTCTATTTAGAGCCAACAGTCAGTTCTGCTAAAGCTAAAGTGCTAACATTAATGAATTAGTTTGAGACCTCATTGTGTCATGAAATAAAACGTTTGTAAATGTACCAGCAGGTCCATAACCATGAAGCTAACACAGGCGTTCTCCTCAGGATCCTGCCAACATGTTGAAGTGTTTGAAACCTGTCAAACTTATTCTATATGAATTCAATTCAATTCAATTCAATTCAATTCAATTCAATTCAATTTTATTTAAAGTGCCAGTTCATAACAAAGTTATCTCAAGACACTTTACATGTTCAAAAAAAAAAAAAGAGAAACAGCTCCCAGGGCAAAGCTCCACACTGAGTAAGACATTGGTATTGGCAACAGTGGAGAGGAAAAACTTCCCATTTAACAGGCAGAAACCTCGAGCAGAACCAGACTCAGTGTAGACGGCCATCCGCTGTGACCACCTGGGAGGGAGAGGAGAGAGGAGAGAATGGGAGATGGTGAGAGAGAGAGGAGAGGGGGCGATATAAAAAGAGAGCGATAGAGGAGAGACAGGGAGAATAGAGAGAACATTCAGTAAAAGCTGCAGGATCCAGGCAGGGCCATGGAGAGGGTTCTGGATCCAGCAGCAGTATCAGGCCCCAGGAGGGTGGAGGTAGGAGATCCAGCGATAGGCTCCGGAAGTGCTGTAAAAAAGATGGAGCACGAGAGCTCCGGGGGAGAGGGTGGGTTAGTGCTGAACCAGTCATGATGAGTGAGTCCCCCCCCCACCCACCCTGAAAGCTCGGTGTCTATAGATCTCCCCCAGCAGAGCCTGAACAGTCCTAACTATAGGCTTTGGAAAAATGCAGGGTTTTAAATCTACTCTTAAACATAGAGAGGGCGTCTGCTACCTGGACTGATGCTGGTAAGTGGTTCCACAGCAGAGGAGCTTGATAACTGAAGGCTTGTGGCTCCATATCTACATTTGGAGATTTGTGGTATAACTACTAAACCTGAATCTAAGGAACGTAGCTTCCTAGAGGGCTGATATGGTTCAGTTAGATCTGTGATATATGATGGTGCCAGACCATGCACAGCTTTGTAGGTTAGGAGGAGGATCTTAAATTCTACTCTAAATTTCACTGGAAGCCAATGTAGGGAGGCCAACACAGGTGAAATGTGGTCACACCTCTTAGTCTTAGTCAGAACATGAGCTGCGGAGTTCTGAGGGACTTTTTTGGGCATCCTGATAAAAGAGAGTTACAGTAATCCAGCCTGGAGGTAACAAAGGCATGGATAAGCTTCTCAGCAGCATCTAAGGAAAGGACAGGCCTGATTTTTGCAATGTTACGAAGCTGGAAGTAGGCAGCCCTCGAGATTTGTTTTATGTGCGTGTTAAAAGACAAGTCCTGATCAAAGACCCAGGTTCTTTACAATGGTGCTAGAGGCAGGAGCTGGTCCGTTATGAAAGCCTATATCATTAGCTAAAGATTGTCTAAGATGTTTTGGACCGACTAAGAGAACTTCAGTTTTGTCTGAGTTTAATAGAAGAAAGTTGTGGGTCATCCAGGAGTTAATATCTGCAACACAGGATTGCAGTTGTGTCTATCATCTGGCTTCATTGATATGTACAATTGGGTGTCATCAGCATAACAGTGAAAGTTTATTGAGTGTTTTCTGATCACATTACCTAGTGGAAGCATATAAATTGTGAATAGGATCGGGCCAAGGACAGAACCTTGTGGAACACCATAGCTAACCTTAGTGAGCATGGACGAGTTTTGATTTACATGTACAAAGTAATGTCTATCAGATAGATAAGACTTAAACCATCTTAAAGCAGTTCCATTTATACCAGTTTGATTTTCTAATCTTTGTAAAAGAATCTGGTGGTTAACGGTATCAAATGCAGCGCTGAGATCCAGAAGGACAATTACTGAAACACAGCCCTGATCAGAGGCCATTAACAGGTCATTAGTGACTTTTCCCAGTGCGGTCTCTGTGCTGTGATGTTCCCTGAAACCTGACTGACAAACTTCAAGTAGGCTGTGTTTGTGGTGGTAATTGCACAGCTGGCTGGCGACGACTTTCTCCAAAATGTTTGAAACGAAGACCAGGTTGGAGATGGGCCTATAGTTTGCTAAAACCCCTGGATCTAGAGTGGGCTTTTTTAGCAGGGGTTTGATTCATCAACTTTGAAAGCCTGTGAGACATAGCCTGATGCCAGGGACAAATTAATAATGTCTAGCAAGGAGGTGCCAAGTAAAGGGAACACTAGGATCTAAGAGACAGGTTATGGATTTAGAGGAGGAAATGATAGAAGCCAGTTGTTGAGGGCTAATAGGGAGAAATGAGTCTAGATACATATCTGGCTTAGTGGTTATCTCCAATGCGACTGTATTGACGGACAACTTTGTGGCAGGTGATGCTAGAAGGTCTTGGATGTTATCTGTAACAGTTCTAAAGTTTAAAGAAGTTCATGAAATCACTGCTACTTAGATGTGAACGAATGGATCGATAGAGTTATGAACAATCTAACTTTGGTTCGCCATGCTAACATTAGCAGTTGAATCTCTATTTTTTTAGTTATATCTATGATATAATGCTATAGTTATAGCTAATGCTAATGGCGTCAGATGGGGTTCCTAGCTTCCTGGAAATCCAGTGCTGAGCCTCCATACTAGCTACATGTGGGGAGTCCGGTTAGAAACTGCCCCTGGTGGACACTTCAGCGGCGAATACTTGTGATAACAGATGGAACCAGTTTGTGAGCTGCTCGTTTGTGTCACAGCTGAAGGAGGTCGCCAGAGTTTTGACAGTAGAGGTGAACACTGACCTCTGACCTCTCCCGCGCAGAGAAAGAGACGGTTCTGGAGCCGTTCGTCCTGAAGGATCTGCTCCCGTCCTCGCTGGGGAGCTACTATCGCTACACGGGCTCTCTGACCACGCCGCCCTGCAGCAAGGTGGTGGAGTGGATCGTGTTCAACCGACCCATCTACGTCTCTTACAAACAGGTGAGAAACCGGCTGAGTCAGCGTAAAGCAAGGCCAACGCCGGCGCAACGTCATCGCTGTCGTTGCCGGTTTTCAGAGCAACTCAGTAGCTACACTGTGTAAATACGACCCTGAAGCGCCCCCTGGGGTGCGTTTGTGTCACTCCTTATCAAACCATACCATCCGGAGGGCCGTTCCAGTAAGTAGAGACGGTCCTGGTGCTCTTCCACTGGAAAGTGGCTGTCCAGTAAACAGAAGTGATGAAACTGTCCTTTTTGGTGTGGTTCCAGGGAACTAAATGTGGTAAAGTGCCCACTAGGGGCACCTTTGTGACCCAGAGAGTCCTTCTGCCTCTCTGTCCCAGCGGGTCAGCAGGAGCGACAGGAGGAGGAGATCAATACTCTCGCAGCAACGCTGCTAAAATGCCGGGACGGAGAGCAGAGCAGAGCATTGCGCATGAGCCGCTAACATGTTGGAAGCTATTGAAGCTATCCCAACTGGGACATGTGGGAATTTCCCATCTGGCGCTGTAGCGAGTGTGCCAGTAGGCAGAGAAGACACAGCCATATGGGTGGGACGCAGAGAATTACCACTTTGGTAAAGCTAGCGTGATGACCGTCATTATGTCTCACACCGCTGGCTGCTGATTGGTTGACAGACATTGCTTGCTGTCGTGCAGCAAGCACTTTGTCTTCACGTCCCCTGGGAGCAAACACTCCCAAACGGAGGCGTTAGCCTCTTGCTGTCACCAGCCACACCTCCCTTACTGCTCTTAACTCCGCCCCTTCTTCCAGGTGTTTCCACTCGTGGAAAAGCTCAGCGTTCCTCCAGGTCTGGGCTGAATGTAGGTTCTGATGCAGAACGTTACTGGTTGACGGCTGGACACCGTTGCACTAGTGTTTTTCTTCCTCTCGTCCCCATTTTAGCGATCTTGACAAGGTCACTGTTTTGCTCATGGTCTTCTGCGTGTGTGGGCGGGGCTAAAGTTTTGTCTTCTGCTCGTAGCTGGAGTCCTTCTACTCCATCTTCACCACGGAGCAGCAGGACCACGTCAAGTCAGTGGAGTATCTGCGCAGCAACTTCCGGCCCATCCAGAGCCTGGATAACCGCCAAGTCTTCAAGTCGGCGGTGAAGGACGCCTGGCTGCCTGACCTGACGGACGGCGGCGGCGGGCCATACGGCACCGAGGTTTCCAAAGGTGAGAACGCTCACGCGCAGCAACTATAAAAGATGTAGGGATGCAGCGCAGCAGAAGCTCTGGAAGCACTGGGAACATTTTAAAAAATCACCATCATTAGTGCCATCTTTGTTTCATCTGCAATCCACTAGCATCTGTAGCTTCGGCACTAGCGTCGTTTTTACTCTTTTTTTGTACCTGCTTCAGTTGTGTGTGTGTTTGTGTGTGTGTGTTGTAGCATCTGTGCCATGTCAGTCGTACTAGCAGCACATGCCCCCATCTTCATATTGTACCATACGGTGGACCCGCAGAGAGGTCGATGCACACGTGCACGAGCATGCACACCGCTCAAAAATGTGGCAGTCCCGCGGCGTGCTGCTCAAACAGCGTGTCCTTGAGCTCTGCAGCTGTAACTACATGTAGAAGGCTGTGTAGCTCTGTAACGCGCTGCCATAGCTACAGCTAAAGGCTAAAGGTCAGCTGTGTGCGTGCACCTTCACCCTGCTGCCCCAACCTGCAACTGCAGCAGCTAACTTCTGCTTCTCTCTGCCGTAAACATTCATTTCCTTCCCTGAACCACTGGTCACATTTAGCCAGAGAACAAAGCTGCTGTAAAAGCAATCGTTTCTAGCCCGGCATTCGATGCGCCTGACTTCTCGGTCGTTATTGTTTCACGGAGTCAGAATCTTCTTCTCACCGTCGCCAAAGCCGGAAACGTTCCCGCGACGGCAGAAGGAATCACGGCAGACTTCTGTGGGAATGGTAGCACTGCTTGGCTGGTAGCATAATCGCTAGTGTAGCTCAGTCAGATCATCGTCCAAATCCACCGTGGACATTAGAGTTATGGCAAAAGTGTCATGTGACAGGAAGTGCTTTCGTTTTACATTTTAATGGTGGACAGGCAGTGCAGATGTCATGTCTATTGACTCTACAGCTGTTAGCATACAAGGCTAGACCTGAGCAGCGACGTTAGCGTCGTGTTGTTGACGATCAATAAAGACGAGTCCGACTCTTGTTAAGAAGAGGAGCCATTACAAAGTAATGTAGCCACGCCCACTGACGCCGATCAGGTTGGCTGTGTTTGCAGCTCACAGCTATGGCGGGAGGGCAGGAGGGCGAGTAAAGCCTCATTTCCAGTTGCGGCTTCTCTGACTTTACTTTGTGTGGTAACTTGTATCATTTTGGCTAGGGTGACCAGACATCCCAGTTTACCCGGGACAGTCCCTATTTTGAGCCTTGTGTCCCGTGTCCTGGCGGATTTCAAAAGCCCCATTGTTTTGTTCCGGTTTTATGCGAGATCCGTCCCAGGCGTCTGTTTTTTTCCCTTTTATTATTTTATCAACAACACGCTACGCATGGTAGCGAGTCATAAAGGTTATAACAGTGCATTCCGGTTGAAACTCATTGTCTTTGGCCCATATTTATGTCAGTCACACAGTTGTCATAACGATCTGTAATCTGAACCAGTTAAAATCTCCGCCTTTCACCGCGTGTCACTCCAGCATGAAATACTAAGGGTCAGAAAGAGAACTTCAGAGTATGCGTTATGCACTTATTTTGTTTGTGCACTACATGTTGATGTTCAACAGTTTAATGTTAAAATGTTATACATTTTTGTCTGTTTTAGTGGCCACGTTTTCTTTGCCCAAGCAATTGTGTTTTACATACACTACAGCAATTTATTATTATTTTTCACAAAGAGCAAGTAAATGTTTAGTTGTTTGTAAATGTTAATGTTAGGTATATGTTAAGTTTTATCACTTCAGTTGAGTAAAATAAAATCTCTTATATTAGATGAGAATTAAAAAAAAAATATATATATATATATATATATATATATATATATATGTGTGTGTATATGTGTGTGTGTGTGTGTGTTTCACGCCTAGGCCTTCAGTGACGTCATACTTAATACACCTCATACCACGAATATGGTACCACGTCTCGAGAATCCATACACAATCACACTTATACAATCACCTTAATATAGGCTAGTTGAGTAACACTTAACTTCTGAAATATTTAAAATCAATAACCTCACATTCACAATTAAGAGTAGGAAACTAAGATCACAGATACTGTCAAAATTCAAAAAGATTTTAAGAGATTAGTGAACAAAACTATGTAAGCTTAACAAGTTTGTCGGACTAACTGCGCATTGTCGCCGTTTACATCTAAGACACCAATGAGACAATGACACAAGCTATTCATTAAAAAATAAAAGCAAACAGATTATTTGCATTTGTTTTTGAGAATATGCAACAGCAAAACAATTGAACATCTTAAGTCAATGCACCACATAACGTTATTTTTATTATAAATTGCAGATGATCATAGTTTTAGAATTTTTTTTTTAGTATTTTGTCCACTTATTTCATTACCGCTGATTTAATACTAACGAAATAAAATGACAAAATACATATTAAAAATTAAATGCTTGCACTCACCAACACGGATCTCCTCCACAGCTGTTAGCTGTTTGCTAACAAAGACTTTCTAATTCCATCCAAAGTGAGCGGCTGTCAATATAAGCATTGAATGTTAGCGGGCTGCAGGGACGTGTGTTAGCTGGTCAAACAGAGACCTCTAGTGAGCAGGAGAGGGACAGCAGCCCTGAGGCTGATGTTTATCCTGTGAACTTGTCTCCTCTCAGTGTGCAGCAGTGCCCCCATCAACATGAAGGTGCAGCACGTCAACGCCAGCGCTCTGGTGGTGCGCTGGGCTCATCCCGAGGTCACCTACCACCCACCCATCCTACACTTCCTGGTGTCGTACAGCTGGACGTCCCACGACGACAGCTACGAGGAGACACACCTGACCGACCCCAAACACAGACTGGTGAGACTGGGACAGGCGTGTCGATGCAGAGGGACGGAGGGTGCAAGCGTTAGCTGCTGTTGTAGATTGGCCGTGTTTGCGTCTGGAGCCCGTTTCCTTCAGCTGTCGGTCCCGCTCTGACGAGCTTCCGGGACGCCTGAAGGCTGGTTTCCGTGTGTGGTTGTTCTGACTGCGCCCATGTCTGTCTGCAATATTCACAGCATCTGTCTGCCTTTTTTCATCTGTGCCGACTGGTTTTTGAGTGATATTTCAGCCACACAGATGATTTTACATCATAAAAATACGACTTTCAAAAAGTTCAATAACTCATTACAGAAGAAAATTGTTTGGACAAAATGGGCTGCGATTGCATCATTAAAGAGGAAGATGTGGAGATGAGGCGCCAGCGTAAACATCTCTGCCGGCGTTTTGTTTACGAGGAGAAGGTTGAGCTGGGGTTTTATTAAAGAAGTCATTCATTCGTCATTTGGCCTTTGTTTATGCACGCACACACACACAAACACACACCCACACACACAGCTCCATCATTTCCATCTCGAGCGTTCTCTTTGGGGGCCAAAACGAGCCGCGAGAGCATCCGTACAGCAGACACAAGGCTCGCTTCTTCGTGCTGCAGTCGCGGCATATTAATGATGCGCTGGAGGGCAACAAAGCGCGACCTTGGGCCAGCCCGGGGGCTCCGTGGACCCACGGGAATAGAAAGGGTCTCGGAGCGCCCCCTGCCTGCGGGAACAGCACCTGCAACTCACCGAGCAGAGAGGATGGCTGCTTGTCTGATGGAGATGTTCAAATGTTCCTCTGGCCTTCCCATCATTCACCGGGGAAAGACAAGCAGAGAAGCGCTGACAGACTCGAGAACCAGACGTGTCTGATACAAACCAGCTGCAGCTCAACAAAGACACCTGAAGTCTGACGTTAAAACACCTTCAGAGATGAAGGAAGAGCCGAAAGAAACCTCAAAACTTTGAGAAACACAACAAACTTCTGACGGTTTCCTTCATTAAAGAGAAAATAATCACTGAATCCTAAACAAATTTCAAAGAATTAATCTTTCCCAGTATAACCAGTCATTAGCTCTCTCCATCCCAGTATAACCAGTCCTTTCTTCTCTGCAGGAGGCCATCATATCTCCAGTTTCTCCTGATGTTCTCTACCTGTTTCGGGTTCAGGCCGTCTGCATGAACGACATGCGCAGCGACTTCAGTCAGAGCATGCTGTTCAGAGGTGACACACACACACACACACACACACACACACACACACACACACACACACACACTGGTCCAGCAGAACCAGCAGAAGGATGACGTCATGATCTGATGCCTTTGTGTCTTTTCTCCTGGAGCAGCAAACACCACCAGGATCTTTGAGGGCACCAGGATCGTGAAGACCGGAATGGTGAGTGTCACAGAGATGAATCACCTGTCTTTACATGTGTTGTCCAACAGAGGTCAGTATCTGTGCTAGCAAAGATGATGATGATGATGATGACGATGACGATGACGATGACGATGATGATGTTTAAGGTCGACTCAGATGGATCAATCCTGGACCTTCTAACTAGGAAGTTCTTTCTTCTACAGCCGACGGTGTCTCCAGCCTCCTCCGCCGACATGGCTCCCATATCCTCCGGTTCATCTACCTGGACGTCTTCGGGCATCCCGTTTTCCTTTGTCTCCATGGCAACGGGCATTGGCCCATCCTCCAGCGGCAGTCAAGCAACGGTGGCGTCCGTACTGACAAGCACGTTGCTGGCCGGACTGGGTTTCGGCGGCGGCGTCATCTCCTCCTTCCCGAGCTCGGTGTGGCCCAGCAGGGCCCCCACCCAGAGCCCCACCACCACCTGCCATGCCGAGCCTGCCACAGGCCCGGCCTCCTCTGGGACAGGTAAAGCCCTGGGAGAAGATGTGGAGAGCTGCACCGGAGAAGGAGAGGATGAAGAGAAGGAAGAAGAGGAGGAGGAAGGAGAAGACGATGATGATGAGACGAAGAGGAGGAAGAAGACAAAGAGATCGGGAGATGTAGATGGACGGAGCCAAGACGAGAGCAGCTCAGTGCCGAATGGGCCTGCTGGGAAGACCGGAAACACGAGGAGAAAGGCAGAAGAACCAAGTGGGCCAGATCTGGCTTCCGTGACAGAGGCTGAACCCAGAGGAGGGGGACGAAGGAAGTCCTGGTGTTCCTCCACACCCACAGGTGAGCACCATGATCAGATCTGGAATCCCCCTGGGTTTATGCAACTTCTGTCTGATGTTCTGCCAGGTAACCACTCATGTTTCTGAACTGTTGCCAGGTCTGCAGATATGTTTTTGTAACTGTAACTATAGTGACCCTCAGCTACCCTCAGTGGGCTTCAGTGGTCTCCAGGGGTCTTCAGGGGTCCTCGGTCATCCTCATTTGTGCTCCAGGTGAATTCAGGTTGTTGTGTCAGGGACACAGTCACAGTAGCACAGGTGACAGAGGGTGTCAGACGTATCTGCTGCCGTAAACACTCCTCACCGGTTTGGAACAGGAAGAAATGAGATGATGTCAGGAAAACAATTCTCCAGTGTTTGAGCATTGTCTGATTGTTCAAGTAGATCCCAGAGCATATTGGCTGGATGTTGATCCATCTCCAGCTTTTATTCTGTGTGATCTGGAAGTAAAGCGCTGTTGTGAAGCCGCGCGTGTGTGTGTGTGTGTGTGTGTGTGTGTGTGTGTGTGTTTCTGCTGTGTGAAGTGGGTTTATTGCTGAGTGTTCACTTTCAGCAGCCACTCTGGAAACCAGTCTTTACCTGAAGGTTACAAACAGCCGAGATACAAATCCCAGATTTCAGAAAGACTGCCTGAACTCCCACCAGCAGGTCCAGCTCACACAGTTCCTCACATCTCTTCTAAGAGCCTGCCTGCAGCACAGCCCCTCGAGACCTGCTAGAGACCCTGAACTACCCCGAGGGTTGTAGAACCCACACGGTGTGGAAAAGAGAGGATGGAGGAGCCTAAAAGTGCTGATGTGAACAAGAACACTAATGGATGGATGGATGGATGGATAGATGGATGATGGATGTTTGGATGGATGGATGGATTGATGACGTTTAGATAGATGGATGTATGTATGGATGATGGATGCTATTTGGATGGATGGATGGATGGATAGATGGATGGATGGATGATGTTTGGATAGATGGATGTATGTATGGATGGATGGATGATATTTGGATGGATGGATGGATGGGTATTTGAATGGATGATGGATGGATGGATGGATAGATGGATGGAAGGATGAGGGATGGATGGATGGATGGATGGATGGATGATGGAGGGATGGATATTTGGATGATGGATGGTTGGATGATGTTTGGATAGATGGATGGATGGATGGATGGATGATATTTGGATGGATGGATGGATGATGGATGGACAGAAGGATCGATGGATAGATGGATGTTTGGATGGATGGATGATATTTGGATGGATGGATGGATGATGGATGGATGATGGATGGATGGAAGGACAGAAGGATCGATGGATAGATGGATGTTTAGTTGGATGATGGATGGATGGATGGATGGATGGATGATATTTGGATGGATGGGTGGATGATGGATGGATGATGGATGGATGGAAGGACAGAAGGATCGATGGATAGATGGATGTTTAGTTGGATGAATGGATGGATGGATGGATGGATGGATGATATTTGGATGGATGGGTGGATGATGGATGATGGATGGATGGAAGGACAGAAGGATCGATGGATAGATGGATGTTTAGTTGGATGAATGGATGGATGGATGGATGGATGGATGATATTTGGATGGATGGGTGGATGATGGATGATGGATGGATGGAAGGACAGAAGGATCGATGGATAGATGGATGTTTAGTTGGATGGATGGATGGATGGATGGATGGATGGATGGAAGGACAGAAGGATCGATGGATAGATGGATGTTTGGTTGGATGGATGGATGGATGGATGGATGTTTGGATGGATGCTCTCTTCTATGGTAGTAGAGTGGTGTGCTTATGAATTGGAGATGCTGGTGGGGTGAGAGGGGAGTCAGCGGGCCTCTGGGGGGGGGGTCATTGCTGAGTGACCCCCCCCCTCACCCCAGCTCACCCCTCCGTTCCTGCTCTGATCTGAGTGCTGGCCTACTTTCTGACGTGGTGAGAGGAGATGAGGCTTGTGGGCTAGACTCAGCTGCAGGGGAGAGAGAGGAAAGCGCTGCTCCATTTATAGTACCAGTGTATGTGTGTGTATGTGTGTGTGTGTGTGTGTGTGTGTGTTGTGATTGCGTGCAGCTGAAACAGGTTTATTTATTTATTTCTTTGTTTTTGGCAGACCGCCATGAGAGAAAAGCAGAAAGAGGCAGCAGCGCCGGGCTGTGTGTGTGTGTGTGTGTGTGTGTGTGTGTTAGTGTCGGTAAGATGCAGATGCGGGTTTAGCGGCCATGCGAGCCTGCTGCGGTGCGGCACAGGGTCCCAGCTAATGTAGCATCCAGCTCTGGGCCGAGCCGCAGGTTTTGGGCCATGGGGGCCGGCGCCAGCTCCAGCAACGTCACGGCGGCAGCAGCTGAAGAGGGTAGGTGGTGGTGGCGGCGGCGGCGCCCACAGGACGGGGAAAAAAAACATGATTAGATAACAGAGCTGATGATTCAGGTGAGTGGGCGTGTTTTGGTGCAGTCGTGGCGCTCTGAAGGTGTGCTGGGACGCCAGCCTCAGAAAGGCTGTCCACACCCATCTGTTCTGGTTTGACCGGTGCATCATCTCTGCCGAAGTTGCCTGAGGGCAGCTGGAGGAAGTTCAGGGAAGCTGTGGCAGCAGCGCGAGCTAATCCAAGATGTTCTGTGACGTAGACGTGAGACGTCTGGGCTCTTCGCTCCTCCTCAAGCCTGCGTGAAACAGCAACACGGGCCAGAAGCTCAGGAGCCCTTCAGATGTCTCAGAGGCAACTTCTGGAGCGTGTCGTCTTCATTTAGCCTGTCTTTGGGGGCGGGTGGATTAGATCACCACGGTAACCGATGCTGTTGATTAACCTGGTGGTAGGTTCAGGTCATAGCAGGTCCAGAGCTGGACCTGGATGGTGACGAAGGCTGGTACAGAACCAGGCGGCTCGTGGGTAGTTGGTCAGCAACAGAAACGGTACAACAATTTAACATGTTGCAGGTTTGGGATCATCCGGGATCCGGTTCCCCCAAAGGAAGAAGGTGTGGATTATCCTGAAGGGTGTGCTTCTGTTGTTCCTCCAGAGCGTCCCAGTGCTGACACCACCCTGACACAGCCGACGGGGCCCAGGCCTGGGACGGGGCTTGGCTTGATGCCGTGGGTGCTGCCACTGGGAGCGGGATCGGCCGTGACGCTCCTCTGCCTCACCATCCTGCTGGCTGTGATGGTCTACTGGAGGTGGGTAAAAGAACTGAAGAAGAATAAATGGGTGGTTCCACGACCCTGAAGGCTGCTGCTGAAGAAACACAGGTGCTTCACGGCGTGGTGGGAAAGTGGGACTGTGCTGTGCAGGTGAATGTGTACGCTCCTCCACTCTCCTCCACTCTGGATGGCTCACAATCTTTGAGGGAACCAAGTCTTCCCTCTTTTTTTTTTACCACTTTGGACCCTTGTGCACCTGTGCGTTCAGCATTCCACCTGTGTACGAGATTCCTCAGGGACAGTGGGACTGAGTTTGCTGAAGATGTCAGAGTGGTACAGAATTAGAGTCCAGTGGGCTTCTCTGTGTACCTGTGGAATCTGGGTTCATGTGTGGAAGCCGGGGTTCACCTGCAGAACCCAGGGTTCACCTGTGGAACCTGGGGTCACCTGTGGAACCTGGATTCACCTGTGGAACCCGGGGTTCACCTGTAGAACCCAGGGTTCACCTGTGGAACCTGGATTCACCTGTGGAACCCGGGGTTCACCTGTAGAACCCAGGGTTCACCTGTGGAACCTGGTTCACCTGTGGAACCTGCATTTATGAAGCTCAATTGATTGTTTACAAAAAATGATTAAAAAGTCACCACACTAGCTGATCTCTCACACACACACACACACACACACACACACACACACACACACGCGTGCACGCACGCACACTCGCGTCAGCAGGTGCTGGTGTTTATAATCCTATTGGACAGCAAAGTTCAGGTCCTGACCTCTTGTTCTACAAAGACTCCACCCACTTCATTCTCATTGGCTTGATTTGCTGCGTTGCATTCATGGACCATTGAACAAATGTAAAGTTAAACTTCGCTTGACACACATGCACATCCGGAACAGCTACACACGTGCACATCCGGAAATAGACAAATACTTTTCATCAAGAGATCAAAAGACTTACACTTTATGGATGAACTCAAACTTCCAAGGCATAATTATAGAAAAGAAAAGTTTGATGCAGTTGGACTCATTACTGACTGGTTATTCATTAGATGTCAGTAAACTGTTGACACGTGTCTGTCCCACGTCATGTCAATGCATCATGGCACCAGCTGTCCCCCTCCAGGAAGTGGCTCAGGGATCATCTGTGTGTGTGTGGAACACTCCTCCTTCATCCTGTCTTTCGCTCCGTCTGTCATTTCATCTCTCAGTTCTGGTCGGCAGCAGCATGCGGCCGCTCGCCACCTCTCTGTGCTCCACATGCTCACCAGGATGAATGCTCTGTGTTCTCTGATCTGTGTCAAATACAGGTACACACACACACACACACACACACACGCGCGCACACACACACACACACACACACACACACACAGTGAAGAGTAATGGAAGTTGTAGCAGTCTGAGGACACCTGCTGAGTGGTTTCTAATCTGTTTCTGTGCAATTTCTGCATTTTTAAAGTTGGTAAAGCAGCTTAAATCAGTCAGTAAATCATTGAAACAACCCGTCAAATCCCGATCGAGGCGTCTTTCACCTTTAACCTGAAGCAACAGCATCAGTTTGAAATGGCCCTTGAGGAGTTCAGGTGTTGGTGTCCATCCTGGTGTGGTGCTCAGGCCGATGTTGTCGTCCGTTCACTGCTCCACACTCTGCTCGTCCATGCCTCTTCTCCGTGGCTGATCCGGGATCAGTCTTGGGGCGATGGTGGGGAGAAGGTTGAGGTGATGTTGGATGGAGTCTCATTTAAAGAGATCTTCTCCTGGTCTCAGCCTTCAGCGGGGTCTTGCCCTTCACGTGTGCACGTTTGGTTTGTGGACAGTCTTGCTCTGACAGCCAAAACTGGTTTTTTGACAGACCGGATGAGGGATCAGGTTGCTGCGGCGGCTCAACTGGTAGGTGCAGGTGCCCGCATGGACGCGTTCGCTGAAGCGAAAACAAAGCCGAGGCAGCGGCGGCGGCGGCTGGATTCCTTCACGCTGCAGCGGAAGACTTTGGATGACAAAACTCGGATGCTCGGTGACGTTGTCATGTTTCTTTGTATTTAAAGAGCTTCTGTTTTTCAGGCGTTGTTTCCAGACGGCGCACTTCTCTATGGAAGACAGCGGTTCAGCGGGACAGGTCACCGAAGAGACATCCACTACCGCCGCCGCCGCCACCTGCGCCGTCTACATTCCAGGTGAGCCCACAGACGAATGTCAGGCTTTGTTTGTCAAAGATGCTGTTGATAAACGCTGACGCC
Organism: Pao palembangensis; assembly: GCA_015343265.1. Classification (NCBI taxonomy): domain Eukaryota; kingdom Metazoa; phylum Chordata; class Actinopteri; order Tetraodontiformes; family Tetraodontidae; genus Pao; species Pao palembangensis. Next base: position 13,211,567 of record CM027087.1, on the reverse strand, counting down.
AGCGAGCTAACGTTTGCGCCCATCTATCTCCTCTCATTGGCCGATCCCCTCCGTGGGGGGTCCGGGTATTTTTAGAGAGGGGTCCAAGGTCAGAGGTCAGCATCCAGGCCCTCTTGCCCCTGCTTTCCAAATGTATCATCGTCTAAATTAGAAGATGAGCCTCAGTTGTTGTCGGCTGAGAGTGATTGTTGTAGGTGGGAAATTCTGAGTTCCTTTAGCGATCCTTGTTCACCCGAGAACACGGACGTCGCCATTAGCAACCCCACCTTCAGACCTTCAGAGTGGAAATGTGGACATTTCCTGCATCAAAGCGCAGATGACCTGGTCTGGGTTTTGAGAAGAAGCTACGGTGGGTCCAAACCCGTCCAATCAGAGAAGAGCCAGTTTGGCCTCTTTCCTGCACGTCCAGAGGCCTCAGAACCAGCACCAACGGTGGGGGGTGGGGATTCCTCTGCGCTCCAGGAGTCGAATTAACGAGGTCGTGTCAGATGTTTAAGGACATTTCACGTTAGGAAGTCGGGAGGTGACCTGCACGCGGTCTGACCATATGTTAGTAATTGTCTGAATAAGCTCCGACCTTCGTCCTCACATCATATAATCCTCTTAAGACCTGCTGGATTTAAAAACTGCAGGTATACACTCGCACATTTCCCTCTTTGTGGGGTCTTTTACAGGCATAATGTGTTACCCAGCCTCTTACGCTAACCCTAACCATCCCCACTAACCCCCTTACCCTAACCCCAACCTTAAAACCATGTCTGAACCCTCAAACAGACCTGGAAATGGCCCCACGTAGCAAATGTGGCTCGACCGTGCTTGTAGAAAGAGCATTTAGGTCCCCAAGATTTGCTAAATGTGAGAACTCACACAGATACCCACACCCACAGTGATAAAATCTTTCCACCCACGTGGGGACTCTGGCAGGGACCCAGGTGATTTGGCCCCTGAAAGAGCCTGTGTGAGTCCGGCCCTGTCTGGGACAACTTCTCCGCTTGTGTTGTGATCATGTTTTTCCTGTGAATTATGCCAAAACGACAAACGGAGAGATTAGTCTGAGTTGAACAGTCGGCAGCCTGTTTACTGCCGTGTTTACTGACACGGATAATTTTGACATATCTGCATAGCCAAACAAGTGAGACGTGAGTGCGCGCCAGCTAGCGTGTATCCTCGTTAATATTTGATGAAGACTAAGCGGTGGGGGTGTACCAGGGAGGGGAAGAGTTTTTCCGCTGGCTGTGCTCGCTGCGGTCGCGAGCAGACTCAGCACACTGTTGCTGAACTCAGCCACCGCGACACCATCGGCACGCAAATGTGACAAAACCCATGCGCGGAAGAAGCTAACGGCATGCTTCGGTTTTCAACAGGCAGAAAAAACATGTTTCCAGAACTGGTCTTGCGGTATTAATATTTATTTGTTGCCGTTTCTTCCAATAAAACATGTGCGACCACAAGATTGTCTAAGCTACTGTTAGCTAAACGTTGCCCCTGAACTCAAGTCAAGGAGCATAGCATAGCATGGTCAGAGTCTGTTGCTGACGCTGTCTGTCATGTCGGTTTTCCGTGTTCTCTGCAGATGACATGGACGCGGTTCCGGTGAAGCAGTTCGTCAAGCACGTCTCTGAACGCCATTCCAGTCACCAGCGGGGATTTTCGGAAGACTTTGAGGTAAATCCTCCACGTCCTCCTGCTGTACGTTGGGTATTATCACTGGCCACCAGGGGGCAGCAGAGTTGTTTTTCCTGTAACGGGTTTAGACGGATGATTGAGTCACTTCCTGTGTGGTAAAATCATACCTGCCTCCACACCTGGAAGCCCCCTGTTGGTGGACGCCATAAAAACACAGTAGAGGACGGGAATCCCTCGTTTCAGGACCTGGCAGACTCGCGGTTTGCCTGTGACATCATCTCCAGTCACTTCCCCTCAAAGGTGCTGCCTCACACACGGAGCCCAAAATAACACCAGCCTCTAGGCAAATAACGGGGCAAAACTGTGTGGAGGCGCTAAAAGGAGGCTCGCGGTCATCCCACACTGTTAGCGTAGCCGCCGTTCTTTTTGTCTGAGACGGGAGATAGGAAGTAGAGAGATCATAGGAGGAAACAGGGAGGCAGTACACTTCTCACTGGACGCTGTCTTTGTGTGTGTGTGTGTGTGTGTGTGTGTGTGTGTGTGTGTGTGTGTCCTCTCCCAGGAGGTCCAGCGGTGCACAGCTGACATGAAGCTGACGTCGGAGCGCTCCAACCACCCCGACAACAAGCACAAGAACAGATACGTCAACATCATGGCCTGTGAGTTCACGCGCTACAGTCAGATTAGCACAACCGCGCGCGTGGTAACGAGACAGAGCAATGCCGACAGATTATTCCAGATTAACAGCAGCTATGTGCTAGCGCCGTAGGTTAGCCTGCTGTGTGTGTGTGTGTGTGTGTGTGTGTGTGTGTGTGGTTCCTCGCCAGATGATCACAGCCGGGTGAAGCTTCAGCCGCTAGCGGGGAAGGACTCCAAACACAGCGACTACATCAACGCCAACCACGTGGACGTGAGTGCTGCTGTTGTCCCGAGCACGTCTAAGTCCTCTCTGAATGCTCACGCATCTGTCCCGGTTTCTCCGTCAGGGTTACAACAAACCCCGCGCCTACATTGCGGCCCAGGGACCGCTTAGGTCCACCTTCAAGGACTTCTGGAGGATGGTGTGGGAGCAGAACACCGGCGTCATTGTCATGATCACCAACCTGGTGGAGAAGGGACGGGTGAGCTCAGACCTGGAGACGGTTTCCAGGACGGTCCCATGAACTGGAGCAGCCCGTTCATCGCTCCTTTTATCTTCTACTTTGATCTCATGCATTTGTCTTTGATCCTCAGAGGAAGTGCGAGCAGTACTGGCCAGCAGAGAGCAGCGAGGAGCATGGTGATGTGGTGGTCACGCTGAAGAGCACCGAGGTCCACGCCTGCTACACCGTCCGCTGGTTCAGCCTCGGCAAGGTCAAAAAGGTCAGAGCCTGGGACCAGCTCAGAGGTCACATCCCAGGTCACACTGACTGGTTGTACTGAGAGGGGGAGGATAAGGTGACCGGTTATACTGGGACAGAGAGGATAAATGACTGGTTATACTGGGACAGAGAGGATAAATGACTTGATATAGTGGAACAGAGAGGATAAGTAACCGGTTATACTGGGATAAGGAGGATAAATGACTGGTTATACATTGACAGAGAGGGTTAATGGCTGGTTATACTGGGACAGAGAGGGTTAATTACTGGTTATTCTGGGATAGAGAGGGTAAATAGCTGGTTTTACTGTGACAGAGAGGGTTAATGGCTGGTTATACTGGGACAGAGAGGGTTATACTGGAACAGAGGGGACGTAGACTGGTTCTTGGTTGTATTGAACTGAGTGTTCCTTCTCCTCCAGACTGGTAAAGGCAGGACCCAGAGTGAACGAACGGTTCTGCAGTATCACTACACCCAGTGGCCTGACATGGGTGTTCCTGAGTACACCCTGCCTGTCCTCACCTTTGTCCGCAGGTCGTCAGCGGCCCAGACCCCGGACATGGGTCCCATGATCGTCCACTGCAGGTGAGGAAACAGGAAACAGGAAGCAGGAAGCAGACAAAGGAGAAAGAAGGTTGAAGCAGCACTGCTGCTCAGCCGAAACTGGGAATCTGCTTAGAGCAGGGGTGGGCAATTATTTAGCCTGAAGGGCCACATTGGATTTAGATCTTGATGAAGGGGCCGGCCAGGTGGTGCAGGAAACTAGCCCCCCAAATGAGGATCAGAGGTTAACTAAAAATCGTCCTTGATGAACTATTGACAGAGAAAATATGTTGAAGAGCCTGTAAATTGGTCCAGCTAGAGATGGATGATGAAGCTCCAAATGATGTTTGGCCCCACCTTCTTGAGAGGACATGTTAGCATGCTAGCTGAAGTGGGGGTCTGAACCTTTTTCTAACCAATCAACCTCTTAATTTGGCTTTTGGAGAAATTATTGTGAAGGCTCTGCGGGCCGGATTAAATAGTTCATCGGGCCAGATGTGGCCCCCGGGCCCTAGTTTGCCCACCTCTGGTTTAGATGGACGTGGCTCTACACCGGCTGCACCCACGGTCGCCAGGTTGTTAAAGCAACATTACTGTGAGCCTGAGCAGGAAACTCCTGGTAATAATCTCCAGCCTGCGGCCCTCAGGGGCCTTTTGCATGATAATAGCACGTCAGCCCGCCTTGCCGCAGCGGCAGCGCCATGTGTCGGTCGTATTGTCTCGCTGCTGCATGGCGCAGACGCGTGCTTCCGTCTCCATGGACACCTTATCAACCTGTGGAAAAACGCTCAGCAGCTGTCGGCGCTTTAGCTCTGGCGTGTGTGAAAGGCTGTTTGACTGGTTGTCAGGCTGAATTGAGGTCAGCCTGCCGTCTGCCGGCTGTGACAGGATGATTGGCTGCCATGGAATCTGCCGGCAATGGGCCTTCAGAGCCGCGCCGAACGTCTGGAAGAATTAACCCCTCCCTCTCTGTTGGCGTTTGCAGCGCCGGAGTGGGCCGCACCGGCACCTACATCGTCATCGACAGCATGCTGAAGCAAATTGAGGAGAAGAAGACGGTCAACGTTCTGGGCTTCCTCAAGCACATACGCCGCCAACGCAACTACCTGGTGCAGACGGAGGTCGGCACGCTTTTATCCTCTATCCGCATGCTGCTGCTTTTGTGTTAGCTTTGACAGGTAGCATAGCACGTCAGCCTGTCGTGGCAACCGCGTCTGCTGCAACAACAGCTGCTGGACAAACGCAACACGCAACACGTAGCCACGCCCACAGTTACACTTTCACACCGAGGAGCGCATCACAACCACGGGCCCGTTTCAGAAAGCGGGTTGACCAAACTAGGCGAAGCTCAGCGTCGCCAAACCCTGAACTGCACAACTGAGAGTTTTCGGTTTCAGAACACGTGATAACAATTGGTTTAATCAACTCTGAGCCACAGTGCACGCTCGTGCACGAGGATATTAAAAGCCTTATCAATGGAACGCAGAAAACGTGATTCACTGTGGCAACAAGCACAAAAAAAACGCCAATTGTCACACTTCTCCCCGTTGGAGATGGAAGATTTCATGACCGCGTACACCGGAAATGCGCATAATTTCAAGAAAAGAAAAATACTGCGGCAGCGGCAAAAGAGAGATCGTGTGGCTGAAAACTGCTGACCGAGTCCATGCGTGATTATTAACTGGAGAGAGATTAAAAAAAAGAAAGAAATGTTTGTTCTTGTGCGTTCCACTCATTACATATTTCTATTCTTTATGTGTGTTTGAGTGCACAGGTCCAACCCAACAGGCACAAAACAGACACGGAAATCTGGTTCAAACATATCAGATATGATTTAAATATAAGCTTTTGTGGTGTTGTTCAGCCCGTCCTCGTTAAACAGCGTTCAGTCGCTTCATTTAACCCGAGATAACTATATTTAATTAATTAGAGAAATCCCCTAAACACAGAAAAAGCCAAATCTTTAGCCTTCCCATCACTGTCAGTATTTGGTAGTCTGTGAAAGCCTGAAATGCCTGTTATACATGCATGTCTCCAAATTTATGTTTTCTGAATATGTTTGAATTTATCTCCATTATAGCCAACAGAAAAAAGGCTGAGGTGATCCAGCGCCACCCCGTGTTGGTTGACTAAATGCCATCCATTAATCACAGACACAACTTGACACACTGATTTTTCTTGTAGCAGAAGGAGTTCTATGTAATTGGCTGCTGTGACTTTCAGACATCAATCAATTTAATGATTAAACTGATACCTGCAATTCTGTGGAACACGTCCATGAGATGTCTGGGCTGTCTGTGACTTTTTAACACTACAAACGTGTTTCAAAGTCGTTTGAGTGCAGGAGTAACGTTTATGACAGCCCGACGGTTACCTTGGACACATGCTCACCGGTATATATATATAAAAAACATTGGTTAAAAGATAATTAAGAAGATGAAAAAACAAATCACAACACAAAGAATTTGCTCCGAACCGAGAGCCATTCCACAACATAAGCGACGTGAGGGCTGAGAATGCTGTTAAATAAACCATCGAGGGTGCAACTAAATCTGTAACGCTCAAAGAAGTTCCCATCGGGGCTTAATCAAACATCTAATCGGATACAGATCTTTTTCTCCCGGCAGTCTGCAAGGCTTCAAGACCAGCAGAACGTCGGGGTTATTTGGAATGAACCTCGCAAGCAGGTTCATTTGAAAGCGTATGTTACCCCGGTAACTGACTCAGCGTTACGGTGAACCTGCTTTCTGAAACCAAAAACCCTGAGTTTGCCTTAAATCACAACAAGTTAACTCAGAGTTCTCACTGAACCTGCTTTCTGAAAGGGGCCCCAGAAGTTTAGTCTTGTTGTTAGCGCAGCAGTGCACTTGCCACCCAGTGCTAATGCTAACTTGGCTTCGGCTATTCTGTTAAATGAGCCCAAAAGCAGTAATCCCAAAATATTTTATAAAATATAATATTCTATTAATGAATCACACAACCAACTAGAGGTTGAAGGACTAGCTAATATGCAAACTTCTGCCGGTGACGTGCCAAATGCTAGACATTAGCGTTGTTAAACTTAGCATGGAGCATCGTGAAGGCCGCTACCTCAGCTGTGTTGCCTCTCTCTCACCCACAGGAACAGTACATCTTCATCCACGACGTCCTGACGGAGGCCATCCTGGGGAAGGAAACGGAGGTGGCGGCAGCGCAGCTTCGCGGCTACTTCAGCAAGATCACGACACCAGGACGCAACAGCCGGACGCGCTTGGAGAAACAGTTCAAGGTGAAAGGACCTTAGATGACAGACGCGTTTTATCGGCAAGAGGAATTTGAAAAAAAATCAAACTGTCAAACGTCAGCCGCAGATATTTGTTATTTAAGGTGAAACAAACAGCTGTTGTCGTATCTGTTGTCAGGTTTGTCGGTTTAGACGGCGGACTTAGAATGAGTTAGCGAGCTAGCATGAAGAAAAGAAGGAATCAATGCGAACCTGAACTGTCGGCTGTCGTGAACTAGAAGTCCTTCAGCTTTTCGCGTGTTTTTCAGTTGGTGACGCGGTGCAACGACAGGTTCAGGGAATGTTTCGATGCGCAGAAGGAGTGCAACAAAGAGAAGAACCGGACTTCCTCCGTGTTGCCATGTAAGTCGCCATTCGCCGGGTCACATGACAGTTCAGGGATCGAACCCAGAGTCAGTCAGTCAGGCCAAGGGGGGGGGGGGGGGGTTTCAGGTCCAGCACCTGAACGACTGTTCCCACCTTTGACTGAACACACACACACACACACACACCGGGACAGAGCGTTTACCTGTCTCTCTCTCCTTGTCCCACCTGTGCGGTCTGCAGCGGAGCGGGCCCGGGTCGGCCTCGCCCCTCTGGCCAGCACCAGAGGCACCGACTACATCAACGCCTCCTACGTGATGGTAAACCTGTCAATCACTCCCCTTCCTGTAGTTTTCCTCCCAGCGGTCGTTGCTACGGCGATGACGTGTGACGGCTGGCGAGGTGGCGTCCTGCCGCCGTTGTTTTCACCCTTGTTTCGGGCCTCCTGCAGGGTTACAGCAGCAGCAGCGAGTTCATCATTACCCAGCATCCTTTGCCTCACACCACGAAAGACTTCTGGAGGATGGTCTGGGACCACAACGCACACACCGTCGTCATGCTGCCAGCCACGCACGCTCTGGTACCGCGCCCGGCCTCCGTTTCCCCGCTCGCGGGTGTTGCTGTTGCTGTGACGGACGTCTGTGCTCGTCTACAGGCGGAGGACGAGTTTGTGTACTGGCCCAGCCGGGAGGAGGCCATGACCTGTGAGGGCTTCAGCGTAACGCTGGTGGGCGAGGACCAGCTGAGTCTGTCAGACGACCAGCAGCTCAGCGTCCACGACTTCATCCTGGAGGCCACACAGGTGTGTGTGTGTGTGTGTGTGTGTGTGTGTGTGAGAGAGAACAGCTCGGCCTCATCTTTCTTCTCCGTTCGTCAGGACGACTACGTCTTAGAAGTTCGCCACTTTCAGTGCCCCAAATGGCCGAATCCAGCGGCGCCGACCAGCAGCTGCTTCCAGCTGATCAGGGTCATCCGAGAGGAGGCGGCAGCCCGAGACGGACCGACCGTCGTCCACGACGAGTCAGTACCTCACCGACGTGGTTACGGTCTTCCTGTTTAGACTGAAGACCTGTTGATGGGGAAATGTGGGCGGGGCCTCTAGCACTGACACACCTCCTCACTGGAACCTGTGGTGGCAAGAAGGTTGCCCCCAGTCCCAGTTGCTCTCTCGTGTTTCAAAGGAGTCATGACTGGTTATACTGGGACAGAGAGGATAAATCTCTGGTTATACTGGGACATAGGGGATAAATGACTGGTTATACTGGAACAGAGAAGGTTAATAACTGGTTATACTGGAACAGAGAAGGTTAATGACTGGTTATACTGGGACTGAGAGAGTGAATGACTGGCTGTACTGGGACAGAGAGGATAAGTGACTGGTTACACGTGGGTATAAGGGCTAAATGACTGGTTACACTGGGACAGAGGAGCTAAATGACTTGATATACTGGGACAGAGAGGGTAAATGACTGGTTATACTGGAACAGAGAAGGTTAATGACTGGTTATACTGAAACAGAGAAGGTTAATGACTGTTTGTACTGGGACTGAGAGAGTGAATGACTGGCTGTACTGGGACAGAGAGGATAAGTGACTGGTTATACTGGGACAGAGGAGCTAAATGACTGGTTACACTGGGACAGAGGAGCTAAATGACTTGATATACTGGGACGGAGGAGCTAAATGACTGGTTCCACTGGGACAGAGGAGCTAAATGACTGGTTCCACTGGGACGGAGGAGCTAAATGACTGGTTCCACTGGGACGGAGGAGCTAAATGACTGGTTCCACTGGGACGGAGCGGCTAGGTGCCGGTCGTTCGCTGACGGTGGCCGTGTGTCTGTAGGTTGGGTGCGGTGTCGGCTGGAACCCTCTGTGCTCTCAGCACCTTGTCCCAGCAGCTGGACGTGGAGGGGACGGTTGACGTCTATCAGGTTGCTAAGATGATCAACCTCATGAGACCGGGAGTCTTCACAGAGATCGTGAGTGTAACTGCGCGTCGCCTCGTTCACCTTTCACGGTCAAACATGCGTCAAACATGTCTGTCTGTCCCTGCTGGGCCCACAGGACCAGTACCAGTACCTCTACCAGGCCCTCCTCAGCCTCGTCGGCGGCCAGGACAACCCGTCTGCTCCTCTGTCCAGGAACACGAACGGGATGACGGCGTCGGTGTCAGAGTCCGACCCAGCCGAAAGCTTGGAGTCGCTGGTGTGAGAGCGCCCCCACCAGGCCTGGAACAGTGCTGTGGAGGAGGGTGGGGGTGGGGGGCGTTCCAAACCGCCAGCGAGGCCCCCCGAGCCTGTAAAGGAGCCGCTTGTCTTTGTGAAGGAACTCCTGTGGACTTTCTGAGGCCTTTTTGCCAGACTCTTGGTTAAAACAAATAACCTGCTTACTTTTTTACACTGAAAAGTTTTTGATATTTATTTTTTCTCGCCATTTTATGTCTTAATGTTCTCCTACTGAAGGCTTTGCGCCTGCATCGTCACCGGCCACAAACGCCGTCCGCTCCCGTCCGTCCTCGTTTGCACTATCTCAGTGTTACTGCCGACCCTACACCCGCCGCGCCGGCCCCGCCCGGGCTCTTCTGGTTTAGCTCTACATTCCGCAGCTCTGGCCATGGTTCCGCGCCATCGCTCCACCCGCCGGTCTGCGCGCCACCTCTGCCTTGGACCTCGCCTCGACGTGACCTCCTGCATCCCAGCTCACTTCACCGCCCGTTCAGCCGCCATCTTGCCCCCACCCCCCAACACGCAACCATCGGAAAGGTGGTGCAACAACCGCTACTGTGATATTCTGTTACTGTTGCTTTGTATGATTGATATGATGCTTTTTAATCTATGGAGATTCTCTATGTATACATATATAATATATCCTTATCATGAAAACTCTGTGACTTTTCTACACGTCCTTTGTGGCCTCCTCCTCAGCTGGCAGATGTTTGAGCCCAGCATCTGCAAGCGGACTCCGCCCCTCCTCAGCGTTCTCGCTCACTGCTACTTTCAGCTGAACACGTGATCGCCGTCAGTCGCCCGTGATCCACCTGTCTGACCTTTCCGAAGAGCAAGTAGATTGTTTTGTCCTCTTGCTGTCCTGCATCTGCGCGTGCGTCCCGGCGAGGTTGGATCCGAGCGACGTTCCAGCGAGCGGCAGCCTCAGAAGACAAACTCTATGCAACAATTTAGCTTTTAGAAATCTGAAACAGGGTTGCAAGCAAGTTTTTGTTCTCTTGTCTGTAAGCTGGAATTTGGTTTTCCGCTTCCACATCAGATGCTTCTTCTTCTTCTGCACTGACCTCAGTTCCATCAGCTCCACGTCCACACGAATGAAGCCAAAACAAATTCTGACCTGCTGCTCCTGCGTGGTTTCCATTCAAGTCCGGGAAACTTGCCCTTCTTTAGACAGCCACTAGAGGGCGACAGGGCCCGCATCATGCAGCTGAGCAGCTCCCCTGTGATCCTGGAGCTGATGTATGAATCAGCGTCAACGTAACAACTCTGCATTCAATTAAACATCTCATGAAATGTCACCATTTTTGCTTTTATCCTCATAAATCAGATGCAGAAGGTCCAGCTGCAGCCCAAATCTGTTATGATCTGGCCTGTAATTATTCCTTTAGCCAGCAGGTGGCGACGAGGTGATTTCTGGCTTCACTTTTGGATTCACCACTTCCAGACTTACGCGTTAACATGTGGAGTTTCATCAGAAATGGTGATCTCGTCGCCTGTTCCTAGGCTCCTCCCCCTCCCACACGTGGTTTAAACCGTGTTTAAACTAGCTGAATGTAACAGGAAGACGTACAACTTGGTACCACTGTGCAGTTCATCATGCTGTTGTTCAGGAATCCATCTTTGCAGCGTTGACACTGGCGGGCGACCCGTTCTGACGCCTTTGGCTTCAGTTCCACACGTGTGACTACGTCCTCTTGTGTCTTATGGGCCATACTTTAGAGATTAATTAGCCTTTGTGAAAGACAACAGGCTCCTCCCTCATCCGCGCTCACTGTCACATGCGTGACATGCTCAGCCCTGCAAACGACACGTTTGTTCGGAGCTACTTTATCCTCACACGTTTCCTCGTCACGCTGAGTCGGCCACAGTTTTGGGCCATGACTTTATTTCTGGAATTGATGCCGTTGTACATTTAATAAAAATGTTTTCTTGTTGACGTTGAAGGACATGAAGTCAGGTTGAACTATTATGGGGTCATCGGGATGACTTTGAGCATTTACTCATCATCTGGAAGGAAAGACAGCAGGATGATAAAATCTATATTTTTGTTTAGTTTCTGGTGACATTTGCAGGTGAGACATTTAAAGGTCGAGTCAAACAAGTAAGAGGCAACAATAAATGAGTTATGAAACAGGCGATACTAAACAGCTGAACAAGCTAACGTTCCTACCAGGTGTCGATGCTCCCCAAACACCCAAATCTCTCCAGCTCCTGCGCTCGTGTCTGATTCACCCTCCAGCGTCAGATCGACGTCTAAATTATCAGCGCCAAGCCAACGATTCAAGCGAAGCTGTTTCGGGGCAACAGTCAGCATCATGTCAGCAGTTAGCCTCCGTTAGCTGTGGCCGTTTACACTGATGCCAGTTTCTTCAGGGTCCTTCTGAGCTGAACATCAGACGTCACCAGTTCAGGACTCAACCAGTAAACCAAAAACGGTGTTGTCCTGGTGGTGTAACAGCATTAAAGATCCAGCTAGCTAAATTTCACATTTCATTGATTGCATTCCTGCTCTTCACCTTCAGCCGGTCCAGGTCTACCAATAAGAAAGAAGATGATTCAGGCTGTAAATGGTGCGTAAGTGTGTTTCAGGGCATCATCACAGTCCGAATGTAGCCAGCGTGTGTTTATTCATGTGCTCTCTGCCCATTTTAAAGCAAGCTTCATCATTGGAATGAAGTATTTTTTGTTGCCATGGAAGCACACACAGATGTACATATTTGATGTATGGACTGTGTCGGAGGAAAGGTGTCTAAATTATAAAATTTAAGGGGTTTTCAGCTCAGCTGTCATTCTTTCATCCTTTGATGATTCCCGGCGCAGGCTATCGCCTCAAAGACTCATGGCCTTTGGGAAGGTGGATGCTTGGTCCATCAAGCTGGTCTTCATCATCCACGTTCAAGCCCGTCATTGACATGCAGGCAGTGACCATCAAATTAGGATTATTTTGGTTTTACTTTCATTTTTTTCTACTGCTGAGGTTGTGATTTTATGTCACTGAAAGCTTATGAACATGTGGCTGGTTGTTCCTCTTTTATAAAATCACATTATACAAGATTTTTTGTCTTTTTTGTTTTTTCCCTTGAAATCTATATCAAAGCATTCGAATATAATGTTATTTAATATGTAAATGGTATTGGTATACATAAGAATAAAATCTGGGTTTTGATGTAACTTTCTGAAATGATTGGTCATTTCCTTTGTGCCTTGGTTTTTTTCTTTTGCAGACGTCCAAACGTCACACACCTCTTTGTTTATGTCACTTCCTCTTTGTTTAAAGTTACAGAAGGCGTCCAAACCAAAGACCTAAAAACCTAAAGATGAGAAACCAGTAAACGTTCATAAATAAATCAATTGCGTATTCTGGCAAGCAACCAGAAGAGGGAGGCAGAGGGTTGGAATCGTTTCTGCGTTTCAATGGTTACTGGACGCTTTCGGAAGGGAAGCCTCAGAGGGTCGAACTTAGTCTCGTAACCGTCTGCTGAAAGGATTCAAAATAAAATGGTAACTTCATGACAATGTTTGGTGCGTTACCAAACGGTAACATTATATAACATGAACTTTTTGACTGCTTTTGTCCACACGGCTTGGTTACTTGTTAGACGTCAAAGAAATACAAAACATTTATTTATTAACATTTATTTTGAAGGGCTAATCACCCTTTCCCGATCGTTTCCGCCATCTGTGGGTTAACATGTAACTTTACAACAGAGTTGGGAAGATTGTGTCCTAATGTGTTCGTCTACACGTAAAAAATTTAAATTGGTGGATACATATGAGGAGATGTGAGTAAAACCTTTTGAATGTGATCTTTTTGTGGAAAATGTTGACAGAAATGGATCAACGAGTGTTCCGATAACCAGTTAAATGCAGGTAGCGATTAGCGTTTGTGTTAAAACCCCGTGGACTGTGAATTCATAGGACGGTAAAATAACACACAAAAACTTTTTAATAAGTAAAAGTTGGACTTTAATTAAAGAATTAGACCAAAGATCGATTATTCCAGAGAAATTCCCCCGATGATGTTACTTCCGCTAAAATATAAGTCAGATCGTAAACTTCCGGTCACTTGTTCTTGCAGCTTCTTCAGATTAGTGAGCTGGTCTATAACGAATAAATTGTATTTTATATAATATAAATGATGTTGATAAATTCAGTTTGGCCCAACATGTTCAAATTGATACCTAAAAATCGGTGATAGAACGAAAAGATCGTTTAAATTCCACGCTGCGAGGAGACAGTTGAGCCCTGCGTCCCTCACTCTTCCCTTTCCGCCATTCATCCCACAATTGTCATACTTTCCCCTCCGACGACCAACAAAAGAAATGGTTCGTTAACACGAGAGACATGTCATATATATATATATATATATATATATATATATATTACACTTTTAGGGAAAATTAATAGAATTACCCATGGTAAAGTCACCAAAATCTGGAGAAAGGGGAAATTTTACTCCTCTAGGAACAAAGAACGTCTTCTTCTGTGACTGGTTTCAAAAACTACAAAGTGATAATATCACGTGGTCGTACGTGATTTCGTTTTCAGCGCCCTGTTGAAAAAGATTGCTCTAAATACGAGACTTTTTATTTTGACAGTTTCCCGGATGTTTTATTTTTCTCTTTCGCACCCGACTTCCTGTCCGGCACGCGGTGGATTGTGCTAGTTTGTTGCGGCGTTCTCCGTCCAGACGCATCCGGTAGAAACGGCCGGACAGCAGAAATCTGGACAGATGGACAGACGGGGATGCACCGCATCCAGTGGAAACCCGGGGTCACCCCAGGTTTCCACTGGATGCGGTGCGTCTCCGTCCGTCCATCCGTCCTAATTAGATTCCATTCAAGTCAATGCGTCAGTTTCCACTGGCTGCGGCTCCGTCCACGGCAGGGCTGGGGGCCTCAGTCGCCCTCCAGAAAAATACGCATCGCTTCTTTTTTGGACAAACGGACGGAGCACGCCGCAACAATTTCGCACAAGGTCTCGCGTGTGGTACAGGAAGTTAGGGGTGAAGAGAAAATAAAACATCCGGGAATTTGTCAAAATAAAAGGTCCAGTATTTAGAGCGATCGTTTTTTTAGGTTATTACATGAATGAATCATCTTTTTCTTGTGCCGTTTTATCTCTTGTATGTGGGTGCGTGAAACAACAACACAAGTTACCTTATAATTTGCAGCAGATCTTTGAATATATTAAATAAATAACGTAAATAACCAGAATTTACAAGAAATAATTGAACTATTACACATTTTAGGAAACATTAATAGAATTACCCATGGTAGAGTCACCAAAATCTGAAAAGGGGAAATTTTACTCCTCTAGGAACAAAGAACGTCTTCTTCTGTGGCTCGTTTCAAAAACTACAAAGTGGTAATATCGCACGGTTGTACGTGATTTCGTTTTCAGCGCCCTGTTGAAAAAGAGCGCTCTAAATATGGCACCTTTTATTTTGACAATTTCCCCGCTGTTTTATTTTCTCTTCGCATCCGACTTCCTGTCCGGCACGAGGTAGATTGTGCTGGATTGTTGCGGCGTTCTCTGTCCGTCCAGACGCATCTGGTTGAAACGCCCGGACGGCAGAAATCTGGACGGATGGGTGGAGATGCACCGCATTCGGTGGAAACCCGTCAGACGTACTGGAGACGGCGGTCACCGCCCACAGATAGCGCTCATGTCTTTGACGCTTCTGAGCTGACTGGTTCATGTGTGATGTCAGTTTAAGGCAGAGGGCGGAGCTGCTGGAGCTGATGGAGGAGCGCTGCCAGCAGCGGGAGGAGCAGAGGGGGCGGCAGCAGGAGGCGTCACGGGCCGCTCGCCGCAGGAACGAGCAACTGCTGCAGGTTCCAGCACGCTGCTGTCCTTAGCATGTGTGGAGGGTTGGCTGTGAAAGACTGCGTCATTTCTGTGACCCTTCAGGATTTACAGAGGCTGGAAGAGGAGGTCAGAGGTCAGCGGCTGCCACGCCCACATCTCCTGGCTCTGGAGGTAACCAGTACAGACGATACTTCTAAGATACTATGAAGACAGTCAGAGCTGTTCTGTGAATCACAATCAGATTTGGAATTTCTTACTTCCTGTGTGTTAGGACAGGTACTGGGCCAGACACCGCGCTCGTTTGGGAGAGCTCCCATCTGGTTGAAGGTCAAATTCCAACCGATGGAGCAGAACCATCACCCAGCAGAGCCAGACAGAAGCCTGGCACGGCTAAAGACCACCGTCTGCCCCTTCGGTCTAAACCCAAAGCGGCTCCGTAGGTGAGCGATGTACACCTGAAGGTCACATGGTGGTCGTAGGAGCACGTGGAACGGGATCAGATTAGCTCTGCTCCAGGCGGGAAATACAGATGTGGTAGACTGTTGGACTGAGAACATCTGATCCTGGGTTTGAAAGTTTGTGTGAATAATGTTTTTGGGCAGTTTTTCTGATAAGCTGGTCCTGAGGTTCACGGTGCTGCAGTGGTGAGTAAAGGCCAGCAGATGGAGCCAGAGTCTTGCTGTCAACACTGCTGGAGCCGTAAGACACACACACACACACACACACACACACACTTTAGTCTTTAATTACACCCAGAAATCTAAATAAAAGTGTTTGAGATCCACCAACAGCCTGACTTTTAAGAGGAAATTTCATGTGTGAGTGTAGATGTGGTTGGCTGAACTGGGTTTGATGGTGCTGCTGTTGGTGGAACGTCCTTGTGCGTGAATGATGACTGAAGGGCCACAAGAGTGCAGTGCTCTCACAGCTGTGACAACATCTGTTTACACGGAGCTGGAGTCATCCCAGAGCACCTGGACAATTCCACAGCATCTGCTCACAGTCAAGTGGCTCATGTTCAGTAATGGTTAGCACCGGTTAGCTTAGCTCTAGTAGCTGTGACAGAGTTATCATCTTAGCCTTGAGTAGCTAACAGCAACAGAAATCTGGACATGCTTTGTTACAGCAGTTCTTTCCTGTATTTACACATGGAGTTGTGTTTCTTCTGCTTTGAAATGGGTGAAATAGTATTATAATTGTATAATTTTTTTTTTTCAGAGAGCATAGAGAAATAAAAATGATACTAGATTAACCGTGAGTTTGTTGGGTCTGGTGGTGCTACGTTTATCTTTAGCCGTGATGCGCCGTCGTGGCTGGAGCCAAGGGTGACAGACAAGTAATAAAGCTGGATTCAATCGTTATTTACTCAAAAGACAACGATTTTTGTTTTTTTGTTTTTTTGTGCTGGTGAATTATTCGCTCGTTTGACTTGTCCCTGCTCTTCGGGGGTCATGTGGGGTCACAAAAGCAGCGCAGCCCACATTTCATCTGGCTGAAGTAATCAGAGGAGGGTGGAGATGTAGCCGCAGTGACGGGCGAGTAATGAGAGGAAAAACCAGCTCCTCCTGCCCCAGCACGGACCTCCTCGATGTTAACCACCACCGGAGATGGCACCTCCTCTGTGTCTTTAACCCCTAATTGTGGGCGATCAGCAGCATGGCGGGCTGACGAGGAGTGGCGGCGTGACAGACGCGGTCATCCGGACAGCGCCTGTGGTTGGCAGCTGCTGCGGCCCCTCAACTGGGGCCCTGCCCACAGGGCTCGACGGACCGGTCACTGGACGAGGGGCTGGGCGCCGCTCTAGCACTCAGCCAGATGGGGGTGGTGGCGCGGGCCGAGGCCAGGGATGACGGAGGGCGTGGAGGTGAGGGGGGGGGAGGGAGTCGGGACGAGTCGGCCGCAGGGCTGACGGCCATGTTGCTAATGATCTGAGAGGGTTTTGAACAGCGCGATCTGCACCTCTTCCAAGTGACCAGCTCCGCATTCTAATGGCCGCGGCCCCGGGGGAGGGGGGTCAGGGGGGCCGTGTGTCCGCTCGTTGTCAGTGAGCAGACCTCATTCGTCCAACCAACCACCTCCAACGACAACAGAGGGCCCTCAGCCAGCCGCTGAGAGCCCCGGCAGTTAATTGGCTGAGCCCACAAACAGTTAAGTGGCGGCTCCGGTTGATTGGATAATGGACGCAGGCAGGCTGCAATGCATTAAATGACATGCTGCTGGTGTAGCATGGGTGGGGGTGGGGGGTGCATGTTGTGTCAGTGCAGCCACTCGACGTGGTCGCCTAACGGCCTCCCGGAGACCTCAGCCTCAGAGGACGGGTCTGCCGCTCTTTGTCTCGTTTGTCTTGGTGCCTCACATCAAAGAGAGGCTAACAGCAAGCTAGCGGGTTCCAGCTAAGCTAATTGATCTGGTGTTTGTGAGCTTCTAGCTGCACTAGCATTCATGTCCCGGCCCTGCTATCCCCTCACCAAGGCTGCCGCCATTCCTGTGTGCAGGCCGTGAATGGAGGAGGTGTGTGTGTGTGTGTGTGTGTGTGTGTGTGTGCAGAAGAGTCCCAGCAGAGCTGACTGGAAACCAGAAGCAGAGTTGGATCATAAACCGGATTTTCCGAACATTTGAGTCGGACAATCCTGAGTGGGCTCCACCATCTCGGACCTGTGGGTCTTCACTGCGTCCCTCCGGTCAGATCACGTGACCCCGGGGGGGGGGGGGGGGGTCAACCAGGAGCAGACAAGGTGAGATCGGTGTTCAGTGGTCCTGACTCACCTGTGGAAGCAGGAGACACAGCGAGCTGAAGCCTCCCTGCTTGTGCACATTGGCAGCTCTTTGATTCAGTACTTGAAAATGACTGTTAAAAAGTACCAAACTGTATTATTTGATGTATTTATATTGAAATGACCATAAACCTCCAGTCTATCAAGTCCGTCTCTCCAGCACCAGGATTCAGCGACCGGCCTCCAGAAACACTATGGTTACTCTCCACCCTCCATCAACCTTTTTACCGCTTTATTTACCGCTTCCCTCTTGGGTCACCTTGACAACGACGCTCGGGCTCTTCGGGCTATTTTCTTTCTTTCTTTCTCTCTCTCTTTGATGTAG
Organism: Pao palembangensis; assembly: GCA_015343265.1. Lineage (NCBI taxonomy): Eukaryota > Metazoa > Chordata > Actinopteri > Tetraodontiformes > Tetraodontidae > Pao > Pao palembangensis. The sequence continues at coordinate 13,193,315 of CM027087.1, read as the reverse complement.
CAGGGCTGCTTTCATCTTGTAAGAAACGGCTGATGTTTTTACTGTGGTACCAGTTTACAGGCTCGTTTTCCTGCCGTCGGCTCAGGACGGTGTGTGGGAAGGGTCGTCCCCCCTCCCCCCCCCCCAACCACACACACACACACACACACACACACACACACACATTAAAGCGCGGGGACACTTTAATTGGAAATTCATGTGAGGCTAAACTGAGGGGAAACTGATGTAAGTTAACATTTGGTAGATTTAATTGGTTCCTTTCACTCTCGGTCCCCTCCATCGGCACTCAAACGGGGGCCGCTGCTGAGGCTTCCCCGCTAATCTCCCACTGACAATCAATTCAATCTGCCAGACAATAAAAAGAAAAGTCCGTCTCGCTCTCTTTTCTTCTCTTCCTGTGTCGGACCGGTTTCTTTTGTGGTCTGCAAATTGCCCAATCCCCCGGTGATCCCCTCCCCCCCCCGTGAGCTCGCGTTGTTGACAGCCGATTAGCGCGCTCGCGCTCGTGCTCCGCTGCGATCCGTGGATCGAGCGCGAGCGCGCGTCTTAATTAAAGCTCCCTCCTGCCAATTAACGTGTTTGTCGCCGCTGACACGGTTGCTCAGATGATGTTGTCAAGGACAGAAAAAAAAAAAAAAAAAAAAAAAAGGACAACCTGTTTGCCTTCAGGTTGTTTTCTCTGTGCGTGCGTGCATGTGCGTGCGTATGAAAGAGAGAAAGACAGACATCGGACATCATTTAACGTTGCTGAGCAGATGTACGCGGACAGAACCGGGTCGCGCCTTTTGGAACCCAGAGAGAACCTGAGCCGGTTAGGGAACTTTTCCAAATGCAGCCCGCAAAGTTCCTGGGCCAGGTTCCTGGGCCAGGTTCCTGGGCCTTTCCTGCGGTGCAGGAGCGCCCGTGGACCGCGGAGCCTGTCAGTCCACTGACTTTATTTTATTTGGACAGAAACACGAAGCGTTCTGGGCCAAACGGATCCATAACAGCCAGTTATCGATCGGGATCATCAGCCAGAAAGGTTGAAAGAGCCTTTCTGCCTGTTTTCCGTCTCTTTGCTGGATTTTTTTTTTTTTTTTTTTTTTCCTGCAGGCTGACGAGTCTCCGCGCGACGCTGCTGATGAAGAGGAGGAGGAGGAGGAGGAGGAGGAGCGCTGCCTGTTCTTCATCCGCCAATATTAGCTCTGGCGGCCTTCTGCGGTCCGCTCGGGCCCGCATCAGCGCTAATGGGCTGTTAATAGAGACAGCGCCATCTGGGAGCACGGAGCCGCCTGTCGGCAGAATGTGTGCGGGGATAATATTGTTCCCGGAGCCGTGAGGAGAATCAGTGGCGGCCGATTAACGGGGAGGCCCAGATGAGGAGCTGCGGCCCGAGTGCTCCATTATCTCCTGCTCTGATGAGCGAGCCCGGATGCGACCGAACACCGAGCATTTGTGCCCCCGCCCCCCTCCGATCGGGTCCCCGGAGACGTTTAGCTGTTTAATGTAATTGGCTTTCAAGGGTCCACGTTACCCCCTGATCGTTTGCGCCATTATGGAGTCAAGTGTAAACGGTGCGTGATGAAGACCGGGTCTGTCAATACAAGCTCGAGTGTCCTCAGACGGTGAACGAGCCCCCCCACCCGCACGCCCCACCCCCGCCTCTGCATCCATATTTATCCAAAAGAGGAGAGTGAAGCTAAAGTGGAGCTGCTGCGGGAGAGTGTTCAATCCTAACCTCCTCTTCCTCCTCCTCCTCCTCGAGTTTGTGATTTCTGGAGAAATAAAGTTCGGCTCCGTGCACATTCACGTTTCATCATAACTTATTTATTCACATTTTCTTTTCTGCCGTCAGACACGTAAATGGCAACGATTCACATATTAAATAACATTCTTCATTTATTTCAGTGGTTATTTACAAGAACTGGGAGGGCTGGGACGACCGGGCTCTCCCAGCTCCTGTTCGAGTCCCGCTGTTCCAAAACAGTTCTGCTCCAGGCTCCGGGGAGAGCCCGCGGGAAGCCCGATGACCCCCCGCGGCCCCTCAGCTCTGCGGCTCCCTGGAGGCCTCGCTGGGCGCGGAGAAGCCGCTGTCGTGCAGCTTCCTGATGTGCTTCTTCAGGTCGAAGTTGCGGCAGAAGCCTTTCCCGCAGGTGGAGCAGGTGAAGGGCTTCTTGTCGTTGTGCGTGTGCATGTGGAAGGTGAGGTTGTAGATCTGATGGAAGGCCTTGTTGCAGATGGAGCACTTGTACTGCTTCTCTCCGCTGTGCGTCAGTTTGTGGTTCTTGTAGTTTCCTGCGCACATTAAAAGAAATCATCCAGACTGAGTTTCATCCGTTGGCTGGTTCTCACAATTTTTATTTCGTTTTCTAATTTTATGATTCCAAAAATCAAAAATGATCAAAATTAAACTCTTTAAAATCGAATCTGCGCCGTTTATGCGACTGTATCATTTGTTTCGATGATATAAACATTAAAAAAAAAAAAAAAAAGAAAAGAAATTGGAGAATAAAACAAAATTCCTGCTGTGCGTCGCGCTGCTGTTTCATTTATTCTCATCCGGATTAAAATGAGATGAATGTGAGATTATGTAAAAGCTCTCAGACGTTCTGGAAGTTCGCGGACGGAGGAAGAATAAAGCGTGCAGCGTGTTTGCGTCCACGCTTCATTAGTCCCACTTTACTGTGGAAGTCAAGAAGTTGTCAAACTTGGTTCCGATCAGACCGAGGCTCTGCAGGTTCTGACCCGGAGCAACGGCTGCCGGTTAGATTCCCACCGACGGCCTCATTATTTCCGCTGCTGCTGCCTTCACTCAGCATCAGCTTCACATTCCTTCACAGAAAAACTCGCCTCGGCCTTTTCACACCAAACCACGAACGAGAAGAAGAAACGAAATTTGGCAAAGAAAAAAAAAAAAAAAAAAAAAAAGGGGGGGTGGCGGGGGTATTTCACCAGCAGATTCAATCACGAGGAAAAACAAATAACATTAAAAAAAAAAAAACACATTTATTACAAAACAAAAAATAAAATCCGATCCGATTTTTCCCCGTGAAAAATAATAACGGGTCGAGACGCGGAAAAAAAACGTATTCATGTTATTTATAATTAATTCATGAAATAAATGACTAAAAACAAACAGAATAAATAGAAATAAACCCGTCTTTGTTGTCATGGCTGTGGCCTGTTGGAATAATTTTACAGCATATTTTATTTCATTTTAATTTATTATTATTATTATTTTTATTATTATTATTATTATTATTATTATTATTTTAGAATTTTCATCGCTTCCAAAACATTTCCTCACCCTTCTGGTGGAAGCCTTTCCCGCAGAACTCGCAGACGAACGGCTTGTATCCCGCGTGGATGCGGACGTGCGTGTTGAGCGTGGAGCTCCTGTTGAACGCCTTCCCGCAGTGGTTGCACTTGTGCGGTTTTTCCTGCCACATTGAGGGGGACATTTGAACGGGCCCCGCGTCTGTTCAGCGGATGAAAGAGCGGAAGCTCCACCTGAAACGGTGGGCGGTGCGCGCGGCGCGCCTACCTGCGTGTGGATGATTTTGTGTCGGCAGAGAGTGCTGGCCTGGCGGAAGCCTTTCCCGCACACTTTACACACGAAGGGCCGGGCCCCGGTGTGCACTGGCATGTGTCTGGTCAGGTTGTAGTGCGCGTTAAAAACCTGCAGAGAGAGAGAGGGAGAGAGAGAGGGAGAGAGAGAGAGACAGCAATAAATAAATACAAACATAAAATAATGTCGGATAAAAACAAACCGATGAGTTGAATTTTCGTGTTTTTATTTTTATTTAAAGGGCTCTGACAGATCTTTACTGGCAGACAAAAAAAAAAAAACCGGCTCCTAATTTCTGACATTTGCAGCATTTCAGCACAGATTAAAATACCCACTCAAACTGTCACGCACCTTCCCGCACACTTCGCACGTGAAGTTTTTGGGTTTTCCGTCCGCAGCGCTGCTGCCGCTGCCGCCCAACTTGCTGTGCGCCTTGGCGCCGCTCTTGTCGGCGCTCAGGCCGTGGTTGTCCTTCACGATCTGGTCCAGCTGGCCGGGCAGATGTTCCTTGTGCGGGTACTGCGGCGTGGGTGGCTTGTCGCCGCCCGCTCCGGCCAGTTTGGCGTTCTCCAGGAGCAGCAGCCTGTGATGCGCCGACAGCGAGGCCTGTGCGTGCGGGCTGGAGAACCAGTGTCCGGCCAGCAGCTCCGACTGCTGGTACGCCGAGTCCAGGTAGTTGAGATAGTAGAGGGAGCCTCCTCCGGGCACCGTTACGGCCTGATGGATCACCTGCGGCTTCACCAGCCGGCTGCCCGGCGTCCGAGCCGCGTCCGCCTTGGCGCACATCCCGCAGCTGCCCTTGCACTGCGCGGCCGCGGAGCCGCAGAAAGTTCCCCTCAAGCTGGCCCTCCACAACTCCGAGTAGTTCATCAGCGCCTTGGCCTGCAGGTCGTAGCTGAAGGGCTGCAGGGGGATCATGCAGGGGATCGGGGAACACAGTCCCAAGAACTTCTTCTCCTCCGCGCGCTCCTCTGCGCTCCCGTTGGGCTCCGAACCCTTGGACATGATCCGGTCTATGGAGAAGGCCAGACTCTTGGCAGCCGCGGACGGTCCGGTCCTCCCGCATGACATCAGCGTCTCCAGAGAGGCAGAACTTGCCATGTTGTCCCGGTGTTTTTGCTGCACGGTGGTGTCCTCGGTTCGATTCCGTGTCTTTCACGTTCCTGTGCGGCGAGCGGCGCGAACGAGAGGACGCATCAGTTTAAGAAGCACCTTGCTGTCACGGTGTCACGCATTTGCATTCAAATGACCGCCCCCCCCCCCTCCCGCAACAAAGGCGTCCGGGGCGATGGATTAATACTCATTAACTAGCGCGCACAAAATGAACAGAAGAGCGGGGACGAGGAGAAGGTCGGAGCTGCAGGAGGACGCGGAGCCACAAAGTTGCGCCGCGGCGGAGTTCACCTCTTTAACGGTCAGGATGCGCTCCGTCACTCCGCCCCCTCCTCAGCGGATCGCTGTCTCCTGACATCAGCGGCCCCCGACTCTTCAAGGCCCCCGCCGACCTGCGCGGGAGGCGGAGGGAGACGCCCGTCCCTCACTTAAAGGCACATATATGTGCACGTACATGTGTTTATAAACGCGCGAGCTGAAGAAGGCCGCGGTTGCGTTCGCTTCAGCACTAATCTGTCCTTTCTTTTCTCTGCTCGGAAAGCTGCTAATCCTCCTTTATTGTTGGACGAAAATTCCAGGATCTGTCTCAGAGCAGAGGACTCCTCAGGATCCCATTCAAGCTGCTTCCTGCTGCCCTTTAGTCCAGGGAAGCAATTTTCCAGACGGATCCCGACTCAGGAGAGGAAAGAGAGAGAGAGAGAGAGAGAGAGAGAGAGAGAGAGCGCTTCTGTTGTCCTCCATCTCTGCGTCCTGAGAGAAAGGAAGAAACAGAAAGAACGAAGGGAAAAGAAAACAGAAAGAAAGAAACAGAAAAATAAAAGGAATAAAGAAAATGAAAGAAAGAAAGAAAGAAAGAAAATGGAGAGAAAGGAAAGCAGGCAGGCTGGTGTTGGTGTGTGATGATATTTCAGCTGACTTTTCTCAAAATCCACGTCCAGCCATTTTTTGATTCGCCGGCAGGTTAACCTCCGTGAACCTGAGACCTTGGTCTCGTTCATTCGGACCCAGAACCAATAAAAGCTTCCTGGTTCCAACAGCTCCTGCTGTGGGGACACGTGGGGACGTCCCACCTGCCCAGGTGAGGTTCTGGACCAACCTGGACATGACCAGTGAGGAACCATCAAGTCTGTCAGTCATGATTGCTTCTCTGACCTCTATTTCCTTCCACTGGGTTCCAGTATACCCAGTCCATTCACCTTCAGCGGAACCAGCATGTACAGACATGAATGTATGGGTGTATGACAGAAGCGATCTGATTGGCTGAAGTCCTGGCGTTGCTATGGGCGCCTCCCACGCTGATGAGCCCAGTCTGTAAATCCCGGCTGGTTGCGGCTGATGGGGACGCCGGTCCTCCAAAGTTAGCGTGTGGCACAGGCCCCGCCTGGTCCCGGCCTCGTAATGGCGGCCTGCGACCTCGGGAAGCGCCTCTGCTCTCGCTGCTCTCACACCTGCGGCTCGGCATGCGGGATTAGCGCCCGCTGTCCCGCTTCCACTCACATGCAAATGTGGGGAAATACACTAATTTGAGTTTATTCAGGGACAATCGGCGGCTCATCCGCACAATAAACATTGATCCTGCGGCTGACGGCCAGGGGCTCCATTCAGCGCTAGCAGCAATTAGCTGCAGCATTGATTTAAAGGGCTCCTGTGAGCTGCCTGCAGGCGTGCGAGGCTGCAAATGCTGCATGTGGAAGCGCTTTGGACTGCGTGGTTGTCTTTTTGGTGACACTTGGCGCCGAGTTCTGTCTGCACAGAGTCCGTATATGGCTGCGTTCCTCCGCTCTGGCCTTGATTAGCCGGTCTTGTATCAGCTAGCTTCATTAGCGCTAGCGGCTTCAGCTCTGCAGTGTGTTTCTCTGGTGGGTCTGAACCTGGAAGTGCCGACTTCTGCGCCCGTCTTCTCTTCTGAAGGCAGCAGGAAAGTTTAAGGCTGCCAGCGGAGACGAGAACCTGGTGCTTCGAAGCGACGTGGCGTGTTTGTGCGACCGGCAGCCGAGGCGACTGTTTGACGTGATTCCTGCGTGAGTCTTTTTGTCAGCCTGAGTTTTTGTCCCGAGGCTACTGTGAGTTTTTCCCAGCCTGTCATGTCTTCACCTGGCCTGCTGAACATCACCCACCACCGCCACCACCACCTCGACCGCCAGCTGTCACGTGACCCGTCACCCTGTCCTGCCGACGGCGGCACAAAGACGCTGTGAGAGCACGTTTCACTGGACAAACTCTGGTTTTAATAAAGCTGCTGCAGGATTTTTTTTATTTATTTATTTTTTTTTTACAGAATGATGACGGAGAAAGAAATAATTCAGTTCATCTTTATTTATACAACGTCCGTCACAAGCAGAATTGTCTCGATGTATTTTACAGGAACCCAGAGCCTGACCCCCGACAAGCTACAGCGGCACGTTTAATCCCGCCAGAAAAAGGCTAGCAGCTAAGCTAACCTGCTACTGAGGAAAACAGCAGCACGAGTGACCTCACTTCACAAAAATCTACACACACACACACACACACACACACACACACACAGAACCCCCCCCAGCCACTCATACTCTGCGCTCCCTCTTGATTCCCCCACAAACATCTATTTTTGTGACCCTTTTCTTCTCCTTTGTGTAAGCCCACGGCTGTGTGTGTGTGTGTGTGTGTGTGTGTGTGTGTGTGTGTTTAGATGAATGCCATCCAGAGACAAAGAACATCAAAACAAGTGAAGAGACGCCGGTATTTATCGGGGCTGTGCATCAACGCTAATAACTGAGCGGGTCGATTCCTTCCTGCCATCGTATGAGAGCTCTTTTCCAGTCTGAACTCTAATCTGGCTGGAGGGCTTCCCGGTGGGTTTATTGGTGAGATCCAAGTCCATCAAGGTCAGAACTGATACCAAAAGGCAGCCGGGTGCAGGATTCCACCTGAGCTGTGGAGCCGGAGAGCTCAGGCCCGTCTGGACCTGCAGACGGGCCAATAAACGACCACCAACCGTCAGTTATGGCTAGCTTAGCTAGCGAGTGACCCGAAGTTCTCCGGCCTAGTTTGTATTATAGGTAATGATTTGTGTCTGTGAAAGTCCCCACAAAGGTAGAAATGTGAGCCTTGGTGGTCTCTCTGATGGACTCTGGTTCTGGCAGAACAAACACACCGATGGAGCTCGCTGGTCCGGGTTGGACCGAATCTGCCGTTGGGTTTCCGCACCAGCCTTTTTTCCCAGTCTGAGCTGAACCGGACTCCGGTCCGGCCCATTTACCCTGATGGAGGTGTCATTAACGGCATTTAATGTAACTTCGGTGGTGGAAGAGTTGCTACCGAGCAGCGATGCGGTCGTAGCTTTAACCACGTTAGCTTTGGCTGGCGGGAGGCGCGACCCTCCCTCGTGAGCGGCCTGGACGCCGACTCAGATTGCTTTCAGCTGTAAGCTAGCCTCCGCCGAGCAGATCTAAAAGTAATCAGCGGGCTTGTTGTCTGCTCTTAAGAAGGTTTTGCTGCTCGTGGAGGGACCGTAAGAGGCTTTGCGAGCCGCTCTTAATAACAGGATCTGACATCTACCTGCCCTCTCCCTCTCAAATAGCAGGCAATTTTCACGCAAAGCCGGCGGCCGAGCGACAGAACGCTTCATTTGGCGAGGCGGATGCCTGCACATGGGCTGATTTCTGGTGTCATCTTTTCATCTTGCTGGGGTCGTTACCGACGCCGCGTGTCGCACCAGCACCAGCTTTTCCTCACAACCTGGCCGCTGATGTACGACGGGGCGCCCCGCCGCCGCTCAGACTCTCGGCCGGTTCTGGCTGTGACGGTCAGTCGGAGGCTCCCGTGTTTTGATGCAGTTATTGTTTCCAATTTGCCCGTTTGATTGAAGCTTAAAAGCCAAAGCAGCTCAGATCGTGCCGGCATAAATCTGCCGGCCCATTAATCCGGCCCGGTGCTGCGTCTGTGGCAGGACAGTCAATCTCCCAGAATATTCACGGGGAAATTAAATGAATCATATTCTGAGGCGGCTCATGCGCCACCAATTGGATGTGGAAATAGATGTCTGCCTGGCTGTTTCTGCCACCTGCTGCAGAAAATGAGGGAATCATCTCCGAGAGAGCTGGAATTCAGAGCAAACGGGTCGTTTTCACTCCTGAAAAAGGAAGCAGCTCTTGCTTCATCAGCCCAGCAAATCAGACATGGATAAACCAATATTTACCAAAGAAACACAAACTATAAAACAAAGAAACGGGAGCTCAGGCCCGGAGCTGGAACTCTGGTCCGGAGCTCTGGTCTGGAGCTCTGGCCTGTTGTTCTGGTTTAGAGTTCTGAGCCTTAGCCATCATAAGTACTGCCATGCCCATAGGGAAGGGTGTTATGACACGGTTATTAAGATAATGTGTAGTTCAGTAATCTTACTTCCTCCTGGAATTTCTGGTTCTTGCAGTTTGCTTCACTTCGCCTCATCCTTGTGTCCTTTCTTCTTTGGAAGATTTGCCCCTCCCCCTTTCTTCTCTAACATCATTAAAAGACATCCTCTCATTTTAATTTGGGACTATATTATATCTAATCCTCAGACTTTGCTCTCAGCTCCCATCTTGGAGCCCTGATTTGATTTTGGCCGTCACAGATTTGACCTGTGGCCATTCTTTCAATCTCCGTCACAACGGTAATATCAGCTCTCAAGATGAGGTTAATCCACCACGTTAATCTCAGATATTCTTAAGGAAACCCTTCTGTGGGTGAGGGGTGATAGGAAGGAGGTCAAGGATTACCAAATATGTATTTTTGCAGCCTGCTGGCTCCACGCGTCTGAGCGATGAAGAACAGATCAGTTTGCTGCCGGCTTTATTTCAATGTTCTTGTTTTGGTGGATTCGTCTGGAGAAACACAACAAAACCCGGGGAAGGGGGGTGGGGGGGGGCCATCGGGAACCAACAGAACCAACAACTAAGACAGGCAGACAGACAGAAAACAGACAGACTCGCTCCACCCTGCCCCCCGTAACAACTCAGCAGGTTCTCCATAACGCAGCTCACGATGCCTCTAAAAAAAAAAAAAAGAACAGGTTTTGAAGACCCACGTGAAATCACACACCTAGCTAACGCTAGCCGTCCAGCGCTAACAGTAGTTGCAGTAACTGTTCCTTTTCAGGTCCTGGTAAACGAACAGTCACGTGGCCGCGGTTCACACGTAAGCAGGTTCGTCTCAAATATTCACGTAATACTTGTGGCTGCTTTGAGACGGTTTTTGGAGCGTGTACGCTGGTGTGAAGACCAAGAATAAGGGGCTAATCGCCAGAACTGGGCTAGCTTAATGCTGCCGGTTTGCTACCCGCTAAAACTGAAAAAAAAGGTGTATTTTTAGTCATGGTGGGCGGAGAAAGACTGTTTATAAATGTGTTTGACTAAAAACAAAGAGTTCATCATCAAAATGTTCTCTCGTGAAAGATAGTCACGTGACAATCGACCCTGTCCACGGTTAAGGTGGGACAGAAACAAGTCGCGTCTGTTGGACTGCTGAGTGAATCTAGGTGGAGACACTTTGATTTTTTTTGCTGACCATTTTATTATTATTATTAAGACTTTTGTGGAAGGGTTTGTAAGCAGGAACAGGGTTAAAAAAAGAAACTTCAGTCATGCTCTGTTTCTGCTTTGGCCAGTGTTGCGAGTGTTGTCAGACTGTTACTAAACTGGAGACCAGAAAAGAGACAAAAATCTTTACTCTCACGTCACGTTTTTCGCAGGTACAGCTGAGACGCGATGCAGATCCATTACAAAAACCGAGTACGGGAGTGCACATTCACATTCTTGACAACATTTGCTGAACTCACTGCACGTTTTTAGCACAACACAAATTATTAGCATCGATCGTGAATATTCGTTAGCGTCGTTTTGGCCAAAGCTAACAGTTTAGCTCGAATTAGCCAGTTTTTCATCGGTCACAGAGATCAAAGACACAAGTCTGACCAAGTGCGATAAACAACAAGAAGGCCGCTGACATGTCAGGTGGTACAAGAAGACGGTGTGTTTGTCAAACCCACCAGACCAACATGGATGCTCTTCTTTCTGCCTTTACTCTGGGAATGTTGTGATTTTCCACAGAGTTCAGGAGAAACGAGTTTGAAGGAGGTGCGAGTGAATCTACTGGAGGGAATTCCGAGTTCGGGAGCGGAGACCGGAGCGTCATGCACTGTGGAAAAGTTCATACACGCTAAAACGATGCTTCTGGTATCAGTTCAGACAGAAACGTGTTACAGAGTCGAAAAGAACGCGTGATGCAGTTCCGTCTGCTGCACCTGCTGCTGGCTCTCAGCCTGTAATCAGCCTCCCAGAAGTTTCCTGGACATTTCTTCTAGTTGTCCTCTTCGTCGCTGTCCTTCATGGAGATGCCTTGCATCCCTCCTTCCCTGACTGAGGCGGTGGCTTCTTCCAAGGTCAGCCGGTTCCTCACCGTTTCGTACATCTTGCTGTTTAAGGTGGAGTCCAGCACCCCCTGGAGACGGAAGTCACGGTACTTTTTCTGTCACACAGAAAAGAACAACCGTTACCCAACACTGCCTCCATCCACTCCAGCAGGAGGTGCAGGTGGTCCTTGATAATGCTATTGGAGAGTGTCCCTTCATGCTTCCTGTTAACATTTACTCAGAAAACACAAAAAGGACAGAACAAACCTCAGAAGTGTGGTGACAGCTACATTGCGACCTTCCCGACCTTGTGATGCAACATGCAGCGGCCGGAAATATCGTTTTCTGTGTGATTGTTGAAAATGAGCGTGTACGTCCGTAGGTGTGAATTTCACACCACAGCAGTGACCAGTTCTTTGTTGGAGCTGTAAATCTCACCGCTGGCTCAAACTGGAAATGTAACAAGTCTTAACTCGTTAGCCGGCAACGCCAAAGGGTTTGATGATGAGCAGGTCACACTCCTCCGTGGACTGGCCCACTGATTACCATGGTGGTTGCCATGGTCACCTCACAGCAAAACAGCAACGAGGAAGGAAGGTCTGAACTAGTTCTGCAGTAAAGTGCACGCTGATGGGGGTGTGCGATGGTGATGACCTACCCCACGTACACCCACGGTGTACTCCTGCCTCTCCAACAGCCATGACATCGCGTCACGGTGTGGACATCGATGCGTCTTCTCATGTCAAATATGAGGCTTCATTTTTCTTTTAATCTTCACATTATGTTACACACCTGTTTCGATTAAACTGTAATATTCCAGAGCGTGTGGGTCTGTCTGAGGTTTCTGCCTTGTGAAGAAGGTTCGTCCTTTGAGGTATTTTAACTTGAACAAACCAGTTCAGAAGCTAATCGAATGTAGAGAGACGAAACCTCCACAGGTCCGTCTCTGTTCAAAGGTAAAAGAAATACATTTTTTTTGATAAGGGGCTGTGCTTTCCCAAGACTGTGGGGTGTGTCCTCAGTGGACACACCCAAGTGGACTTTGGAGACCTTCACCACACAATCGCCAGGAGCTGTCTGTTCCCCTGCTTCTGAAATCTGGCACCATCTCTTTCATCGTAGTGGTGTCCAGGATGAAGTTATCCTCCGCGGTCCACCTGGCCCTGGTCAGCGGACCCGTGCCCACCTGAGATGAGCCCCACCGCTGTGGTATCATCAGCAAACATTAGCATGCTGCTGCTGGGCTGCGTGAAGGTGCAGTCATGCATGTGGATGGTTTTAAGCGTTGGAGGAGGAGCTGCTGCTGAGGTTGATGGCTGGGGAGAAATGGGGGCTTACTCTCCCCCTCTGAGGGTGCTTGGTCAGAAAGTCCCTGATCCAGATGGAGTCAGATACTGCCAGGACAGACAGTTTCAACACCAGTCTACCTGGGAGGACTGTACTGAACTAAACCCCGCATAGAGCAGCCGGGTGTAGCTCGGTGTGCGGGACTGTGGCTACGGCTTCCGCCGTGCACCTGTTAGGGTTACCTGTGCGAAGGAGGCCTTTGTGGCGTCTGTCAGCACTCTAAAATAAAAGGTCTCGCATTCTGTTCACTTTTTTATAACAACCTGCCTAAACTGTATTATGTTTGGTTCCTCCTTGTAAGCCTGGTCCTGCTCAAGGTTTCTTCCTGTTAAAAGGACGTCTTTCCTGGACGTCTTTCCTTGCCACTGTGCTTACCTGGGGGTTCAGGCTCTGGGTTTCTGCCTCTGTAAATCACCTAGAGACAAGTTTTATTGTAAAAGGTGCTATCTAAATAAACTGAACTGAACTCTTACCTGGCTGTACTGGATCAGCTCCTGAGCCACTTAACACATTCAGAGTTCTGATTATTTAAGTCTTAGATGGAGGCAAACACCATGGCTGTCTTACCTTGACGACCCTAATGAGGATCTTCAGTTGGTAGACGTGCAGCTGCAGGTCCACGCGGTCCGTCAGCCACGTTCCTATCAGGTTCATGGTGCTGGTGTACCATTGCTGCGCAAACAGAAAAGCACAGAGAAGACGGCGATGAAACAGGGACATTCTCGCCGCTGCACTCGCCTCAAACCCGACGCAGCAAAAAGTTTCTTCTCGTCTTGTGTAGGCCTCATCACATTTTCCCACTGGCTCAGGATCTATTTGAGTCTGGACCCCCCCCACCCCCCCCTCCCTTCCCCCCGAACAATCCTGCAGCCAGTGAGGCATCAGTTAATGGGGATCCTAATAAAGAACGGAGCTGATGAAGCTCTTGGCACACTCAACCACTCTTCTGGCCTTCGGCGGTTGTCAAAGTCAATGAAAGGAATCTTTTAGGTGTCAGTTTCGCCGCTTGTTCCAGGCTGCCTGCCCCCCCCAAAATCAGTGTGATGAGGACCATGTGTCTGCTTCAGTAACAGCGGCAGGAGATCAGGCCACATCCGTCCTCATCCACATCCGTATTTCAATCTGGCTGATTTGATCTGCGTCCTGACCATCGCAGAACTCTTCAACGGGAAGTTAAGAGCTCGACTCGGACCGTTCTCGTCTCGGTGGCGTACATCCTCCAAGCGCGGGAGGAGCCGTTATGGACAGGTCAGAGACCGCAGGGTCAGAGGCCACTGTCATGGTGGGCGGGGCTTTTAACAAAGGCAACATTAGAAGATTCCTGCTGAGTCCAACCACGTTCACGCTTCCATCCCTCCTCCATCCTGCCGTGGGCCAATCAGATCACATCTCCGTTCTGCCTCTGTCCTCCCACAGACACAAACTCAAGAGGTACAGACCACTGGCACCACTCAAAGTTTCAAAGCTGGGACACTCAGGTCAGGTGATCTGGAGTACAGGAAAGCCAGGTATGTCATCTGGTGCCAGGAGGGACTGCAGGGACAGACTGGAGGCCACGTGCAGCTGCTCCAGCACCAGGAACATATGATCTGGACTGCAGAGGACCTGCAGGCAGTGGTGAGGTGGTGGTGGACCGCTGCCCGTGGGGTACAACCTACAGCTCAGCATTCAGCACCACTGTGTTCTTCAAGCTCATAATGAAGCTCTGGGGACATTGAGCTCAACAGCGCCCTCTGTGACGGGAGGCTGAACTTCCTCGCCAGGCCATGCAGATGACCACCACCACATCCATGAGCGTGTGGCCACACACGGCTCCAACACCATCATCAAGTTTGCTGAAGACACAACCACAACACAACCAAACAGAGACAAGGTCAGAACCTGAGACGCCAGCAAAACCAAGAAGCGGATAGTGATTTAGAGGAAGCAGCAGGATGGTGAACACACCCCCATCAGCATCAACAGTGGTAAAGGTTAATAGCTTCAGGGTCACTGAGGACCTGACCTGGACTCACCAGACCAAGATTAACACAAAAACAGTCAGACAGCAGCTCTTCTTTCTCTGCAGACTGAGGAGAGTCATCATGGACTCCAGGAGACTCTGCAGAGTTCTCCAGATGCATCATCCAGAGTGTCCAGGCTGGCGGCATCACTGCCTGCTAAGACAATTGCTCTGCCCTCAACAGGAAGTCTCCTAAGAGGGAACAGGAAGTCTCCTCAGAGGGAGGTAAAAGCTGCCCAGAACATCACCAGAACAGAGATGCCAACCATGGAGGAGGTCTACATCTAGAGCAGCAGGAAGAAAGACAGTTGGATTCAAAGTGGCCCTCAGCAGCCCAGTAACAGACTGGTCCAGCTACTGCCGATGCGGCCCACCAGACTCAGGAACAGTTTGTCCCACAGACCATCAGACCGTCGAACTCTGGCCAAAAAAAAGCACCAACACTCTAACAAAACATTTGTGTGACCATATGTATACATCCATATTTGTTTGTCCAGTGTCTTTCTTTGTAACCGGTCAGTGTGTGGCCTTAAAAGACACAGCTTGCACATTACCTCTTACTTTTCTACCTCTTTGTGTTATTGCTATGCTTATATTTCTCCTTCATTTTTCATTGCCAGTGATTGCTGCTATAATTATTGTGCACATGACGATAAAAACCTCAACTCTTGAACCTCTTCCAAACTTAACTCCTCCTCCTCATTTAACCCCTCCCCCTGAATTGACTCCTACTCCTCCACCTAAGATGACCGAGCAGTCTTCAGGTATCCCTCCTAAGATCATTTTTTGTAGTTTGATAAGCAAGCGGCGTCACCAAACACCCTCGTAGATGAACCCTGTCTATAAACAGCAACCTCTGAGAGGCGGCGTGAGCTCAGGAGGCGGCAGCCGCGCCCCGCCAGAAGGCTGCAGATGTTTCTCTGTGGGCTGTGGCTGTTGCCAGTCTAATTGATAGATAATGATGAGCGCAGCCTGATGCTAATGGAAGCAGACTGACTTTCAGCAGTCAGGGTCACTGTGGATGGGAGGGGCCGGGGTGGCGCTGGGCTGCGGGGGACGACAAGGAAGGGACACGGAAAAGAAGGACTATCGTTCCTGACACACAGCCATGCGGACGTATGATGATGGGTCGACATAAATTTGTCACATGGCGGCACTATTAAAGACCTAAAGGCCAAGTTGTGCTTCCGCTACCGAGCGGGCGGAGACCTTGGGCAAAGCCCCTTCCCGCATCCCTCCACCAGGGTTACCATGACTGGTCTGCTCATTAGTCCGACGACGCTGATCAAAAACAAGTCTTCTGTTTCACAAACGGTCACGGAAGAACGGAAAGAACAACACAGCCGTGTACTTTTTTTCCCCCCGAGGAAACGGGTGCTGCCGAGTAGGACGCCGAGACCACGTGCGCGGGTCCTGAACCCAGCCGCGCCGATGGAAGCGGCACCAAGCGAGACTGAAAAAGAGGGTGGCTGTGCGGAGACGGTGCCGGGGTGAATCAGAGCGGCGACCTGCTGCCAGCAGCCCTCTATCTTTCGCTGTGTGCCTGTGAAGGCTTCGGCGTGGCAGCAGGCCTGCGATCTCGCCCCGAGCACAACCCCCTGCTGAGAGGCCAGGCCTGGAGCGACTGATCCACTGACTGGCAGCTCTCCCTCTTTCCCATCCTTCGCTTCTCCTTTTTTATTTTAGAACTTGCACGGTGGCACGCAGCTCCCATCTGCAGTCATTTCTGCAGCAGCAGCCATTTTGTGCCTTTACTCGTCTCACATTATAGAAAAAAAAACAAAAAAAAACAGCCGTGACAGCGAAGTCACAAGTCTTCTTGCTGTCATGATTAGTATTTTGGAGGTCTGTCAGGGACATCTTGTGTTCACATACTTCCTGCCATTTTCATCAACTTTAAGCTCTTTTCTATGCCAGGTTGAAAATGGCGGAATTCTCTTATCCAACGACCAAAGAAAGAGTGACTGACCAAACGCCTGCTTTGACTCCTCCGAGGACGAGCGCCTTTCTTCTTCTTTCTCTTCTTTAATCTCCGGACTTGAAATTTAAGATGACGGACCGACGGCCACAAAGAAACAGGGGTTTTCACCCACTCTGGATCCACTGATGTGAAAGTATTTGTCTTCAAGTGTCAGAGAGGGAGATTTTGCTCAGCCATGTGCCGGGGGCTCCTTCCGCGGCGTTTCCAGGAAGCTCCAGGAGGTCCGTGCTGTTTGATTGGATGACCAGCTTCCTGAACATCTTCTTCATCTATTTGGCGGCACCTGGGCGCTTCCTGTGGTCATCTTGAGTAGTTCCCTGTAGAGGCTGAGAACCTGACGTGGTTAAGTCTCTGACGGTTGGTCGATGGGAGCTGAGCTCCTGGTAACCAACAGTTGAGGCCTTCAGTTGCTTTTTTCCACTTGGCAGAGCATAAAATAAGAGAAATGGTTAGAACAAATTGTCCCGCACCATCTTTTAGGGCTCCATGGGGATCAGCGGGGGCGAGCGCTCGCTGACAGCCAAAACAAGCGTAATATGACTCTGAATTCATAATGGCCTAACCCGACAGGGAACGAATCTGTGACATTCTAACGAGTTCCATCTGAAGGAAACGCTTCCATTCCTTCAAGTGGGTTATCTGAGTGTGTGTGTGTGCGTGCGTGCGTGAGGTGACATTGTCACCTTATGACACGCTGATGAACTCCTACCTATACACAGGCGACATGCACAATCCACACACACACACACACACACACACACACACATATATACATCTGGTGGTCCATCCCCCTTCGTAAGAAAACTGGGAGATGGCGCGACCTCCTGCCCCCATTTGACACCAACCCACCCATCCTTCTGACTAACACTCACACACACGCACACACACACGCACACACACAAGCCAGCATTCACGCCCAAATCTGCATGGAGCAGTGGGGGCGCTGCTACCTCCCTCTGATTTGCCGACACACCTCTCCGAGGCTCCCCTCACCCACCTGAGAGGACCGTTCCAGACGACACCAGCATCTCAGTACAGCAAACCGTTTCCATCTCCACCAACAACCCGGACTTACTGGCTCATTTGGACTGGCTGACAACAACAATCTTTGCAGATCATCTGATCACTTTTAAAAACCTTCTTGGTGCAAGTGATGACAACTTTCACTTGAAGCCAGAATGTCAAAGAGGGAGTGGTTCTGCCAACAACCTCGTTTTAACCTGACTGCATCCACCAACAGCGACATGGGGCTCAAGACGGAGTTTTAATTTAACTACAAAAAAAACTTTAATTGCATTTTGGTGAAGGAAAATGTTTCCTTCCAACATTAACAAAGAGCAAAAAAAGTTTAGAGAGATGCACAGAGACTCCATCGGACCTAAGAGCAGAGTTTGGACACTGTTGATAAAATGCTCATTAAATAAGTACTTTTGCTAAAGCGCAAACACACACACACACACAAAACATCCAAAAAGCCAACCGATTTGTTAGGTCGCAGGGCCTCTTTTGTGGGGCTGCTCAGGAGCTTTTGTGCCTCTGAGAGCAGGAATGTTGGAGCTGAGGAGGGGCGTCCCTGCAGGGGGTACACGGGGATTACAAGCAACCTGGGACTCTGCCTCTTTCTGCCTGTGTGTGTGTGTGTGTTTTCACAATGTATGGTTGAGTAAGAAACTACAGAGCTCGTTAAGTAGTGAGCGGATTATGTCAGTGCAGGGAAAACTGTCAAAGACCAAAAGTTTGCTCTGGGCTGGACATCAGGCTGCTAAAGCAACTCTCAGTGTTATTCCCTGAAATTTTTACTTCAGTAACTTTAAATAGAGACCAAATGTTTTTTTTTTTTCTCTCCCTCTCTCTCTCTCACTCACACACACACACACACACACACACACACAGACTTTGCTGATACTGTCACTCCAGAATACCTACCACACTTTAATGAACTAGCCTATTAGCATGCTAATAAGTCAGGCTCTTCAGCGCTAATCCCCGACTTTACTGTGAGTGGAGGAATCAGAGACGGAGAGCTTCGGTGCTGGCGGGAAATGAAAAGCTCTGGCTCGGACCCGGTAGCACAATAATGTGTCACATCCTGCTTTTTAATTTTCTTTGTTTTTTGAGTAGTAACTCTTGCCGCTTCTCCATGGCACTATGCCGTATGCAAACCGGTCGCGCAAATTCTCGTTATTTGGAAAATTATGACTTTGACTGTAACTTTGTTTTGTTTCTCTTGTTTGAACTCTTCGTTTCTCTGATGCGTTACGAGCCCTGCAGAACATCAACATCAGCAGCAGATTGGACTGGGCTGGGAGCTGGGACGTTCTGGTTCCTGTCCCGGTCCCAGTTTTGGACCAAAAGGGTGGGAAACGTGCTGGTAGCAGGAGAGGCGCCCGTGAGCAAGGCACTAAACCCCCAGAGTGTCTGCCCGAGGCGTCTTCCTTGCTTCACCACTCGAGCTTGTCAATAATTTATAGATGTCAAATTCAAATTTATCTTTATTTATAAAGCGTCTGTTACAATCAAGATTGTCTCTCGGCGCTTTACAGAAACCCAGAGTCTGACCCCCCCAGCAAGTAGGACCAGGCTCACACGGGCGAGCCTCTGGCTGATGGACAGATGGGCAAAGAAGGAGGAGAAGGAGGAAAGAACAGACAGAGGCGAGAATAGACATACATCATGCATGAAAGAATGAACACATTTTCATGGATCTATGGTCCGTGTGGTGTTGATTGGTGAGTAATTTGTTGTTTCTCCTCCTTTTCACGACTAGCTGACCACTTGGTGTGAATGTCTGAGCTTCTGTTCTACACACAAGAGATTAAGCGGCATGCAAACCGCGTGCACACACGTGTATGTGTGTGTGTGTGTGTGTGTGTGTGTTGGAAAGAGCGAGGGGGCGTGTCCTGCTGAGACCCAGCTGTGTCTGCAATTAGCAGGAGGGATGGAATGATGATTGCTGCCGTGGCAACACTAATGCCAAACGACAGGCTTCCTGGTGAAAGACACGGGAGGCTACTGAGCGCCATAAAGCAAAACTGTTTTCTTTTTTTGAGCGAGCACACACACACACACACACACACACACACACACACACACACACAAACAAATGCAGAGAAAGTTTTGGTGAGGAGCTGCAGATCTGATTGTAAGACTTTGGAGAAACGGCCGTCTGATTCCCCCACCACCGGTGGATGACGCATCCCCGGGCCAGGACACCTCCCATTCAGAACACCCCCCCACCGCCG
Source organism: Pao palembangensis (assembly GCA_015343265.1). Lineage (NCBI taxonomy): Eukaryota > Metazoa > Chordata > Actinopteri > Tetraodontiformes > Tetraodontidae > Pao > Pao palembangensis. Next base: position 13,173,719 of record CM027087.1, on the reverse strand, counting down.
CTCCTGAGCCGAGCTCTCCTCCTCCTCCTCACCTGCGTGAGCGGTAGCGAGAAGTTCACATGTAGGCTCTATCCGCGAGGACGCCGAACGGGACGTTCCTGCCGTCGGCCTCAGATCTGACGCGGTCCACTCTGACAGGAAGGACTTCCTGTCACCTCAGCGCGATGAATGCTCATTTCGTGTGTGGCTGCAGCTTCTCGCCCGCTGCAGGTGTCAGCGCTGACATCTGCTCTCGGCGCTAAACCAGTAAACGAACTTCTTTTTCAGGAGTTGGCTCTGAAGATTTGATCAACAACGAAGGACACCAGCTGTGAATAAGGACGTTTCTGAGTTTGACGAACCTGTATGATGCTCAACGCCTTATTTGAGGTGGAGGAGGCGGAGCTAAAAACAAGCTGGCCATGTCTTTTCCTAGTGTCGGTAATGTTTGTGCTAAATCCATAAGACCAGTAGCTGGTACTGGATGTTTCTCCTGTTCCATAGATTCCATGGACCAACCCTTTTTCTTTTAGATTTGTTGGTGGGGGGCAAAGGAGCTCTGAAAGTGGGACTAAAGTAAAGTTTTGGGGCTGAAGGAGCTCACAGGTCTCAAACTGTTTTGATTGTGTTGGGGACACAAAAGGCGAACCAACCATTGACCATTGACCACAATCAGAGCACAGCTGGGGCGGCAACAAAACACGCTCGGGGGGCATTTCGGCCCCGGACGGCAACCAAAGCGCCGCTGCAGAAACACGTGAGGAAGCTAACTGATTATCTCAGGTCCCTGCTTTTCTTTTCAGAGCAACAACCCGGGACTCGCACAAAACAGCCCGTCTGCTTCTTCCAGCGAACGCAGGAGCGACTTCATAAAAACCCAGCGGTGTGGAGGAGGGATGGTTGTGTGTTTGGAGAGCTGTGTGGAGGGGGGCCGGGGGTCTATGTTCTGAGGAACTAAACAGTGGGAATTATGGTCAGCGACCAGTCATTGAGTAAACATACAAAGAGCCACAAAAAAGCTCTGCGGTGAACAATAAAGAAGAAAAAAAGCTGGCAGCTTCAGGCCCTGAGAAAAGAGAACCATTCTCCTCACAAAGAGCCGCTTAGGGCTGGATTGAGGGAAGGAGAAAGAGGGCTAAAACACTTGTGGGCTCAGGGAACCTCTATAGGACTAGTGAAAATGGAATAAGCCAGCAAGCACTCGAGGGTCCCGCCGAGCACCTGAATGAGATGGAGGGGCGGAGCGCCAGAGGGGGGTCTGAGGAAGGTGAATGGCCTTCTTTTTGGGTCCAATTTGTCTCTTTTCACCCCGCTTGCCCTGCTCCGGCTCTGACAGATGTACAAAGAGGGAGCGGCGCTGGGCCACTCATCCACATACGCCTGTGAGCAGCTGTCACTTTTGTCAGACAAGTTAATCAAACAAATGCCACCATACCTTCCTTTTTAAGAAGGCGGTGAGGGGTGGGGGGCAAGCTCTGTGGGAAGGGATGATAGAGACCCCAGTGACGACAGGGGTGTCCTCGATCGATCGGTCAAAAAAGCAGGCGGACCGCGGCGTTTCCCCCTTCTCGGGACGCTCGAGGCTTCAGCATCTTTAACCGTTTCCTCCTGGCGACGCAGCGCCGGGAAGGCTCGGGATTTACGGCTGAAGGAAACAAAATGCTCCCAGTAATTACCGACGACTCTAAGCTGCTTAGCGACTTCATTAAATGGGAGTAAAACCTTTTCAGCGAGTGTTTTCAACAGCCACACGGAGTCCATTTAACTCGTCGCCGTCGGACTGGCCCTTTTTTACCACGGTGACCCCACAGCTACAACCATTATTTGAATCTACGCTGCTTGTGTAATCCTTTTAGAGAGCACACAATCCCAAACGAGACGACTGACTCGTAGAAGACGTCCGTGCAGACAAAGTCCCCAGGGCGCTGGCGTTTATGCTGACCAATAATCATGGTCATACTCCGTGGTTGGGGAACATCACTGCGAACTCGCTTTACTGCCACTCTGCATTTGCTCCATGAATTCATTCGGTCGCTCACCACCCCTGAAGGCTCTAACCGGGGTGCGGCGCAGTCAGACGGCGAGGGAGTTAAATTGGCGTGCTGCTCCAGCTCAGCGTTGATTAAACTGTTCACTTTTGCGTGGCTGTGCTGACAGCAGGTCACCACCGAAGCGCTGACGCCATTCGGGACAGTCAAGTGGTCGTCACGGCAGCACGGCGCCTTCGAGCACTCATCTGCCCGCGGCATCAAATCCGTCCAATTGCAGGCCTCCGTCTGCTCCGCCGCGCTGTCCGGTGACTGGCCGCACGAGTCAGACGGGAGCAGCGCCGGGAACTCTCACTTTGGACATGCAGAAGTGCAATTTGACCACGCCGGGGAATCTGACAACGACTCAAGGTCAGCGGAAACGCTTCAAATCAATCAATGAGCTGCCCTCCTAATCCCCCACGAGCAAAGGCAGATTAAGTGTATAATTGACCTGCATAATCCCAGTATCTGCTACCCGTGCTCTGGGAGGGAGGGGCTCCGCAGCAACACCACCGCATTCCCTCCTTTCCTCCGCGCGGCTAGCACGTTAGCGGCCGGCCTGAGCGCAGCTGTCACGTATCAGCGCCGGCTGGATGCGGCTCAGAATAAAGATGTGGCGTTTTTTAATCAATGATCCGCGGGCTAAGCCGTCCTCCAGTGTCATTTAAGCACATCTGTCTTAATCCGGCTCTCTTTCAAGAACTTAAATTCTCGCTCTTCCGCAAACACACAAACATCCCGATGAAAGTAAACATTTGAGAATTTAGTCTTTTTTTTTTTTTTCCATTTAATCGAGCGGGCCTCTCGATTAAATCCAGACAGACACGGACTTTCTCACCCGCGAATCTATAGATGGCCCGAGGTGGCGAACGGCCACCTCCCACGGCAAAGTTGACCCTTAATCCCAGAGACACCTGCCCACCCGTCATCACAACACGCAATTACCCGAAACGGAGTGTTTGATTGGATTGCTGCTCGGACGGACTGAGGCTTCCAAAGAGCACCAAGTCAATCTGATTTAAACGGCCCACAGAACGGCGGCAAAGGTTCCCCACGACTGCTCAGACAAGTGGGTCAAATATCACTTAAAAAGCCCCCCCCCCCACCCATGAATCTATGTCAGAACGGCGTCTTTTAATATGTCTCAGATTATGATCCCTTCCTGGAGACGCCGCTGCAGCTTCCGCTCGAGTGCACATATGCGCTCGTCTGCTTTTACTCCGCATTTTTTGAAAAATGTGGCGTAATCTGCTTACTCCTGACGCTGGAGGACACGTTTACGTTGACGCGTGTCGTAACGCACACACGTGCGCAGGCCTCCGGCCTGGAGAAGCCTGGAGCTCTTCTGCTCCTCTGAGGTCTTCCAATCCCAGCTGGGACGTGAGAAATGAAATCGGCCGACGGCGCGCTGAGGTGTTGATGTGATTTCTATTTAATCTCTTTACCATCAACCGTTATTGTTTCTTGCCTGCCGAGATTTGTTTTAATCTGGTCAAGCGGCATCAAAGAATGTGAGCTGGACACCAGAAAATGTCCGCCGGTCTGGAAACATCGCAGCCGTCCAGGCGAACATTCTCGCTCTTTGTTCCACTGAATAAATGTACGGTTCTGCGCTTTGAGCTTTGTTTCTCAGAAACTTGACCAAAGAGAAGACGAGCAGCCGTAGAGCCGGGCGAGGCGGCGGCGAGCAGGCTGGAGGCCGCGCACACAACACATAAATGAAGACGGCGGGCTAACGAGGGAGGGGAGGCGCCGGCCAACAAAACAAAGATTAGGAGGGTTGGGGTGGTGGGGGGCGTCTTGACCTTATTTTTGCACAACAACCCCCCAAACCCAAGACACACACATCCTTATACTTCTATCTTTGTGAGGACATTCATAGGCATGATGCATTACCCAGCCCCGTACCCTAACCCTGACCTAAACCCAGTTCTAACTGCAACCTTAAAACCAAGTCTGAAGTTGTGAAGACCAGTGTGAATGTCCTCACTTTGCTAGTAGAATGAGCATTCTGGTACTCAGAATGCAGGAAGTACAAGAGCACACACAGACACACACACACAAGGGGATTTTTCTGACCTCCCACGTCTGTTGTGTCTGCTCTGCTCTTCTACAGCGCTGTTGTAGTTTCCGTTCCTTCGCTCCTTCACCTGGAGCCACCGCACCGGCTCATCACGCCGCTGTTTGATTACGGTCAGATCACGCTTCAGTACCACGTGACGTCTCCAGGTCGGGCGTGTGTGATTCTGGGATGCGTTCAGCTGCAGAGGCTGACAGACTATGACGTTACCTGTCCGTTTCCGTACAAATGAGCACCAATCTGACAGCTGGTGAGCAGCTCAAACCTCTTTGACTCCGCCTAGGACTGCCAGGATTAGTCATTTCTGGAGACCATTAACTGTCAGAAAAATAATTGCGAGTGACAATTATATTGTCTATGTTTTTTTCTTTTTTATATTCTACTATCATAGCACAATGAGCTTTAATAATACACATTCTGTCCTGTCCTGTACACCTAAATGAATAAGAGCAATTTAATGACTTTTTAAACATCAAGAATTAGTTGGGTGTACTACTGTGGATGGTGGGTCTGTAAAGGTTTCAGATTTGTTACGTTAGCGCTTTTGACTGGCACTTTCTTACGGCAAATTTTACAGATGGTTTCCTCCACATTACTGGAGGAAACCATCCTTTATCATTAGGCCTAAAACCAAAATATACCCACAGCGGTGCCGTGGTACGTGGCTTTGGAACCAGAACCTCCCCTTCCTCCATGTTATTATCCTAGTCATAGCATATTATCCTAGCCATAGCATATTATCCTAGCCACAGCATATTATCCTAGCCACAGCATATTATCCTAGCCATAGCTCGCTGCCGATCCGGTCAAGATGAGAGGTACCACAATATGTGGTTGCCACGGTAACGCTGCGTGTTTCTGCTGGCACAATATGATGACGTCAGACTCAGATTCATAGTTATTTTATGCAACCTTGTGGATAAAATAAATAATTGACAGTAATCACGAATATGAAAAATAATCTCGATTGATTGTAATACAGTGGTCCCTCGTTTACTGCGGGGGTTACGTTCTGAAACCCCCCCGCGTTAAACGAAATCTGCGAAATAGTGACCTTTTAATTTACTCAAATTAATGCTTACAATGTTTAATGTGTTTTTCATCTACATAACTACAAAGTGGTAATATCGTGCGGTCGTACGTGATTTCGTTTTCAGCGTCCTGTCTGGCCGCACAGCTCCTGATGCTGTGCTTTGCCGGACGGCAGAAACAGACCGAAAGTGGTTCTGGACCTGAGTCCCTTGGCCAATCAAGAAATAAAGCACAGCGCTTTGATGTTTACTGACCAATAGAATTTAGATATGCTGTACTTTATTAAAAAAAATAAATAAATAAAAAAACACGCGAAACAGCGAGAGGGTGAACCGCGATATGGCGAGGGACCACTGTATTCGCAACTGCCCTAACTCCGCCTTTTTCTTATCGTAGCTACATCACGTGGCGCTTTGTGAACTTTGGTCTGCTCGGATAACTTCGGCCGACTCCTTCCTCGACACGTGAGGACGGGAAGGAGGGAAGAGTGACAAGAAAAGCACAGCAGAGCCGCAGAGAGCAGCCAGCGCCACCTTCATCAGGCTCGGTGACGCCGCGGGGAGAACTGATCCACCGCGACAACAAAGAGAAGCTCGACCCCACAGAAAGGAGGCAACGAGAGGATACGTGGCAAACGCAAAGACACCCAGCCACGGACACGTCCGCGTCACCTTCTGTCAGGACGGGCGGAGAAGAAGACCACAGGAGACACCTTCAACCTCAAGGCCTCTTGTCAAGGCAACAACAGGGACAGATGGTGGCATCCAGAAAGGCACCGCGCTCAAGCCAGAACGGCGGATTCCGGATCAAACTTTTTACCTCCCTGTTTGTGTCTGAGCGGTGGAAAAGAGCAGGAGAGAGCTGTTGGCTGGACGAGCCGTCAAGGTTGAGGAAAACATGTTTATGTGGCGGCGCCTTTGTGGAGATCAAAGATTACCACGCGTAATCTTTGAGTCCAGATTAAGGACTGAGTTTGCTCTTCCTAATCCGACTGACAACATTTTCGCTGTGAGGCAACGATGCTGAAGACCATTTTAGCCACGCCGCTGCTGGTCGCCGTCTCTAACTCATCGTTCACAGAAACCGTGGCGGCTGGCGGCCTGTAAACACGGACCTAAACCGTCCCGCCGAGTCGCCTTTGATTGACGAACTCTCGTTTGCTGATTTAGAACCTGCTTAAGCGGAATCCCTCCTGACAAAACAGCACCGGAGCCATTTCAACACGTGGCGTTTGACCTGACGCAGGCTTGCGGATGGATGTTGCGAGCGTTGACCTCGTCGCCTCCAACAGCGTCACAGGAAGTAGATTACAATTCCAGTCCGGCTGATCCGGTGGGTAAATTAGATGCTCACATTACCAAAAGAAAACATCTATTTGTAGCTGTTGCAGTTTGATTTTCGACGCCTCCATCCTGCAAGTCAAATCAAAGCTTCGGAAAGAAACTCACCTCAAACAGCCTCTCCGTGTACACTTCCTCGTTGACCTTCTCCCTCAGCATGTCCTGAGAATGACGAACAAAGGTCACGTAACCGTCCGCCACGTCCATCCCTGGCTTCTGCCAGGAAACAAGAAGAAACCAGTCAGGACCGGCAGAGATTCCCGGCCCCCCCACCCCCCTTGCACCGTTGACCAGATGTCTAGAATCAAATATTTGAAAACAGTGCTGCAAAAGAACGGAAAAGAATCCCTCCAAAACGTGAGCTTAAAGCTTCTGGACAAAGGGTGACGTGACCGCCTGTAAAACACGCACATAAAACACTCACAGGTAAAATACAATGACGCCAGCAGGCCGAAGACACGGCAGCAACAGTACTTGTTTGGGTGTTTCAGGGTTTGGCAGCATAGGAGAAAAAAATTGGAAGGAAGGAAATCGCAAAGCTATTCGCAGCACTGAGCTGCAGACAAAGCGTTTGTTCGTTTACTTCGGAACAAGATACGTTCACGCCGACCTTCTGCTCTCTACAACACTCAAAATATTTCATTACCTGCTGCTAAACTCAGTTTGCACGTCTGCGAGGACACTAACGACGTGTGAATGATTTTTTTTTTAACTCTAAATTTCTACATTAAGGACACAATTAGCATGCGGGGCTGGAAACTGCGACCCCTGCCAGCGTGCGCTGTGCCTCGTCACATTCTCTGACAAGTCATTAATTTGAAATTTGGCATGCTGCTACGGCCAAAGCGTTGGCAGATAATACAGCTCTGATGTGAACACACGCATCCGCCGCCGCCGCCGCCGCCGTCCTGACAGCAAAATGGGCATGTTGCACAACACGGAGGGCGCGAGGCGCGGCTGCCTGGTCACACGCATATGAATGGACAGTTGGAGGAGGAAGGACGAGAGGCTTTGACATGGGAACGTGACAACTAAAGCCATCTGTGACGAAAGCCTCAAATATTTGTATGTGGACAAGAAACGCACACAAACACAGACTCACGCCACATCAGGTCCCCGGGAGGAGGACGCGCAGGTGAAAGGCACGCCACCTTCACAGGTTCTCTCTTTGTCTCAACGGCTGCCTGGATCCTGCAGCTTGTGCTCAACGTTCTCTCTATCCTCCCTGGCTCTCCGCTACCCCTCTCCTTTTTCTGTCTCCCCCTCTCCTCTGTCTCTCTCACCTTCTCCCAGTCTCTCTCCCCCCTCTCTATCTCCCCCTCTCCTCTGTCTCACCACCTCCTCCTCTCCCTCCCAGGCGGTCGCAGCGGATGGCCGTCTACACTGAGTCTGGTTCTGCTCGAGGTTTCTGCCTGTTAGAGGCAAGTTTTTCCTCGCCACTGTTGCCAATACCAATGTCTTACTCAGTGTGGAGCTTTGCCCTGGGAGCTGTTTCTCTTTTTTTGAACGTGTAAAGATCTTGAGATAACTTTGTTATGAACTGGCACTTTAAATAAAATTGAATTGAACTGACTGTAATCGTTTGTTGTTGTGGAGTTCCCTTCAATCAGCCCAGCCGTGCCATAGCAACGGAGGGCCGGCGGAGCTCAAGGCGGAGAAGAGCGACCTGGCTGTTCAGTGACCCTAAAAAGCCCTAAAGAGACGGTGGTGCTGACTGATCCGCGCTGAAAACTTTGTTCACCATCGTGATCTTTTGAAACTTGCTTTAATAAACTCCTTGAATTTCTGTTGTGTCATTTTCACCGTTATGGCTAAACGTGCGTCTCCGCTGGCTGCGTTCCGACTGCAGCCACAGCTCCGGATGGGTAAAGCTTGAATCGACGTCTTCTTTTACGGCTCCTTTTAAAATCGTGCGTGGTCCGTGAGTTTTAGCTGAGGGCGGAGACGAGACGCGAACGTCAGCGTTGTATTATCTGGCTAAGCAATGGCGCTCGCATGGTTACTAGGTAACGAAGCAGGTTGCAGAACAGCGCCGCACAGAGGCTCCTAAACGGTAATGATGATTGACGGCTGCGTCGCTCATTTATTAGAAGTGTTTAGATTAACGTAGCGCCGGAGGCCGTGGCGTGGGATTGGACCGAGCGCGTGAGACGTGCGGAGGCTGGGAAGGTTGCACCCGTACCTCTGAGGGTTTCACGTTCTGTTTATCGGGTTGCGCGAAGCTGCCGATCATCTGCATAACTGTGCAAGTCTATTCCAAAAAAAAAAAAAAAAAAAAAGATCGCTGTCACTTACAGGCACGTCCACGTACTTGGAGGCAGCTTTCACCTGCAGACAACAGCAGAGAGACGTGGGCGAGCGAGAAAACGCGGACTCTGCTTCCCAACTAGCACATTTCAGGAGTGAAGGGAAACGTGTTTGTTACTCACTGTGAAGGAGAGGAAGGAGGAGAAGAGAGTCCCCTCGTCATACCTGGAGAGTTTGGCCAACACGCTTTCTAAGATGACGACAAACTGAAACACAAGAAGAGCGCAGCAAAGTCAAAACGCAGCAGAGCTGTCACTCGTCTGACGCTCGTTGGGGATGGTTGTGAGTTGGGCGGCTGTGCTCCGCTGCTCAGAAGAAGCTCAACTGCTCACCTGTTCCGGACTTCCAGCTAATTCCAAAAACAACAACGTTATTAGGACGCTGAAAGCCCTACTAAAGTGTTGGTAATCTCCAGCGCTCGGCCTTCCTTCACACGTCGCAACTTGAGACTTTCACTGTTACGCACGTGATTTCCTCCCCCCAAAGGGTTGGTGTTAAATGAAGCTGTTACAGGTGAAACCAAAACAGGTCTGAACCTCGGTGACTTGAATGTAAATCTGTTGCTATGCGACTGTTTCTTCTACTTCAACAACGTCCTATTGTAGCAGGACCTCGACCCCAACACCTTCCACTCTCTCCTTCGCCTCTCTTTATTTCCTCTCTGTGGACCAGGGTCGGGGGGGTCGGGGTTGGAGACGCTGATCCAGCAGCTAGAACACTGGCAGAAACGTTGGCTGTTGACCGTGACAGAGGGCTGTACCGAAGAGCCTGGGCGTGTCGCGATTTTGCCGATTCATCTTTATTTGCTGTCTGATCAGCTTGTGTTACCTTGGCCACCAGAAGAGTTGTCATCTCCTTCACCGTCTCCTCGATGAGATTGTCAATTTGGGAATGGTACTGTCTCTGCCAGGAAACAAAAGACATCAGCGTAAAGACAGCGGCGCTACGGACGCTCCGGCTCAGGTTCACCGCCACAGACGACAAAGTCGCAGGAAGGTTAACGAGCGCAGAGCGACAGACGGACAGAACGCCACGGTAACGGGACGGGAGACAGACAGATTTACAGGGTACACGCAAACAGCTGGATGAAGGGACACTCTCCAAAGAATAATGAGGGAAAAAGGAGAATATTTCCCATCATCCACCATTTTATCCTTCTTAAGCTTCAGAGTCCTCTACGAATGTATGAAGGGATGAGGTAAACGACAGCACACAGGACATGTAACAGTGGGTGAAGTGACCCTCGTTGGGTTCTCTTGGGGGCGTGGGGGGGGTCTGCAGCCAGCGGAGAGGGTCTCCTGTCAGCCTCACACGCTGACGTGATTATCGCAAGAAATAATCCAGCTTTGAACGCAGAGCCGCTGGAGCAGAGTGTGAGGATTCCTGCCGCTGAAGAGGCGCTGTCATGGAAACTCAGAGGCAATATTGCTGCGAGGAATCCTTTTGTGTCGCCTCGCAGCACCAACTGAGGAGTGAGGGGACTTAATAATTAATTCATCGTCAGTAATTGGTAGCAGTCTTGAGATTCTGTGAAATACGAGATCTCTCACTTCTACCCCATGTATATTCAAGACCATCTACACATATGCTAATGAAATCAACAAAGTCAAGTGGGGGGAGGAGAGAGAGGGAAAACTGAGGAATAATTATACATCCGAGAGTCTGAGGGTGAGATTTCAATTGAATTCATCTCCACACTTACCCAGTGTCTAACAAACTTTCACAAAAGCAAAGAGAAACAAAGGAGACAGAGGTGAGATGATGTGTGTGTCAGGTGTCTTCAGAGAAACCGAACAGAACCTTTCTTGGCCCCCCTGTTTGGGGGACTGTTTCAACTGAGACGGGCCCTGCTCGTTGTCCCGTACCTCCTGACCCAGGTCCACGGTGCACAGCTTGGCCGACTGCACTTTGGCATCCACCATCACGTTGAACATGGTGCAGATGGACTGCGGCACGCGGAAGTCTGTGGCCCGACTGCTCCTCTGAAGCTTGGCCTCAAAGGCAACCCGGGTCCTTCAGAGGAGCAAGAGACAGCCATCAGGATGGCGCCGGACTGTGGGGGCGCGTCTGCGTCCGGCAATGGTCACGTTACCGCTTTATGCAGGACTCGATCATGTCGCTGGACATCAGCTTCAGCCGGGTCTCCAGGTGTTTACCGAACTCCTCCTCGGGCCAGTGGAGATCCCTGATGAAGGTCTGCAGGGCGTCCAGCTTCCAGAAGAGATCCTCCGAGGTGCCGGAGCCGTTACTGCGGGGGCCCACAGGGCAGAGTTAAGCACAGGAAGACAAACGGGAATGATGGCGGAAAGTTGATCACAGGGGTCGGAACTCAGGAACAGCACAACCGGCAGAAACGAGAGGGAAGAGCTGCGGGTTCTCACTCGTTCCAAGAAAACCGTTTCGATTTTAGGTGTTAGATCCAGGTGCGGATTAGATCCAGCATAATTCAGCTAAAATGAAATCAGTGGCAGGTTTGTCTTTTCCAACTCTGCATGGAAGCGGTTTTCCTGCACCTGTGAGATCCCGTGTGTCATGAAGGTTGGGTAAAGTCGAGGATCTGGAGCTTCATCTGCAGCTCCCAAATCCACCCAATCCCATCCAGGGAAAGCAGCGGGCAGCCTGATGTCCAGACACAAGGGGGCGCTCCTGTCAAGACCGCCACCAGGAGGAAGTGATGCAACATGAGGGGAATGTTTGGGATTAAAAGTAATGAAAGATGCAAATTCACATCAGAAAGTACGTCTCTGAAGCAGTGCTTAGCTCTGATTGGTTGATAGGTGTGCGTGTGTGCATGTCCTATCACGTAAACTGTCATGTGACATCATACCAGGCGGGATGTGCAGCTGCAGCGAGCAGCATGGGTCTCATGACCAGTCTGGAAGGCTGAGCTTCTGTTAACCACCACTAAAGGTTTCCAGTCAGAAAGCTGATGTGTGCTTGCATCTCTGCAGTCCCGCGTTAGCATGAACACGGTCCCGCTGACTCCGCCCCTTTTGTTTTATTTATTTATTTTTTTTATTTGTTGGCCATTCTGGAACAGTACAAATGAAACCAGTTTAAACCCGACTGGTGATCTGGTTCTGAACTGTAAGAGAGGAAGGGCCTCCTAACGGGAGGAACTTCCAGCCTGCCTAAAACGACGGCGCCGCTCTCTGCGGGACGCAACAGCGCCTCAGCCAAGATGTGACACCTTCCGATACCCGTTGACGGCGTTTCGCTGAGGTTGTCAACGTGCCGCAGACGACGGCGCCGAGTGTTGGTTAACATATTCAGGGTGAGTTTAATGACGGCGCCCAGAAGATGGCATGAATATTCATGGGAACCTGACCTCAAATCCCAGACAGCAGGTTAGAACCCGAGCACCAAGAACGCACACTCTGAAGAAAGAGTGGGAACGGACCCCGGAGGCTTCCATCCACGACAACCCCGACTGTCGTCACACGTCACTTCATTCAAGACCGATCGGTCACCAGTGACCTGCTGATCAGTTACTGGGAATCGAACTGATTGGGGTCACCGAGACATAAAAACGGCTTCCAACCCTGTCAAAAGGCCTGCTGAAACCGTGTTCATGCTAAGCACACGTGTGTATTTGTGTGTGTGTGTCAGGCAGCTGTGTCATGGCAGATACACACTCCGAGTCAGCGTTAGCCGCCATCCAGCTGGCTAACTGTGCGAGGCTAACACTCGCCACTCTTAGATGTGGAACGTTGGGTTTTGGGGGTTTAATGGTTCGATTCCTGCAGAGAAAAAAAAACAACAACAACAACAAAAAAAAAAGGTGATCCATCAAACCGCTCTCACGCTGTCTGGGAGGCACGTTAACGTACCACCTCTGACCACACCAAACCGCCACATGAGCTTTAACGTCCTTAAAAGGAAAACGTCAGAGATGCAAATTGCGCGTCCCCCGCACCATGACTGTCTGCCGCTCACGCTCAACGGGTTTTCGCCATGTCGTCGGTGCTGGAACACGCCCCGGACGCAGTACAAACGCGTCAAAATTACATCATCCGTGACATCACCATGATGGCTGACCCGGTGTAAGTTGTGGAGCCTTACTTGACTGGTTCCCATGATTCCCTCTCGAAGCCTCTGTGGATGGACTGGGCGATGGAGGACTCCATCAGGTCCACGTACCTCACCACCAGGGGGGCGTAAAGGTCCTGCAGGTGCTTGTGGAACCTTCCGTTGCACAGGTTGTCTGAAGGAGGAGAGGAGTCACATGTAGCACCTTATTCGTTATTCACTTCCTGTCCTCACGACGACAGTGTGGCTAACGCCAACGTCTGGATAAGCAGGTGTGACACAGTGATCCTCCTTCCAAATAAAGATGGCGGCGCCCTCAAGGGGGGTCTCTAAATCAAACCCGCCGTCCTGCCCTCGGCTCCCAACTGGTAAAAAGACAACACTCACAAGGACCACAGGAGATAAAATGGAGGCCAGTGTGTGCTAATGTGATGCCTCACGGCTCCACGCAGCGTGTCTGCTTTTCCTCCCTCTCTTTGTTTTTCTCTCTCCCTCTGAGCATGTGTGTGTTGCTGTGTGTGTGTGTGTGTGTTGCTGTGTGTGTCGGCGTTAAAGTCAAGGTCGATGATAAGCAGTAGGTGCGATGTTTGTTGTGTTTCCCCGATCGGCGCTCTCCCAATTAGCCACTTGAGCGGCTGCTGTCCACTTGGATGTGTTGTGTCCAGGAGTGTGTTGGCGAGGGCTCGCCGCTGTTTTAGACCTCATTAAATCTGCGAATGGCAGCTCGACTTTGGCGCCTGTCTGGTGCTAAGGCTATTTACTGCTCCATAAGTGCAGCGCTGTGAGGCGATGCAGAGGATGACCTTCTGCAGAAAAGACGTGTTGCTGAAGCGCTCGTAGCGCTGGAGCGAGCACCGGGGGCGTTGCCACGGTGACAGAGGGAGCCAATACCGCTCTGACAGACGGATGATTTTGAGTCCATTACTTGGCTTCCTACTTGGATCACTTCTTTCTTCTTTTTCTGAAAATGCAGAAAGTTTCCGAATCCTGACGTTTGAGTTAAATTTTAGAAGTGTTCTCCCTCTTACGTTTATCTAATAAAAGTTAAAACTAAACGACTGATGCTCAATGATACGAATCCAGCAGCAAATGTTCACCGGCGGCGCGGAGGCGTCTCCCTGACCAGCGGCGGCGATCTTTGGGATCAGTTTCCACCTTTGAGTCCAGGTTTCAGAAAAAGCTTTGACAGTGTTTGGCGCCCGCGTGTGTGTGTTTACATTATGAAGAGCCGAGTGGTTCCTTCACAGACCTACAGACACTTCCTGCAGGCATACACACACATCCCTGTACTTCTATCTTTGCGAGGACAAAATGTATGACCCAGCCCCCTTACCCGAACCTTAACCATTCCAGCTGACCCCCTGACCCTAACTCTAACCTAAACCCAATTTTAAACCTTGAAGTTGCGAGTACCAGCCAAAATGTCCTCTCTTTGCTAGTAAAATTTAATATTTTGGTGCTTAGTATGTAGCAATTATAAGAACACACAGACAAGCAGAGATACAGGTCCTCAGCTATGCTAAGTGACTTAGCCACAGAAGGGTGTGTTAGCATTAGCGGTGCTACAGGGAGTGCTCCTCACCTTTGGCATGTGTCTCATGCATCCCAACAAAGCATGTGGTTTGACCCTCTACTAAATAGTCATGTGATCTTGTGGGTGAATAGGTGAACCATGTGGTACTGCCCACGTGTACGGCTGACGGAGGTCAGAGGTTGGGCTCTACGTCACAGTATCTGTCTGTCTGTCGTGTGTCTACAAACAGGAAGTGCTGCTGAGCTGCGGGGCCTGGTGGTTTTTTTGCGCGGTTTGCCGGGTGGGCGTGTTTCGGATGACTCACAGTCCATTCTCAGGAAGTCGTTGAGCAGCTGGAAGAGCGGGAAGCTGTCCCAGCTGTCGGGGGGCTGCACTTCCAGAGCTGCGTCCATGTCGGCTGAGTACAGACACAGGAAGGTCTCGGCGTGATCCACCATCAGGTCCGACCACCAGGCGAAGGCCTCCAGGTGGCGCGCAGGAGCGAAAGAAGCCCAGAAAAAGAGAAGCGAGAGGTTGAGAGTGAAAGAAAGGAGAGAAATTAGACAGAGACTCTTTTCCCCACTGAGCGTGTGGTTAATTTGCTGGTACCAGACCATTTACCATCAGGGCTGAAGATGTGACGGAACTATTGCAAAGGCTCTTGACTATCTCTCACTCTTGCTGCCATATGAAACGGCGTTGTTGCCTGAGGGATCCTTCGCAAACCGCAGCAACGACAAACAAACGCTTGGACGCGGAACCTAAAGCTTTGCTGTCGTCCCTGCAGAGGAAACGGCAGCAGGTCCTCGACAGGGACACTCACCGAGGCTCCTCGAGCCGCGGCCTGGAGCGACTGCTGGGGACCAGGCTGCTCTCATGCACATGGAAAACACTCGCCTCCCTCCATGCACCCCACCCCCCCAAGGGGGACCCTTGAGGGTCCACAGTGTTTGTTCATTCACATCAAGCTGCCAGAGCTGTAATGTGAGTGTGCTGATGGCTGGTTGTTGGGAGGGTGGAGGGGGGGTGGGGTGGGGGTGGAGGGGGCATGCACTTGCCAGGGGAGCTCTAAGCTTCACAGTTGGTGAAGGACTGTTGGCGAGGAGGTCAACCGGTCAGTTCCACCGGTAAGAGCCACGCCTCTCTTTCTGTTGATTTCAGCTTCATCTCACAGAAATCACTCATGGAAGAAGAGAAGAGCTGATTTCACTTCCTCTGTCACAACAAGACCTCTCTTTTATACCCCCCCCCCCCCCCCCCCCAAAAAAAAAAGAAAATAAAAGAAAATATAAAAGGCAACAATCAGAAATGATCGTCAGTCTGGCGAGGCTACCGCGGACGAGGTACGCAGCAAAGTAACAATGAGCTTGCTAGCTTATTTAAAGACAAAAGCTAACTTAGAAGGATAAAGTCGTATTTTTGGGCACAAGGGTGCAGGGTTATGGTGACATTTATTGAAGCAGACGGTTCTGAATACAGATTAGGTTGGTACAACAATTTTAGGAGAATCGCTTTAAAACGGCGGTACGCCACTCCAACATGGCCAGACCGGTTTAAAAAATAACAGCAGAAAAAGAGACCTGTTCCTGACAAAAGTTCATTTCTGTGAGCTGAACAGCGATGACGTGACAGTTGGTGACCAGAACAGATGTTCAACCAGCATCAGAGCCACAGGAGCGTCGTACGTGACACCAGACACCAGCCTCAGGACGCACGCCTGAGGCAGCTTCTAATGCTGGTTTGGCTGGTTGATCAGTGGCTTCTGAGCTGCAGAAATGTGAGGGAGCCATGTTTTCCACAATGACAAGGAGCATGCCTCTTTCTTCCACGGAAGGATCCAGTGCTGAAGGATTCAGAGAGGAGGAATGGGTTCCTTCAACGGAAGACAAGCCATATACACCTTTCCTCAAGCTAGGTAGAATCGATGAGACATGACTGATCACAGGAAACATGGCCAGGGAAGATCTGGATCATCCTCCTGGAAAAACCAGGAGCAGATTTGAAGCTGTTTGAGGCTGAATTTGCTAATTTGTAAAAATTCACATTCAAACTCCGCCCCTGGTTTTCAGGATATCGACTCGACGGGAAAACGCAGTGCTTGTCTCCATCTGAGGCTAGTTTGGAGGCTAACAAGCACTCCATGGGTTTCCCAATCATTGTTGGCGATCCTTTAAAACAACAGCCAAATCCTCAGACATGCAAATTCGGGAGAGGGAATAGGACCACATGGAAAACTGGGAACAAGGCGCTGAGAACCTTTACGTACCTGTTTTCCCTGTTTGAACAATGCCCACGTACCAAACCAACGGGTAAAATAAAAGGCAAAGAGGAAGAAAGTCAAAAAAACAAAGATCAAATTTGATGTAAAAGACTGTTAATCAGAGTATCAGTTTCCTGTTTTAGGAGCGACAACTCTTCACCCCGGAGTGTGGTCTCCATGGAGACGCCAGCGCTTAGCCTTAGCACAGGCATGAGAGGGACGTTTCTCCAAGCGGTTATTATCTGGCGAGACCCTTAAGGAACTTCCACCGCAGCATCTACACACTCCTGACTACTTCTGCCTTTCACGCCGTTCAAAGTCGGCGCTTGCTCCGGCTTTCCTCTCACGCCACTTTTCTGATTTTGATGCACCGGAGTTCTGTAGTCCGATACGAGAGTCTGACCCCAACGTGTCCAGCTAGCCTACGCAAGCAGCAGTTATCAAAGACATTAGAGGCCTGGAGCGGCGTCCCCTGCCCGAGGGTCACCATTTGACCAACCAGGACTGAGCACATGAGTGCGTGTGGGCGCGCTCACCTCTGCATGGTGCTCCTCGTTCTGTTGCAGGACCTCGATGACCAGCTCGGCCAGGCGGATGTTGTCCTCAAGTTTTTTGGCAGGGGTGACTAACCGGCCCACGTTCTCTAGGGCATAAAGGTCAAAGGTCAGCGGGTCCGGCCACAGAGTCAGATCAGCACCCTTCCTGCTCCATGCAGCCAAAGCTCTGGTCTGAGAAGGACATCAACATGCACCTTATCCTGCCTAAAGGGCTAAAAGAGCGACTCGCTCTCAAAGTCTGCATGTGGCTGCTGAAGTCTGAGCCCAAATCAGCAGGTAATAAAATTCTTCCTGTAATCAGGGCTGAGGTTACAGGCTCCAGGACTGCACCCTAAACCGTCGCAGGGGTCTGCGACTTCCCCCAAGTGCCGACACACCGGTTGGGAAACGACTTTCCACTGACTGACGACGCTTGTCCAGAGAGAAGATGGAGACGATGAGGGATGCAGACGGCGTGAACACTGAACACTCATCATGCAGCCTTGGGTGCTTTCATGCGAGGTTTAAATTAGTACTCCCCGGCCAAAACCAGAAAACCCGGCCCACGGACCGGGCCGTCTGTCGTCTGTCGTCCCCTTGATGTAAGACATTTACTCCTGGTTTCCACCGGATGCGGTGCATCACCGTCCGTCCGTCCGTCCGCCGCAACAATCTAGCACAATCCACCGCATGCGGGACAGGAAGTCGGGTACGAAGAGAAAGTAAAACATCCGGGAAATTGTCAAAATAAAAGGTCCGGTATTTAGAGCGCTCTTTTTCAACAGGACGCTGAAAACGAAATCACGTACGACCACGTGATATTATCACTTTGTAGTTTTTGAAACGAGCCACAGAAGAAGACGTTCTTTGTTCATAGAGGAGTAAAATTTCCCCTTTCTTCAGATTTTGGTGACTCTACCATGGGGAATTCTATTAATGTTTCCTAAAATGTGTAGTAGATCGATTATTTCTGTTATTTATTTAATATATGCAAAGATCTGCTGCAAGCAATAAGTTAACTTGTGATGTTTCACACACCCACATGCAAGAGATAAAACGGCACAAGAAAAAGATGATTCATACATGTAATAACATAAAAAAACGGTCGCTCTAAATACGGAACCTTTTATTTTGACAAATTCCCAGATGTTTTATTTTTTTCTTTGCACCCAACTTCCTGTGCCGCACGCGATGCCTTGTGCTACATTGTTGCGGGGTGCTCCGTCTGCCCGTCCAAAATAGAAGCCATGCGTATTTTTCCAGAGGGCGACGGAGGCCCCCAGCCCTGCCATGTGGAAATTGACTTGAATGGAATCTAATCAGGACGGACGGACGGACAGATGGACAAAGACGCGCCGCATCTGGTGGAAACGGGGGGTAAGAAAAGATCCCGAATCCAGCAGAGGAGTGAAACGGTTCCATAAGATGATGCAAGAACCCTGAGAATTTTTCAGTGTAAACTCCGGTCTGATGCCTCAGACCCTGAGGGGAGGAGCCTGAACACACACTGCTGAACCCCCACCTGAGAACCCGTCTGGTCGTCTGGTGAACTGACTGACACAGTCAGTCGCTGCAGGTCTGCAACTGCATGGTGAGAGCCGTGGTACCTTCCAGGGGTACGTCAGGGTACCAGAGGCTCAGCCCTGAGCTGCTTTAAGAGTCTACGGAAGGATGTCAGAATCTGGAGAAGAGACACAAAAAGAGCTGGAGGAGCAGCGGCAGCAACCAGCACGCCGACTGCAGAGTTGCTGCGGGTCAGCGGAGGTCTGAGGGAGCTGCAGTCACGGCTGACGGCCTTCTCAGAATAGAACTTCGGCAGCGGAGAAGACATTTACCTGAGCTGACCCCGAAAGAGGGACGGACTGAACCACAGTCCAGTCTGCAGTGGTCAAAGGTCACCTTTAACAGATGAAAGAAATGAACAAAGGTTCATTTCAGGAAGGGGGAGGAGGTGTGATGTTCTTTGGTTTAGGTGTCCTCAGGTGAGGGCGGAGCTACCAGGATGTGTCTTTGAGCTGTTGCTCAAGAGTTCAGTCAGGAAGGGAAGGGACAACAAGTCACTTTGGAGAGAAAAAGTTGACACAAACTTTGTGTCTCCGGCCAAAAAATGTCCTGTGTTTCTGAGACATTAATGTTACTCAGCGAGTTTGAAGAGTAAACTGAGTCTTTGTATTCAACAACACATCAAAGGACAAAGACACAGACAAAAACGCAACATGCTAAGTCGGTGGTTCCATTTCCAGACAGGAACTTTTTCCTCACATAAACACAACCTCAGCTCATCCTTTGGCCAGCTCAGCTCCGGTTTGCTCAGGAGCATCCACAGCTGCGTGCGCTACCTGATGAGTGCAGCCTGTTGGACGTCAGTGTTGTTCACCATTAAAGAGGAATCACACACAAGCAAAGTAAAAATGCATTCAAGTCGCTTACAAGAACAGGTGCCTTGTGCAGGACAGAAACGAGCTCGCAGACAGACGGAAGCCCCCGAAGAATACTGACAAAGCCACCAAAACACAGTTTACCGGCTAAAACAAGAAACACAGGACGACAAAAAGTGAGACCGCTGGTTGCAGGTGCGGTTGGGGGCGGGGTGCAGAAGTGTGTTGGGGATGTGGCTTGGAATGAGAAAGGTACTCACGAATGGTTAAATCCATCACTTGAGACGCCAAGCAGAAGACAGGATGCTCATACATCTCTCTCTTTTTCCCTACAGAGAAAAAGGAGGGATACCGATGCATGCGAGAGGCCGGGGTCAAAGAGGAGAACAGAGACGGCTGCGCTTCCACCAACGCTGCATTCACACACACACACACACACTCCTCCCTCCTCTGGACATTCACACTCTCCTTCAGACTGGAAGGAGACGCAACTGACATGTTCATGTTTTCCAAATGAACACATTTTACAGGACAAAAGCTGGGAATCCCGCCCGTCTATGGATTAACTAGTCCTTCTGGCAAACACAGGAATCCTTTGATTTTCCGCAGCTCCACAAGCGCCTGGACCTGCACCAGATCCAGGTGCTAGTGGTCTACCTGAGGGCAGAACTTTAGGTTTACACATGAATGAAAACCAGCAGCAGAAATGGCTTCGCAGGCCCCGGATTGCTCTGATGTCTCCTAAAGACGGCTGAGCATGCAACGAGAGCAAAGTGGTTTCAGCGTTGCGCTGGGCCGGATGGGGGCCGGGCCACGTTGGGCCAGGCCGGGCCGGGCCGGGCTGGGCCATCTCATCAGGTCTGCTTCACTGGCTGTTTTCAGCAGAACAAGCAGAGGAGCAGAGGACCAAGGAAAGAGAGCGGAGAGCATGAAAGCCACCAAAGAGCGAGGTACAGGAAGCTGAAGGTCGAGTGTGTGTGTGTGTGTGTGTGTGTGTGTGTGTGTGTGTGTGGGGGGGGGGGGTGTTAGCCAGGAAGTGGAGGGACGAGGGAGGCAGGACTCGGCTGAAGCATGGAGCCAGAGCTGAATGCATTTTTACTTAGTGAACACTTGCTCCTAGAATACACGATGCACAACTTCGTTGCATGAACATCCTCCTCCTACACTCGTCGGTGAGCGCTGTTGAGTAGCAGATGCACCGCTGAGAGGTCACATGACCGACTGAATTAACCAGGAAGTTCAAAACAGAAGCCACCAGAGTCAGCAAAGGCCTACAGCGTTGCGTGACGAGTGTGGGAGCTGCGGGAATCCTGGAAACAGCGCAAACGTACCTTCCAGTTTGGCGTACTCTGACAGGCGCTGGTAGTTGACCAGAGCCGCCTGCTCCAGACACCGACGGATCACTGCCTTGACTTCCTCCTGTGTCACTGGGGTGACGATATCTCTCATCAGGACCTGAAACCAAAGAGAAGCTTAATGGTGAAGAGCCGACGCGGTGCTGTCAGACAGGGCACACTTACTCTCTCAAGCAGGGACAGAGTTGCTTTCAGGGCTCCTTCAGGCCGTCCGAAAGGGAAACAATACCTGTCGGAAAAAAAACAAAACAAAAACAAAAACAAAAAGCATCATGGCAACCGGCTCAGCACGGGGCTACGGCAGCTCGTCCTGCACCGAGGTTCCAACCTGAAGTGGGTGATCTGGTTCTCCAGGAGCACCCGGAGCCTCTCTTTGATCTCTTCAAAGCGCTCCTTCTCTTCCACGGTGACTGTGCCGATGCCGTCAGGCCTGAAAAACACCCGTTTTTGATCAGTACCATGATGTTCTGCACCCTGACGCCAAACTGCCGTCCTCCTCTCGGACTGGCTCGAGGGTTTTTGTGTGCCTCTGATTTTGACGGATTAAAGTGGTCAGGTGTCCAGTGCCCGCGTTCAGGCGACGCCAACTTACAGACGCATTCACAGAGCCTTTCCCAGGAATGCCCAGACTAACTCCAGCCCGCCCCACACAACGCAACCAAGCCCTGACGCACACGGGGGGGAGATTGGGGGGTCTAAATCCTGGCGTTGACCTTTCGGAGCAGACTTTCCTGCATTGCCAGCTGCATTTCCTGTCATGTGAACACTGGCTGTGTACAAAGGTCTAATTTTGAGAATGGTCATGGTCTGATTCTGTCTGAACCCAAGCAGCATTCACATCAGGAACCGGACCTGCTAAACTCGCTAGCTAACAAATGGTCCACCCAAAATTTGGGGATTTTAAGTAATAATGTGAAATAATGTGGCTGTTTCAGGAGCTGGATATTCTGATTGGTTGGATCCTGCTCTGTGTGTGTGTGTGTGTGTGTGTGTGTGTGTGGGTGTGCGTATGTGTGATGAGATGTGTTTATAGTTTTTGACATGGTTAGGTCTGGGACGAGTGTGAGCAGAGTGCATGTGACAGAAAAGGCGCTGGACTGGTGGCCATGACAGCATGATGAGGAGCAGGAGACATGACACTGTTCCTCTCTAACCCCCCAACACACACACACACGCGTGTGTGCACACACACACACACACACACGTTGACATGTCATTTCAGCAGACAGTTAGAAACTGTCTGCTGAACTCTCTTTAGCCCTCTGTGAATGTGTGTGTGCGTGTGTGCGGTTGTTTCTGTGCATGTATGTGTGTGTGGGTGTGCGTGCAGTTGTTTCTGTGCGTGTATGTGTGTGTGTGTGTGTGTGTGCGGTTGTTTCTGTGCTTGTTATATGTGTGTGGTTGTGTGTGTGCAGTTGTTTCTGTGTGTGTATATGTGTGTGTGTGTTAGGTGTGGTTGATGAGCCTCCTGCTGCTGTTGAAGATGGTGAAGATGATAAAGATGTTCATTTTTTAGGTCAGGGTTTGATATCATTAACACTTTTTTTCTTGTGCAGGTTGGTGCCTCTCCCTCCCTCCCTCACCTCACTCTCTGACCTCACTCTCTGACCTCATACCTGCACAGTGACCTCTGACCCCACCGCCTGGCTCAGTTTTAGTTCAGCATTTACACTCGAACTGATGCATTTACACTTATCGTATATCTGTCTGTTCCTCTCCTTTTTCTTACATTCTCTGCTTCTTTCTTCTCTTCTTCTTCTTCTCTCCTCCTTTACCCAGCTCTCCATTAGCAAGACCAAATGAGCCTGGTCCTGCTCAGGGTTTCTTTCCAGGCTGTAACAGTCACTCAACAGATAAAGTTGGACTGAACGATGATGAAGGTTTTTTTTTTACCTTTCAGTGCATGAGCCTTTGCAAACACAGGACCGTCACACGCCTGACCGACTGCTCGCCTGGAACATTTACGCTAAAATCATCCTCACCGCACATCAGGTGGAGATGGGCAGATATTTCTTATTCAGTCTAAAGCAAAGCGACGTCTGTTTGGATGAAAGTGGACTCTGACACGAGGCGGCGGCGGCGCTGAAACAGAATCCAAGTTGGTGCACGGACACCTTCAGGCCAGCAGCTATTAAGAGGTCAGTTTGTGTGTGTGTGTGTGTGTGTGTGTGTGTGCGTGTGCATGTTTTGGCCTGGATGAGGTGTGTGCACTGGGGCACACGCAGCGGTAGCGGCAGCAGCAGCGTCGGCAGAGATCTTCGGCCATCACACATGACAACCTGTCAGCCTGTCATGGCGTGACCCCCAGGCACGGCTGGCCCGGCAGAGCGGCTCTTTGTTTGACGTTTAGATCAGCGGGAATGTTATTTTAGGGACTAGAACGGAAGAAAAGCTCCACTTGGAGAGCAGCTTCACGTGCGTTCAGCGGGAGCCTTAAGAAGGATCCGATGTCCTCGGCGCTCCCTCAGTTTCAAGGCGACGCACCTTTCCTGTTCCAGCACTTATCCGGGCCCATCTGTCCATCCTGATCAGAAAAGGCCTCACTCAGCGTTTGTCAGGAGGGCAGAGGGAAACGTGGACAGATAGAGCGATGGGAAAGGGTGGGGGAGGCGGAGGGGAGGAGAGGCAGCCTTCCCTGACCTGCGCCCTCAGCGCCAGAGCGTCTCTCGTCTGTACTTGTTAGCCTTCATCTTCGGACCGTGATCTGGACAGATTACATGTCTGGAGACATCACAGCGCGTTAGACGACGGGGGAAAACTCTCCAAAATGGAGACCACGGCGGAGCGCCGGGCAGCCCGGGACACAGGGAATACCATCCATGGGAATGAGGCCGACGGGACAGAACCGGGACAGAACCAGTGGCCCCGTGACATATCAGGAAGAGTCACATGACATTCTTAAGCGATGGAGCTGAATTTAGTCCAGACCAAAAAAGCTTCACCAGGACAGCTTCACTGGAAGAGAAACTAGCCTGACTAACTTTAGCGGATCACGGACGGCTACGCTAGCCTTTCTTCAAAGGAGCGAAGAGGGGGAAACAAAAAAAATTCAACTTCAGAAAACACACACACACACACAGAGACCACTTACCTTCTGCTTTCAGGGAAAACTGGGCACCGAGGCTCTTTTCTCCTCATGAACTCAACGAGTTTGAGTTCATGCTTTGTGGTTTGAGAGGGGAGCTCGGGGGCGGGGAACAGGGCTCGCTGGAGTTCGGCCTCAGATAGAGGCCAGTGTAACAACTCACACACACGCTGACTGTGTATGTGAAGGTGTGTGTGTGTGTGTGTGTGTGTGTGTGTTTGGGGGGGAGTGGTCAGAAAAAGGTTAACGGGAAGGAAAAACGAAAACAAAGCAAACGTGAGCATCCAAACATGCAGAGTGAAAATAGGGAAGAGAAAGGCAGGTGGAGGAAGAACTTCAGACAGAGGAGGAGGTGGATCTGGAGGGGGAGGTTAAGGTAGAGGAGTGGGAACTGGAGGTGGAGGTGTGTGAACATGATCTACACCTCTGTTAAACAGGCCCATACCAACAACTGGAGTGAGGCGGCAGCGCTAGCACCCACCTGTTTCCATGGACGTGAGAGGCACAGAAAGCAAAGCTGTAATGGAGCAGGGTGGGGTCAATCATGGCGCCGTTCTCCGCCCTCTCCAGCAGATCGCTCAGGTAACACAAATGCCGGTGGCAGCCACGGACGCCGTAGCGAGCGCAGTACTCGTCTAAGACAAACACCTGGCCGGGACTGAACCAACCCTGCGGGCGGAGCACAAAACAAAGCGTCAGTAGCTGCTGATATTTGCCCAATCATAGGCCCCGCCCACAACATGACAACAGTGGCTTCCTCTGGAGAAACCAGATCAAAAGCTGCAGCAAGGCCGTCCTCACCAGGCAGGAGTAGGAGTCATTGAGCCTGTGGTCCAGAGTCAGCCGCTGGACCAGCTCGAAGAGCGAGCCGTGGTCAAAGTTACACGGGTTCGCCGAAATGAACTCGTCCATGCCGTGCTTCTGCGCCCGGTCAGCATCTGTGTACCCGTTTTTCCGTCCAATCAGGACACAGAGACACAGACAGACAGGCAGGAAATGTCAGAAAAGAGGAACCCACAACCTCTGGAAAAACACATCGCTCACACAACTGGTGAAACTGGTGGAACAGGTGGAAGCATGAGGCTCCACCAGTAGAGCAAAGCTGCATTAATTTCAAAATGTTACCAGAGAACTCGTAAATGTGAAGGAAACAGTTGCTGAATATGAATATGGGCACGCTCTGGGGTGGGAAGGGCAGGAGAACCAAGATATCAATGTGGCAACTTCACCACAAAATATGTCGGCAGCTACGTGCCATCAATCCTTGCTAACAGCTAGCGTCCTCGTCTCCTTCAAAAATCCAGAACATCGGAACTGGAATCACACCGGCAACAAAAGGGATTTATCTGCCAAAGTCCGAGGAAGGCGCCCCAGCTGTCAGTCAGCGAACAAAACAAAGAGCAGGATGCTGGAAGCTGACCGCGTCCCCTCAACAAGTCCCCCCAACCATGCCGCCCTACCCCCAAAATCTAAAAAGGTGACATTGCCGTGCCCCTTTGGTCTGTAGCTGGTGGCCTGTCAGGTCTGTTTGATGTGAGGGAGCGAGCGAGGAGGCGGGAGGCCTGGACAGTAACGAGCAGTGACACTAGGCACCCCCGCCCGTCCGGGCCGGGGAAGGATGACCCTGACAATGATTGATGACTGTTATTCATTTATAGATCTGAAAGGGGCCGTGGAGCGATCCCAGATGATCTGCGGGCGGATCCCCACACGGCCATGCTGGTTCTCAATTCACTTCCCAGAATCCACTGCTGTCACCTCTAAAGCCTTGGTGTCCTAAAGGTAAAGACAGCCTGCAGGTGTAACAGCGTGTTGCCAGCCTCTGGTGTCACCACCAAGAAGCGTCACCAGAGGGGAGACCGGAGCCACCACCGAACCAAACCGCTCACTGGCCCTCATTTATGAACCGCACGTACGGCCATTTTCACACAAGGCTCGGCATTTATCAATCTGGACGTGAGCGGACGAGCCGCTCAGATCTCACGTCAGGTCTGACATCGTGGACGGACGCAAGTTAGAGTCAGTGTCCATTCGTGGTGCAGCACAGCAACATCTTAAAAAATAAATAACGATTAAACAATCCTCAAACTGGTCATTTGGCACAGGCAGTCACATGTTCCGTACAGATTAAAACGTAAACAAATATCACCGAATAAAGTAAATATATCTGCTTTTTGCACTAACCTGATAAAATATAACCTGTTTTTTCCTGAGAAATTCTTGTTTGGTTTGTTTTTTGGTGTAATTATTTCTGTTTTTCGGACTTATGTTTTTTCTTTTTGTTTGTTTTTTTTTAAGCAATCTTGTCCTTTTTGTCGGAGTAAATGTTTTCTGTTTTTTAGTGGGAATTGACAGAATATCTAATAATTGGTGAAGCAGCAGCATCGTTTCAACATCGTTACTGTGTCAGGTCAGCAACACGTCTGTTCGTCAACAGCGACGCTGCTACCCGCAGCTGTCGTCGTTCTCCAGACAGCGTTTTTCTGGCTCCTTTAACACCAGATTCCATGCCTCCAAACAGCGCGTCCTTGTTTAACCTCCACCGAACCCTAACCCTAACCACTTTCAGCTTAAAAAAAGTTTTGTTTCTTTCTCAGGTTTCTCCTCTCAACGTTTGACTTCAGTGGGTGAAGCCTCTAAAACATGAATATTTAAGGGCGGAACATGTTAATGCAGATCTGCGCACGTTTCTACGCAAGATTGACAAATGAGGGCCTACATCTCAAGGTTAGATACTTAGTTTGGAATAAAGCGTCGCAGGTCTGACAAAAACAGCCTCATCTCCACGGCTGACCACACACCTTTCAGTCATTTACACATTTGCGAGGACCCCATTTTGATCTTTTAATGGTTTTATCTGAAAGACAAAACAGAGAGTTTTCACGTTTCCTTAGTGGGAAAAAAAAGCGTTTCGGGGTGCAAAACGGAAAGGTCTGGAAAACCTGGAAAGCTGTTAAATGACATGAAAGTACGCTGATGAGTAAACAACAGAAGGAAAGGTGTCGCCTGGATGCGTCCCCTTTGTTGCTCTGTCTTTATCCGGCTTGTGCTGAGGTGGGCCGGGCTGAGGAGGGCCGGGGTGAGACCAGCTCAGATGAGTCGCTCTTCCCTTCCAGGTGTGAACTGACGAGTGTCTATTTGGTAACATTGGCTGATTGCTGCATGATTTCATTGTGCAGCAGCCTCACTGTATTATTCATGTGCCGCCACATTTAACTTGGTAATTACCAGCTGTCGGGGCTCAGTGGGGCTTCAGCGCTCGTGATAAAAACAGCTCGTTTGCTACAACACGCGCAGGAAGCAGGGCTTCCTCTCCCCGGTTTTGTTGTTGTTGGTCTGCAACATCTCTCCATTTCACTCTGCTTTTACTCCTTCCTCCAGACCATTTTAAACATCACCGCTGTGATTACTGTGACCTCGTTCGAGCATCTCATGCCATATACGTCAGCGACTACGAACTCCCACCGTATGCTAGCACCCGCCACCTTTCTAAAGCCGAACCTTAACCCTGGACCCCAGGGTTAGAATTTTGACAAACTGTGATGCCAGACAGAGCAGAACAATATTTACAGACCGGGTTGTTGTGTTTGTCATACTTAGGGCTAGTGAAGAAAACATCCACCACAGGGTGCTGTTTAAGGTCCACCTGACCTTTATCCACCTTATCAAAGTTCATGGATAAGACTCACTCTGTATGAAATTTGTTTGTTGATGTCCTGCAGTGCCCAGAATAATTAACCTCTTCATATGAACGCAGAGAATTATTAGATATCCTGCGCTGCTCGTCACGGTGCATTATGGGACATTGAATCCACTATATAGCGAACACTGATCCTCATTTAACATCGAGACATCCTGCAAAATGGCCAGCTCAGTAATTAGTGCACTATTTAGGGAACAGAGAGCGATTTCAGACACAGCCAATTAATATACCAGCCATCCTTCTTTGTTTTATTTTAGTGGCTAACACTGCCCCTGTGGTTGCTAGTGGTACTGCAAAATTTGGTTAATATATATATACTGTATATATATATGTATATATATATATATATACATATATATAAACACGAGAACAGATGGGAAGAGCAAAGGTCGCAGAGAAAAGCTGTGGCAGAGCTTAACTGAACCTTTAAGCTGCCTGGTTGCCTTTAACTGAACAACAAACTGGTGAAGGTAGAGGGCAAAAGGAGAAGACGCAGCTCTGACCTCCGGTCATGAAACCGTTCCACGGAGGAGGCAATGTCGTCACTGCTAAAGATGACAGATAGTTCGACGCTCGGTCATGCATGTTCAAACACTGGAAAGTTATCAAAACTAGAGAGGAATGGATGAAAAAAGAGGAAAAGGAAAGAGAGGGCAGGAAAGACTTACCCATTATTCCAGCTACGAGATGGCGGGGTTCAAAAGAAGAAGAAAGAAAAGAAGAAAAAAACAGAGACATAAAGACACACGGCAAAGCCACCAAGACTCCAGCAGTCGTACAACAAACAGCGAAGCAGCCGCAGAAGAAGACCACCGACAACTGTTACCGTAGCGCTAGCTCACGGAAAACTGACCCTCTTCTGTCCTCAACCAAAGACAAACTCACAGAACTGAGAGATGGGCGCGTCCAGCTGTGGCGCCGTCCCGCCCCTGGAGTTCAGCTTCTGCACCTGTGTGGGAGGAACCGGCTTGTGCGACTGGCCGGTGGCTCGATACATGGCCTGCACCCACAGGATCCGGTCCTGCTCGTCGTCACTGGCAAAGATCACGGTGTCGCCCTCTTTCACGGCGTTGAAGAAGGTTCGACCGCCGTCCAGACCTGGTGAGGCGCACGTCACATTTCTTAGATTCGCATCTCAAAAACTTTGTGTGACTTCCATCTATTTGTCTGAAATCAGAAACAAGTCGCGTAGCTTCGGTTAACGACGGCTGTTTGGCGAGCAGCCGCGTGAGGGAAGGTCGCCCTTACCTGGTTGGGGGTCGGTGTAGTCCACGGTGTATCCATCCAGCTGGAGGAGCTCCACAGGCTCCGCCTTCTTTTCTCTGTAGCTGCACATGGCGAAGGTGTACTGACTCACCTGTAGACAGGGAGACAGATGTCAATTCCACCGGAGCGGCTTTAGGTCCAGTTAGTGTGTTTTTGATCCCAGTGTGTGTGTGTGTGTGTGTGTGTGTGTGTGTGTGTGTGTGTGTGTGTGAGGGGGATGTGTATGCATTCTCTGAAGTGGACCACTTCTGCTACCATAATCACAATATAATAAGTCAAAGTGGCGCCATAAGAAGGTTGGCATGAAGGCTGTTGCCGTGTCGATTTTCTCTCGCTTTCTTTGAACGGTCGGTGCCTGAGAGGAACACTAGCGTTACAAAAAGAACTTGGCTGCTCCGGTTTGTCCCGAGGCTGCTGGGTTCCTGTAGGTTCATCGTGTTCTGCAGGTAACTGCCAGAACATTTATAAGTACTGACCGCACGCTAGGCTAGCCTCAGAGTTAGCACCTCTGATCCCCGTCATGCAACCCCGGCCAAAGACGGCGACTGCGGTCCAGTGTTGGCAGCAGGAAGTGTAGTGACACTCCACAGCGAGCTGGAGTTCTCCTGCTGCTACTGTAGCTGCCAGTCATGGCAACCTGTCACCACAAATCACCAGGACTGGCCAATCCGCCGCAGCCGCCACCTCTGCCGCTGCAAGTGGCATCTCTCACTGGAGCGCACGTGTGTGTGCGTGTCTGTGTTTGTGACAAATAAGATTCCCCACAACAACACTGATGAGACCTGAGGCCAATCAAAGGATGGAGAGAACCAGCCTGGCTCTCCAGCGGTTCCCTGGCCTCCAGGACAGCATGATGGTAAATCAGAGTCTAAACTCCCGCTGCCCCCTCCCACCACCACCACCACCCCACACCCGTTAGAGCTGTCACTCAGACAGTAAGAGAGCGATGAAGATGATAAAGATGATCATGATGGTTGATCTGTGGATCCAGTCGGCAACACGATTGATAACCAATAACCAGTTATTGATCCCAACAAATTGGACTTGAAAGCTCGGATCAGGTTTAGAGCTGCCTCAGACTGGTCGATTGATTGGTTGATTAACCGACTGACTGGTTGACTATTTTCCTCCATCCTCTCTCAGGAGCCGGTTGTTCTCCACCTCCAACAGCCTGAACAACCATCGTTTGAAGCTGTTGACGAGTGTCAAGCTGAAATCTGAGAGGCGCCTGGGCGACACCAGCCTGTTTTCGGTAGATTTTTTTTGCTTTTCTAGCCTGCAAACCTGACTTTTGAAGGTTTTGAATCTCTTTAATT
The DNA here is from genome assembly GCA_015343265.1 of Pao palembangensis. Taxonomy (NCBI): domain Eukaryota; kingdom Metazoa; phylum Chordata; class Actinopteri; order Tetraodontiformes; family Tetraodontidae; genus Pao; species Pao palembangensis. Next base: position 13,143,510 of record CM027087.1, on the reverse strand, counting down.
CCATCATCTTCTCATGCAGAGGTGTAAATGATTAGCTGGAACGTCGGCAGAGAACCTACTCCATGGGATCAGCTTTCGATTTTCATTTAAAATGACTGCGGTGGGTATTTTTAATCATCTCAGTCTTGTAAAAGATCAACAGATTACCCATCAGGAAACATAATCTGGTCCGAAATAATGAAGCGACGTTTTGAAAAACAGAGGAAATAATCCAGAAAGGTGGAAATAAATGCAGACAAATCAGCCTGACGTGAAGATGAGGACGGTCGTGAGATTAAAGCGAGGATTAATCTGCTCTGGATCTGAGCGGAGGGGTGAGTCAGGCCGAGAAGAGGAGGTTATTTTAGGACGGAGGGGAAGAGCGGAGGATGCGGAAGGAGCAGCGGTAAATGACAATGAAGCTGGGACGAGGTTGGCATGTGGTTGGACTGGGACAGGGGGCGGAGCTTGTCGCGCTGCGCGGCGGCTGGTGTGTGGCGTTAATGGCGGCTGGTCAGGTGTCACGTCATCGCTCCAACTGTGTGGTGACATGATGTGAGTAGGAAACCACGAGTGCAGTGTGAAAAATTTCATGCTAACGCTTGAGACGCTTCAGCTGGAGGGGGCGGGGCATCACCCAGACCCTAACCCTGACCCTAACCCTAAACCAACAAACCCCAACCTTAGAACCAAGAATGAATGAGCATTTTGGTACTCAGTATGTAGCAAGGACAAGAACACACACACACACACACACACAAACACACTCTCTCTCACACACGTGTGTGTGCGCGTGCAGCGTCCTGGGCAGAGTTTGTCACTTGCTGTATCTGTAGCTGGGAGCTGTGGGGCCTGAAGTTGGCGCTGCTCTGGTTTGTGTAGCTGCGAGTGTTGGTCCAGCCGGTGTTCACTCCACTTTGTCAATCTGCTGTCAACTTGTAGCTCTGAGACATTTCCTCTGCAACAGACCAGAGACAGGCCACCGCCGCCGCCGCCGCCGCCGCCACCCCTCCTGCTGCTGCCCCCCTCCCAATGTGAAGCCACCAGGAAATGGCTGCTACCCGCACCCTCCTCCACACACACACACACACACACACACACACACACACACACACACATACACATACACACGCGCCCCAACACCACCATCTCCTGACAAAAGCCTGCTTGGTGCCTCCATCATTCTTCTGATGGCCGAGAGGAGACAGCTTGGACTCATCTCTCTCTCTCTCTCTCTCTCTCTCTCTCTTTCTTTCTCCCTCTCTCCAGTCAGAAACTGGTGGAAATATTTAAACCATTAAGCTGAACTGGGTTGTCCACTTGGTTCGTCAATCTTTTCAGTCGGTCTTCTTTTAAAAGAAGATCAAGAATTTAAAAAGTAAACATACATGATTACTTGTAATCAAGGGAGATAATTAGCACGACCACTCAGCTGCAGGTCTAAAGGGATGAATGACTAGTTCTACTGGGACAGAAAGGATGAATGACTGGTTCTACTGGGACGGAGGGCTATTTGTTAATTTAGTTCCAACATTATTTTAGGTGAAATTTTTGGTGTAAAATGATTTTTTTTTGTTCAATTTGAGCTTTTGTCTAAAAATAAAACCAAATATTTCTGCTCAGGTTGTCCAATTTTTTATTTTTTATTCATTAATCTCTCTTTGACAATCTTCAAATAAATGAAATTGATAAAAAAAGGTTAAAGATTTTCATCCCTCATAAGAATAAAATGTGAATATTAGTTTGTGTTACTGAAAAAAATCATTTTATAATTAATTATTATAATGATTCTAATTGTATATTAAATATTAAATTATAGTCATTTCTTGTAATTTACATTTAATGTTAGCGGCATTTCTTATGCATTTTTTATAAATCTATTTACAAAAACATGATGGATTTTTAAATTAAATTTCCACAAGAAAGAACACAAGAAGTGGAGCGAGTGGAAATCTTCAACAATGATCAAATTAATTTGGTTTGTGAATTAACATGAAGGTCACTGAAGGCCTTGGGAGCGCCAAGCACACTGTAAAACCATCATGTTTCAAGTTCGCATACCTGAACGAGCACAAAGAATCTTCTCTTCCACCGTTTCCACACGTTTTTGCCGATGGCCCAAAGATATCTGCCAGAAAAAGCAAGACAAGAAGAAACAGTGATTAAAAAAGAGAAACAGGCCAAGCAGAGCGCCAGGACACCGTGTCTACTGACCTCTGCTGGCCACAGACAGCACTGCACACAAACCCCAAGGAAAGGGGTGGGGACCCTTTGACAACAATGTAGTGTACGCACTACATATATATATATATATATATATATATATATATATATATATATATATATATATATATATACAGTATATATACTGTATATGGATACTGTAGATGCTTTTAAAAAACTTTTAAAGATTCATCTTTTTAACAAAGCGTCAGTGCTGCTGAGACAAACTTTTACTTCATTGTATATTTGTATTTTTATTTGTATTTTTGTTATCCCTGTTTTAGTTCTTACTTGTTTTTAACTTGTTTTATTATATATATTATTTATTATATTATATTTTACTTTTTTTTTTACTATATTTTTTAGAGAGAGAGAGACGAGGTGAGCTGTTGCAACTTGTAGATGGTCCAAGTGGGTCTGGGGTCTGGGTCCTCTGTGTTTGTCCCAGCAGCAGAAGTGAGTAGGAGACCGAGAGCTGTCAGCCGGTGTCCCGACCCTGTCTACCTCTCCGGTGTTCGTATTAACCGTGGGCTCCGCCGTGCAGGATCACAATTGTAGTAGCACTCGTAGTTGGTTTTTAACATGTCAAATATAGCATACATTTTTGGGAGCTTGGCTATATTATATATTTTTCAACTGTTCCTGGTGCTTTTGAACACAACTACTGTATTTTCGTTTCATTTTAATATCCTCCGCTCTGCTGCTTCCAATTATTTGACGTGCTGCTAGGTACCAGTGCAGAGCGGCTCCAACACCACCGCGCAGCTGATTCGTTTCCATTGAAGTCAGTGCATTAAAGCACACCGGCTGCGTGCCCCGCTCGCCCTCCGACAAAATACGAATCACTTCTATTTTGGTCGGATGCCGGAGCACGCCCAACAATCTAGCACAATCCATCCTTAGACAGGAAATTGGATGGGAAGAGAAAATAAGACATGCGCTGGGGGGCCCCTCGCACTGCTTGCTACCCTACGCCACTGTATATAACATAACAGTTTAGAGACAGAGACTGGAATTGTTAAGATTTCAGACCTTTTTTTCTTTTTTTCCTCCACTTTTATATTAAATTTTGTAAAAAAATTCTCTTTCTTTTTTTTTTTTTTTTTTGAAGGACGTGATAAATGCACATCAGAGGTTAAGAGGATACGCTCGCAGAGCTGGTTGCTCGCTAGCACCTATCCTGTTGTAGATCTGAGCGACAGTCTGCCGCCTGTTGACTGACTGATTCAGAGGCCGACTTGTCACTCAAAAGTGGGCTGCCAGGTTGTGATGTTACCACAGTTACTAACAGGTACAGCAGCTCCAGCAACTTTTGGGATTTTCCTGCTATGATCAATAAGACCGTTTACACACGCGCGCGCACACTCACACAAACCAACTGCGTCACAAAATCCAAGTAGTAACACGCAATGACCACAAGAGGGAGGCAGAATTCCAGTTTTACCATTTCAGAGCTGGTGAAAAATGCTTTCAGGGTTATCTGAATATTTCATCCATTATTTCTTCCGGCCGCGGGGCTAGCAGCTTCAACAGGGGCGGAGGCCCAACAACTCCTCTCTCCAGACACGTCCACCAGCTCCTTCGGTGGAATCCCAGGTTCTTAGCAGGCCAGCTGAGATAAGATCTCTCCAGTGTGTCCCCGGGTCCCCTCCCTGGTGGCCATGCCCTTAATGCCTCCCCAAAACTAAACATCCCTCTCTCTGGATTTACTGAGGTCATCAGCATGATCACAGAAACTTACCCACAATGCTTCATGTTCTGAGGTTTGTCCATGCGAATGGCCAGTTTGATCTTCAGATCATCTGGACAACCTTTGGAAACAGTCATCTTGTGAAGCTCAGACTGCTTCGGGCTGTTGGGAGTCGGATGGAGCACCACCTAGAGGTAGAACACTGAACATTAAACCGAGGATTTGTGCGTTCCACCGTGTGTCTGTCTGATGTTCTGAGACTATGTTCTAGGTCATTAGCAACTGCGTGATACACAAATATCAATCAACAATCATAAAAGTAGTTTCTTTCTCTTTATTTCAACAGCAGGGGAGGTGTGATCATGCCGTCAGCCCCGCCCAACGCAGCGAAGCAGCCATCCTTACCTTCCCCAGCTCCTTATCTTCCAGAGCTAAAACACCTGTACTCTCAGTGAACAGCTTCACCTTGACAGCAGGTAACGGCTGGGTGGTGGTGAAGTCCCCCTGTGTGCCCCACCTGATGGGGAGACAGAGAGGGATCTTTCATCTGTCTCCAGAACTGAGAGGAGCTCACTCTGCGCTGCACTGAACAGATTGGTTTTCTTGATTTGTTTTTTTTTTTTTTTTTTTCACACAGGAGCAAACAACAACTCTTCACGACAACCTCACAGTGATGAACAGTCGTGAATGTTACTGTACACGGGTTTGGAGGCTTCCGCCTGGTCCGTCTGCAGCTTGTGCCCCCCCTCCACCTCCATGGTGCAGTAAACGATCCTATTTGGAGCCAAAGACTTCAATCCCTGAACCTCCACGATCACCACCTGACAAACACAACGCAAACAGGAACATCAGAATCACTGGTCAGTAGAGAACAGCTCCCCCTGCTGGACATCAATGAAAGCAGACCCCAAAGGATGAAATAGAAATGAGCATTTTTTTTTTATTATTTATTTCTGGTTTTATCTTTACAAGTGTGTGAAACACCTGTGAACGTTAGTGAATGCTGTGGTATTCACACGAGCAAGCTTGAATATTTTATGACTAATTTTATGGCTAAACTGTGGGCTGCTACGCTAAAGAAAACAGCGATTGTCACCTCACCCACACAAAAATGTTTCACCAGAGATCTTAAAAAGTGAGACGCACACAGAGATCCTTTATTTCACCTCCTTTTCAACACAGAAGCCGAGCTGCCCATCATCAAAATAAGGGGAAGCCTGTTCTGTCAGTCAGAAGGCAGATCTTTCCTCCAGCTAGCAGCTGCTGACACAGATCCTGAGACAGAGACGCTGTGGGCCGAGAAGAAAGCACTCAGGATGATGCCTTAGCTAAAGCTAGCTGCTGGAGACGTCAGCTGTTCTACCACCAATAAAATGTTCCTTCAATGTGACAACCAGTCAGCTTGTTCCAGCTAACATACACCAAAAGACGGATGTTGACGGAGCAGCGCCTACAGCGTGATGGGAGTCACTGACATTGGCCGTCTCATTTCTGAAGAGCGCCCGAACGCTCCCCAGGGTCGGACTCCCTCCGACTGAGACCTCCTCTTCATTACAAACCTTTCTGTTCATTTTGAATCAGCCTGGAGCTAATGAGGAAGATGTTGGGATGAAAAAAAGAAAAGTTCCTTTGGTCACGTGACTCATCTTCAGGTCCAACGAGCGGTTCAGTCAACCTAGATGTTCTCTCCTGCGCTCTGGTCTTTAATTACTCTACTGGCGAAATACACACATTTGGACCCACATTCGGTGTGTCAGTGTCAAACACACATGAGGAAAAGGCGGAAATGAGCCCTCCTACCTCCAAGGAGAAGGACAGCACCACGTCTGACTTGGACAGCGTGTTCTCGTCCTCCTGGCCCATGTCCATGATGGAGGTGTTGTGGCCTCGTTTCAGCTTCTGCAGCTTGAACTCTCCTCCCTTGGACACGGGCATGCTCTCCAGGTTCGCCATCAGAAGGTTGACGGATGAGCGCAGCTCCTCCACGTACATGGCCTCCATCTCCCTTGACGTAAACCTGGGAAACCTTCCCCCGTGCTGATCAGAAGAGCAAATTTCAGATTCACGACAACTCTTCTAAGCCAAAGCCCGTGAAGCTTACCCGTGCGATCTGGTCGGCCATCTGCAGTCGTCCGTCCAGCTCTCTCCTGATCTGGGCCGCCTGCTCGTCGGGGTTGTCCAGCTGTAGAAAGCAGACGCATTTTACATTCAGAGCAGGGACACGTTCAGAAAGGAGTTCAGAAAAGTACAGAAAATTCCCTCAAAGGGGTGTAACGATCCACATCCTGGAAATCCTGATATCTGAGAACATCTAGAGCAGGGGTATTCAATTAAAAGTCACTGAGGTCCAATTATTAACATTTCCGATACGAAGTCGAGATCATAGTCTTTCCCTATGTCCACATTTTTTCACAGTGCACAATTAGCTCTTTTACCATATATAAAAGTAGCCCAGGCAAATACATTTAAGGTCTTTTATTTTAGATTAAAAAAACAAAAACCCCAAAATGAAATAAATTTTTAAAAAAAGTGCAAACAGAGTAAAATAACCCTTTTTTCTCTCCTTAATTAAAGCGGTCCCAGCCTAAAAAATTGAAGGCCAACACTTCTTATTGTCTTGCTGCAAATATTGTGATTATGTTGAAGATTGCTGTTGTAGCTAGTGAATTTCCCATGCCTGACATAAATAAAGTATTTCTATTCTATTCTATTCAAGTAAAAATGTCAACATTTTCAGAAAATAAATAAAAGGTGGCTCTTTTAGGGAAAAAAAATAGGTGCATATACAGCATTGACTAAACATTTTTCTCTTATTTTTTTCTTAAATTAATAAAATCTCAGCCTAAAAAAAATGAAGGCCTACACTTCAAGTAATCGTATCTCTGTGAAAAATCTGACATACACCAAAAGCTGGGCATTATCAGTGACATCTGTAGACTAGTCAGTGGCCAAAGATAGGCAGAGTGCACTCTGAATCTCTCTTTATTCTCTCTGTCCTGTCTCCCTCTTTTATTCCTCCTTTACCCAGCCAACTTTCAGCAGGATGGTTCCCCCTTGTAAGCCTGGTCCTGCTCAAGGTTTCTTCCTGTTAAAAGGGAGTTTTTCCTTGCCACTGTGCTTACCTGGGGGTTCAGGCTCTGGGTTTCTACCTCTGTAAAGCACTTAGAGACAATTTTATTGTAAAAGGTGCTATATAAATAAAATTGAATTGAATTGAATTGAATAGCTGCATCAATCTGTGCCAGTACATCATCTGCTAATATTTCTGATTTTCTGGTTGCTGTTGAAGCTGACATCAGGATATGTTTGATTTTTTCACACATCTCGTCTTTTTGTTTTCCCTCAAATAATGTCTCAACAACAGCGTGTAAGCTCTCCCTCACAACTGTCACATCACTTAAAGTTTTTTTGATATTGCCCCAAAATCCACGATAGCTTTAGTGAACATTCATTTGGACTTCGCTGGGCTGTAAATGTATGCGCGATGAGTCTGGTAGATCTGTCATACTGGGCTTGCAGCTGGGTTATTTTGGGTGCCCTCAGCTCGGACTTCAGGGGATAACTTTGCTTTGTTTCATAGCGGTGCTTCATTGCCACTTTTAATTAACGCCACGTTTTCGGAGCATATGAGGCACACTAATTTGAACTGCCTGACGGAAGAATGAACATACATTTCTCCGTCCACTCATCTTTAAAACAGCGGTTTTCCTCATCAACCTTCCTTCTTCTGGAGCAAGCCACGCGTGGGCAAACTGGCAGCGAACTGCAGCACTTCCGTGGTGCGCTGGTAAACAAACGATTTGATTGGCTCGACTGAGTGGAGCTATTGTCGTATTAATTGGAGTAGCAGCGCCCGCTGTCTATAGCCGCAACCACCGGGAAAATGCTCCATTAAAAATCTGGGGTTTTTTTCAGATTTATCAGAGAATGGTCACGGGTCCAGACAGGTCTGCCATTTGGTGATGCCTGATCTACAGAGACGAGGAGGTAAGGTGAGATGAGGTGAGGAGGGGAGGAGAAAGGAGGGGTTGGTGATGCTAAAGGCTAGCTGCTCCTGTTTTAACTGTTAGCATTAGCTTAGCTATCATCATGACAGGAGCTACAGATTCACTGACTCTACACTCTCTCAGAGGAAGGTTTTCATCTTCATCTTAAAGCTGTGAGGGAGTCATCCTCCTGGACCTTGACAGGGAGCTGGTTCCACAGCAGGGGGACTGATAGCTAAAGGTTCCGCCGTCCATCCTACTGGTAAAGCTCCTTCTGGAACCTGCAGTAGACCAGCTCCTAGACTGGAGCATCTACTGGGAGGATCTGCTGTTGTCAGATTCTCCAGATGTGATGGAGCTGGACCTTTGAGGAGGATCTTGTCAGGATTTTGAAAGATATTTTATTTATATATATATATATATATATATATATATATATGTATGTATATTTATGACTAAGACTGGAAACAGAAACACTGCACTGTCAATTCTCTGTTAAAATTTTATATCAACAAGTTAGAAACAACAACAAAAAAATGGGACAAAAGTAATTTTATGACCATTACAGAGATGTCTCTATTTAATCCGAATCATCAGCGAGCCAGACCTTCTCGACTGAGCAACTCCAATCAGAGTTTCTGCGTCAGTAAACAACACCGAACCCAGTCCTGTTGTCATGGATACCACTCCACAGAAAATGATCAGAAACAATTCATGATACTGCATCCTGGATCACAAAAAAACCCCAAACCTGTTGACAGGAACTAACTCCAGTCTCCATTCAAATTTAGAGGTTAAAATGTTGTCATAAACACATTAGACATGAAGAGCACGTCTGCGGGGGTGACACGATGGCCGGTGGTGGCACGGGATTACACCGAGTACAAGAGATAAAAATATACTGCTGTGTCTGCGGCCTGTAGGGGGAGCTGTTCACAGGAAACGACATGCAAAAATGTTTTTACATTGAGAAAAGGAAAGGAAAGGAGACGCATTGTTCAGGAACAACCCTTCCGTGACCTTACTGAGTGGATGTAAACAGCGGTCAGACCAGATTAACGCATCACCGCGGGAAAAAGCTGCACAAACATCTCTGCTGCCCTAGCATCAAGCTGTGCTAACCAAATATAGCGGCATGGCTACACCGCAGGTACATCAGAACAGTTCACATCAGCTCGGTCGAGAACGAGAACCGTTCAGCTAGGTTCGTGTTCTCTGGCTGTTCCCCAGACCTCATCCGAGCTGTTGTCTGATTGGTCATAAATCTGAAGTGGGTGTGGTTAATGCGGAATACGGAAATGTCACGGAAAGTTTAAGGAAACAGCTGGCAGAGGCGACGAGGAGATACAACCGTCTGTATCATGCATCATAAACGGCTGGAAAAGGCACACAAATGGTTATAAATCCACGGAAGTCGGTTGACTGAATGTTGTAGACAGAGAACAGCGCCGCTGGTAAAAGGCGTGTACACATAAAGCGCGTGCGTGCTGTAGGAGGAGCGGCCTGCTGCAACACTTCAACTACTTTGTAAGCAATAATAAACTTTGTTCCTGTTTTTTTTACTTTGAGAGGAAAAAAAATGGCCTCTTGTGAGTCTGGAACAACCTTTTGAGTTCTGGGAGCAACGACAGACAAATGACTTTAAAGCCTTTACCGAAAAATGGCAAAATAAGCACACCTGGAAGTGGTAACAGGTGGGGAACCACACCTGAAAACCCCGCGGAGGAGTCCTCAACCCCTCCTCCCTTATCAGCCCCCACTGGAGGCCACCTCCTCCGGATGGACTTATCGGATCCAAACCCCAGATGTGATTAAAAGCAAAGCAATCACTCGCCTCTAATTCAGATAAGCAGACGAGGGTTGGCATGGCGAGGGACGAGGAGGGAGGGGCACCGCTGCCTGCTGTGTACGGTTGTCTTAGCAACCAAATCCAGGACGATACCGGCCGTCGGGGGAGCGTTTGTGTTTGAGCTCAGATAAATACAAGGAATGAGACACTGACGTCTTCTCAGTGGGGCTAAGCGGAAAACTGCCCTCCCAAAATGAATAAAAACAATAAGAGAAAGAGAAACGCAACGCTGAGTGGATGACAGAGATGCTTCACCAGGGTGGTACCTCCAGGACTTTGTGGCTCACTGGAGCTCTGATGGCTTCACACCCATCTGATAAAAGGCAAAGAGCACCCACTCTCTTCTTCCCTTCACTGCACATCCGCTGGGAAGTCCTGCAATCTGATTTATCTCTGCTCCCCAGCCGTCATTACTGCCGACGGCGCATTCATCAAAAGGGATCTGGCTGCCCTTTAGACGATGCGTTTGTGGCTGCGAGATGCTCACATTCAAACATAAAAACATCCAGGGAACATTTGCTTCCATTTACTCACACCTATAGGATAGATGAAGTCAAACGATACAGATGAAAACGTCCACGAAAACCACAGGCTGAATTGTCACCCAAACAAAATAACTCATAAATAGTGTAAATATTTTTCTCATAATCCATACTCATCCCATAATGAAGCCTCACGAGACGCTAAACCCTCCAATAAAACTCTGACTCTGAGAATCACTTTCCAAAACCTCTGCTGAGTCGGCTTTTCAAAATAAAGTGCGGCAGCACGTGACCTACACGTGCGCTGCGTCATTTTAGCCAACACAATGTGACGGTGTTCATTTCTGATACCCTCATCGTCACCTGATCCGCATCACCCAGCCTCCATACGTGACGCTGCTTTGGCGAGCTCCTCTGCTACTGTCGCCACCTTATGGTGAGGATGAAGCACTGCAATACAACAGGTGACGCCAACATTTCAAATTGTGTTTCTGGTTGAAGGATTTCATCTCTGAATGCAGCTCTGTTATCATCCCTGAATTACCACCTAAAGTTCTTCGCTTTGGATCTGAGCTGCTGAGGATAATGAGCCGTTATTAATCACGAACCGCCCTTTACACGGGGAGCAGACGCCTTGTTGACTGTGGAACGGCTGGATTTTAATGAGCAGTTGTTAACCAACGGGCTAAAGCTCACACGCTGAGAAGCTAATGTTGATTCCCACCGACACCGCAAACTGGAAAACAAACAGCTCATTTAGTGGAAATGTCTTTGTTCCTGTAATGCAGGGGCTGCACTTCCTGTCTGCCTCCCTCCCATCACAGCAGCTGATTTGGAACAACCACTGCAGGAGGGCCCAGTCCTTCTTTCCAATCACCTTAAACCTCCATGAATACACTGGTTTTAGCTCCAGTGATGAACTTGCAGAGATAATTATCTGTAAGCTGCGTTCAAGGCGGAAACATTAGCAGCCCGACTCAGTTCAGTGGGAGTTTTGGTGTGGACGGATAGCAACAGACATCCCGGCTGTTGAAAGGTTCAGACAGCAACGTGAGCGCCGCTGCATCAGCTCTGCTCTGTTGTTAGCTCAGGTCAGGTCACTCTGATAGCATTTAGAAGGTCGATGTGGACCAAACAGCGTTTAAAAGACCGCCGACATCGAGAACACGTCATCGAGAAGAGATTTAAAAAACGAAGACAATTACTGGACAATTGAGGGACAAATTGGGACAAACAAAAAGGACTGGGAGTGGTTTTATCAGTTGGGCCAGCGAGCAGCAGGAGGGGGAGTGGCCTCGACTGGGCCACGGCGTTGCTGGAAACTAGCCAGACGGTCAGACTTCTGTGACTTTCAGCATGTTTGATGGTAATCATTCGATTCACTTTAAACAAACATATTACTATATTGAGAAAGTAACGCTGTTGTTTCCCGTATACAGACAAAACCTTGGCTAGTTAGCCACCAGCGCTAACTCCGTCCCCAGCTCGTGCTGGAGACGTCTCCGTGTCCGCTACAGTCGGCTTTGTGTCCACATGCATTGTGATGTGGACACGCCGGTTAACTGACCTGGCAAGCGTTATACAGGAGCTGGTGCTCAAATTTCTTGACGCCGAGGATCTGCTGGAACATTTCGTACAGCTGGTCCTTGCTGAGGATGAGCTCGGAGGCGGCGCTCGCCGTCATCCTCTGCTGGTGCTTCCGGGGGTCTTCTTCCTCGCCACGGTAGATGGTGTCAAACTTGGCCATCCAGGAGCTCAGAACCGTCTCTTTGCTGAGGCCGTCGATCTCCGGCAGGCTGCGGACCCGCTTCTCAATGTGCTTCTTGAAAACCTCCCGAGAGTCGTTGGACGAGCAGCCGCCGCTCTGCACCATCCGGCACACACGGTCACTTTTCAGGAAGACCTGTTTGGGTGTGAACAAGAGGTGTTCCAACGTGAGAAAGAGCAACACCTCAAATATTAAAAATGACACCTTCGTCTGCAGAACCAATAACTTCAGAAAACTTAGAAGGCGGTGCTTCTTTTTTGTTGTCCTGGTTAGCGGAGGGGACAAACTGTACTTTCAAATCAAAAGGTTGTCACATATGCATTGGACAGAGAATTTTGGACCGGCCCGGTTTCACCCCTGCTGGCCGTGCCGTTGAACACCCAGGGCCAAGTTCGGCTTTTCTTTTCCCAATCGGCTTCTGTCATCGTTAGCCTGAAGCTAATAGCGTCGAATTTTAACTACTGGGAAAACCAGCACCTGCAGCGTCATCTGGGAAATATCAGGCTGTTCAGCAGCCACTTCTGAGGGACACACGAGGACTGGGTCTGTCCTCCTCTGGGACTGAGACCTACAGGCGGCATCTGAGGAGCTGACAAAGACAACGATGGCACGACTTTCATATTCATTAAAAGAGAACTCCAGCCCACATTTTGGTTCATTTTTATAGTCCTTTATACACAATAAAAACTTATTTCTACAAAATTAACATTTATTTCATGAGAGAATTGAGCGCGGCAAATGCGTTGTCTTTTTTCCGCTTTCAAGACGCTGTCAGTGTTGCGTCACGTCTTACCCCGGGATGGGGTGCGTCCCCGTCCGTCTGTCCGTCCAGATTTCTGCCGTCCGGCCGTTTCTACCCGATGCGTCTGGATGGACGGAGAACGCCGCAACAGTCTAGCACAATCCACCGCGTGCCGGACAGGAAGCCGGGTGCGAAGAGAAAAATAGATGGTCCCGTATTTAGAGCGCTCTTTTTCAACAGGGCGCTGAAAACGAAACCACGTACGACCACGCGATATAATCACTTTGTAATTTTTGAAACCAGCCACAGAAGAAGACGCTCTTTGTTCCTAGAGGAGTAAAATTTCCCCTTTCTTCGGATTTTAGTGACTCTACCATGAGTAATTCTATTAATTTTTCCTAAAATGTGTAATAAATCAATTATTTACTGTAAATTCTGGTTATTTCTGTTATTTATTTAATATATTCGAAGATCTGCTGCAAACAATAAGTTAACTTGTGATGTTTCACACACCCACATGCAAGAGATAAAACGGCACAAAAAGAGATGATTCATACATGTAATGACGTAAAAAAAACAATCGCTCTAAATACAAGACCCTTTATTTTGACAAATTCCCGGATGTTTTCTTTTTTCTTCACACCCGACGCCTTGTGCTACATTGTTGCGGCGTGCTCCGTCCGTCCAAAATAGAAAGTGCGTATTTTTCCAGAGGGCGACGGAGGCCCCCAGCCCTGCCGTGGACGGAGCCGCAGCCAGTGGAAACTGACGCATTGACTTGAATGGAATCTAATCAGGACGGACGGAGACGCACCACATCCGGTGGAAACGGGGGGGTCCCGGCGACAACAGCGGCGGACGGAGGAAATGTTGGTGCGCTGTCGGATGCGGAATCACTTGACATTTGCGGAGCATTCAAACCAGCTGTTGGATGATGCCTTTGAAGTTTTCCCAACTGTTTTGAGCCGGAACACGACCGGGACAGGGTTGCTGAGGTGGGAAATGAAGGGCAGCCCGATGAGTCAGACTTACTGTGTTTTCCGCTACTTTTTTTCACACGCTTTGAAGCCTGCGCTCTATACACCGATGCGGCTTATCTATGGATTTTTCTTGGCTAACGGCCTTCAGGGGGGCGTTCTAACAGGAATCGCAAAAGCGAGACAGACGGAAAAGGCGCCGCGAAGAAGACGCTACTTTTAGGCGTAACTTTTAACAAACATGTTGTGTGTCGTGCGCACACCTTTGCATATGGAACAGCTCTTAAGTTGAACGCAATCGATCTGGCTATCCAGGAAAGAAATAGAGCTTCTGCACGTAGGCTTGGTGATAATGAATCAACGGTGAGACGTTGGAGACGGCAGCGTGAAGACAAAAAGACAACGAGGTTTAAACCCTGAGGTTTAAAACGTTCTTGAGGACTGGGTGAACACACAGAGAGCAGACGGCTGAGGTGTATCCACAGTGCAAGATCCGACTGAAATGGCATGGAAGCGAGAACGCGAAGGTGTGTGACGGCTGTTCACCTCCGACACTGAGGAAGAGGACTTGAGTGGTTTCAGTGCACAGGAGGAAGAGGAATAATGCATCGATGACTTTTCTATTTTGTGTAATCAGCCGTTTTACTGCCATGTTACAGGCACCGTTTGGAAACAATCAGTTAAGGTTTATAAATAAAGTCTTACAAAATACTTCTGTGTACATATCTCATTTTTCAAAGTGGACATATGCAGCTTAAAGGCCGGTGCGGCCTACGTATGGAAAAATACCTTTTTCTTTTTAAATTTAGTGGGTGCGGCTTATATTCAGGTGCGCTCTATAGTCCGGAAATTACGGTAGATATATGCTGAGCATTTTGCCAAGAAAACAGCCTTTTCTTCTGCGGAATATATCTGGACGTGTCTTTAAGGTAAAGCTAAAGCTACAGGTCTCAATCAGCACGCAAGCTGCTAACTGTTCGTACTGTTGTCCCTCCTCAGTAGGGCTGCCAACCGGAATCTTCCCGTATTTGGACACCAAAAGATGTTTTCCTTATTCAACTGATAAGCGCCGCACTTTCTTGGGTACTTTTGAAAATTCCACACAGGCAGTTGCGCCTGTCGCTGCTGACAAGTTTCTCATTGACCAATAAGACACCTTAACGTTGGTGCCTCACCATTGCTAATGTACTGTTGTTGTTACAATTGAAAGTGCTAAAAACTGGGGTTTGGGACTGCGGTTTTCCTTTAACACAGCGTGGAGGTCACGTCTGGTCACGCTCAGCCGCCTGTTGTCCATCACTCCACACGTGGGTCAGCGGAATACTCGGTCTCATAGACATCTGTGATTAAAACGGTGCCCACGGCGCTGGGCCAGCGCTCGTCATCCATCAGAGTGGATGACGAGTGGACGACGAATGAAACAACGAATGAAACAATTAAGTTCCGGATGTTTCTTGTCCAAACCCAGGTCGAGCACCTGCGTTAAAACAACGCGCGCCACATTTATGGTAAACTTACATCATAGTAGCTTTGGACTGCGTTGATAAAAGCCTCATCGGCCACGATCTGCGTTTCTCCGCTGAGGAAGGCCTGGAAGCGTTCTTTGACTGTCTGCAGCTGCTGTTTGCTGATCTGAGAGACACAAACATGTAAAACACAGCGTCAGGATAAAAGAAAGCATCTTCATTCATCTTGCTATAAAAACTGAGCAGTTCATGGCAGAGGCGACACAGGACAAGTCAGGCTTTTCCAAGCGCGTACAGTTGAACAGACTCCAGGAAACCACCCTCGTGGGCGTCTGTGCTGCGTTTGGGAGATCTGAACGCGTTATACTTTCCACGCGGCCTCCTTTAGTCAAACACCGGTGAATTGTGGGTAAACAGGGGCACGTTCCCAGCCTGGGTTTAGCTCAACTCTGACCCCCATTAGGGAAGCCGTAATCACATACCCCTTCCTCCGCCGCAGTAACCACGGCAACCGTTACAGGGAATGCGGGCAGCAACTAGCCAATGGGGTGTGGAGCGTTCTCTCAGGGAGATTTGAGCATAGAACTGTTGTCAACGGACACCACAGGACAAGCCTCACCAGTAGGCGACTGGTAAGAGAATGATAATGGTGTTTGCCGCACCGCAAAAGAGTTTGCAACTGTATCGATCAAAATGTGCTGAACTGGATAACACCGTCACAAATATGGTCAAAATGGACAAGTTTGAACTAGTGTAAACTGGTGTTGGTCGACTGCCTGGAGGAGGAGATGAGAGGAGCTCGCTCCCAGTCTGGTGGCTTTTTTTCTCGGCTTTCAAACCCTGTGATACTGTTCCCACCAGTTTATGATCTGTCTTTTCCACTCTTGGTTCCAAGTTCTGGAGTTGTTCCAGTGCAGCTGTGCGTGGTAAGAGGCATCTGTTCTAATGTCTCGCTCCGTTACCACTGAAACTCCGGGGAGGAGGCGACGGAGAGACTAGGGAGGTGAAGGAATGACGGGAGCATCTCGCGATAACAGAGGGAGGAGTGACAAAACAGATGGATGCAGGGGGAAGTCATCAGAGCATAGAGATAGATGAGAGTTCCAGTTATCGACAGAAGAGGTTGGGTTAGGACCCCATCCTGGTCAGAACAGGAAGTGCAACACGTTCCACGTGTCGAGCCAGTGTTTCTGATGAAATCTACTCAACCTGAATAGATGACGATCAGCCAAAATAGGCAGTGCACACCCCGACTAGGAATCCCACTGATGAAAACGGGGGTCTGAGACTGGTCTGGAGTCTGACGTTAACCCTGTTCTTATCCCCACAGACGAGAACATGAGCATAATCCCAGATTATCAAGTGCTCATCAGTGCGGAGGGCACTCTGAGCGCCGTTGCTCGCTCACGTGTAGATTTCAAACAGATGTGTCCAAAGCTTAAAAGACACTCACAGGCTTGTGCGAGCTGAGCTCTGGGGCAACCGAAGGGGCGTCAGCAAGGTTTCATTTGGAACGATTCCCTTTAAAATTTCTGCTTGGATTGATGGAATCTGAGCCCTTAAGGGCAACATGTAGGGCAGTCGCGATTATTACAATATTTGCCAGTTGTGATTTTTTTTTTTTCATATTCGATTATTTTTCACATTCACGATTACCGTCAATTATTTATTTTATCCACAAAGTTGCATTAAATAATTAGGAATCTGAGTCTGACATCATCGCACGCAGCGTCACCGTCACAGCCACATGTTGTTTATCTCTTATCTTGGTTGGATGGGCAGCGAGCTATGGCTAGGATAATATGCTATGGCTAGGATAATATGCTGTGGCTAGGATAATATGCTGTGGCTAGGATAATATTCTATGGCTAGGATAATATGCTATGGCTAGGATAATATGCTGTGGCTAGGATAATATGCTACAGCTAGGATAATATGCTACAGCTAGGATGCTATGGCTAGGATAATATTCTATGGCTAGGATAATATGCTGTGGCTAGGATAATATACTGTGGCTAGGGTAATATGCTACAGCTAGGATAATATGCTATAGCTAGGATAATATGCTACAGCTAGGATGCTATGGCTAGGATAATATTCTATGGCTAGGTTAATATGCTATGGCTAGGATCATAACAACATGGAGGAAGGGGAGGTTCTGGTTCCAAAGCCATGTACCACGGCACCGCTGTGGGTGCATTTTGGTTTTAAACCTAATGATAAAGGAGAGCCCACTAATGTGGAAGAAGAGATATGTAAAATTTGCTATTAAAAAAGTGCCAGTCAAAAGCACTAACGCAACAAATCTGAACGTCTACAGGCCACCATCCACAGCAGTACGCCGAACTATTTCTTGATGTTCAAAAAGTCATTAAATTGCTCTTATTCATTAAGGTGTACAGGAAAGAATGCGAATTATTAAAGCTCATTATGCTATGATAGTAGGATATAAAAGAAGAAAAAAAAAGTAGACAATATATTCATCAATCATGATTATTTTTCTGACAATAAATCGTCTCCAGAAATGACTAATCGTGACTACCCTAGCAACATGCTGACCCAAGGCAGCAGCACTCACGAGGAATAAGGCCGATCACTTTTGTACCCTCCTTTAACCCTAAACATGCCCCAGTGCTTCATTAGAGGACCTGTTCTGCTACCCCCTGAGGTGGACCAGGCCTGTTCCTGACTCCAACTTCTCCACCAGCTCGTTGATGCACATCAGAGAAAACCTCAAGGGGTTTGCTAGGCGCCCCATGAGTCAAAGAAGACATGAGGGAGGGGCCAGAGTGGGCGTGTTCTCTCCTGCTCCTCCCACAGTCCATAGACCTGCGTTTGGGGTGACCTGGTGACTCTGAACTGACCTCAGGTGTGGACGAGTGTGAACAATTGTCTCTGATGTGTCCAGGTAGAAGATGGATGGATGTCGCATTGGTGAGAGTATGGCTGCCGTATTATTTAGATTACTCCGCCTCCTGGCTGCAGCCAGGACGTCTTCCTCCACCAACAGCTGGCCTCAGGTGGTTCATGTCACTATGATGCGTTTTTTTCATCCAGGCGTTGAGCTGCTTGGGATTTAGGAAAGTTGTGTTCATTTCCTGACAGATCCAGGATTATTCGGAGGCGCCAGATTAGTGAGCAGCCAAACCGTCTGCTCTCTGTCCTCCTGACCGCCTGCCTGTCACGCTGCTTTCCTCCAAATCAGGGGCCTCAAACTCAATTGAGCTGGGGGCCGCTGGAGGCAGAGTCTGGGTGAGGCTGGGCCGCATTAGGATTTCCATAAGAAAAGCTCTAATAAAAACATTCCAATGTTTTCAAATATCTTTTTATTAACACAAAATATGATGAAAAAAAAAAATAAATTAAGAATAAATAAGAAAATAAATCAATCAGTAATAAATAAATAAAATAATAGACTAGAGAAAACCAATTATTTTTGTTCAGATTCAAATGTCTGTATTAATCAATTGACATGTCAGAAATGCGCTCTGCGACGGTGTTGGCAGAAAGGCTGATGTTGCTAAACTGACCTTTCTTTTCTGGACAGACAATATGTGCAGCCTGTAACATGCACTTTTTGATAAATTCACCTTCTGTGAATGGCTTTCCTGCTTTAGCAATCATCTCGCTAACCACGTAGCTAGCTTCGACTGCTAAATTATTTTCTTTGCTTGCTTTTTTAAAGAAATCGTGTTGCCTTACTAGACATGTTTTCAGATTGGCAACCTGGTTGGCTCTCTCATCTCCCTGGTATTTTTCATAATTTTCTGCATGTCTAGTTGTATAATGACGTTTTAAATTATATTCCTTGTTTACCCCAACTTTCTCGGTACAAATTAGACACGTCGGGGTGCCCCTGTGCTCAACGAAAAAATATTGCACTGCCCACTTTTCCTGAAATTGTCTGTGCTCATCACCGACCTTTCTCTTCACTGCGGGCTTTGATGGAAACATGTTTGGGGCTGAGTAATATAATATAATATAATATCATATAATTCTAGTTGGAATCAGTGTTTTGCCGGCGTCTACACGGATGACTGAGATCGCTACTGACACAGGCTCGATCACAGATCACTGCGCCTCCTTCGTTTCTGAGCGGAGGAGCGGCGGCGCCGAGCGAAGTCAGCGGTGGCACGGCTCCTCCTCAGACCAAATGAGTCGAGAAATAAATGAATGAGCGAGCGAGTGAAGGCGGTGAGGCCATGATCTACTGATCTCGACTGTGTCTCCAGCTCTCATCTAACGTCGCGAGTACGCAACAAGCCCGGTGGATGTCCCGCCCTCGAGAGCCATATACCTCACCGTGATTGGTTCGTTCAGTTCCGCGCACAACAAGTGTCAATCATATCAAACTTGCGGGTCGCACTAACATTAATCTTTCATTGATCAGTCTCTCGTTAAGAGGGGCCGCAAACTATTGTCCCGGGGGCCGCAATTGGCCCGCGGGCCGCGAGTCTGAGACCCCTGCTCTAAATTCAACTGATAAGATCCTTAAAACAAGATCAAATCATTCTTCAAGTAGAGAAACACCCTCAGTGAACCCGAGCATTATTAAATACAGCATAGGTTTCTGAAAATAGTCACCTTCTGAGCATTGAACCCTTAAAATCATTAGCCTGAGGCCTCCTTGAAGCAGACAAGATGGCTGCAAAATACAATTTTAAATTGTGATTAAGCTAAAACCACAAACCTCCCTGATTCTCTGTAAAAAAGTAAACACTCAAGAGAATAACATTTTATATTCAATTATTATGAAGTTTTAGACTTCAGAGGCTATTTTAAAGACGTTCACTGTAAAAACTCTGTGGACACGGTTACAAAACAGCCCCAAGGAGCATAGGAGGAACAGGCAGCAGCTCACCTGAACCTGATCACCTAAACATCTCAAAAAGGTTCTAGATGTGGTCCAGACCCCAAATATCACAGACACTTCAGAACACCGATGACAGCGATGATGATGATGATGATGATGATGATGATGACATTCCAAACGGGTTGGATCGGCCCGTTCGACCCCCCCGGTTTAATTATGCCTGCATTCAACAAGTGCAAGTGTCAAAGGCCGTCCCTGCACCTGTGTGTATGTGTGTGTGTGTGTGTGTGTGTGTGTGTTCATCTTCAATAACTGCTGAAGGCCACTCCTCATTGACTATGCAGGCGATTGATCCAGGACAAAAGTGACGGCTGCTGGAGCCTTTGATGATCAACGTAAAAGGCTTCCTTCTCTTTACGGCACAGATGCGTTATTAGATTTCTTATTGTATAATATCTGTTTCTCCTCCCTGCTGAAAGGGTCCGTCACACACCCAAAAAAAAAACATTCTCGCTTCAAACTCATTAACCCATCACCTTTGGCGCTCGTTAGCGAATAAAGAAAGGGCAGTTTTACACGAGTTGTATCGATTTTGCTGTTGCGAGCACACGGTTCCAGGCCTGAGAGGTCAAAGGTCAAAGGCAGAGCCATTTAAGGGATGTGGATCCTTAGCTTTGCTTTAAACGCAATGAAAACGTCCACTGTTTCCACATTTCTGCCGCATCTCCACAGATTCCAAGAAGAACCTAAGGAGACGGTGACGTCATGGTGAGTGTCGCTGCGGTCGGAGCTACAGGTATCCACATCCAGGAATTAAAAAGTCTAACAGGACTCTCGGGCCGCGGTTCTGGCAGCGAGACGGTTAGACTGTGTCAGTACTTCAGTACTGTAATGAGGCCCTTGGGTTAGCATTAGCGGAGGTTAATGAAGCTAATGAAGTGGGCTACAGGGCTCTGGTGAGCTCTATCTCCACAGCTCCACAACCTGTAGAACAAACCGACTCGGGAGACGCGGCAACACCTTTAGAACTTGTAGACCTCGCCAGGAACAGACCGGTGTGACGGCTGTGCCCCTTTAAGGCCTAATTGGGAACGTAACAGAAAAATGGTAATGAGAATGAAAAGAGTGGTGCTTTGCAGCACAGCGAGGGAGGAAAAGAGGAGTGGGCTCATTTGCTCAGTATTGTGATGCAGAAACGAAGCAGATGGGCTGATTGTGGTTGTGCCTGAGAGCCTCAACTAGACATCGCATCCCCCCCGGATTAATTAGCAGAACAAAGCAACAGGAAAAAAAAAAAAAAAAAAAAAGACAGCAAAGGAGCACTAAACTCTTTATTCCAGCTGAGAGCAGGAATGAATCACCTGATGGCTGAATCCGGTTTAACCCAGTACACAACAGGAAGCACCTCCAGCCCTCCAGAGAAGTACTGCTGATGTCGATCAGGGAAGGGTCATGTCAAAATGACTCATTTCATTGTTAACGACAGAACTACCAGACTCGTACCCAATCGCCTCCAGGACTTGGACCGGGAACAGGACGGATTTCCTGCTTCAGCTCAGAGGAAAGTAGCTGCACCAGGTGAAGACAGGCGCAAACAACCGGCAATGATGCGGTTCCGTGAACCAATCGGGATTCTGGTTCCCGTCCACCTGGAACATGAGAAGTCTGCAGTCCTGTCCAGCAGTGGTGGGTGGGCGGAGCCACGCCATTCTGGAGGGACACAATCATCTTCCTTGGTCTAAATGAGACAGTCTGAGCAGTCCAGAAAATGACAAAAGCCACGGTTTTATGTCGTTTTCAGCCCACGTCACCTCGGCGCTGCGCGGCACCGCCCACTTCCCGGCTGACTGGCTAACGACGTTCCGAAGACGGAACGAG
Organism: Pao palembangensis; assembly: GCA_015343265.1. Taxonomy (NCBI): domain Eukaryota; kingdom Metazoa; phylum Chordata; class Actinopteri; order Tetraodontiformes; family Tetraodontidae; genus Pao; species Pao palembangensis. The sequence goes on along the minus strand of CM027087.1, from coordinate 13,121,657 downwards.
AAGTGGCATGAAACTGAAAATATCACGTTAGACTTTAATTCTCTGTCTGCGTCTTTGTCTCTCCAACAGAACTTTCTCCCACTAAGGAGCTTCCTTAAGTAAATGTTGTAGTAGCAGAACTGATCTTTGATTTTTTTAGCTTCAAAATGAGTAAAAAAGTAAAAATAAAAGCTGGGAGGGAAATATTGGGAGTTGAATCCCCTCACAACCCCACCGTGGACCAGCAGGTTCTACCACCAGGTAAAACTGTGCTCACAATGCAACATCCTGTAGGTTAATATCATCCATCCATCCATCCATCCATCCATCCATCCATCCATCCATCCATCCATCCATCCATCCATCTAGTGTTGGTCCTGTACTCCAAACAGGGTTAGTAACAGCGACTAACAACAGAAACTACTGAGCTGGCCTCATACTGGTTATTATCTCACTAGAAAACCAGACTCACAGTTCACTTTTATGCCAGCTGAGCTGTTGTCAGCAGCTGCCCGTCAGCCACACATAAACGCTGTTTTTAGTCGTTAAAAATGGATATTTACCAAAAGGCCTTCTGGGGCCGGAGATCTGTCAAAACGCTGTTTTTGCTTTGACGCGTGCAGAAGGAAAACAGAGGTTCGAGGTTGCCTCAGCAGGTCACTTCTGGTCTGATTCCATTCTGACAACAACGGACGTGGAAACTGAATTTACTTACCGAACTTTTGACATTATTACACATCAACACATACGTTTAAAGCCTAAAACCTCCGTTGTGCACTCTGAATTCCGTCAGTGCCTCATGTTTGGTCACTGCTGTTCACTGACGTGCACTGCTGCTATACTGATATTTGCACAAAAGTCACAGTCCGGCGTATTTATTCATTTTTTTCTACTTACTGCGTTTGTATTTTAAATTCATCTGCACACTCTGTTGACACAACCTTTTATTGACGCAATTTTACTAACACTGTTCTGACCTGAGGCAAAATGAAAGAACATTGTGTGTGCACTTGCGGTAAACTGTAAAACCAGCGTGCACGCGCACGTGCGCCAAATGACTCTGGTTGCTGAAGATCCCTGCAGGCTGCAAGGTGGCGGCGTTGCGCTCCTCCTCGGCTTTCCTGCAGTCCCGCCCTTCATCAGGTAATCCCGACTGCAGGAGTCAGTCTTATGGAAACGGTAGCATAGCAACAGCGAAACACCCAAACATGTTGACACAGAGGAGGAGCCCAGGAGCCGCGCAGCTTTAACAAACCATCTACACCCTCACCCCGACACAACGCGCTGTCTGTTCCTTTGTTCATTCATATGACTTTTCGTTGTTCAGACAAACAGCTACAGCCGCACTGTCGCCATGGTTACAGCCTTTCATTGACTGTTGGACAGCGGTATGCCTTTCCATAGTAAAACGCAAAACGCCGGACGCAAACCAGGAACGCTCCATTATCACTCCACTTTTAAAAGCTCTGTTCTCTTTTACCGAGATGGAAATGGCGAACCATTAGGCAAACAGCAGCTCCGATTAGGATCGTTGTGGTCCGAACCACTTAAAGAACGTGGATGTTGCAGGAACGCGCTAGTTATCAAGCTAACTGAACTCCTCCGGTGACAGTCAGTCTCTTTGCTCAAACACGCAGCACTCCTGACGATACCTGCACGACTCTTACCGCGGCTGTTTGCGCGGTGGATCCTTTGCAATACCGCTGAACAAGCCCAGTTTGAGACAGGTACAGGCAGGTCGGATCACCTCGGTACGCCTCTCCTTTAACAGCAGGCTAACAGTTCAAATGTCACCACATCAAACCATCGAAAACACTCCTGGATCCAAACTCTGGTTCAACGTCTTCAACATGTGGTCGCCTTCATTCATTATGCTGACAGAGGCAACGTGTGGCTTAGTTTAGCACTAGCGATATCCTAAACTACAGGTCGGTTATGTCACAGGCTGTGGGGTCATCTGCACAGTTACAGCTCCTCGGTCTGCTCAACGCCTGGTGATCACTGCAGAGAGGCGCTAACGCAGCAGAAGATCCAAAGCTTGCTCTCCACTTCTCAGGGTTCTTTCAAGAACCTAACCAAGTCCAGCTGCTCGCTGAGATCAATAACAACGAGCTGGATGAATGAGGACCTACACAGACACGGAAGAAGATCCTTCTCATGTGAGGGAGCAGGCCCAGGTTACAGCGCCAACAGTGGGGAAGTCACGCGATATCTCCTAACCACTCCCCATCCTGCTTACAAACCAGGTGCATCTGTTTGCCAACATTTACGAGGGTGTGTGTGTGTGTTTGTGTGTGTGCGCAGCATCAATATGCATCTGTTATAAATTAGAGAATGGGAGTTCAGAGAGATTAAGCTAATGTCGCTACCACACCCGTGCTCGCCGCTCTCACCTCTTACTTTCCTGAGTACAGCCTGAGAAGAATTGTCAAGCTGTAACTTTGGACAACAAACGTCCAAAGCAGCAGAACTTGGTGCGAGGGGATGGAGCAGGCCACAGAAGCACTGCTGCACCTGCTCTGCTACCGGAGCTGCAGTCATCATTTTAAGGCATCAAAACTGCATTTGCATGAGAAACCTGTCTGCGCTTCAGGTGCTCTTTGTCAACATTATTTGGTGATGGACTGGAGGAGAAGTCAGGTGATGGCGGAAGCAACAGTTGGTACCATGGCTGATTTAGACAGGTTGAAAAGCCCCCTCCAACCCCCCCATCTTACCTTTTGTTGCCTCCTGGCCATGTCAGTCGGTTGCTTTGCGTTAAAAGGATACGCGATGCAGCGCATGACGAACACATACAACTGGAGTCTCTTTTTCTTCTCCTCTTCCTCCCTCTGCATTTTTTCCAGATCCTCCTTTTCCTTGTCGCTCGACACGGACGGGCTGGGGCTGGAAGGTCGGACTCCTCCGCACCCATGGCCGTGGGGCCGGAGCGCTCCGCCGCCGTCGCTGCGGCCCCCGCGGCCACCGTGACCGTCGGCGGCTCGGCCCGGGGATAGTCGCGCTCCTCCGAGGCTGTTTTGGGCAGCCGCTTCTTTGTGCTCCACCGCCAGTATCTCATCCCCTTCCTCCTCACTGGAAGACGGATCCAGCATGCTGAGGCTCTCCCCGGAGGTGAAACTGGAAAGTGGAGAAAGATGCGGATCTACAGTGTCAGATCTCCAGGGGGGGGTGGGGGGCAGCCGAGGAGACCCGAAAATCCCCGATGAAAAACCGTCAGATCAGCCTCGTTCTGCCGGCAAGGAATTTAAAAAAATGGAATTAAAAACTGTTCTCAAGTCGCCTGTTGAATTGTTGCCAGGCAGCCGCACACGGGAGAGATGTATCCGACGTACAGGGGGAGGGGTCGCTGGTGAGGGAGAGGAGGAGGAGGAGGAGGAGGGCGAGGGACGGGCTCGGCGCGACTCAAAGCCCATCCACGGACGCTCCGGGATCTCTGTGATCGCACTGGGAATCACAAGAGATCATCGGACACCTGATGATCCAGCTGACGTCACAAGACCGGAAAGTGAACAGGTGGTAGTCTTTCACAATAAAAGAGTCGCTGCATCTATCTATCTATCTATCTATCTATCTATCTGATGAGGAATGATCAGAGTTCTTTTGAAACAAAGATGTTCGTCCAACATGCTATGTAAGTAGAAAATGTTCTGATTAAAAGCAGATTTTTTCACAGTACTGAATTAACAGACTGATTTTTTTTTAAATCAATTTTATCATTTTTTCCCCTTACGTTTATAACCTTATTTATTAAATGGAATAATACATTTAGGGGAAATCCTTCTCATTATGTGTATTTCTTTCCTCTGATCCTCAGATGTATTCTTTTACATGTACAAACACCTGGATATCCAGATCTGACAGAATAACCTTGATTGTGGAGGTGATGGTTCCATTGTAGCTGTGATCTGTCCAGGCTGTTTTCCTCTGTCCTACCGTAAAGCAAGACATTTTATCAACAAAATTATAAAAATGACATCCATTTGCCAACATTTAAAGAAAGTGTCAATAAATGTTTTTTATTATTATTCTCCAGAAAACCCATCTGAAGAAGGTCGAAAGTTTGGGATTAGTTACCGTGGCGATTTCACCATTTAGTCTCAAAGTCAAATACTTCGCTGCCCGTTAATCTCACTTTATAGTAATCCTTCCTGGGTAGCTGCGACCGCATCTGTTGCTATGGCGATGCATCCCCGTAGCCCTAACCTCAGTAGCCACAGCTCCTGCTGCTCAGCTCAGGCCTGCATGAAACAGGCGGCAAACATTGACAGGGCCGACCGGATATGGGCGAGCAGCTCTCGTCTTCCTCAGAGATGTCAGCTGTCAGCTAGAAAACTCTCTTTGTTTTATCTGTCTGAACAAAAGAACCCGAAACCAGCAGGCCCTACTGGAGCGTGTCACAGTGCATCCTCTGGTGTTTGCTCTGACATCCGTCCTGTTAAGGTGGGAGGCCAGACCACTGTTCTCCTTGGCTTTTAACCCAGTACGAGACTTTGGTCCTGCTTTCATTGTCTTATCGTCTTTATTATTAGTTTTATTACTAATGTTGGTTTCATGTTCTTTTATACTTGAAATGAATCTGGAAACACTGATTCTGTGGTGGACAGAAATAAAAATATTGTGTTGGGTTTGTACCTGAAAACAGATCTGTCCATCTACTGCTTTTGTCTGAATACAGTCCGGGGGGAAAAGTGGTAGCACGGCCCGAATAAAGCCTAGTACACAGGGCACGATTTTTTCGAGTAGGCAGGGCGCCCGGGTGTTCACACCGCGCAACTCGACAGGATCGGCGGGAGCATTGGGTGTCCACGCTACAAGACTCGCCTGAGACGGGAGTGTCCACGCAGCGCGACTCTCTCAGTCAGGAGGCGTGACCGACAGGGACTGACACGGAAGTACGTGGCTGCAGCGTTATTGTTGTGATGAAATGTCTAATGTCTAAACCCTAATAATAAAATTGAGCCAGAGTCTCCTGTGTCTACTGACCTCGCAAAACCATTTTTCTATCTCCTGTCGTTTCTTGTTTCTCTGCTCTACTGCTCAATTTCACTTCCTTATTTTTGCAGCAACGCCCACGTCTGCTCTCATTGGCTGGAGCTCTTTCTACATCACCACGCGCAGCCTGGATATCTAGCTGGTTTGATATCCAGTTTTAGGTCTAAGACTCGTCGCGGGGCGTCGTCAGGCTCATTAGTCGAGTCTTCAAGCTACTTAAGTCAGTCGCCAAGAAAATTAGTGTCGCGAGTCTAAGACGCCGAAAAGCAGGCCGTGTGTACTAGGCTTAAGACGCCACCAGCTCGTCAAACCACGCAGACACAGGGAGCTGAAGCCACAGTGAAGGCAGGGCGTGGGCTAGAAGGTGTTTGTCCTTGAGGATGCTCTGAACCCTTCTCCTTCGGTGCTGCCTGTAGATGTTGTTCCTGGGGTGGGGGGGTTAAGGGGTTGCTCTACCACACTGTGATTCTGCTGATGAAGATGTTCGAAGGTCTGCTTTCCTACAAGATGACTCCTCCCCTCCTCTGATGAATCCAATGATGGCGGTGTTGTGATGGATGGAGACAGTCGTGTGTGTAAGGAACAGTTTAGGATTGAGGCACTGGTGTTCTTACTATCCTACTGCCTCTGTGGATGTTTGTATTCCCAGGGCTGCTGTTTGCCAACAGGCAAGTCCCTTGGGGCCCCAAGCTGAGCCCCCCCCCCAGTCAGAGACAGAGGCCTCTGATTGGCCTGAGCAGCATCAGAGATGAGCAGAACATTCTTAAATTCCCCAAGGAATTTAAAAAAACAAAACAAAACAAAAAACACGCATCAGGACAGAAATTCAAGCCAGGCAGCGTGAATCGTGCAAATTTTGGGGTAGAAGTGAAATTGTCCACATAGCCAGATTCACCGGTCTCACCACACGTCCATGAAGGTTCTCCTTCATCCAGATAGTGCTGAGCTGAGGGACACGCTTCTCCTGTTGTCATCCAAGGGCCATCGTGTGGTGAGGATCCAAACCTAGACAAAAGCAGGCGCTCCAAGAACAAAAAAACCCTTTATTGGGCGTACACAAAGGGGAAACACAAGGCGCTCCAACTGGAGGAAAAACAATGTTCATGAAGTTAAATTCAAAAGCTTCTTCCGGGAAGGCTCCACTACGGGGTGTCCAAAAACAGAAACTCGGACTTCTTCTCAGGGAACATGGAGACCTTGGGAAGCAGAAGACAAACTCTCATGAGTCGAAGTCCAGAGATCACAGCCAAACCTTAGTCTGAGAAAGCCTGGTACCACCATGCAGGTGAGACAACGATCCAACGCTGGTACTCAGGTGCAGCTGCTTCATATCCACCTCTAATTGCTAATGAGCTACAGGTGTGCCCCGTCACCAGCAAAGACCCAGGCTGCCACGCTCCCTAGTGGACAAACGAGAACACAGGACAAAAACCAGAAACTGCCGAACCCTAACGTTGTGGCTGAGTTTGACACCGTTCAGCAAAAGTTAAAATAAAAATGTTGTTTTCATCGTCTTTACCAGAGATGAAAATAACATGGTGTCACTGTCCTCTTGAAGTAATCAATCTTTATTAAAAAGAAAAAAGGCAAAAAAATGTGTTTGGTGTGGGCCTGTGACCTGTGGGCCCTTGAGGAGGGGTCAAAATGTTTGACCTCACTGAGATATTTCCCATTATTTCCTACGGTCAATAAGTCTTTGCTTTTAATTGATATGGCAGATCTGTCTGTTGTTTCTCAAAAACAATTTAATTCAATTGATTTCAATTATATTTATATAGCACTTTTTACAATCAGAATAGTCTCTAGGTGGTTTACAGAGGCAGAAACCAGAGCCTGAACCCCCAGGTAAGCACAGTGGCAAGGAAAGACTCCATTTAACAGGAAGAAACCTTGAGCAGGTCCGGGCTTACAAGAAGGAACCATCCTGCTGAAAAATGGCCGGGTAATAGAGAAGAAGTAGAGGGAGACGGGATGGAGAGAATGAAAGAGAGAGAGAGACAGAAAAACAAATATGTAGCAAACATAAGAAATTTCAGAACAAGCATGGCAGGTTGTTAAAATTCAAAAAAATTAAGTAATGTGTTTAATTAGTGTTTTAGCATATAGTTAATTAGCACTACATAGAGGAACACCACAGGCAGGAGACAGTAGACACTGGAGTTTTCAGAGGCTGGATTTTATTCAGCTTGAAGATCTGGAGAAGAGAGACCTGCAGAAAGATACAGAGAGAGAGAGAGAAGAGGGGAGAGAGACACAAAAACAACAACAACAGTCTGTTGTATTGTGTCCTCACGCTTTAAGAATGGTTTCTGTTTCTGGCCGTTGCAGGTCCCGGTGTTCACTTGTGAAAGATGCTAATTTTGCATTAGAATATAAATGAGCCCCAGAAAAGTTTGTACAATTGTGGAAAAAGTGGAGGAGAACAAAGACCTACATAGCGGACCTACCAGGACCAGACTGAAGGTAATGTTGAAGAGCAGCGACAGCGGTGCTCAAAAATTGAGAAGAGAAGGTTTTTAAAAACTTCAGAGAAAAGAAGTAAAACACAGACACCAACACCGCTCTTGGTGGTTGACCACTTCAGACTCCAATCAACATCAAAAGTAACATTTTCTTTAAAAAAATAATGGGAGATCTGCAAACACAACGTTAAATTTCAAACCCAACACACCAACACGGCGTTTAAATGACGGCGCTACTCTCGCACTCTTAGAGCGACACCTTTGCATCACCCAGTGAAAATGGCAGCACATGATTTTAACGTCATACTTGAGGCGGATTCATAAAAGATGGGTGGAGTCACTTTGCCACAGTTTCCATTGTTTACGACCCTGCGGTAAATGAAAGGTTAATTAAAACAAAAGCACTGGATTCCTGCATATCAGCAAAATGCCGACAAGAGAAAGAAAGACAGCCATGTTCTTAGGGCTCCAGCGCTGCATGACCTAATGCTAACAATTAGCAGTATGGCTAATTGTGATATATTACTATAATACAAAAGCAGTGTTTTGCGTCTTGGATGTTCTTAAGAAAAATCATTCTTTATTTTTATAGTCTCCTATATCTTTACAGATAAGACACGTTCCTTTTGTGCTATTGAAATGTAACCTTTAACTTTCGTGAACATTATATGACGCTGATGTGTTGTAACGTTTGTATTCTCTGAAGGTCGGGTGGTCACAGCAGAGAACATTCAGGAGGTCTAAGTCTGTTAGTGAGCTGATTTGTACTCATGTTCCGTATTCCTTTGCCACTTCATTTTGTTCCGTATTTTTCAGTTTTTTAATACACAGTGAGTTTCTTCTGCCCTGACAGTTCGCAGAGCTAAATAAAGCCTGCTTTCATCTGCAGCAGCTTATTCTATTCTTATCAGTCGCGTTGCTAAACTGTTGTCAGGTAATCTCATTAGCTGAAATCGTCCAGCAGCTGGTTTGTTTTCGCACCTTGAACGGTCTGTTGTGTTTCATGGTTGTTTTCCAGAAACGCTCACAGGCCTGCAGTTCACATTTGGGCCACAAGGGGGAGCTCGGCCGGGTTTTTTTTTGTTTTTTACTGAAGACAGTGAGACGCGAGGTTGCAAGTCACGTGGTCATTACCCTCAGGTATGGGGGTTGTTCTTACTGGATCAAAGATGAGGCAGCTCGAGACTCAGGGGAACCAACTTTTACCTTTCAGGACCTTTAAAACTCCAATAAAGTGAAGTGACGCACGTTTGCGTTCTTCAGCGGCAGACGTCAGATATGGGTAAAGTTAATAAACAAGACTGACAAATTTTTGTCCCTCAGTGTTTCCGTCTTTCGCCGTCTAGCCTTCTGATTGGTCAGCTGAGTCGTTGGCGGATGATGGATAAAGTCCAGAGCGGCTGCTGATGGACCAGAATCTCCTTCTGCGCTGTGGTCGGATGTGAAACTCGAACAGACCGTCAGGGTGGTTCTGGTGAGTGGAGCCCGACGGAACCAAAACGGTCCGGAGCGGAGCATACGGGACCGGACCGAACGGGCCGCCGTGATGGAACTGAAGGTGATCAGGCTGCTCCTCCTGCTCCTCTCCCTCACAGGGCGCTGCTCCGCCATCGAGACCGGTAAGACTGGACCAGAATCCGACAGAGGAGGCAGAAAAACGATTATTATTATTATCATTATTTATTAAAAAAAGTTTAAAAGCTAATAAGAAAATAAAAAAAGTTGTGAAAAATTCCCAATTCATGGAATACAGTATGTCTTTGAAGACAATATGAAACAGTTGGATCATTTTAGAGGTTTAAAATCTGCATTAATAAAATATATAAATAAATCTGCACTAAAGCTCCATCGATCTTCTACGGCTTCATCCCGGTGGAGGTCTAGACCTTTATGATTTCTTCTTTAATCGCTTAAACAGGAGGATGTCACGCAATAGATGATTTAATTTATATGACATTTACAAAACACGCAGGTCTTTGATTGTTCTCCCAGAAATCCTTCACAGGACAAAAACATTTCGAAACGTAAAACACTTTTCAAAGTGTAGATGTGTAATTCTTACAATAATTAATACATAATATATATATTACTTTAAATTTATGTAATTTTGGCTCCACCCAATCAAACTAAATCACTTTTAAAATACAAATCATGCTTTTTTTTGTTTTGTTTTTTTAAGACACAACTTCATATATCAACAATCAGAACAATAAAGACAAAAGTGTCACGCGGTGAGAACAGCAGTGGTGAGCTGCTGATGTTTGAGGGCCAGGTCACTGCGGGGGGGCCCCTTGGCCTCCTCACATGGGAAGACGGTTAATGTCCATTTTTGATTTCATGACGGTCATTTTTATAGACTGTGTATGTGTGTGTTTACAGCTGTGTTAGCCAGTTGCGTTACAGCAGCTATAGTCATGTTACACGTGTTATAGGCAGGTTACAGCTGTGCTATAGCAAGGTTAGACTCGTGTTGTAGTGTGTGTATAAGGTCAGTGTAACCTCACATGCAGAGACATTTGTTGGTACAGTCCCCCCAAAACAAACACACACTTTTCCCGTATCCACTCTTTCAAATAGAATTTAATTTCAATGGATGTGTTTAAAGAGTTGAATTTTCAGCCTTTACTGGCTGGCCTGGGGTCACCCGTGTTTAGGGCCAGCTCCCCTGTGGCTTTGTGTGTCATCATGCAGAGGGGATGAGCTGTTTCCCACCAACAGCAGCTCCTAGGCTCTGGGACATTCCTGGAAGTCAGTGTGGGTAAGATCTAGTGGTCTCCCAGGTAACAGAGCTAATAAACTCCCGGGGTGGTCGTAAATTTTCTCATTATTTGGCCTCAGAGGAAGGGGGGTGTTGGACGTCTGTGTGGATAAGGGATTTCGCTAAAATTGCATCTGCCTACCAATGTGGTCTTCTGATATGTCACTGGTAAATTTATGCCTGTCCGTCGTTTTGCTAGCTTAGCTGAGTCTTGGTAGAAAAAAAAAGCACCTGTATCAAACCGGTAAATTACACTACACTTCAGTAGGGACAGGACTTTTCACGCAGCTTGTCTGGCTTGAGCCACGGTGCTATGCATTCTGTCTCTTTTTTGTCTCCAGTGAACGTGGTGGACTTTTGTGGACAGATAATCAGGGGTGATGGCATGATTGTCAACTCGCACCTGGAGTCCAAGAAGTACTACTTTGTGACCATGGGGACTGACTGCCACCTCACCATGCAGGCCAGTTCCCCTAAAGACAAGGTCCAGTTCCACTTCCGCTTTTTCCTGGTCTACAGTTTGCTACGAGTGGCCCCCCTCAGCCCGGCCCCTTTCTTCCCAGAGTCACCCTGGGGTTCGGCCCCTCTTAACCCCAGACTGGATTCCACCTCTGGCGAAGGCTCGAGTGACCCCTGTCACGCTGGGTCTTACGTCCAGTTCTACGATGGACGAGACAGGAGTTCGCCCCTCCTTGGGTCCCCTCTGTGTGGTAAGAGTCCGCCTCGGCCAGTGTTGTCAACAGGAAACTACCTGACCTTGAGGCTGGTGACTCGGGGAACGCAACCGAGGGTTGACTTTGTGGGTGACTTCACCTCCTTCAGACTAGGTAAGACTGAATGTCTCAGTAAGACTCAATGTTTTGGTCTCAGTCCTCTCATCCCTCAACCGTTGTGTCCGTCAGGCTTTAACCAATCAGAGTGCAGCAGTGAGCCTTACTTTAACTGCAGGAATGGGAAGTGTATCCCTCTCAGTCTGGTGTGCGATGACAAAGGCATCGACAACTGTGGTGATGGGAGCGACCTGGAGGAAAACCTGACCACGGGATGCAAAGGTACGTCTGCTGCTGCAGGGCAACGCACCAGCGTCTGTGCTGCCTTTCTTATTGACCCTAATTTGTCCTGCAGCAGGACAACTTTTACCTCCTGCATCTCCTCCAGAAGTGAGCCCACCCCCACCCACTGCCGATGCGCCCACTGTGCCAACGCCTCCGCATATGAACTGTGACACGCAGGACATCACTCCGAGCCACACGTCAGGTACAGGTCAGTCAGCACATAAATTGTAGGTTAAGAGTCTCTCAAATGTTAGCAGACTTCCTTCAGCGGTGGAGCTGTAAAATGAAACAAAGCGGTCATTAATTTCCCTAAAAGACTTGTAAGCAAGTAAACGCTGATGGATTTCCCCTTTAGCGAGCAGCCCAATGAGTGTGTGGCCTCAATCCCAGACTGTGTGGAGCGAGGTCTTTCTTTGACCCCCGTTTCTGTGCGTACTTGGCCTCTAAACTACCCTCGATCTGATGTTCGCCCTACGATGGACCGGCCACCTATCTAGTACTTCGACCTCCGACTCATCCAGTGGGTGGATGAGTCCCATCAAAGCAGCAAAAATCGAAAAAACTGGAGCAAAAACATGCCTGAGCGACGCCTGTTCCCACCTGTTGGCTTTTCTATTAAACGTGAAGCACAGCTCAGGTTCTAATTCTCAACAAAGACTGTTTGTGTGGTGGTCCTTGTATCTGCAGATGCTTTCACGTCTTCTTCATTGCTGATTCTTTACATCCTCCTGGGTGTGGCAGCGGGCAGCGTGGTGCTCTGTTGGTGCTGCTGGTCACCCGGCTGGTTCCTGTGGCGCGTCGGCATCTGTCGCTTCCTGCCCTGCTGCAACTCAGCCTGCGCATCGTGCCAACTCTGCGCCCGCAGCTGCACACAGAGCAAGGAGCACCGTCTGGCCAAGGTCACCCCGCACACCCCGGTCAACGGGACCTCCACCTGTGCCGCGGACCTTAATGGCGCTGATCAGAATGTTACCCTGTCAAGTGTTTAGAAAATTCTGAACCACTTGCTAATTAGCTTACAGGTACTGGATGTGCAGTGGCTGCTAACGCTAGACACGCATTCACTGCTAGTGTTTGAGCTACGCTAATTACTCCCATGCTATGTCTGCACAGCCCGATCATCTGAATCAGCCTGAAAAAGCAGAAGTGAAATCAAAAGTTGCGTCTCTCCTTTAAAAAGACCGTTGGAGAACACATCCAACAGTTTATCAGATGTGGTTAGGACGATGACCGTGTAGGTTAGACCGTGGTTTGACTGCTTTAACTGTGCAAACGTCTTATCCGAAGGTGAAGCAGGGTAGCGGGTGACTGTAACAAAGCAATCTGTCCTGAGTTTTTATCTGCAAGGATGATCGTTGTGATGCCAAAGTGTGATCTTTCACAAGAACAACAATATCCAACTGTGTGGCATCGAAACCATAACAGGGGATATTGTCATTGTGAAGCAACACTTGGTGAGACATGCTCGCCCTGACCACAGCTGTCCTCACTGGGGGGACATTCCTCCAGACCTTCTGCTCTCGTCCCACTCAGCTGCAGTCACAGGACAAAATTACATTTGAACAACGGACGTCATTTACTAATTTTTTTAATGTACATAAATACTAATTGAATGTCAGTTTTGAAACACTGTTAGCTAGCATGAAAGTTTTCAACCTTTTTTACGGTTTAACGGCGTCTGAGGTATTTCCAAATATCACACTGTCACTAGGAACGTTAGCTTAGATTTTTGTCAAACTGTACAATTGCCCTTATTTGGTTGTCAAAAACAAGTTTAAATAAAAATAACTCACTACTGACCACCGGGTCAGGTTGAGAGCCTCAGGTTTGACAAACATGAATCAGTCACAGCAACATCCACATCCCTGTTCTGAGTCTTTCTGCATTCTCCTGCCCAGATGGGTTTGATGCTGTGTTCATAGACTTCACAGCCTTTCATGTGTGGTGAGATGATGGATGGATGGATGGATGGATGGATGGATGCGTTGGCAGATTTATCATAGTGGTGACAATTCATTAAAATTTTGAGGGATTTCTCCAGGAAACCCACAAATCCTAGAAACCCTGGAACCCCCCGCCACACACACACACACACAGACACTCACACAAGCCCATTCAACCTTATGAGGGGGAACTTGCCCAGCGAGTAAATGTTGCGTAGATGTACTGGCTCTGTAACCTTTCATCTGTGAGTTGTGTAGGAACATTACACACAGCTCCTGTTCTCCATCTGAACTGGTGTCCACGGAACGAATTAAACACCTCCAGAGAAACGTGGTTCTGACCTCCAGGTTGCCGGGCTGCAGCGGTCTGAAATGCAAATGCTTCTTTATCACTTTCTGCCTAGAACATACAGCCAATCACCTTCCAAGCACACACACACACACAAATACATATTTATCCTTTGCACAATCTATTTACATATTTATGTAAATGTATTTATGTATTTTTATTCCTATTCCTATTTTTTCTAGCTCAGTACTTTATACTATTGTATTTTTATTGTTTCACCGGACTGCTGCGACAAACCAATTTCCCTTCGGGGATGAATAAAGTCGTCAAAGTCAAAAAGTCAAAGTCACAATGAGGAGAAGGTCACCTCAGTCAGGGTGTCAGACTTTTCTCATATTAAAATGTGAACTGCTAAGACATTATTCATGTCACCATTATTGAAAAATTCCCCACCTGTAACTTCCAGTTAAAAAAACCTTCCAGTTAAAAAACCAAAGCCACGTATGCAGAGCTACCTAAGATAGCAGGTTAGCATGTTAGCCAGCCATCATATGCGGCAGCAGCTGGCATCTCAAGATGTGACCTTGAATCCGTACCTGTTAGGAATCAAATAGATGAAACTGGAGCTGCAAATTTCAGCAACGCCATCAGTGTCACAAGTAAAGAGCCAGCAGCGTTGATGATTTGGCAAGACGTATCTAAAGAAATTAGTATGTTAACCAGCTAGCTAAAACACAACTATACGTCCTAGGAAAACGCTGATCTACACATTCGAAACAGAGTCACACCCAGCCAACAAAGTGTCTCAAGACATCTGAAGATTGTTTTAAGACACATTTGTTGTCTTGAGATGTCTTGGCCATAGACATGGCTCTTGAGACGTCTTTAGTTGTCTTGAAATGACTTAAGATGTCTTGCAAATATGAAGACGTCTCAAGGTGTCTCAAGATGTCTTATAAATATTTCTGTCTCAAGATGTCTTAAGGTATCACTTTTTACTTTTCCTTTTTTATACGTTTAAATTAATATTTCAGCATTTTTTTCAGGTCTTTCATTACTAATATCAAAAAAGAATGACAAACTATATGACATTCTCAGCATTTAATAATAAAACAGAGTATGTACAGAATGATTGTGTTTACAAAATGATTACATTTATACAGGTACCCTCTCCCATAATTTCATCCCCTACATCTCAAAACCACATTGTACCATAAGACCATATAAGTCTGTTTCATTCAGGCACAACGAAAATGTGTTTTTTGGACTGGAAAGAGTCTCAGGCTATAACAGCATAAAGTGATTCACACAATTTCCCCCACCCCCACAGAGAAGTAGCTTACACAGGCTAAATATGTGTCATCAATTTACCTTAGGTCTGCCTTCAAAGGGGCATTCTAGTCACCTGACTGAAAAGAAAGACTGTAAATTCCTCATCTCTTGTTTTTATTTAAAGATTTTGCTTCTAGTAGTATTGAGGAAGTGTTTACTCTGTATGAGAGTGTAGGAATGTGTTCTTCAAGTACCATTTGTTCTGTGGATTGTGGATGGTTTTTTTGTCAACTACAGTATTTGACAGTTCTGTCCACTGGTGGCAGTGGACTCTGTCCCGATCCCTCAGTGTTCATTTGGTTCCAGGAAGCCTTTGTGGTGGAGGAACAGGAGGGTGTTGGTGACGCTTTGCTGCCTGTCAGGGGATCTTCTCTTAAACTACTTAACCTAACACTACAGCATTAAACATTATGTTATAGGTTCATGTTGCCTGGTTCTTCTGTAATCTTCTTCACATATTGAATTCAAGATCTTTGAACTACTTTACCTGAGATGGTTGCCCATATTGCGGTGATTTTCACTGGTTGCTTCGTTCACATGGGTTAACAAATGAGCCAACTTTGATAGTCATAATATCAAATCTGAGAATGAGAAAAGATATGTTTATAACACTTGGGTTTATTAAAAAGGTTTATTACATAAGGATATAGGGGATATTCCACACATTGATAACATACTTTTGTGGGGACAATGTAGCACTCTGGTGGTTCATGCATCTCTCTGGTCATCCAGAAAGAGGCTTTTGAATGATGCTGGTGACAGGCCCTTATCCACACCTAAGAAATAACAGCATATGATGCAAAGAATGCTTCCATACAAAAATACAAGAAATAATTACTAAAATAGTTAAAGAATTATATAGAATATTTAAATTAATCCAAATTGTAATGAATTAACGACATAATTAATCAACAAATTATGTATTCAAGTCCAATTTTAATGAATTAATGGCACATGCAATAATAATAATAATAATCAAAAGTAACTTCGATCTAATCGATATGGCTGTCTCTCTGGCTGCGGGCCTCCACTGTCACTTTGCTTCTGTTCCAAGCTCCGCTCAGGTCAGACGAGACGACAGAGTCCCGTGTAAAACCACTGACCAACGTTACCAACGGTAAGAGGAGCTTCGTTTAAGCTATAGAACCGGCAGCAAAATGTCGAGACGCCGGTGCGTCTGTGGGACTCGCAAATGCAACAAACTATTGTTTGTTCTCGGTTAGCTGCTAACGGTTACTTGTCTTAAGACATCCTAATATTCCTCTGAAGCCTCGGAACTAAAAAAGATAAATACGACTTACCTTCTACATCATCTCCACTCTTAGAGGATGAGGGTTGTCGTTATAGGAGCGAATTTGTAACATTTTTACGACCAAAATAGACAGTCACACAGCCTGCGACGTGTGACTGTCGCAGGCTGAGTTGGCACGCGCCGTCGGTTGCAAAACTGTTGCACGCGGACCAGGTTGGCGGATGAATCTCTGTATCGGAGACGACAAATACTAACAAAGACGATCTTACAGATCAACAATGACCTGGATGAGAACCTACTACCTAATTTATTCATGAAATAAACTGAACATGTTCATCTTCTGTTCAAAACGTTTCTAAAAAAAAAAATTAAAAATCACATTACATTGCCATATCCTTCTTCATTTGAAGCAATATTTTACACTTTTAACTTGTTCATTTACTTATGTTTGTTTGTTTTTATCTTATTAATCCCATTAGGCAAAGAAATTCAAAATAATGCAAGTTAAATATTGAAAAAAAATAATAATTCGCATTTAATTAGCATTTAACGCTCCCATAATGTTATACGATTTTACAGTAAAATATAAATAGACCATTATCATAATTGTATCATCAATAATAGCTTGACCATGTCTTTGAGATACACATACCATGTCTGAAGCCATCTCAAGATGTCTTCATGAGAATGTCTTCAGACAAAGAAAATACGTCTTAAAATCTCTTAAGACACTCAATGTTTTCAAGACACAAAAACCTGTCTGAGCCTCATTCCATCTTCTGGCATCTTCAGATTTTTGCCTTAAGATGTCCTAAGACATCTTGATTTACAAAAATGTCTTGAGACGTCTTGATTTCAGTAATTAGGACATATTTAGTTGTCTTGAGACACATTGATGATTGGGTATGTTTGCCACACTGACTGACAGCATTGATCAAACCTGCCCCTGGTGGCCGATCCTGTTGCAGGTCTGACCTTTCACACAGTCTCACAAGCATGAGGGAACATCGGACTTCCAGTCTCCAATCAAAGCGTCTGTTATGTGTGTTGCCCTTTGTTGTTACTGTGAGAAATGAAGCGAAATGGTTGTTATCTAGCTCTGAAGAGATGATTGACCCTCCGTTTGCTGATGTCCAGGTATTGGCGCCAAAGCAGTTATCTGCCCATCATCATGCACATTTAACGACTGTTTGAAAATAAATAATAAAACAGGATGTAGACAGATGTGACTCACAGCAAGGGGGCTTTGGCTCTGCTTTGGGAGCCTCACACTGTTTGTGTTGCCGCCAGTATCCGGTAGCAACCTTTCAGGTCAAATCCCTGCTCCCCTGAAAGAGGAGAGACTTTTGTCTCCCGGATTTCTATGAGTGACCCCCGCAGTTAGATGGGTAAGCTGCTGCTTTGTCAGCAGATGATCTTTGTTTGAATGTGTTCATGTTTGCCTGGCTTTTATATCCCATCTAGAAAAACTCATTCAGTAGAGTTCACGCTAGCACCAACTGCAGGAAATTTGCTGTTTTTGCTGAAGTTTAGAATAACTCTAAAGCATCTAATCAGTGTTTACTAATATCAGTATAAAATGTAATAGTTCAAATCATTGTTACCTGTTTTATTCATTTATTTACTCAGACTAAAACGTGAACGACGTGATGTCATGCATTTACTCACAGCCAACCTTTGCTAACCCAGCTTGCTAATGTAGCATGCAAAACATAAGTGAATGAATATTTACAGCTAAAGAGTGTAATAGCTGCCCACTCTATCATAGCCTCACTTTGATCTGGATATCTATGTTGAAATTTGGATTTTGCAAAGCCGTTTAAGATCATTAATGTGTGGAAGCAGCCATGCTAATGACACACATAAACAATATTCGTAATATTCGTTTTCAAGGAAACCTTTCAGTCCAGTTGACACAGAGAGATCTACTTTGGATAACCATGACCTGGATGAGTGAGAATCTACACAGACATTCGTAATAAAGTTTCCTGATTTTTGGATGAACAGCTCAGTTGACGATCATGGAGTAGTTTGTCTTGGAGGATAATTGCGCTGTGACGGCTGCCATGTCTCACCTGTTTGATTAAAGCAGGCCGACGGAGTAAACAGGTTAAAGGTCATCTGTTCAGTACTCACGTAGTGCTCAGTGCTCACGTAGGCCATCACTCAAACTATTCTTAGACCACAGAGCAGCGTATTGACTCATGCTCCGTCCGTGTGTGCACGTGTGCAGCAATGCTGTCTTTTTGTTGCTGCGCTATCTGAGCAGGCCACGTAACCGTGACGACCCTTTCAAAGCTGCAACCATCAAACCCCCGCACAGGTCCTGAAGAGGTCCTCAGTGTCTGCAGAAGAATCTCTAGACTGGAGTGTAAAGTCTTTCAATTCCACAGCTGCCCCAGCTGCACCGAGGGAGCGTTTGCCCATCTGGTGATACGGGAGAATATTAGTGGAAATATGAAAAGTAAATTAAACATTCATCAGTAATGAACCTCTCAGGCTGTTTTCACGACAACAGCGCATAATAGAACAGGAGCAAAGAGGTGCAAAATAAGATAATGGAGAATGTTTAAAGTCCGTAATGAACGTGGATTACTTCACTAACTCAAGATTGTGGCAGAAAAAAAAAGGTTCTGCTGCTCAGGTGACACAGGAGATATCCCAATATTCATCATTGGGTGTATATTTAAACTGCACACATGGAATTTTAAATGGAGATTTAAAAATCATGTTCATACACAGGGTTTGCTTGGGTTGTAGAAAAACAAACATAATAAATAATAAAACTTTATTAGTATGAAAAACAAGAATATATTTAAATTTTTTTCACGTGTGCTGCTAGAGCTGAAATACCCCCTTGATACAGTAGGCGGCGCTACACACCAGCGTCCCACAGTCCCAGAATGCTGCCTTCAGGTGCACTTCAGTGGACTTTTATGCTGAACTAAAAGCTCTGCAGTCAGATCTCAGATCTGCTACCACTCACTTCCAGATTTTTTTTTTTTCCGACGGTGCTTGAAGGCATTGTGGCTGGCCAGAGCAGGGGTCATGCTCATAAAGTCTCAAGTCAGTCTAGGATGCGTGCAGCCGATTGGCTGAGGTGCGCTGGCTCATTCTGTGTGTTTTGGAGATGATCACATGTGTACGACCCTTCTCCTCCTCCTCCTCCTCCTCCTTCTTCTCCTCTGCCATGCCGAGCTGCAGCTCTGTGTCCACAAGTCTTTGTCTCTGTGACAGCAGAAGGTCTATTTCTGCATCTGTCATCCCAGCATGAGACAAGGGGTGGCACACGATCTCGACCAGGCCAATGACGGTTCCCAGCAGCGCCAACACCGAGCCCACCAGGTAGACCTTCAGCAGACCCCGACTGGACTTCTGCTTCAGCATCTCTTTGACGAAGGGCACCAGCTCCTCTAGGTTTTCCATCATCCTTCCGACTCTTCTCCAAGTACAGCTCGTGTTTACTCAGCAACCTTTAGGTAGAGAGCATAAGGGTCACATTATGACCTGAAAATGCTGAACCTGTGGAGAGAACACAGTTGTAAAGTGCGAACTTACTGTTCTGCAGCTGTGTGTTAGCACGTCCTGCTCTCCTGCTGTCAGTAGAAGGAACACGCCTCTCACTGGTCGCTCGCTCTGGCTGGTTATAAGCCTGAGTTTGCCCCGCCCACCGACCACTGCTGGTGGCAGGGACTCTGAGTGAAAACTTTGACCCCACCATGTGTCCAACACTTTCACTGTGGTCAACTTACAGCGAGTTCACAGTGACTGTTTACACATCAGCACTAGAATTAACTGTTTGTCCAAAGTATTACCAGTGACCACTTGTGTGTGTGCGCGCGCGAGCGTGTGTGTTTGTCTGTTACATTGTCCGTTGAGGCCTTCACAAACTGGAGCAAAGGTTATTCTGTGCAGAGAGAGGGACACACCACCCCAGTCATCGGTTCCAGCAGGGTGGCTTGTCCTTCACCACCAGAGATCTGTGTTCACTGATGATACAGCCTAAATGTCTTAGCAGCCGCAGGTTCAAAGGTCAACAAGGTGTCGTGACAACAGAAGACAGCTCCTGCTCACATGCAGATTGGTGAGTTCTCTGGAAGGGTGGTCGGCTTCCAGGCAGGTGACTCGGGACTTTCCTTAGTTTTTAGAATTAGGGGAAAGGTTGTGCCAACCCAGTTACCCTCACTCAGCTGGGTGAAGGTCGGAGACAACAGCGTGGTCACAAACATGCTCACTGCACGTGATGAGTAGCAAGGAACAGCATGGGAGGGTTTGGACACACTTTGATGATCCTCACATCTGTGCTAATATTGCTGTCAGTGCTGATTAACAGGTGTAATTAGCAATCATAGACTGTCCATCGTGGGCTCTGTCTACCTCAGGTACCCTGGTCAGGTTCAAGAGTCAAACCGGCGCAGCCGCTTCTGCTGATTCAGAGGTGGTGCGGTAAGAACACGGGAGGGGAACGCCTCTAAGCTTGTAGCAGCACTACACCACCATCGTTACTGTCAACATGATTTCACCAACATCCCAGTAAGTCAGGAGGTTGGACGAGAAAGCATCCATCACGCATCTGTTTTGTGTGAGCTCCAAGGAGAGAAAATTCGGCCCACCACCTCACCGAATCACGGTGTGTACCATGCTCAGTGGCTACGATTAGGCGTAGCCGATTCTTTTCCTCATAGTCAGGAGGGACATGCAGGGGGCGCTCTTCCAGCAGGCTCCTGTTTCAGTCCCAACAGCAGATTGAGAGCATCCGTACTCATCAGCCGTATTGATAGTTTCGGTCTGCTTCCTTCATGTCCGCCTGACCTGGTTTTTCTCCTCTGTAAAACTGCAGAACTGGGCCAAAGGGTAAGAATATTAATCTCATTGCTTTAAAGCTGATTTGGAACAAGCAGGAAACGTGCGGCTCAGGACTTTCCGGAAAAAGATCTGTTTTTTCTGAGTCTTTCTTGTCCGGTCAAGAGAAGCTAAAACCGGAGAGATATGATCCCTTTTGCTGGTTCCTGTCAGAACTCTGGCTGCAGCGTTCTGGATCAGCTGCAGGTTTTTAATGGAATAATTTGGACATCCTGACAGTAATGAGTTGCAGCAGTCCAGTCTAGAGGTAACAAAAGCATGGACCAGTTTTTCAGCATCACTTTGTGACAGGATGCTCCTGATCTTGGCAATGTTACAGAGGTGAACGAAGGCGGTCCTAGAAACCTGTTTAATATGAGGGAGAAATGACATGTCCTGGTCCATGATAACTCCCAGGTTCCTTGCAGTCGTACTGGAGGACAAAGTAATGCCATCCAAAGAGAGAATGCTATCAGACTGTACAACACAACACTATAGTGACACGTATTTATGTACCCACACAGGGCTTTCTTTGTTCACTTGTTGTTGTTCACTATTCACTGGTATTCACTGGTCTTTGTATATAATTGTTGTGCAATTTTATTTTACTTGTGCAATATTTTCTTACATTAATATTAATATATATTTTTTTTATTCAACTTGTTTTCTTACTTTCATACTGCTGTTCTGTTTCTGTTTCTGTCGTACCCCCTTTGCTGCTGTAGACAAAAGAATTTCCCCACTGTGGGATGAATAAAGTCTATCTTATCTTATCTTATCTTATCTTAGATAATCTAATCCTCAGATGTTTAGCTCCAAGAACAATGACTTCAGTTTTGTGAGTTTAATAGTAAGAAATTGAAAGTCATCCAGTCTTTTATGTCTTTGACACATGCCTGGAGTCTGACTAACGGCTCTGCTTCCTCAGTTTTATTGATAAATACAGCTGTGGTTTCTAGAACCGCCTCCTTAGGTAGTTAGATCTCAGATAGTTCCGTATATTTCTAAAAGAACACTCAGATCACAGAGTTCAGGTTTACTTGTAGTTCCTAGAATTCATCAAAGTAGACTGGGAGGACGAGCCTTTACCTATCAGGCAGCTTTACTGTGGAACCAGTTACCAACCTGGGTCCGAGAGGCAGACACCACGTCTGCCTTTGAGATCAAACTTAAAACCTTTCTGTTCAGTAAAGCGTACAGATAGCCTCAAACAAAGTGTGTAGGGCTGATAGATCTAGTTACTTTTACTCTTGGTAGCTATGCTGCTATAGGCCTACGCTGCTGGGGACACAAACATGATCCACTGAGCAGTTCCCCACCTCCTCAATACCAGCCTCCACCTCGATTCCCTCACCTCCTCTCCACTTTTTCTCCTCCTCTCCGGGATTACCAGTTTGTTCAGTCTTCTTTGCTGTTTTGTGTTTCTGTAGCCTCTTCTCTCTCTTTGTATTTTTCTGCAAGTGTCCCGTCTCCAGACCTTCATGTTGCACGGACCTGACAAACCCAGTGTCCACTGTCAGCACCTGCCTATGCTGTTCCCTTTTTTTTAAATTTTTATTAAAACCTGCTATGCTGTATTATGTCTGCTGTTTGTATTTCTATAATTGTATTATGTTTGTATTTCTATGATTCTATTGTATTTGTTTCTCTCTCTTTTATTCTCTCTGTCCTGTCTCCCTCTTCTTCTCCTCCTTTACCCAGCTGACTTTCAGCAGGATGGTTCCTCCTTGTAAGCCTGGTCCTGCTCAAGGTTTCTCCCTGTTAAAAGGAAGTTTTTCCTTGCCACTGTGCTTACCTGGGGGTTCTGGCTCTGGGTTTCTGCCTCTGTAAAGCACCTAGAGACAATTTTATTGTAAAAGGTGCTATATAAATAAAATTGAATTGAATTGAATTGAATTTGCATTATCTCATATTGGATTAATTTTACCTGGAAAGCTGACTGGATGCTGAGTCCCGTCTCACTGATTCTGACGCCTTTAAAATGGAATGGTTCCCTCTTGAGTTCCCTGTGAATCGCACAGCAAGGGCAAAATGTGGACAGTGTGTAACTGAAGGCCCTCTGTGTTATGGTCTCCAACAAAGGGAATTGTGTGGTGCACTCTCAGAAAACAGATAACAGTGAGTTTAAAGAGCCACGCCGTAGCAACACACCCATTAATACCAGCTGATTCTGGTGTGTGTGTGTGGCGGCAACAACAGCTGGATCTCAGATAACCTGTCCAGTAAAACACAGTAAAGTGCTCGCTGAGGTGCCATTTTAATGGGGTAGACAGCATAAAGGGCCCTGTCCGTTGACCTGCCAGGGTACAAAACATGTCAGCATGGGGTCCCGTTCCAGCAGCTGCTGTAGTGCCCTGCCAGAGGCTCCCAGTTACCTGGGAACAGATCTAAATACTGACCTCTGATCAGAAAACGCCACATATCTGCAGGTTTGAAATAAACCAGCAGCCTGTTCAGCAGCCTGAAAGTGTGAAACCTTGGATGATCCTGTTGCAGTTAATGTGTAACTGCTTCGTCTTCAAAGGTTCTTATCAACTCTTTTACCATCTGATTGCACCAATCAGACGGCCTTCACCTTGCTGTCAGCCCAGACACACCAGTCTGCTGGAAGGTGATCCATCACAGCTCCTCTGCAGAACGGCGAGACTGTGCATGTCTGCATGTGCGTGTGCCCTGAGTCACAAGACACGCCCTGCACATGCACTGAGTCAGCGTGTCTGCAGACCAACGCAAAGAAACAAATCACACACCCCCAGCGCTGAGACCAGCCTCAAACACACCAGACAAAATGCCCTCGCTTCACTAAAATGTCCTCTCTTTGATAGTAAAATGTATTTTGGTACTCCAGTCTGTAAATGACACATGCGCGCTCTCACACACACACATACTGGCACATACACGCACACACACGAACATACACGCCCTGCAGGAAGACTTGTGTAAATGAAGAGAACGTGGCTGCAGGCGATGCTTCTAAACTAAACCCTGATTGTTGAAACCTGAATGAACTCAGATATCAGTCACCATCAAAGAAATGCACCTGATCAAAGACGACTGGAGCAACTAAGAGTACTGCAGTACTACTACAGTACTACTAGTACTGTACTACAGTGTTACTACAGTGTTATTACAGTGTTGCTACTACTTGGTTGTCATCACTGCACAGCTGGTAACTGTCTACCTGTGATCTGACAGCTGTCAATCAAGCTTCAAAATGATCCAACAACAGCAGAAAAAAAAAATCATTTTATCTTCAGGAGAAAAATGAAACCAGTTAATGATGAACTGAAAGATTGAGGAAAACTGACTGATCTGATGTTTAAAGTTGCACAAACAACAGTTAATATTGACACTGATGCAACATTTGCCTGAAGATTTCAGAATTTAATATTTGATGATGGAATTCAAACAGACAAATAAAGGTTATACTGAGACAGAGACGGAAAAGACACTGGTTATACTGGGACAGAGAGGGTGGATGACTGGTTATGCTAGGACAGAGAGGGTGGATGACTGGTTATACTGGGACAGAGAGGGTGAATGACTACTTATACTGGGACAGAGAGGGTGAGTGACTGGTTATACTGGGACAGAGAGGGTGAAAGACTGGTTATACTGGGACAGAGAGGGTGAATGACTAGTTATACTGGGACAGAGAGGGTGAGTGACTGGTTATACTGGGACAGAGAGGGTGAGTGACTAGTTATACTGGGACAGAGAGGGTGAGTGACTGGTTATACTGGGACAGAGAGGGTGAAAGACTGGTTATACTGGGACAGAGAGGGTGAGTGAATGGTTATACTGGGATAGAGAGGGTGAAATACTGGTTATACTGGGACAGAGAGGGTGAAAGACTGGTTATACTGGGACACAGAGGGTGAATGACTAGTTATACTGGAACAGAGAGGGTGAATGACTAGTTATACTGGGACAGAGAGGGTGAAATACTGGTTATACTGGGACACAGAGGGTGAAAGACTGGTTATACTGGGACACAGAGGGTGAATGACTAGTTATACTGGGACAGAGATGGTTAATGACTGGTTATACTGGGACAGAGATGGTTAATGACTCGTTATACTGAACATTGTTAAAAGATTATCGATCTGTTCATGAAGCGGGTCAAATGTTAATATTTTACATTGTTGTAGTTTAAGTATTGTTTACAGAAGTGGGTGTGGCTCAGGTCACGTTGTGTCAGGTTACCTGTGTGCAAATTATAATTTAATAGAATAAGAAAAGAACAGAAGATTAAAAAGTGTGAAAACAAAAATAATGACATATTTTACGTAGCCCACCTCCCACCTGAAGGTAGCTTAGATAAGCTCCACCTCCCCGACCCCGACA
This sequence comes from Pao palembangensis, assembly GCA_015343265.1. Classification (NCBI taxonomy): domain Eukaryota; kingdom Metazoa; phylum Chordata; class Actinopteri; order Tetraodontiformes; family Tetraodontidae; genus Pao; species Pao palembangensis. Next base: position 13,096,406 of record CM027087.1, on the reverse strand, counting down.
AGGTAAACAGAAGATGGATGGAAATTTTAAATGGATGAGTGTGTGTCGACCTGTCTCTGAGTGTGTGCTGACTCTGAAGCGAAGGGTGCGTCTCTTCAGGGTGTGGCTCTGACTCCTGCTGTATGACACCGTCTAGGTGAGTTTAAAGAGCCACGCCGCAGCGACGCAGCGGTTAATCCCAGCTGATCCAGGTGTGAGTGTGGCGGCAACAACAGCTGGATCTATACTGATCGGGATTGGAGATCTTTGCGTTCCAGACTCTGGAAGGAACCAGCATGAGAATCCTCGTCCTCGTGGCTGGTAAGATGTCTGACCGCGTTTTCTGAGAGTGTTTGAGAGTTTCAGGACAGATTTTGGTGAACTTGAATGTTGGAATGAAGTCTGCATACTCGTGTCTGTCTGGTCATGATGGCACATGTTTTGAAAGCTTCGCTCAGGCTCTGCTTCACATACTTTTGTCTTCAAACGAAGACTAACGTCATGTGCACTCAAACCATGCAGATATACTGAAAACAAGCATTTTTAAAATTATTTATTTCTCCTGCTAAGAAGCCTGGATGATAGCTCAATCCAGGATTTGTCTCTGATTTTTGGGGCAGCAGTGTCCAAACATTAAAGGCTGAAGTATGTGTAGAAGCTGCAGGACGAGGTGGTTTGGTAAAAGATAGTTCTGGCACTTCCAATTAAACTTCCATTATCAGCTCGTAAAATGTTCCATGACGTAGCTGCTAGCTAGAATCTAGTGTCATAGAAAGTAGAAATAGGTGTTTCAGGCCTGCAGCTACTGAGTAAAAGGACTTCATCACTGCATGAAGACTCACTGTGGCGCCTTTCTCCCAGCAGCCGTGGTGGCAACAGCTCAGGGCAGCAACGACTGCTCTCGGGGGGCCTGTTACCCCCCCAGCGGTGACCTGCTGCTGGGCCGGGCTCAGCAGCTTCGTGCCTCCTCCACGTGTGGTCTGACTGGCTCCGAGGTGTACTGCACCCCTTACCAACAGGTAGGACAATGTCAGCTTGGGTAGAAGCACAACCAAACTGCTGATATCAAATATGTAAAAAGCATTTTATGGTACATATAAAAGCATTTTTTAAAAAAAAAACAACAACAACTGCACATTTATAAAACCCTGTTAGACGCATCCTTGTGGAAGCTGATTGTTGGCATTTCAGTGGTACCACATGGTGTGGTCAGCATACGGTGCTTCTGAAATCAATCATCTGGATTGGCTGATCAATATTTAAGTGAAAGAAGTGTTTTGGCTCGATCTAGGGTTGAAATGTTGTGAAGGAGCCCTTCCTTCCTTTGGAAAAATCTTTATTGAAAACGTTCGCCTCGGCTTCGCACGTGTGTCCGAGCCAGCCGTGTCCGCCGTGGGTCTGTGCGTGGAGGTTAAAGTTCATGGCTGATCTGCTGCCGGTGTCACAATGACCATAATGGTTTTGGCCCAAAAGCTGACTTTGTGAAATCGTGTTGCAACTGCATGAAGAGCTCATCTGCTGGTCAAGACGCGCGTGCTGAGTCAGCCGGAACGCTTGTCACGTACAGTACAGCGTGTCTGAGCAACACAATACTTAATGGAGAAAAAAAAAAAACAACAGAATATTGTGACACAAGACAAAACACACAGAAGTGTGTGTGTGTCTGTGTGGGTTCCAGTGCATGCGTACGTGTGTATTGACTGCCTCGGGAGAACAGATATTCTCATCAACACTCGCTTTTCCCTGTGTTTTGTCACGCGTGTTGTGTTTTTCTTACCTGAGTAACACCTGAGGAAGACAGGGAGGAGCAGATGTGCTCAGCTGACACATGTGAATCCATGACAACCAAACAAAAGTTCTTCTGTCACAGGAAATCCCCTTTTCTTTCATCATAAAATTATTTATCTTCTTTTTTTCTTCATGTGAATCAAACAAGTATTGAAGTTTCAGGATTAAAAATTAAATATTTCTTCAACTCTTACTCATATTTTAGAAACGTACTCAAAATAAAATTTAAAAAAAGCTAATTTATTTCCTGGCAGACCATGGTAAAGTATTACCAACACCGTAATAGCGCCCCCTGTGTGTGAGACAGTGAAAGTCCGCAAATCCTCCTGGTGAAGATGAATTCAATTCAATTCAATTCAATTTTATTTATATAGCACCTTTGACAGGAAGAAACCCTGAGCAGGACCAGGCTTACAAGGAAGAACCATCCTGCTCAAAGGAGGAAAAAGAGGGAGACAGGACAGAAAGAATAAAGAGAGAGAGGGAGAACAGATACAATCATAGAACCATAGAAATACAAACACAATACAATCATAGAAATACAAACATATCAGACATAATACATATATACATAATACCGCATAGCAGGTTGGTATAAAAAGAGGAGCGGTTTAGGCAGGTTTTAATAAAAAAGGGAACAGCATAGGCAGGTGCTGACAGTGGACCCTGGGTTTGTCAGAGGCCGAGGGCCGTGCAGCACGAAGGCCTGGAGATGGAAGACCTGCAGAAAGAGAGAGAGAGAGAAGAGGGGGAAGGGGGGGAGGGAGTGGTTGGTGTTGAGGAAGTGGGGAACTGCTCAGTGGATCTTGTTTGTGTCCCCAGCAGCGTAGCCTGTAGCAGCATAGCTGTGCTAAAAGCTGAAGAATAAGAGTTTGATGGCCCTATTCTACCTGTAGCTGTGAGAACTGACTGTAACTAGATTTATCAACCCTACACACTTTGTTTGAGGCCAGCTGTACGCTTTACTGAACAGAAACGTTTTAAGTTTTAAAGGCAGACGTGGTGTCAGCCTCTCGGACCCAGGTTGGTAACTGGTTCCACAGTAAAGCTGCCTGATAGCTAAAGGCTCGTCCTCCCAGTCTACTTTGATGAATTTTAGGAACTACAAGTAAACCTGAACTCTGTGATCTGACTGTTCTTTTAGGAATATACGGAACTATGAGAACCTGCAGATATGATGGAGATAGTCCACTGAGAGCTTTATAGATGGTTAAATCAAACAACAATCCTTCCTGCTAAGTTAAACTGTTCAAGACAGGTTGAGAAAAGTTTCTGGATGAGAAAAATGTGTTTTTGTCAGATGACTGTGTTGGATTTGGAACATACCGACTAGTGTTCAAACTCGGTGTAAACGAGTTTCCTGATTCCTGATTCCTGTTCCTTATTTGAGATCGCTAAAGTGTGTACGCGTTGAAAGGACCACGGACTCTCGTCTGTGAACGGGGTTATTTCATCATGCAGGTAACAGGAGTTAAACTATAAACCTGTTTGGTGAAAGTGCAGGGACAGATATAGCACAGAGCAGACTTTACACCTCAGCAATCAAAGCCGCTGACAGCCATCACAAATGCAAACAGTTTGTGTTTGCATTAGCGCTTCGGCGCTGAAGTTCAGACACTCTGGGGGACAAACCTGCAGCGCTGAAGCACCGTCTGCGTGTCGCCGACAAACCAGTTGACGGCGGCCAACAAATTAGGTCAATTTTTCTTTTTGACACGAACAACCAGCTCTGGCTGTGCGTAAGCGCTGCTGATATCTGACCGCCTGTTCTGTGCATGCAGCACGTCACGTCACGTTGTGTCACGGCTGTCGCTCACAAACACCAACAGTTAAGCCTGCTCATGTGATCTCACGTCAAAAACACTGAGTTCTTTAGACCCACCTCAGCTGCACCGAGGGTTCTGGGAGACAGGCTAGCTCCAGCAGCAGGGCTGAAGGGCCCTGCTCGTGGGCTCACAGTGGTGGGCTGGAACCAGCAATTTTCGGCTACAAAGTCACCTTTCTAGCCTGACCACCTGCATCTCTGAATGCAGCAAAACCAAAATCACCATCATCATCAGTCCGAACACGCTTACCTAATCATGCAGCAACCTCTCCCTCTCCACTGACCGTCACGCAGTCTCCCCTTCCCCCCACATCCACAACCGTGGCATCATCTTTGACCAGACCCTCTCCTTCGAACCACATTAACTGAAAAAGCACCTAGAGACAATTTTTATTGTAAAAGGTGCTATATAAATAAAATTGAATTGAATTGAATTAAGCACATTACCAAGACTCCTCAGTCCGCCAAAACTCTCATCCACGCATTTGTAACTTCCTGCATCAATTACTGCAACAGCCTGCTCTATGGCTTACCCTCCAGACTCCTCAACAGGCTCCAGTACATCCAAAACTCTGCCGCCCGTCTCCTCACCCACACTGCCCCCCGCAAACACATCACCCCTGTCCTCAAAGTCCTCCCCTGACTCCCCATCCCTCAGCACATCCATTTCAAACTTCCTACCATCGTCTTTAAGTCTCTCCACAACCTGGCGCCCGACTACCTCAGTGAGCTCCTCCATCACCACCCCCTCCCGCGCCCTCCGTTCAGCTGGCGCTCATCTTCGGTCTCTCCCCACCAGGAATAAACATAAGACCTGGGGGGACTGGGCCTTCTCCACTGCCGCCCTTACCCTCTGGAATGCCCGACCTAAACACATCAGAGACCCACAATTACCTCCTTCACAAAAGCCCTCAAGGCTCCTCAAGTTAGCCTACACAGAACCTGTTTTTTTTCTTTGACTCTGACCATTTGTAAAGTGTTTTTGAGTACCGAGAAAAGAGCTTTATAAATACTATGTATTATTATTATTATTGTTATTGTTATTAGTATTATTATTAGTCTCTACCTCAAAGCAGACTACATCTGATTTGTGGATCATGTCTAAGAGCTAACTAATGCAGCGGCTCCATTTTTTCCACGATTCCATGAAAAGAAAAACAAGCTGGATGTGTGTGTGTTTGTGTGTGTGTGTGTGGTGATTTATACATTTAGTTAGAGTCAAACACGCCACTGCTTTATTCCCTGAAAATCTGGCAGCAACAAAAGCTGTCAAAACAAAGCTAAGCTGGTTTGAGTCGGTTTGTTTCCTGGCATGAATGTGTGAGCTGAGCGGAAACATGATCAATCCTGAAATGCCAACAGGAACTTTTACCTACATGGCCCGCTGCCACAGCACCACCGTGCAAATACTGACAGATGAACACAGCTGTGTTGTTAGCACTGATGCGAGATGGCACGTAGGGACAACAACAGTCACCTAACATCTCGACGAACAGCACGTAGATCAGGAGTCTTACCCAATCTGAACCTTCCATCAGGTCGCGCTAAATGTGAATCTGAACCAAAACCAAAAGTTAAACTCAAAATATCTACTGACAATTACCAGGAACCTGGAAACAGCAGCAGGAAACAAATGAAATGGTCACAATGAAACAGATGGATAGATGTAACAATCTGCTTTATTTATTCTTTTCTTTTTACAGCGGAAAATGAAATGTTGTCCATGTGACTCCAGGAACCCCAGTGGTCAGTTGGCCCACACGGTGCAGGAGGTTCTTGCCACATCTGGACCAGATCGGTGGTGGCAGTCCAAGAAGGGTGCGTTAAACAGCGACCCCTGGTCGTGGAAAACGACATAACAGTCACTTTCAGAACTAAAGATTTCTGTTTTAAGAAAAACTCAGTAGTCAGCGTTGTCTTAAAATGTTCAGACTGTACAGTTAAACACCATGAGTAATATCAGAAAAAAAAATCTTCAAAATGGTAGAGGACACAATGGAAGCATCGGTTTTAGTTTGATCTGCTGAAGAAAAACCTGTTCTGTTGCAGATGTGAGTCCTGTTACGCTTCAGGTGGACCTCAAGAACCTGTTCCATCTTCACAACCTGGTCCTCAACTTTAAGGTGCTTCTACGTGTCCTAGTCTTGTTTTTCATATACGTACTTGTGTGTGTTTGCTCCCTATTTGAATTTGGCATTGTGAATTTGACCTCAACAGGGTCCTCGTCCCAGCGACTTTGTCATAGAGCGCAGTCTAGATAATGGCACTACCTGGAAACCTGCTCTCTACTTGGCCACAGACTGTCAGAAAGCGTTTCCGGGCGTATCGACCACGGCACCACTCCAGCTGGATGAGCCACACTGCTTCACGCTGCCCCCTACTGGTTCAGATCCATACCAAGATCAAACGGTATGCATTTTCACTGACCTATTCTTATTCTTATTCTTATTCTTATTCTTATTCTTATTCTTATTCTTATTCTTATTCTTATCTCTGCAACCTGTGATGATTCTTTTTACTAAATGTCTGGAACTTTCTTTCTTTCATTGTGGAAGAAAATGTGACCTTTAAATCTATTTTCTGTGCGTGCTGCTGTATTTGAACCCTTCTTGTATTAATCCTGATGATTAACTGTTGTGGTAGATGAAATATGGAGCCTGTTAAAATTCCAAAACTGTCCCTGACTCCTCCTCAATAATAATAACATCACCCCCTTCTCCAGGTCCAGTTTAACCCTCTGCGTCAGTACACTTATGTCTCTGCACCAAACAGCGAGAAAGTTGAAAGTGAGTGTTTGGCTTCCTGGACACAGACCTATTGCAGGACAGACTGTTTGATCGACCGCTGTGTCTCCTTCAGAGCTGTCAGGGCTGACGGGAATCAGGGTGAGGATGACCGGCCTCGGTGATGTTCCCAGGCTGCCGGGTCGATCCCTCAGCCGGTTTTATGCCATCAAAGAGATGAGGATGATGGGCAGCTGCATGTGTCACGGTCATGCCAACCGCTGCCTGCCAGACACGGAAAACAGTGCTGCTGAAGACAGCGTGCAGGTACGCGCACAGCTGAAGGTCCTGACATGTGGGAGTAAAAGCACTGAAAGTAGTTCTGCCTGTTCGTTTCTGAATGTTAATTGTTGTTGAAGCTCTGCGGTGCTTTTGTTTTGGTCTTGCAGGTGAATCCTCGGTGTGACTGTCAACACAATACTGCAGGCATGAACTGCGAGCGCTGCGATGACCTCTTCAATGACCTGCCCTGGAGGCCCGCAGAGGAGGGCAACACCCACACCTGCCGGCGTAAGAACTCACGAGTATCTCTGCGGAGAACGGCGAGAATTTTTCTTGTTTTTTTTTTTTTTTTTTCACATTTGAAACATTTCATGTGTGTTTTTTTCCTCAGGCTGCGCGTGCAACGGCCACGCCCAGCGCTGTCGTTTCGATCTGGCCACGTACGAAGCCAGCGGGCGGAGGAGTGGAGGAGTGTGTGAGGGCTGCATGCACCACACAACGGGGCCCAAGTGTGACCGTTGTGCCCCAGGCTACCAGCCCAACCCCCGCAGCCAAATGGACCGCCCTGACGCCTGCATACGTAAGCAGGTCCATTACAGACGCGTCCATTGGTACCCACTGTGGGTTAGGTGAACACGTACTTTTGCTGTTGCTGCTAGGGTGTCCTTGCAGCACTGAGGGGACGGTTGAGGATGGCCGGTGTGACAACACCGCGAGCTCGTGTCGGTGTAAGGTGAATGTTGAAGGTCCCCGCTGTGACCGCTGTAAGAGAGGGTACTTTGGTCTGAGCGCCGCCAACCCCCTGGGCTGCTCCAGTGAGTTAGTCAGCAAGCTAAGCTAATCACAAAAATGTGTCGGATAGCACGAGTCCTGATGTGAGGATGATCCTTCCGTCCAGAATGTTCCTGTTCTTCTGACGGGTCCGTTTCGGGTGCTTGTGACCCTGTGACTGGCCAGTGTCTCTGCCGTCCTCACTTCCACGGACCCAACTGTGATGTCTGTTCTAATGGCTACTGGAAGCCCGTCTTGTCTGATCGCTGTGAGCCCTGCAACTGTGATCCCACCAGATCCTACAGTGACACCTGTGACCAGGTAGGCGGCCACTGTGACAGAATATATGAAAAACGTGTTAAGGGAGCAGAGTAAGGGACAAGACTGGGACAAACTGGATTTAGCGGCAGAGCAGGTTCTTGCTTGTTGGTGTGTACTCTTTCCGTATTAAGATTTGATTATGAAAATAAAACTTTCTCCATCGAGTATGTGATTGAGTCTGTGAGTAAAGTTTTCTATCATGTTTTGTTGTACAGAACGTGGGTTTGTTGCTATGGTCCAACTGAAACTTGTATTCTGGACTTGGGATTGAGGGGACTGTATACCATCTGACTACTCTCCCCTTGTTTCTCTGCTTGAAACATTCATTTGGTAAACATTTCTGAAAAGTGCTGAAAATAGTTGCTCTCCTCCTCTCCAGGTGACCGGACAGTGTCGCTGCAGACCCAATTTTGGAGGCCGAATCTGCACCGAGTGTCCAGACAACATGTTTGGAGACCCCCTGTGGGGCTGCCAGCGTGAGTCACGTCTGTGTTTGTCACGATTGCTGAGGAGACACAGATTTGCGAGATTTTGTCAGAGATTTTAACTTTAGTTCTTTGTCTTCACATCTCAGAAATAGACAACTCTAAGCTCACAATGAGAATTTATTCTGGAAAGATGATTCAAACCAAGTACAAATACAAGAGTAGCCTTGAAGTACACTTGAAATGATTTAGTAACATTTCCTAACTCTTGTGCACTTTTCTCCTTTCCAGCGTGCCAGTGTGATCCAGAAGGAACTCTGCCAGAAGGTTGCAACAAGCAGACTGGAGCGTGTTTGTGTCGTCCAGGCGTCACAGGGTCACGCTGCAGTTCTTGCAGCCGTGGGCGCTGTGACTCCTTCCCAATGTGCGAGTCATGTCCTTCCTGCTTCTTCACTCTGGACAGCCAGAGGCAAAACCTCAGCTTGGCTCTAAAGAACATCAGCCCACGTTTCCCAACCACCCCAGACAGTGTCAACTTTGGACCTCATATTCTTGCCCTGGAAAATCGATTAAAACTGATGCGAGAGTCCATCTCGTTTCCTCCGCGTATAGCCCGACAGGTCGATGATGCTCTGTCCCAGCTGGACGAGTTGAGGTGAGGGCCTGCCAGCCTCAGAAATGCAAATGTCTTCAATATTTTAGTTGTATCTAAGTACAAGGTACTCTCTTTATACTCAAGGAAATCCTTATATAACGTACGTTTTTATGAAACACTCTATATTTAATCATCTAAAAAGCCATAAGCTCATTAGCTCAAGTGCAATTTTCTGCAGATTTTCACATTCTTTCATGTCATTATCATTCAATGACTGAACATGACTGAGGTTCTTTCTTTCTTCCAGGAATCAGCTGAAGGAGATTAACGATGGCCTCTCACCTCTGCTGATGATCCCTGGTCTGGATTCAGAGCTGGAAAAACTCCAGCTTCTGCTCGAGCGCCTCGCAGAGGAGTATAAAGTCAAGAGTATTAGCGTGGAGAACACACTCAGCCCCAACGATACAGGTCAGTTACGCCTCCTGAAACTACGGGTCAAGTTAAGGAACAGCTCCCTCCAGCGGACAGTGTTATATTACATCGGAAATCCTTCCAAAAACAATTTATTCTTTCTGTTGCCTAAAAACACGAATGTGGCTCTTGAACAGTGATTCCCTAACTTCTAGTCATACTTTACCACTGTTTGATCACAAATTTTCAAATCAAACACGAACAGACACCAAAGTCTTGTTTTCACAGTCTGATTTAACAGCATAAAAAAATACACAATACATACACAATATACAGTACAGCATAAAAAAAATACACAATACACAATGAGTTTATTTTCTCTGTGCCAATCAGGAGCCTTTTCTGCAATAAAGCAAGCCCATAAAAAATCCAATGAGGCAGCTGGGAAAGTGAATGCCAGTAAAAGAACACTGATCGAGTCAGCGGATGTCAGAGAAAAGGCCTTGGATCTTCTCAAACAAGTCCAGCCAGCCAACACCAGAGCTCTGGACAAACTAAACCAGGTCATGTCCTTGCAACCAGACCTCACTCCTGTTGCCAAGCAGGTAAGGAGGATGGCCTCATTACTCCTCAGTATGGTGTGGTCGCAGTTAGCATGGCTGGTCCTGCTGTGAAATGCTGTCAGGTCAAAGTAATGATATTTTTCAGGTGTGCGGTAGTGTTCGCTCAGGGCCCTGCACCCCTCTGCAGTGTGAGGGCAACGATCTGTGTCCACCAGAGGGCGGCCCACTTTGTAAAACAGTCGAGAAATGTGTTGGCGCTCTACCCCTGAGCAAGAGGACTGACGCTGACGTAAAGAACGTGAAAGGCGAACTGGACAGACTGGCCAAGAAAATCACAGACGCCACAGAGAAGGTGTAGATGTACACACACACAAACACACACACACACACACACACACGTAACAGACTGCTAAAGGCAGCATCATGGAGGATTGCTTAAGTCCAAACATGTCTCTGTCTCACATCATGAACTCCATGAAAGTCCCCTAATCCGGGCAGACCTGGACACTCGGATGTGTTGCAATTAGTTAGAAAACTAGTTCAGATTTGAGATTCCAGAAGTTTATTTTACACAAAGTTTAACTGCTTTCAGCTTCAGGAAACACAAGAGACAACCAACCAGGTGAGACAGTCTGCAGCCAAGCTGTCCAATAAGATGAGAGAGACCAGAGACAGACTGGAAGATGACTTGGAGGAGACACGTGGCGTTGTGAAAGACCTCAAAGATTTCCTGTCAGGTGCAGACTGGCTTAGCCATACTCATAAAGAGAGGTCCCACTACAACCAGTCTACTTTTCCTCTCCGTCCCAGTGTGACCAGTCCATTCATTCTGTCAGTCTTTTGTAATCACTGGCTTTTAGCATTTAGCCGAAGTGACACCGTTTCTAATCACTGGAACAACATACTAATTAGGTGGCTATTCGGAGCTAAAATGGAGCATTATTGTTTATTAGCATGTATTGTGTCTGTAAAACATCTAAGAGTTTTATTCCTACTTTTTAATTTCATTAAGTGTTTCCTCTGTGTTTAAAAAAAACACTCTTAATTGTAATTACTACTTAAATTGTAATGCAATGTACATTTGGAGTACATCTACTTCATAACTTGGACCTCTGGTTTCACCCATAACAGTCCATGACTTGACCCTTTTACCTCCTATTGGTACAGACCCGTCATCCAACCTGACCCACATCCAGGAGGTCAGTGACTGGATCCTGAAAGCTAAGTTGCCGCTCAGCCCAGCTGCTCTGAAAAAAAAGTTGGAGGAACTTAAGAATCTGGCAGCGAATCTACCGGACAGCTCATCCGTGTTGAACGATGCTGCACCACAGCTGGATGCAGCCAAAAAACTTCTGGAGGAAGCTCAGGCAGCCAGGTAGGCTGCCATCACTGAATCACTCTTTCACAGGACCCACATATAGCGTTTAGCCTTAGCTTATGATGGAAAAGCAGCCGTTCTAAAAGAAAATGTCACCTAAACTTTCACCTATTTTATCTGATGTACTGACTGAGAGGTCACGACCCAGTATTCACAGCCTAGCTTTGTTCTCTATTTATGGAAAATGGAGTCATTCTTAACTCAGGGAGGGGTGACAAAGCAGGTCTGTCTATACGTTTGTGGATATTAGCATTTAACTGAGTTAGCCCCCTGCTTGAACCCTCTGAGCAGGAGCTGGTCCCACATAGATTGCTGATTAAAGGCATGTGACCTTCTTCTGTACTGGGAAGAATATCCTTGCTGCTAAGCTGGAAAACCAAAGCTAAATCTCCAGACTGTGCAGTAAACACGCGCCCCATTACTGAGATTCTCGTCGTTCTGTTGCTGTGCCACAGTTGAAGCAATAGTTGGTCTTTTGTTGTTCGCAGGGACCAAGCTCTGGGTGTAAAGGAGGATGTTGATGGGGTGCTGTCTGGTTTTGGTTTAGTGGAGAAGTCTCTGTCAGACATAGAGGACAAGGTGCAGAACAGCACAGATCTCACGGATGGCCTAAAAACTCGTCTGTTGCAGGTAGGACGTGAGGAGCAACAGTGGATGCCATGGTTGCATTTTGCATCATGGCGTTGAGTTTCTGTGCTTTTCTTCTTTTCCACTTAGATCAAAGACCAGCTGCGCCCTGCTGAGAGGAATGTGGACGATGCCGCCGCATTGATAAAGCCCATGACCGTCCAGTTGGGAGAGCTCAAAGACCTGCTGGAGAACGTACGGCAGAAGGCCCAGGGAGCTCGAGATCGCTCAGAAGCTGCTGAGAGAGAAGCAGTGGCCGGCAGTAAGGTGAGAGGAAGGCTTTGGCAAGTTTCCACCTGTAAATAGAATCTGGATCAGGAACGATGGTCAGGAGCCAACTCCCATTCACACGTGTTCCTACGCTGGGGTTTAGGACCTGCTGACTTTGGTGAAACAACTGGATCTTCTGAAAGCCCAGGCTCCTCCAGGTGGGGCAGGTGGATCCGCGGGGACGTCGGCCGAACGAGTGGCAGCGCTGCAGAAGAAAGCTGCACTTCTGGCCAACACCACGGACAGCATGCTGAAGGCCCTGGAAGGTACATCAAGATCACACTGTTACAGAACGGAGGCACAGAAGGGTTTGTAAGGAAACATATTTAAAATAGTTCCTGTGTTCCGGTGTTTCCTGTTCTCAGCAACATACTGTGGTACAATTGCCCCAGATTATGGGGCAAAAATGAGGGATTTACGTAAATTAAAACTATCATTATCATTACTGCTGTCAGCATTAGCAGGTGTTAATGGGCATTAATTCAGTAATGCTGGACCTTGTCGCCAACTTTGGGGAGCTTCTCTTCAGCTGGAAGTAAACAAAAGGATAGTCATGCACACATCACGTACGAGATGAACAAAGCTGTACGGTTGACATCTCCGTGTTGTTCACAAAGGGGGTCTGCCGCTGCCCCAGTTGTTACTTATTTATTATTTTATTATTTATTATAGTTTCTTGTTTTTAATTATTATTAACATAACAGATCAACCGTCAGGGCCATAATTACCTGCTAAAAAGATGCATAAAGCCACCTAGTGTTGAGGAGGAGGACATGTTCCCACCAATTATTTGATTTTTTTTTTCTATTGCACGTAAACTGGGAGAACTGGGACTTTCAACAGATGGTGCTAAATGCCCTGTGAGTTCTGTATGTCCCCAGAGTGCCACTGACGGTGTGAGGAGCCGATAGTAGAAGTCGTGCCTTATGTTGCGGAGCCCTGACTCCACAGGGAGCGTCATCCACATCTGATGTGTTTTCTTATTATTTCCAGGTAAAGGAGAGTCCCTCAGATCCCTGCAGACTGAAATCCTTCAGAAGTCCAAAAGACTGGATGGACTTGACATGGTGCTTCAAGATCTTCTGGCAAAAATCAGAAAGAAAGCGGAAGACCTCAGCAACTGCTCGGCTTAAAGGGTCGGTCAGCAGAACAGGGCACCTCTGACGTCTCTGTCACTTGTTCCTGACTATTAAAAATCGAGAGTAAATAAAGATTGGTCACGAGGCTGCCTCTGTCAATTCAGAGGTTTCTTTCAACTTTTGTGCGTTGTATTTAGAGTAATTCAGTTTTCGTTAGCAGTGAAACAGCACTATAAAAGCTGCAACCAGTGCTACGTAAGAGGACATCCCCTTATTTATTTGTCTGTTTTTGTTAAATGTAAGTGATTTAAATAAAACACTGTTGAGACCTTGATTCCTCTTCACCTCGACATAATGAGACAAAAAGGACAGTTTCTACATGTTTATTGAGAAATGTAACCACAGAAAATCGCATTCGTCACTACCTACCACAGTCATCCACTGTGTTGACAGTTTGTGGCACTTACATTCAGAGAACCTCCCATAATCCCTCAGACTTCTACCCAAGGTCAGATAAGGGGTGCAAACTGGAGCAAAAACACATCAACCCTCAGAAAAGTACTGGTCTGGAAAAGTGACCCATGTTTTATGTGAGGTGGAGACGTGTAACATGAAGAGTGCCAGACTCCAGTTTTCATGGGTTTCTGAAAGGTTCGGACCAGATTTCATTCAGATTCTCTCAGCCAGTTTCTGTATTTGCACAAAGTTGGATAAAACCTGAACAAAATTTTAAAGCTGTAATGATAGCAAATCGCTGGGAATTGCTGAGAAGTGGCTATTTGAGAAAAATAAAAACTGCACTCACATTGAAAACTGCATTTTTGTAAATTAAACTTCTTTGTGGGGAAAAAAAAAAAAAACAATTGAAAATCATTAATTTAACCCAGAAGTACAAAGTCATCATCACTGTTCAGAAGACTCCAGTTGGACAGAGGATGCTGCTGCTGCCTTGCTTTTGTTCATGCGGAATTATAATGCAATTTGCAAGATTTGCCATGCCATTCTTCTTCTTCTTTTTAAAAAAAACTTAATCTTGCATGGTTTTCTTTTAGGAACTTGTAATTTCTTTCCTCAAATGTTTTGAATTTGAAACCACTTCTTGCAGCTCATACTTTTTAATTTTCAGTGCTTTTATAAACCAAAACATCACTTGATCCAGGTGACTTTTCAGGATTAAGTGTCCAGATTTTAGTGTTCAGACAGGAAATACTTACAGGAAGTGTCATTAAAAACAAAAAAGTCATCAGTGGAACATGAAATCAAGCTGGTCTCCGATGGTTTTTACACTGTAAAAAGTGACCTTCCGCTCAGTTCAAGAGAATTTCCACTCAAGAGACACAAAGAGGTTAAGGAACAGCACGCCACAGATCCTGCCGATCTAGAAAAAGCACCATAGCCAGAAAAAGAAAACAATTAGGTCCATGTGGGAAAATCATCTTGAGTTTAGAAAAACAGGTAGGGAATACCAATGAAGAACGCTTCTTCAACAGCATCCAGCCAGTCACATGACAGCACACACTCCAGACTGAACGGGCGAGACCTTCCTCTGAGCCATGGCATCCAAACTGTAAAAACATCAGCACACAGTGGCGTAAGTGTGTAGTGTGACCATCACGACAGCTCAGCTCAATACAAAATTCACTCATAAAACCAATAAGGGTAACAAACTCATCCATATGTCTTCAAAGGCAAGTAAAAGATAAACTGGGATTTCCAAGTGAAACTCTACGACTCTGAAAGTGTTTGGATCAATCCAGCTCTGCTCATGTGATCCATAAAGAGGGCTGAACCATCTGAGCAGAACACCACAACTCCCCATTCAAGTTTAAAATCTGGACCCAGATAATATAGTAAAAGCCTGAATTATGCTGATGCAACTTCTGTCCACCGTCCTGCTGAACCCCTCTGGTAAACTGGAGGGAATGGGGCTGGAACTCTCACCCTTCCGCAGTGACCAGCACGCCAGGTTTGCTGGGATAGACTCTCAACAGTTGACAAACATTCTCGCCCGAGCCAGGAATACTGCAGGATAGGTGACCACCGTCGGGAAGAGGATTTCCATTTGGATCTAGGTCCTCGGCTTCGTCTTCGCTGGACCCCACCGTCTTGCGGTCTCTCTGTGAGGACGACTGCACTACACCAGGGAGGGAAGATGACGAGAGGGAGGGCTCACTCTGGGATGAGTGTAGTTTCTTCAAATGGTTGACCACCATGGCTGTGTTAAAGGCTCGCTGTCAGACACACAGAATGTTCCAAACTTTCATTTCCATCAAATTTACAAACAGCTGGGAATAAAATCTGTCACATTTACAGTGACAAGTAACAAAGCTGCTGACCTTCCATTTAGATTTGGCAAATGTTCTCTCCATCTGCTCACACACAGACTCATAAATGTCAACATCTTTAGCTGCATTCCCGGCAACCCTGCAAACACCAGTGTCACTGGTCAACGAACACGTAAGGACACTTGTATCCCGCTGCTGTTTTGACCATGTGAGACTAACCAGGGATGTCTGAGTGCCTGGTCAGTGGTGAAGCGTTTTGTCGGGTTTTTCTCCATCATGTTTCCAATGAAGTCTTTGGCTGTTGAGGTATGACATCATCACCTGTTAGTTTCTACGGCAATAGCACAAATCAGAAAATAAAATCTACTGGGACAAAGTTAATTTGTGGACTGATTATACCAGGACACTCAAGCAATGGCTTGTTGACTAGGTTTATTCCGAATTGTAAAGTGTATGTTACTTTTATCATATCCATCCATCAACCCCTTATCTTGGGGTTGGGTCTTGGGGACAGCAGCCTAATAGCAGGGAAGCCCAGACTTCCCTCACTCTGGCTGCTTCGTCCAGCTCTTCTGGGGGGATCCTAAGGTGTTCCTAGGCCAGCCGACAGACATAGTCTCTCCAGCATGTCCTGGGTCTTCCCCGGGCCTCCTACCGGAGGGACATGCTCTGAACACCTCACCAGAGAGGCATCCAGGAGGCATCTGAACTAGGTGCCTGAACCACCTCATCTGATCCAAAGTGGAGGAGCAGTGGCTCTACTCCGAGCTCCTCCCAGATGACAAAGATTCTCACCATCTCTAAAGCCAAGTACACAGAGCATGATTTTTTTGAGTCGGCAACTCGACAGGATCGGCGGAAGCACACTATAAGACTCGTCTGAGACGGGAATGTTTACACGGCAAGGCTCTCTCCGTCAGGAGGCGTGACCGACTGCGCTGCCAGTTTCCAAACAAGGACTGACACGACAAGTATGCGGCGCATTTTTTGACTGATTCGACTCCGGGGGGGACTTCTAGTCCGAAAAACACAGACTAGCACGGCTTTATTAAAACTACAAAACAATTATGTACAGCTCAAAATTTACAATTTACAAAAAACAAAAAATGAGAGGATGACGCAGCTCAAATGGTTTCAACATCACGGTCACAGCTACGCAGTTTTTGCAGAAAACTTTTCTACAGTTTGTATTGCGGCGGTAGTGGCGTGCAGATTGGTTCAAAAAGTCGGCGTGGAGTGGGGTTGGTGCGGCCAGTGGCTGAGTCAGAGTTTCCTGTGTCCACTGACCTCGCAAAACCATTTTTCTATCTCTTCTTGATGCTCTGCTGCAGCCGCTGTACTGCTCCATTTCTTATTCTGCGGCAACGTCCACGTCTGCTCTCACTGGCTGTAGCTCTTTCTACATCACTGTGAGCAGACTGAATATCTAACAGGTTTGATATCCAGTTTTGTGTCTGCTACTCTGTGTGGGGTGTCGCCAGGGTCATTACTCGACTCTTCGAGGTACTTAAGCTCAGTCGCCAAGTGGATTAGTGCCTTACCCCAATTTGGATGAGGGCGAGTCATTGCGTCTAAGACGCCGAAAATCGTGTCGTGTGTACTAGGCTTAAGGGAGAGGCCAGCCACCCTACCAAGGAAGCTCATTTCAGCTGCTTGTACCCCCAATCTGGTTCTTTCTGTCACTACCCAAAGCTCGTGACCATAGGTGAGGGTAGGAACAAAGATTGACTGATAAATCGAGTTCTTTTAATACTACTACTACTACTAATAATAATAATAATAATAATAATAATAATAATATTCTGGCTACTTAGGATTAGGTTAGTGTCAGGGTTTACGAGGGTGAAAATGAGGGGAAACACATCTATACCTGAGTCTGAGATGTCGTCCCAGAAGGGTGAATGAAAGGCGTACTCTGCTCTCATGATCTTTGAAAACAGCAGGGTCTCATTTTCTTCAAAGAAGGGAGGATAGCCACAAAGTCTGGAAGAAAGGGTCAGCAGATGCTGTTATTCATCGCCACAAATCCTTTTGGTTGTGAGGACTCAGTAAAAGTAAACTGTGACACTGTGGTTTGTTGTGTTGTCTTCTTGACTCACAGGATGTATGTGATAACTCCAATAGACCAACAGTCCACCGCTTGGCTGTAGGGTTTCTGGGCCAAAACCTCAGGGGCTGTAAAGGAACAAGTATTTGTGGTTGTCACAGAAATAAGGTTATGAGGTGACAGTGGGATTTTAAGTGACCAAAGTGACAGCTCACCCACGTATCCTGGTGTACCGCAGGCCGTGGACATCACGCCGTTTTCCACCGTTTTAGACAGGCCGAAGTCGCTGATCATGATTTTAGCGTTTTCGTCTGGGCTGTAAAACAACAGGTTCTCCGGCTGCTCGGAGACACACAGTAAGAACATAATAAATAAGGAAGAAAAGGTAAAAGGTGTGCTTGTGTGTGCATGTGCGCCACCTTCAGGTCTCTGTGGACAATGCTGTTTTTGTGCAGGTAGCTGACAGCCTCCAGGACCTGTTTGATGACTTTGCTAGCGTCCTGCTCGGTGTAAACTCCTCTGTCTAAGATACGATCAAACAGTTCCCCGCCAGACACCCTGCACACACACACACACACACACACACACACACACACACACACACACACACACCTATTTATTATTTTGAAAGATTGTTTAATATGTGATGTACAGAATGAACACTTATTGCTGCAGGTTGATTAACTAGAATAAATAGAAACAGACTTACAGTTGCATGACCAGATAATAGTGTGTTTGACTTTCATAGAAATCCTCCAGACCCACCACGTTCTCATGGTTTATCCTGAGACAGTGAAGGTTAAATCATCAATATTGTGTCTGTGTGTGCGGGTGTGTGCATGTGTGTGCGTGTGTATATGAGGTTGTGGGTGTGTATTTGTGTACGCATGTGTGTTTTTGAGTGTGTGGGTGTGTGTGCTACCTTCTCAGAACTCTGATTTCATTCTCCAGGTTGCTGTGAACCAGGTGTTTTTTCTTCATAGACTTCAGAGCGTATAGCTTCCCTGTTTTCTTCTCTCTTACCATGTAAACTACAGAGAACGAGCCCCTGCTCAAACAAACACAGACACAGACACAGACACACACACACACAGATAAAAGTGTTGATATTTGGTTAATGAAACCTGTCTGTTTATGTTTTGTCAGCTTGCCAGAGTAATCTTTAACTCTGTAATGTCCCCATCTGTCAGAGCCTTTCAGCAATATTTCAGATCTTTTTGGCGACCTCCTCACTGCAAGAACCAACAAGATCCTACCTCACTAATCAGCCACAACACTAAAACCAGCTCCCTCACACCAAACTGTGGTTTTATGGTGGTGGGGTGGCTCCGGGAATACTTTCCATTTATTTGAATCTGAAGGTGTTTGGACCGGTCAGGACCAGGATGGGGTCTCAGAGTAAGGTCCATACAGATGACAAAACCTGGAGTTCAACATCAGAACATTTCCTATGCGCACACCCTGATTGTTGTGCTTCAGTCTGCACACTCACACCTGTGTGATACTTAATCCTATAATGAAGTGGTGCTAGGATGTTCCTGTGATGTTCCTCTGTGTGTCCTGACTTAAGTGCTTAAGGAGCACACACGTGCGCACACATGCACATTCATTCATAGACTTAGTGAATGCTATAATCAGCTTTGAGGCTGCAGGAAGACGTGGAAGAAGCAGCACCTCTAATTAACTTGAGCTCTTTTTACAGGTCAGCGGACTCAGATAACACAGACTGTGAATGACTTAATGACTCATAAATAAAATGGCACCATTAGCTAATAATTAGCTAACATCTGTTAATCAAATACATTAATGAGTATCTAATCAACCTTTTCATGTTTAGATAATATGGTCCCTGTTAAATATACATAAATTACAAATCGCAGTACTGTCAAGAACCTTCTGGTGTTTGCAGGACATACTTGCTGCACGAACGCTGCATCAATCAATGGTTTTGTAGAGCCACTCAAACATTTCTTTACTTGTAATAACATCAGATTTCAGGTTCATCTAAATGTTTTGTGCTCCTCAATTGGACTGCGCTTCCAGTTTAGCCTCCAGTGACCTCTGCAGGTTCAAGTGTATTGAGATTACACTGGAGGTGTAAGAGTCTGACAAGACTGGCTATCTGGGATGTGCTGAACGGGATTATCACTAATCAGCAGTCCAGAAGCAACCACCAGCTACCTGGGAATCAGCCTCCAGGGCACTTGGAAGTTTTTGAAATTCTGTTTTCAAAAACAATATAAGCGATATAAGGACAGTGTGGTCAGCAGTCTGTCTACAAACTGTCACAGTACCATGTGTAGCCTAAAGAGGCAACTATAGATGAGCAACTATAGATTCCAACACATTTGTATTATGAAGAAAAAATATTTTTCATTCAGAAAGAAATAAACAGCTGAGAGTGCTGCAGGACCCCCTGTTGTAGAAAACACTTTTTTATTAATATTGTTGTTATATTATTATTTGGGTTGTTGTGCATGGTCTATGAGGTGGAGAGAGTCAATAAATAAATGTCATATTAGTTTAATTTACTATATCAACGTGTGATCTGACCAGTCAGATATATTTTTGTCGGGATTATGACTGACACAATCTCTGAGGACATGTCAGTAAACAATCATCAAGGCTAAACCCTCCTGGCTCTGGTAGATTGGCCTTAAAAAACAAATTTTTGCTGAGCTCAAAACCAAAAATTCAAGAAATTACAATGTTTCCTAAATACACGTGAGCCCTGCTGCCCCAGCACAAGTCAAGTTACCACAGTTCAGCCAGACCAGTTAGTTGGAACTAGTAGTGAGCTCACCGGTGCTAGCCAGGTTGAATACCTGCAGCCAGTTAACACTAGTGCTAGTCAGTGTCGAAGTCTTCATAAGGTAAGAACAGTTTGTTTCTGGTTGAGATTTGTAAAGAAGCGTAACTAATTTTGCACAGTAGGTCTGCGAACTGATCTCCAAGGTGGCTGTATTGGGAGGATTGCCCTGTTTCACTTTCATCAGGTAAAGCTAAACTAAAAGCACCTGTTTTGACAATTACACTGGAATTTTTGGCATGGATGATTTAGGCAATCACACTTTTAAAAAGCGAGTTCACTATCACTTCCTTTTTTCCTGCCATTTCAGGATATGACATCACTCAGCGTCTCTCAGCATCCCCAACTCTGAATGACCTCCGGTGTCCCTGTTTTACTGAATCCAAAATTATTTTGTTGCTTTTCATGTTCTGCCCACACGGTGCCAGAAATCTGGATATTTAATATTTGAAAATGCCTAAAATGGACTGAACACTGAACACCACTGTAACAACACCGCACAATTTGATATTCTTTTATAGACAGTCCATCTTTGTAGGAGTCAAAGGAAATATATATTATGAAAGACATCTGTAAAAGTTAGCATCACTAGCCATTGTCTCTCCTTCACATGTGCTCTTAAAGTGTTTAAACAAAAGCCCTCCTCACATTAAGTGTCACAAACTTTGTGATCGTGTGAATTTTACCCAAATTTTACTTACGTTCCAATTTTCCCTAAGAAATCAAAGACGTCTTTGATGTTGCTGATGCTTTTCTTCCAGCTGCAGATGATCTCCTTTCGCCCCATCTTGGCTCTAACGTTGCCGTCGACTCCTGAAGCATCCACAACAACAATTCATTACATTTCTTTGACTGTATTTTTCGGCAACGATAAAACAAAGTTGCAACAGTGAACAAAGGAGCACTACATGAAGCACACTCAGTTATTTCATTGCAGTGGTGGAAAAGAGCTAAATGGTTACGTTCTGCCTGAATTACCTTCAACAAGAAAGTTTTAATTTCAGAGATTAACTTAATAATATTAATACAGTTCAAAGTCTGTTCGCGAATGTAAAATACACATTTAATGCCAAGTATGCAAAGTTATTCGTAATCTTTCATACATGTGAGGAACAAGGCCAGTCTTAAGCAGGGGTTGTAAGCCCTCTCCCAGATAAAAAGACCGCTTGTTCCACGACTGTGTGTTACATAAACCCTTGCATGTCCACGCCTGAGGACAGTGTTCCCATTCATGCCCATTTGTCCCGATCAGTTACATGAGGTTAAAAAAAGGACATGGGATTACTGAAGTTCAGAGAAGTCCCCAGTTAATCTTCTTCCAGTCTCAGCAGGAAACTGATTCCCAGATCAAAGGGCTAAATCTGGGTCATTTTCTTATCACTGTGCTCCAAAAATAGATTCAGTTAACAGGTTAAACTTCTATATAACATATTCTCACCTTCTTCATCCCTAAAGAAATAGAATATTTTGAGAATGACTTTTAGGGAAAATTCTAAAATTTAGTTAAAAACTGAGGCATCGCAATAAAATACTACTACAACTTCCAGCATTAGTACAATAATAATAATAATAAAAATAATAATAAAAACCTGTGCGCATAGGAGGCACACGGGATAACATGAGACGGGAGCTTACAAGGAAACAGCACTTTCAAGAAATCACCCTGACGCTCATGTTTATGAGCTCAGTCATGGTACTTAAATAAAAACAGGTTGTATAAATTCAGTTTACCTGAGGAGCGGCGCTGGGATGACGATGATGGTTGTAGTATTCCAACAGGAACTGTCTGAATCAGACAGGTTGGTGCTATTGGCACTCAGAAGGCGGGGCCTAATCTCATTCATATTCCTGTGCTCTGATTTGTTTGTGTTACTCTGCTGTGATTGGCCAGTACATCGTTATCGCATCTGTTCTTGTAATAGCTAGTTACAAGAACTTAGACCCTTAGCGGGCTTAAGGGTCAGAACGGAACAACCAGTTCAACAAACATTATGTCAGGACTAAATCACTACATTTAAAAAGAAGTAGAAAAAAGTACCAAAAAATAAAAAATAATGACTGAGGTCAGCAGTAATCCAATATGACTGGAACAAATGGTTAGAACTTAAAGAAGACGTATTATGCTTTAATTAAAATGCAATTTAACATTGTTCTATGTCTAAATGAAATGTTAGTAATGTGATTTGGTCAAAAAAAAAAAAAACTGACAGATTAGGCACCATCGGACTCTTAAAACACTTTGGATGTGCAATATATGTACTAAAGCACTGAAAAAGCGTTGCAATTAAATATGTTGCCTGATTTTGAAAGCTGGCTTTAGTCTGAGTTTTAGAAGTGTGACCTGGAAGGGAGTTTCCGTCTAAAACAGCTCTGTATAGCACATTTTGCTGACAGAAGTTAGTTTTAGTTACTTGTTCATCAAACTTTTACTTTTCTAGCATAGCTATGCTTCTACAGTATAGGCCTACGCTGCTGGTTGAACAAACATGAACCACTGAGCAGTTCCCTACCTCCTCCTCCCCAACCCCCATCTCTACTCCCTCACCTCCTCTCCTCCTTTTCTTCTCACTGGGATTATCAGTGTGTCCAGTCTTCCTCAGTGTTTTGTGTCTCTCTCTCCCTGTATCTTTTCTGCACTAGTTGTTTTCTTTATTTTTTGCTGGTTAAAGGGGTTTTTGTTTAGTTTACGTGTGTGTGAGTGAGTGAAAGTGTGTGTGCCTGGCCCCGTGGCCACATTTGTTTGGCGTAATGCCGGTTGTTGGGACTGCACCTGCGGAGTTTGAGAAGTTGACTCGCCGTCATGCGGTCAAACTCAACCCCGCGGTGCAGTGCTCGGTGGAGGAGGCTGCTCTGGCAATAGGTGACATTGTGGGAAACGAGAGTGCTAAGTCTGCGTCGCGGATGAATGGGGCGATTGTTTGTTTTCTGGATAGCACCGCTAAGGTTAGCGAGCTGGTGGAGAAAGGACTAGTCATACAAGACACTTTCACGGCTGTCTCTCCTCTCTCTAACCACCACCACTACAGTGATGATACCCAATTCACCCCTGTTCATCAAGAATGAGTCACTGGTGAAGGAGCTGTCCCGGTATGGGCAGCTGGTCTCCTCCATCAGGATGGTCTAACTGGGCTGCAAATCACCGAAGCTCAAACACGTCATTTGCCAGAGAGGACAGGTAATGATGATTCTAAAAGACAAAGAAAGTCACCTGAACCTGTCCTTCTCTTTAAACGTCAGTGGATATAATTACATGTTGTTTGCGTCCTCAGAAAATATGAGATGTTTTGGCTGTGGAGCGGAGGGACACCAGGTCCGCTCCTGCCCCGAGAAATGCGGAACTCAGTCGGCTCAGCCTCCGTGGCTGCTGCCGCTGGTGGGGCTGCGAGAGAGGTTTCGCCGTCTTTTGCTGCTGCTGTGGCCGCGGCTCAGCTCCAGATTCAGCAGCGGTGTTGGTTCATTCTGCCATTGTCGTGGAGCCGGTGGCTCCCGTTCCTATGGCGGCGCTCGCCCGGGGGGGGGGGGGGGGCCTCCCCCCACTGCGGAGTCGCCCTCATTTGTGGAGGCCCCGGTTACCATGGAAAATACTAGTGTGGGAGAGTTTCCTGAGACATTGGTTCATCCGTCAATGGATGAACCTGTGATTTCACAATCTAGCAGTGAGAACGAACAGCCAATGGACGACATTAAGGTTGTCAGAAATAAAAAAAAAGAAAAAGAAAAGGGAAATCCCAGAGGAAACAATAGCTGAAGACATGTCTGATGATGAGTTAATGAAAATCTCGCAAAAAAGGAAAAACACTGATGTAAGTCAAAAAAGGCAAATAAAGAGGTATCGGTGTTAATTGAGCCAGAGAGTGACCTCTCCCCAGTCTCAGGACCAGTTGGACCAGTTTACTCCCCGGCCCAAATTAAAACGTTCCTGGAGCAGACTAAAGGAGCCCGACTGCTGAATGTTGGGGAGTTTTTCCCCAACTTACTTTCCTTTGTCAGGTCAGCTCGGGTCTTAACCAGGAAGTCATCAGGGAAAAGCAGTGAGGAGCTTTTAAATGACCAGGAGATTTATCACCTAAGAAAACTGGTTTTAAGGCTAAAAAATCAACTCATCACTGATGATGATGGCTTTTAGATTTTTTTACCTTTTAATGAACGCATTCACTACTGTTTGATTTTAATATCAGCATCCTAAATCTTAATGGAGCTAGGACTGATTTTAAAGGGGCCGCTGTTTTGAGATTAATGGACATTAAAAATATTGACATAATGCTTGTTCAAGAAACCCACAGCTGTCCAGACAATGAAAGTGAATGGAGAAGAGCTTTTAATGGGGAGGTCATTTTAAGCCACAGGTCCAGTGTGAGTGGGGGGGTTGGAATTTTATTTGCTAGGTTTCTACCTGTCTCGTTTACTGTTGATGAAGTAATTCCTGGTATTTTCCTGAAAGTTAAAGCTGTTTTTGAAAATGTGAAATTTGTGCTTTTAAATGTTTATGCTCCCACTAACCCGGTGGAGAGGATAGCGTTTTTAAGCATTTTAAGTGACTGTATCACAAACTCTGTCGATGATGGTTTTATGTTTTTAAGTGGGGGGGGGGTATTTTAACTGCACTGAGACAGCTGACAGAGAGTCGCGAGCTGGCCGATGTGTTGAGGACTTTTAACTTGAAGGAAAGACCGTACACTTATAGTCATAGTAGGGGAATGGTTTTATCCTTAGCCAGACTGGACCGTTTTTATTGTTTTAAACACCATTTAAATATTTTTAAGAGGCGTTTTATTAATCCTGTGGGTTTTAGTGACCATTGTCTTGTATCTTGTCATGTTTTTATTAAGAATGTCCGGGTTAAGAGTGCCTATTGACATTTTAACACCACTCTTTTAAATGACCAGGCTTTTAGAAACGCTTTTAAACTCTTCTGCTTGTCCCACAGAGAGAGCAGGCCTGCTTTCACCAATATACAGCAGTGGTGGGACTTTGGTAAAGCCCAGGTGAAGCAGCTCTGCCAGCAGCTGACTCGCAGTGTCACCAAGGAGATGACGAGGAAAACGAAAGATCTGGAGGGGCAGATAGGAGCGCTAAGTTTTTCAGCTGCTTCTACAGAAAACAGGGGGCTACTAAATACCCTCAAGTCTGAAAAGTCGGCTTTGGCCAACCTGTTGGACATTTCAGCACAGGGCGCCCTGGTCAGGTTTCGGTTCATGAATGTTTCCCAGATGGACGTTCCCTACCGTTTTTTCTTTGGGCTAGAGAAGAAGAACGGACAAAGGAAGATCATTCACTCCTTAGGTACGGGTAGCTGCTCCGAAATCTCAGACTCATCTGAGATCAGGAAGTATGCTGCTGGTTTTTACAAGAACCTCTATAAAAGTGAGTTGTCAAGTAATCCAAACGTGCAAGACAGCTTCTTCAGGGGTCTCCCTCAGGTCAGCCAGAACACCAATGCAGGGCTGACGGCAGAGATAACCCTGCAGAAACTCCAAGCTGCCACCTTAAGCCTGCAAAATGGCAGGGCTCCAAGGATAGAAGGCCTGCCAGCAGAATTCTACAAGTCTTTCTGGGACGTCACTGGTGGTGACCTGCTGGAGGTTGTCTCAGACAGCCTGAAAGCGGGCAGACTGCCTCTGAGCTGCAGAAAGGCTGTCATCACCCTGCTGCCAAAGAAGGGAGACCCACAGGACATAAAAAAACTGGAGACCGGTGTCCCTGCTGTGCACAGATTACAAAATCCTGTCCAAAGCTCTGGCCCTTAGACTGAGGGAGGTGATGTCATCCATCACTCACTCTGACCAGACCTACTATGTGCCCAACAGGTTTATTAGTGATAAGGCAACTGGAGATCTGGACTTATTCGAGCAAGAGTGGTGTTTTAATCATGTTCTTTGTTTTCTGACAGATGATTCTTTGCAGTTTGGAGATGCACTCACGTGATTTATTTATTTATATAGATATTTATTCTGAATTTGAGTAACATAAGCGATATGTGTTTATCTCTGTGAGCAGAGGCATTAAGCGAGCTGAAAGCGAAATTTTTCCAATTTATCCTGCATTTCAAGTAATTCTTGATCTAGCATGTTACAATGTGTGGAGGCCCCAAACGCAGGTACAAGGCAGGCTCTCAAAAGAACAAAACAACCCCTTTATTAGTTGTACAGAAAAGGGGAAACAGAAGGCACTCCTGCAGGAAGAAACGCAATGACCATGAAAACTCAAAGTTCAAACTCTTCGCAGGGAGGCTCCACTGCAGAGTGTCCAAAGACGCGCATTCAGACTCCTCGCCAGGAACGTGGCGACCTGGGAACCGGGGCAAAAACTCTCATGAGTCTCAATCCACAAAATGCAGGAAAGCTTTAGTCCGAGTGAGTCAGCTACCACTGCGCAGGTGAAGGAGAAACCAACAATGATCCAGCAACCGGGGACCAGCTGGAAGACAGGGCAACCTACACACACCATAAAGGGCCGGCAAGCCAGACTCTAACACAGCAGGTGAACCAGGGCCTGTTTTGGGGATAGTTAACCCGATTATTGACCTCTGGCCAAATTCTTTCCACTGGAAGTGTTGACACACAAAAAGAGATATCAAAAAAATTGAAAATGCTCATCAGTTCATAAAACATTTTTTAGAATCAGAAAAAGTTGATCTAGTGGGTAAAATATGCACGCAAACAGTTTTTTACACACTTTGCCATGTTTTTCAGAGTTGGAAGTGTAAATATATTTTTCACTGTAAATATATTTTTTGTAAATGTGAGTTACTTGTTATTTTTGTATATAACTACTGGATCAAAATTCACCCTTGAAGAAGCTGTCTGCATATAAGGCAGCCTACTGGTGTTGTGTCTGTGCTGAGAAAACTTTTCCTTACAAGGTCCAATAAAACTCCCTGCGTTGGTCCCACATGCCATTGTTGGCAACTGCTGTCCTGTAATAGAAATGCACATACATGTACTGTAACATGTATGTATACATGTATATATAGCGCTTATTGATCATAATAAAATAATAGTGAAGTTTCACAATAACCCCAAAAAATGCTGATCATGTACTTTGTTTTTAACCTTGACGATTCAATTCAATTCAATTCAATTCAATTCAATTTTATTTATATAGCACCTTTTACAATAAAATTGTCTCTAAGTGCTTTACAGAGGTAGAAACCCAGAGCCTGAACCCCCAGGTAAGCACAGTGGCAGGGAAAAACTCCCTTTTAACAGGAAGAAACCTTGAGCAGGACCCAATCTTACAAGGGGGAACCATCCTGCTGAAAGTTGGCTGGGTAAAGGAGGAATAAAAGAGGGAGACAGGACAGAGAGAATAAAGAGAGAGAGAGGGAGAACAGATACAATCATAAAACCAAAGAAATACAGACAAAATACAATCATAGAAATACAAACATCTCAGACATATATACACATAATACAGCATAGCAGGTTGTTATAAAGAGATGAACAGTATAGGCAGGTGCCGACAGCGGACCCTGAGTTTGCCATAGGCCAATGTCCGTAGAGCACGAAGGCCTGGAGACGGAAGACCTGCAAAGAGAGAGAGAAAGAGAGAGAGAGAGAGAGAGAGAAGGGGGGAGACACAGAACGACAAGGAAGACTGGATCCAGATAATCCCGGTGAAAACAAAAGGAGGAGAAAGAAGAAGAAAAGGAGGAGAGGATGTGAGGGAGTGGTTGGTGTTGAGGAAGTGGGGAACTGCTCAGTGGATCATGTGTTTGTCCCCAGCAGCGTAGGCCTATAGCAGCATAGCTGTGCTAAAAATTGAAGAATAAGAGTCTGATGAGCCTATTCTAGCTATAACTGTGAAAACTGACTAAACTAGATCTGTCAGCCCTACACACTTGGTTTGAGGCTAGCTATATGCTTTAGTGAACAGAAAGGTTTAAAGTTTGATCTTAAAGGCAGACGTGGTGTCTGTCTCTTGGACCCAGGTTGGTAACTGGTTCCACAGTAAAGCTGCCCAATAGCTAAAAGCTCGTCCTCGACGACTTGCCTGTAAACTTCCTCATAAATAACAAGGTTGTTTTTCACTGGCATTGTGAATTCAGAAACAATTTTACCGCTGAATTCATCTATAGCCAGGATGTGTGTCACTCCAAACATTCCCAGTTTCTCATTCTGGTCAAGGTGCAGTTTGTGGCCCATGTACTCTGCATGGAAAGAAACAGGGTTCAGATTCCATGCTCCCTAAATAGAGTTGTAATAATAAATCAATGAAAAGCTAAATAACATGATACAAGATAAGCATTATAAAAAATGTTCAAATTAAAAACATGAATGGACCACTGACATGCATATTTTTTAAATCTAGATTTAACATTTCATAGGTTAAACAATTTATAAAATCATGTTTTTGTTCTGAAATGTAACTATTGTATAGGCGACTTACCTGGCGACGCGGCTCATTATAGGACTGGTGTACCTCTCTAAGGGTTCTTCTCCCACTCTTGACGACATCAGTGGGGATCAGTGGGGATGACAAGAGTCATCCCCACATCACTCGGGATGACACTGATGAAAAGAATCCTCTCAATAATTGTCATCCATAGGATGGACCTGTCTGTCAAGACAAAAAAAAAGTTATTTTATAGTTTGATAAACTTATTTTATAAGTTATTTTATTATCATTCACTTTTGTTGAGTTTTACTTCCTCTGTATTTGTCGCAGCATGATGCGTTCGGGAGAGATGTGATGGATAGAGATTTTATCTTAGTCGGACATGGAGTGTTTATTTAGGATACTGACACATTGATTAAATCAATTCATTAATATTAGACCACAGCGCCCCACAGTGACCAAACATTTATATGTCACTGGTTAAACAAAACATTACACAATCCTGAGGACACACGTGGTTACTCACATTCAACACCCCCACTTGTTCACAGGTTGTGTAATTCACTATAGAAGAAATAACAAAAATAGAGTGAATGTGGACTCTTGTCTTACACAAAATAGCAGTTTCAAACTTCTTCAGTTTAAACTTGTTTACAGGTTTAGTCATTATATCAGAAACAATATTATCAGTAGGACAATAAACCAAACATACTCTTCCCTCACTTACAGTTACAGTAGATCTGATAAAGTGGTACTTTATGTCTACATGCTTCGCCGTCTGTCTGTTTACGGGGTTTTTGGCAAGAGCAATTGTTCCCTGGTTGTCCTCATGTACAATAGGTTGTGTATATTCGTATTTATCTGTGTTCTCCAGCAAGTTCTGCAGGTATAGACACTCTTGTATGGTTGAAGCTAACACTATATACTCCGCCTCACAGGTGGAAAGTGCAACTGTTGGTTGTTTCTTAGTTTTCCATGAAACTAATGAGCTGTCTTTACTGAGACTCACACAGTAACCTATGGTACTGCGTCTGTCACTGGCATCAGATGCCCAGTCACTGTCACTATAAGCCTGTATACCTAGCTTCATGCTGCTTCTTTTGAAACATAGACCTCTCTCGGCGGTCCCTTTCAGATATCTTAGCACGTGTTTCACAGTAACCCACTGCTCCTCTGTAGGTTCAGAAAGGTATTGTGATAACCTTGTTACTACGTAGTTTAAGTCTGGTCTGGTACTGGTGGACAGGTATATAAGGCTTCCTACAGCCTCCCTGTACATCCTGACCCTTCAGTGTATTCAAGATTCTGGTCACAAGGTGTTTCCCTGGTCCTACAGTTTTGCATATTAAAACACTGCAGCACCTTATTTACTTACCTTTCCTGTGACATAGTTATACATCCATCAGATTGGTTGAAATCGACCTAGAATATGTCTGAGTTTGCCTAGATCTTTCATTTTGAACTTTTCTGCAAGCATCTTCTTCACGTCTCTCAAAACTTTCTCATCACTGGCTGCTATGATTAAGTCTGAGCCTTGGCCAGCCGCCTACAGAGATACATGAAGCCAGACGAATAAACAGACTGTTCGCAACTCAACCTGCGAAAGTGTATGCCCAGTGGCAGGGTAATAACAGCAGAACAGAATAGGCTGGAAACCGAACGGTACTGGAAGAGTATATGGGAGAAGGAGGCAGCACATAACAGCAGTGCTCAGTGGCTGGTGTCTCTGAGAGAGGAGCACAGCAACCTCCCTGAACAGAAACCAGTTACCATCACAGTGGCAGACATCCAGGAAAGAGTCTCAGGTATGAAAAACTGAGCAGCACCAGGCCCTACATGATCCATGCCTACTGGCTAAAGAAACTCACCTCACTCCATGAGGGCCTGGCAGCACAAATGAACCAGCTGCTAAGAGACTCACCCAGAATGGCTAACCAAGGGGTAAACGATGCAGTCCCACCCAACTACCGGCCAATAACCTGTCTCTCCACAACATGGAAGCTCATGTCAGGCATCATTGCGGTTAAGATAAGCAGGCACATGGATCAATACATGAGCAAAGCACAGAAGGGCATTGGGAGAGATACCAGAGGAGCCAAACACCAGTTCCTGGTTGATAGAACAGTTACCCAAGACTGTAAGTCCCGAAAGACCAACCTGTGCACTGCCTGGATTGATTACAAGAAAGCCTATGACTCGATGCCACACACATGGATCACTGAATGCCTGAAGCTGTACAACATCAACAGGACTCTAAGAGCGTTCGTGGCAAACTCGATGAGGTTGTGGAAAACCACCCTTGAGGCCAATGGCAAGCCACTTGCACAAGTGTCCATCAAATGTGGCATATACCAAAGAGATGCTCTGTCCCCATTGCTGTTCTGCATAGGCCTGAACCCCCTAAGCCAGATAATCAACAAGACTGGCTATGGATACCGCCTCAGGAATGGGGCCACTATCAGTCACCTCCTCTACATGGATGACATCAAGCTGTACGCTAAGCGCGAACAGGACATAGACTCCCTGATCCACACTACCAGGATCTACAGCAACGACATTGGGATGTCATTCGGGCTTGAGAAATGTAGTAGGATGGTGACAAAGAGAGGCAAGGTAGTCCACACTGAAGGGGTCTCGCTCCCAGAAGGAACAATAGCAGACACTGAGGACAGTTACAAGGACCTTGGAATACCACAGGCAAATGGCATCCTTGAACAGGCAACAACGAAAGCGACAATAGCCAAATACCTCCAGCGAGTAAGACAAGTCCTTCGAAGCCAGCTCAATGGCAAGAACAAGTCCCGAGCAATAAACAGCTACGCCCTGCCAGTGATCAGATACCCTGCAGGAATAATAAGGTGGCCAAAGGAAGAGATACAGACCACAGATGTTAAGACACGAAAGCTCCTCACCATGCATGGTGGGTTCCATCCCAAATCCAGCACTCTGAGACTGTACACAAGCCGTAAGGAAGGAGGCCGAGGACTAGTGAGCGTGAGAGCCACTATCCAGGACGAAATAGCCAAGCTCC
Source organism: Pao palembangensis (assembly GCA_015343265.1). Classification (NCBI taxonomy): domain Eukaryota; kingdom Metazoa; phylum Chordata; class Actinopteri; order Tetraodontiformes; family Tetraodontidae; genus Pao; species Pao palembangensis. The sequence goes on along the minus strand of CM027087.1, from coordinate 13,064,860 downwards.
ATGAGTACATCAAGAACAAGGCCCCAGCGGATGATGTGCTCAGTGAATGTCTCAGACAATGGCAAGATCAGGAGGTGCTGAAGGAGGGACCAGCATGGGAGGACAAGCCCCTACACGGGATGTACCACCGGAACATAGCTGAAGTGGCTGATCTCAAGAAGTCCTACCAATAGCTAGAGAGGGCTGGCCTACAGGACAGCACAGAGGCGCTCATCCTGGCTGCGCAGGAGCAAGCCCTGAGCACCAGAGCAATAGAGGCCCAGATATACAACACCAGACAAGACCCAAGGTGTAGGCTGTGCAAAGAGGCACCTGAGACAATCCAACACATAACTGCAGGGTGTAAGATGCTGGCAGGGAAAGCATACATGGAAAGCCATAACCAAGTGGCTGGCATAGTCTACAGAAACATCCGTGCAGAGTATGGGCTGGAAACACCAAGGTCAAAATGGGAAACACCTCCAAAGGGGGTGGAGAATGACCAAGCGAAGATCCTGTGGGACTTCCAGATACAGACAGACAGGATGGTGATGGCGAACCCACCAGATATCGTGGTGGTTGATAAAGGGCGGAGGAGAGCCGTTGTGGTGGATGTGGCAATACCAAGTGACAGCAACATCAGGCGGAAGGAACATGAGAAACTTGAGAAATACCAAGGGCTCAGAGAGGAGCTGGAGAAGGCTTGGAAGGTGAAGGTGACAGTAGTGCCCGTGGTGATCGAAGCACTCGGTGCAGTGACCCCCAAACTGGAGGAGTGGCTACAGCAGATCCCTGGAACAACGTCAGACATCTCAGTCCAGAAAAGTTCAGTACTAGGAACTACTTTTTTTTTATAATTGTAGCCACATGTCATCGCTCCATCGCTGGTTGTCACGGTGGTGTCCAGAAAATAACCTGGCCTTCATAGATAATTGGGTGACTTTTTGGGGAAAACCTGGCCTTATTAGCAGAGACCGCGTTCATCCCACCTGGGGTGGTGCAGCTCTTATCTCTAGCAATATAGCAAAGTTTATTGGACAACCACCCTTCTGACAACCCAGGGTCGAGGCCAGGAGGCTGAGTCGCTGTCTTACATGCTTCTCTGCTGCTTCTGTAAGACTGCTGCCCTCCAATAAAAATAACAATGAAACTAAAAACGCTCACAGTAACACTAAGTTTAATAATATAATAGAAGTAGTGTCAGTACCTCGTCCTCCCACAGTTCATCTAGTAAACAAGTCAAGAGGTGTTAATAATAATAACCTTATAAAAATACACACCAGTTAGATGTGGTTTGTTGAACATACGATCTCTTCGATCTAAATCTCTTCTAGTTAATGATTTAATAATAGATCATCTGTCTGATATTTTCTTTCTCATGGAGACTTGGTTGCGGGATGAAGAATATGTTAGTTTAAATGAAGCAACTCCATCAAGTCCTATTATATCATGTTCCTCGAAGTGCAGGCAGAGGAGGTGGAGTGGCAGCAATCTACCGCTCCAGCCTTCAAGTAAATCCCAAACCTAAAGCTACCTGTAGCTCTTTCGAGAGTTTTACTCTCAGCCTCTCTCACCATAACTGGAAGTTAGAAAAGCCAGTTTTATTACTTGTGTTGTATCGGCCATCTGCGGCTGCTTACACACAGTTTCTGGCTGAGTTTTCAGATTTCCTATCTAGTTTAGTGGTCAATACAGATAAAGTCAATATAGTGGGTGATTTTAACATCCATATGGATGATGATACTGACAGTCTTAAGACGGCATTTATCTCACTGTTAGATTCAATAGGTTTCTCTCAGTTAGTAAATGAACCGACACACTCTGGATCTGGTTCTCACCTATGGTTTAGAAACCGAGAACCTGGTAGTTGTTCCCCAAAACCTCCTCCTCTCAGACCATTCACTTATAACCTTTGATTTCACTCTAACAGACCAAGCAGCACATGACAGGAAGGTTTACTACAGCAGGTGTCTCTCTGAAGATACCAGAGACAGATTTGTAGCTGAAATTGCAGCACTGCTCCCTGTAGCGCCTCCTACTGGTGCAACAGATCATTCTGATCTAAATGTTACTCCTGCAGATATTGATTGCCTTGTCAATGACACTGCAGCCACACTGCGTATAGTTTTAGATTCGGTTGCCCCACTGAAGAAGAGGTTCACACACCATAGAAGACTGGCTCCGTGGTATAACACACATATCCGAACCCTTAAGCAGGCATCAAGATGGATGGAGAGGAAGTGGTATTCATCCAGATCAGCTGATTCCCAAAGCGCTTGGAAAGACAGTTTATTAACATATAAGAAGGCCTTCTGTAAAGACAGAACAGCTTACTACGCTTCATTAATAGATGTAAACAAGAACAACCCGCGTTTTCTGTTTAACACCATAGCCAGGTTGACAAAGAGTCAGAGCTCGGTTGAGCCTTCTATTCCTGCAGCTCTTAGCAGTGAAGACTTTATGAGTTTCTTCACCAATAAAATCACTAACATCAGAGAAAAGATAGATCGAGGTCGCTCCATGACAACTGATGAGCTGCCCTTGTTAGCAACCCCGTCTAGTCCTGATCCACCTCTGGACAGCTTCCTGCCCATAGATCTCCCTGAGCTGACCTCCAGCATTAATGGATCTAAACCAACCACATGTCTCCTGGACCCCATCCCAACTAAGCTTTTCAAGGATGTCTTTCCTCTGATTGGGACCTCAGTATTAGATCAGATCAATTTATCTTTGACAACAGGTTATGTACCTCAGGTATTTAAAACTGCTGTTATCAGACCTATACTGAAAAAACCTTCACTTGACCCAGGCGTCTTTGCAAATTATAGACCGATATCCAACCTCCCATTCATCTCTAAGATACTTGAGAGGCTGGTTGTCAGTCAGCTAACCAATCACCTAAACAGGAATAGTCTATTTGAAGTGTTTCAGTCTGGTTTCAGAGCTCATCATAGCACAGAAACAGCACTGGTTAAAGTTACTAATGACCTCCTCATGACATCAGACCGTGGACTTATTTCCATACTCGTTTTACTGGACCTCAGTGCTGCCTTTGATACTGTAGATCACAGCATTTTATTACAAAGACTCCAACATGAGATTAGGATCACAGGGACAGCTCTAGACTGGTTTAAATCTTATCTATCAGATCGATTTCATTTTGTTCATGTTAATGATGTTTACTCTGAGTGTACAAAGGTTCATCATGGTGTTCCACAGGGTTCTGTGCTTGGGCCAATCCTGTTCACTCTTTACATGCTCCCTCTAGGAAATATTATTCAGAGACTCGGCATAAATTTTCATTGCTATGCTGACGATACGCAGCTGTATTTATCCATGAAACCTGATGAAACAGAGCTGTTAGCCAGACTCCAGGCATGTCTCAAAGACATAAAAGACTGGATGACCTCCAATTTCCTACTTTTAAACTCAGACAAAACTGAAGTCATTGTTCTTGGAGCTAAACATCTGAGGACTAGATTATCAGAGCAATTTCTCTTTGGGTGGCATTACTTTGTCCTCCAGTACGGCTGCAAGGAACCTGGGAGTTATCTTTGACCAGGACATGTCATTTCTCCCTCATATTAAACAGGTTTCTAGGACCACCTTCTTTCACCTCTGTAATATTGCCAAGATCCAAAATTAGATCTCTCTGTGTCAACTGGACGGAAAGGTTTTCTTGAAAACGTTTCGCCCTCTCTTCAGTTCTAAGTTTGCTGGGGCAGAGCTTGAAAATATAGCCCTGTGGACCATTGGCATGTTAATGGCCCGGGTGGTCACCTGAGAGTCTGGCAAGGTGGTTGGCAGGGTCGTTCACCTAGTTTCGGTTGGGGTGCTTCCCCTTTGTCAGTTGGGTCACATGTTAATGAGTCACCAGGTCTCGTCAAACGGTGTGAATGTTTGGAATGCTGACAAAAAGACTGGAGGACTGCATTGTACATGGGTGACAGAAAGTGCCTTAGTCCACCACCTCTGTTTAAAGATGGTTTTTCCAACTTGACGTGGATGGCTTCCTTGACACCCCTCTCAAACCAGTGATCTTCTCTGGCCAGCAAACATACTTGAGTGTCCTCAAAGGAGTGTCCGCTTTCTTTTAGGTGTAGGTGTACTGCTGAGTCCTGTCCTGAAGAAGTGGCACGTCTGTGTTGGGCCATTTGTTTATGAAGGGGCTGTTTGGTTTCCCCAAACAGGAGAAGCCATCCCTTGCATCTATGGATTACCCAAGATCCATAAACACGGACCCCTCTCAGACCAATAGTTAGTAGCATCAATTCTGTCACATACAACATTTCCAAATACTTGGCCTCCATCTTGGCCCCCATGGTTGGCAACACCCCACACCACATCAGTAACTCCCAGGATTTTGCTAAAAAGGTCAGTCATCTCAAACTACAACCTGAGGAGACCATGGTATCCTATGATGTAATTTCCCTCTTCACGTGTATCCCTACCACTGAGGCAACAGAAACCATCCACAAGCGCCTTCTACTGGACAACAACCTTCCAGAGAGAACAGCCTTAACACTGACCCAGATCTGCACCATGCTGGACCTCTGTTTGAACACCACCTACTTTCAATACAGAGAGGGCTTCTACAGGCAGAAACATGGTTGTGCCATGGGTTCACCAGTGTCTCCCATAGTTGCCAATCTCTACATGGAGGAGGTTGAAAACAGAGCCCTGTCATCTTTCACAGGAACCGTCCCAAGCCACTGGTTCAGATATGTTGATGACACCTGGGTCAAGATTCAAACAAAAGAATTGGAAGCGTTCTCAACCCACCTGAATAACACAGATGATTATGTCAAATTCACCAGAGAGGACGTAAAAGAAGACAGTCTGGCCTTCTTGGACTGTGCAGTCAAGATCAAGGAGGACAGAAACCTTAGTATTGAGATCTACAGAAAACCTCCCCACACAGATCAGTACCTTCTTTTTGACTCACACCACCCACTGGAACATAAACTTGGTGTTATCAAAACCCTACAACATAGGGCCAAAGAAGTACCCACCACAACCCAAGGGAAGAAGAAAGAACAGGAGCATCTAAAAACAGCACTCAAAACATGTGGTTACCCAGACTGGGCCTTCACAAAGACCTCCAAAAAACGAGACCCCAGCAAAGAAGAGGAAAGAAATAAACGAAAGAAATAAACACCCTCACACCCTCTGCTTGCAGTGGCACCAGAGCTGCTGCCACACACCAGGTAAAGACCCTGGGAGACAGGGAAAGGCCAAAGGGGAGTACTGTGAATTGATAATGGTGGCCCTGAAAGGCAAACTGCAGGAAGGGCTGATGATGAGCCGCAATTGGGACATGAAAACAGGCGTCCTTCTGGTCGATGGACGTGAACCAATCGCCTGGCTGGATCACGCTCATCACCTCTGTTGTGGTTAGCATATGAAATAGGAGGACCTTCAGATACCTGTTCAGGCTGTGAAGGTCCAGAATGGGATGGAATTTGCTGTCCTTCTTGGTGACAAGGAAGTAGGTTGAGTAAAAGAGGCTAGTCCATCGTGTGAGCCCTGGAATTGGCTTGATGATGCAGCAATGGACAGGGCGTCGTCAAGCGGCAGCGGTGACCCCTGAATTGAGACAACCACAGAACATGGCATCACACCAGCAGGCCTGTGACCAAGGCAAAGTGCTGCAATTCATGCAGGCCTCGTCAGTGAGGGCCTCCTGCAGGTGGTCCAAGCCAAGACAGGCCCCACAGTGGTAAAGGCTGTCCTCGGCTTTCAGGGGGGCCAGGCAGCTGCCATAATTGTGCTCCATGGTCACCTGGAAGCAGGGAACCTGCAAGGAGCCCTAAAAGTATGGCACTGCCGGAAATGGAAGTGCCTGCCAAATACAACCAAAGAAACAGCGGACCAGGTTAGGAGAAGGGGCGGGCATGCACCCATCACCAACCAGGTTACAAGCTGTGAATCCTTTCTTCCTCTTTTTTTTAAATACGCAAATTAATAAATAGATATATGTATCTATCTGAATATGTAGCAGCAGAAACACCAGTATTCTGCACAAATGTTAAATGTTAACGTTAAATCCCAGTCTGCAAAGAGAAACAGAAAACAGTTTCTTTTTTAAATAAAAGACACTTACACTGACCTGCTCACGCAGCCTCAACAGCTTCGCTGGCAATTCTGCCATGACTCCCGCAGCCAAACAATAGAGCAGGCAAAATCACAAACGATCAAGCAATACGCTGGCCACAGCCCCTCGGAGGACGAGCAACAGCTCATTACTCCTACCACAGAGGCACAAGGTTGCACCCAGCCAGCGATATGTGAATCAACAGAGAAAATACTCACGTCTACTTTGACACACAATGGTGAGAAGAATGAAGGAACCAGATCATCTGCCGACAACGGAAGATATAGCCTCCCGGGGCTCGGGCAGGGGTCACGTGTGACTTTGTTGGTATTGCACTGGACATGCGCTAGCATGGACGAAGTTATATCAAGTGCTTATGCACCCCCTCTGGTGGTTAGTAGAGACGAAATAGAACAACTTTAGTGCTTTCTTGTCTTGGATTGCAACCATGTAAATTTGAAATGACCCTCCAACGAAAAAAAAAAACTACAAACACATGAAGCCAATGATAAATAAGTATACCGGAAAAAGCAATTCAGTTTTTAATGACATTTTTCACTCACCACATTCCAAAAAGCCTTTGTAAGTCAGTGGCCCCTCATAACAAATGCACTTTTAACGATCTCTGTACCTTACTCATACAGCCTGCATCTTTGATAACAAAAGAAGAAATCTCATTTAAATTATATAATCATTTTGAAATTTTACCAATGACAAGTTGAAAAAATCTGTTGCCTGTAACTAACAATAACTTGTCACAATCACCGCTCTGCCTGCGCCACACCCACCAATCAACCGGCAGCTCGTTAACCAATCTGCACTTTAAAGAAGCCACGGACTTTGACTTGCTCGGTGCCAGATTGTGCTCTGTTTTGTGTGAGACTATTCAGCATTCATTTCCTGTGTGCCTTGGATTACGGATCACCTGCTTCCCAGTAAACCTGCCTACCTGCAGCCCCAGGCTACGAGACAGTGTGTTCCCTCTTTCCACTGCCAACCCAGCCTGTCTTGGACTACGTCTCATCACCTGCTTCCCGGTAAATCTGCCTGTCTTTCATTCTCGACCACAAGACTGTGTGCTCTGCCCAGACGCTGCCGCCTCTGCTTGCTTCTGGCTGCGAGCACGAATGCGCGCTTACGAAACAGTACGCCTGGAGTGCTGTCTGCCTACGGCCTGCAACTGCTTTTAGCTTTGGCTAAGCTACCGGACTTTGACATCCAGTTTTCCTGCATACTGATTAATAAAGCTGAGTTTTACCATCCAGTTGTGCTGCATTGGGGTCTTTCAATGGATTCTGACAATGACTATAATCAATTATCCCAGAACAAATATGCAAATATTACAACAGATATGAAGAACTTAGAGTTCAGAAGTTAAGTTCCGTGCTTCAATCAATAAGACTTCATATGCCTTATGGCAGGGGTCGGGAACCTTTTTAGCTGAGAGAGCCAAAAAAGTCAAATTTCTAAAAATGTATTTCCATGAGTGCCATACAATATTTTTTAACTCTAAATACAACTAAATGTGTGAATTTTTAAACAACACCAACAATTTTAGAGTTTAAGAGGTCTCTGAATTTATTTTATCACACTGAAGCTATCCAATACACAAAATGCTCCTTACCATTAATGCGACTTCTGGTGCTGTATTGTTTTGCAGCTAGACATGTTGGTTGCTCATGTTGTTAATGTTAGTTCTTATAGTACAACCAAAAGCACAATAAGATGTTCTATTCCTTTAGCATTTTAAAGAGTATTTTGATCCATTTCGATACATTGATGTTTACATCGCCAGATTGGCGTTACCAGGGCCCCACCGTGGAGCTGGGGCTGGGACTTGCAAGCGAGCGCCTGATGACCAGGTCTTTTCCTACGGGACAAACATAGACATTAGCTAGACAGTGACTCTAGCTAATGGGATCTAAAATGTCACTTTGCCGAGGGGGAACAAGCCTTAGCTAGTGCTGGAGGTGGAGTGGTGTTGGTTAGCGATTGTTGGGTTGCCAGAGGGCAGCACTGTGGTGTAATAGTTAGCACTGTTGCCTCACAGCAAGAAGATTCAGGGTTCAAATCTCAGCTCTGGCCTTTCTGTGCAGAGTTTGCATGTTCTCCCTGCGCATACGTTGGTTTTCTGCAGGCACTCCGGTTTCCTCCCACAGTCCAAAAACATGCTTGTTAGGTTAATTGATCAATCTAAATTGACCATTGATGTGAGTGTCAGTGGTTGTCTGTCTTTGTGTTAGCCCTGCAATAGGCTGGCAACCTATCCAGGATGTACCCCACCTCTCGCCCCTTGACAGCTGGGATAGACTCCAGAAGACCCCTGCTCCCCAAGTGTGGATAAAGCAGGTACAGAAAATGGATGGATGGATATTTGGTCTTGCCTCCAAGAACAGTCTGGGCCCCGTAGGATTCAGAGGAAACCGGAAAGATTTCTGCTCAAATTGCAGACTGGCAGTGACATGCCGTCAGTGGAGGCATGGCCTCAACTGTCATAAAAGAAAAAAAAAATGTAAAATGAAAAAAAAAAAATTAAAAGGTTGTATTTATATAGTGATTTGTACCATAAAGTTATTTTCAATTTATCTTCATCAGTTTTAGATTATTTGTTATTAAAATCACAGAATTTTCCCATTTACCGGTGTTCAACTACTCTGAGACCTGAAGTGAGACACCAGCCAGCTGAGCCTGGATAGCGCAATGACTCGGCTGACCATTTCCAGACTGTACACCTACCACCCTGCTATCAGCTTAGACTGAGATAAGGGTGCAACCGTTCCTATGGAATCAACCTCTCCGAGCTCAATTATGATATGGTGGAGTTGTCATTTTGTTGAGTGATTCGCTCCAGTCCACAAAGGTATCGTTTGGAACTTTTGCTCCATTTGAAGTTCTGGGTCTTCAGTTGAAAGTTCCTCTTCCAAGGTTATTTTCTTAAAACCTACGCACCACCTAAATACTGGGCAAACTTTTTTGATAAATTATGAATGAAATGAAATGAAATTATAAATGTTGAAAACGCTGTCAAGAATAGAATAGAATAGAATAGAATAGAATAGAATAGAATATATCTTTTTTATCCTGCAGTGGAGAAATTTCAGTGTCCCAGCAGCAGCATACAGAGCAGAAAATGAGAAGAAAAATATAAGAAGAAATAAACAAAATACAAGACTTTGAAAAAAATACAAAAAATAGAAAACAAATAAAAAATATATGGCTAAACCTATATATTTACAGTGCGGTGCTGTACATGAATAGCGTTACCATTTCCTATGGGTGGGTTTATTGCATATAGACAGATTGTGTGATGACAGTGAAGCCTGTCCAACATCCTTCTGTCTGCCACCTCCTCAATGGAGTACAGGCTGCAGCTCAGGACAGAGCCAGTGTTAAGTCTCTGTTAAGTCTCTTCCCCTCCCTATCTGTGCTGCTTCCCCCCCAACACACGATGGCATAAAACACTGCTGAGGCCACTACAGTGGCATCGGAGAACTTCTGGAGATAGCACTGTTCAGAGTTGTGTCTAAAGTCCGATGTGTACAGTGAGAAGAGGAATGGTGAGAGCATGGTTCCCTGTGGAGCCCCCGTGCTGCAGACCACCATGTCCAAAGCATAGTCCTGCCACCTCATGTACCGTGGTCTGTTGGTGAGGTAGTCGGTAGCCCATGCCACCAGCTGCTGGTCCACCCCAGCATCCTTCATCTTCCTCCTGAGCAGCGAAGGCTTGATGGTGTTAAAGGCACTGGAGAAATCAAAGAATGTGACCCTCACAGCACCTCCAGGGGTCTCTAGGTGACACAGGGCCCGGTGCAGCAGGTAGATGACCGCATTGCCCACGCCGATGCCACGTCAATACGCAAACTGCAGCGGGTCCAGTGCTGAGTTCACCTGGTTGCGGAGGTAGCCGAGGACAATCCTCTCCATGCTCTTCATCAGGTGAGAGGTCAGGGCCACGGGTCTGTAGTGGCTCGGTTCCCTGGTGTGGACTGTCTTTGGGACCGGAACTCCACACGATGTCTTCCACAGGGTTGGAACCTTTTCCAGGCGAAGGCTCAGGTTGAACATGCACAGAACCACCTTGCTGAGCAGGTCTGCACACGCCCGGAGCAGTGTGGGGCTGATTTTGTCCGGCCCTGTCTTTGTTGATTTTAACTTTGTTGTTGGTGATTTTTACATCCATGTTGACAACCCCTAGGACATGAGGACTAAAGAACTGGGATGTATCCTTAATGACTTTGGAATGACTCAACATGAGATGGAACCCATGCACATGCTTGAACTCTATTTTACAGCCCAGTCCCCACAGACTGAGTGAACATTACCAGTCCAATCCAGTCCTCAACGGTCTGATTCAAGTTAGGTTTTCTATCCTGCAGGTAAGCAATGCTTTCAACCTGATCTCCCACTTTTCTTGATGAAAAACGTTTTTTCTGCCTGATTCAAAACCCGGTTTGAGTCAGGCCATCGAGGACTGGATTGGACTGGATATGTGCACCCCTGACTATAAATAAACTTGGCTTGCCTGCTTTGCCTAGGAGATTACTTCGGCGTAGTGCGGTTTACTTGTGACCACTGAGAACAAGTAAGAAAGCAAATTTGATTGAGGCTTCATCTCAAAGCTCATCGCTGTAGTTTATGTTGCCATCTTGTGAGTGTCTAATGAGCACCCAAACCATATGAAATGGTTTATAATACTGGAACAAGGCTCCATATACCTGTTGCTATACAAGTTCTATTTTTGGTCTGTTCTTACTGTCTAATAAGTGACATTTCTTGAACGGTAGAACAAACAAAGTCAACCCTCACTGTTGCCCTCCCATCTGATATCACTCTGCTCAGTTTCCTTTGCTTTTTCCTGCTCATTCCTGCACACACACCTCAGGCAATTTTGTTCATTCTGACTGTTGCTATAACTCTAAAATACTCATGGATGGATGAAAAGGGGAGATCAAATTTTTAAAACTAATGTAAGAGCCATTTCCTCTGTCCACTAGGTGGCACTCTAATGTAATTAGGGGTCATGACAATATAGGTGGGAATGACTGTTCAGGGTATGGAAGTTGACTGACAGAAGGAGCACAAACAGGTTTTTGACTGCTTTGCTGTACATCACTCTGTTTACTGCATTTGTGTTTCCGGGCCATATGGATTTATATGGACTGTGCACACTAGGCCATTGTGATGAGCTGCAAAAAAAAACGTAATGAAGTGGGTTAATGTAAGTGTGTCAACCAGGTGCTCGTCTTGCAACCATCTCAGGGTATTAGGCCTCAGAAGGAAAAAGAAATTATTGTGGTTTTAAACAATGTTAAAAGTGTACACAATAGTAGTGTCATGGACTCATTTAATATTTCACAAAATTTGCACACAACATCACGGTGAGGTCTTCCTCTTCTACAGAATATCACCAAAAGAAGGCTCAAGGAGATCAGATCTGGCTCATTTAAAGGTGAGAATCACAGTATCTACTCTGTAACAGACTCAATTAGTGTCAGCTAAAGAAATAAGGAGACATAACATAATGTTTCTGTGCAAATTAGTACATCAGGACAACATGGCCAAGGTATCTAAAAGGCCCGCAGGCTAGCAATCCTGCCTACATGGGTAACAAGATGGGGTCCTTGTAGCAGACAGGGTGGGCATCTCTGCAGCAGCTCTCATCTCTCCAACTAAAGTTGTAACTCTTCAGGGTCATGATGGCGCACTGGGCTTCATTAACCACGCTGGGCTCACCCTCTGCCCAGTCGGTTTCAGTAACCGGTTCATTGCTCAGCCAGTACCAGCATCCACTGTGAGAGCTCCGACGCATCCCTATCCACAGGTCCGTCAGGCCAGCATCTTTTTCCTGGATTTTGTTGTAAACCTGTTTCTGGTGTTGTCTCCTGGGAAAGCTAATTAGTTCCAGTTGTTGGTTTTGGCAATACTGTAGAGACTCTTGCCAACCACTTGCCACTTCTCCAATTTTGACCACCTCTGGGGCCAAAAGACAGCCTCTGAAATCTGACCAGGCCGGACAGAGAGAAAAAACTGAAGCAACAGTCACAGCAATTGATTTCTAATAAAAAAACAATGACCCTCAGATGTAAGTCACTTTGGAGAAAAGCATCTGCTAAATGGCATTGTAGAATTGTAGAAAGGTTTAGGTCTTACCTGCACTTTTGCTAATGACGGCTGCTGGGTTGCCAAACATTCGACTGTCTTTAAATCCCACTGAATAAACAGCCATTTTGGAGGATGAGTGCCAGATTACACTCTTTTCCGATTGCAGGTTAACTTGTGCAGAAACATAATCGTTCCCCTCCAGTTGCTGCCAGTCCAAACTCTCCAAAGACTGATGTCCCAGATGAACCCCGGCTGTCAGGTTCTTCTGGACAACAATCACGGCCACATTTGATGCGTCTGGAACAGCAATGGAAAGGAAACAGGTGCCGTGATCTGTCTCTGGTATCAGAGAGAGAAGTAACCCCGGACGGTAGAGGATGGTTGATTCGCTGTCCTCCAGCAGTGGTGACACTTGATTGGCCGACTTCACTTGCCTGGATTCTTCCTTTGACATGAGGATGTATGTTTCATTTTCAGCATCCTTTGTGAGTGAAGGGGGAATGTAGAATTTTTGTCTGTCTCCTTTGGTTGGCAGCAGCGTTGTGTACAACTGTGCACAGGTACAGTCACGCAAGTAGGCACAAGCATGTCCAAACAGGACGGCAATGGGCATTTTGGCATTCACAGCCCTAAAGGCTTCCTCTGGCATTAACCAGATACTGGCCACCTGGTGGGGCAAAAGAGAGACATTCTTTGAGCCAATACCTGTGAGGGAAACTGTGTTGTGCTGTTCAGTGTTGATGATAATGATTCGAAATGGGTTGTTCTCAGTTACAAATGTGGTGACCTGGTCCACAAGGTGACTGGTTCCATTGATGATGGGTACTGGTGGAATTAGGTAGTCTGTGCCCAGTTTGTCAGTGGGTGTAACCAGAGAAGTCTGGATGCTATGGAGTTTGTGGAATACTTCATGGACTGTGACTGGTTTGTTGCTGCTAATCTGAAGGGAACTGTTGGAGATTTCTGATCTTGAGAGCTCCAGATGAGCACTAACATTAAACACTCGAGTTTCTCCAGAACTCAGCATCAGCGTATCCACAAGACGTTCATGCTCCATAATGACAACTTCGGTTTGATGATACAAGGCTGTAATTATGATATTGTTTTTTGGCTCAGCTGGATAATAATTGGCAATATTTTCTGGAAAAGCCACAATAAATGTCCGACCAGTGGCGCCTTCAGAAATGGTTTCTGGGGAAGGAAACAGGAACAATCAGTTTGACATGCTAACAGACCTAAGGTTGAAGCAAACAGGTTCTAGCTCAGTTTATTGTTGCAATAAACTGTGACAAGGCTAACAGGTTTTGTCTAAGTTCCACATGTTTAACTACATAAATCAAATCTAAAAGCTTCCAAGTCAGAATATTCTGGTATCAGAATAAAACCAACACTAAGACACAGACATGCTAATAGACCAACGCTAAAACTAAACTGTTTTAGTTTAGTTTATCATGCTTACAGCCTGAGGCTAAAAAGTTTGAGGTTATTTTCATAAGAGAAGACCTAAACTAGATAACAGACTGAATCTCGAGGTAATCCAGATCCAAAGCGTTATTATTTCCTGATACTAGTATGAGGCCCATTAAGAGCCAATCAACAAATGCTAAAACTAACAGCTTCCAAATGAGATTTTCTTGGTCCGTGACTGAGGATAATGTTAAAAGGTTTCAACCCAGGATTTCATGTTAACAAGCCAAGTCTTGTTCAAGAAAAAGACTAAGAAGAAAACTCAGGACTAAACTAAGCTAAACTAAAAGTTTACTCTCTAGACTGTTGTTAAAGCTGGAGGTTTATAGATCAGGGTCCGTATCAGGAAGAGGGTTTTCGGAGTTCGGACCTGAATGCAGGGTTGCTAAAATCTGCAATGCAAAGAGTTTTCAGTTTCAGAACACGTGTTATAAGTTGATTTAATGAACTTTGATTCAGAGTTACGGTTCTGCACGAAGATCTAAAAAGTCTTATCAGTGAAATGCAGATAAAGTGATTCACCATGGCAACAAGTAAAAAAAAAACTTGATTGTCACACTTCTCCCCATTGGAGATGGAAGATTTAATGACCGCGTACACCAAAAACGCACATATTTTCAAGGAAAAAAGTAATACTGCTGCAGTGGCAAAAGAGAGAGATCGTTTGGCTGAAAATTGCTGGAGAGAGATTGGAGAGAGATAAAAAAAAAAAGAAAGAAATGTTTGGTCTCGAGTGTTTTACTCATTAAACATTTATATTCTTTATGTGTGTTTGAGCCACAGGTCCAACCCAACAGGCACAAAACAGACTCGGCAGAAAGTTAAGATGAAATACAAAAATATAGTTCAAACACGTAAGATATGATTTAAATACAAGCTATTGTGATGTTGTTTAGCCTGTCCTCATTAAACAGTGTTCAGTCGCTTCATTTAACCTGTGATAACTATATTTAATTAATTAGAGAAATCCCCCAAACAAAAAAAAAAGCCAAATCTTTAGCCTTTCCATCACTGTCAGTATTTAATATTGTCTATATGAAAGCCTGACACTTAAAAACCTGCAGCTGATACAGAACGCTGCAGCCAGAGTTCTGACAGGAATCAGCACCAGGGAGCATATCTCTCCAGTTTTAGCTTCTCTTCACTGGCTTCCAGTGAAATTCAGAATAGACTTTAAGATTCTCCTTCTAACATATAAAGCTCTAAATGGACTATCTCCATCATACCTGCAGGATCTCATAGTTCCGTATATACCTAAAAGAACACTCAGATCACAGAGTGCAGGTTTACTTGTAGTTCCTAGAATTCATCAAAGCAGACTGGGAGGACGAGCTTTTAGCTATCGGGCAGCTTTACTGTGGAACCAGTTACCAACCTGGGTCCAAGAGGCAGACACCACGTCTGCCTTTAAGATCAAACTTAAAACCTTTCTGTTCACTAAAGCATATAGCTAGCCTCAAACCAAGTGTGTAGGGCTGATAGATCTAGTTTAGTCAGTTTTCACAGTTATAGCTAGAATAGGCTCATCAGACTCTTATTCTTTCAATTTTTAGCACAGCTATGCTGCTATAGGCCTACGCTGCTGGGGACAAACACATGATCCACTGAGCAGTTCCCCACTTCCTCAACACCAACCACTCCCTCACATCCTCTCCTCCTTTTCTTCTTCTTTCTCCTCCTTTTATTTTCACCGGGATTATCTGGGTCCAGTCTTCCTTGTCGTTCTGTGTGTCTCCCCCCCTTCTCTCTCTCTCTCTCTCTCTCTCTTTCTCTCTCTCTTTGCAGGTTTTCCGTCTCCAGGCCTTCGTGCTGTACGGACTTTGGCCTATGGCAAACTCAGGGTCCGCTGTCGGCACCTGCCTATACTGTTCATCTCTTTATAACAACCTGCTATGCTGTATTATGTGTATATATGTCTGATATGTTTGTATTTCTATGATTGTATTTTGTCTGTATTTCTTTGGTTTTATGATTGTATCTGTTCTCCCTCTCTCTCTCTTTATTCTCTCTGTCCTGTCTCCCTCTTTTATTCCTCCTTTACCCAGCCAACTTTCAGCAGGATGGTTCCCCCTTGTAAGCCTGGTCCTGCTCAAGGTTTCTTCCTGTTAAAAGGGAGTTTTTCCCTGCCACTGTGCTTACCTGGGGGTTCAGGCTCTGGGTTTCTACCTCTGTAAAGCACTTAGAGACAATTTTATTGTAAAAGGTGCTATATAAATAAAATTGAATTGAATTGAATTGAATTAAATGCCTGTTATACATGCATGTCTCCAAATTTTTGATTTCTGAATATATTTAAATTTTATCTCCATTATAGCAACAGAAAAAAGGCTGAGGTGATCCAGTGCCACCTGGTGCGGGTTTTAAATCATAGCGAATTAACTCAGTTTTCACTAGGATGTGACGCTAAAGCTGTAGCACATTACGAACAATACTGGCTATGCTATAGCTATTACATATAAAAATTAATAAATCCAAAAGGTTGACAGTTTGACCTTGCGTACCAGAGTTGAGTGCTGTTACAACCAGCAGGATGAGGAGGAACGCAGGAAACATAGTGTTGAAAACAAGGAAGTAGAGATGATCTAAAATCAGGGAAAGATGAGAAGAAAAGACATTAAAAAAAACTAGACAGATTCCATTTAATGTTGTAGTTAATACTCGGACTTTTCCACAATGTAAGAAAACACATCATTCCTCTTAACTGCAGCAAATTTCTAAATTCTTCATTGTTTAGTGTTACCACAGCAACAAAGTTGCGTCATGCTTCCTGTTCTGATCTCTCGCGTCATTTTTTACATTCTGAATTAAGCATTATATGAATTCTTGAAATAAATGAGGCTTTCTCTGACCTTTCAGACGATATCTGAGTCTCAGCTCCTCGCACGCTCACTGATTTCTTTCTCTTTTCTCCTCCTCATACTGGAACAAAATTTGCCAGTCAAACGTCAAAGTGACATGCACGTTTGCATGAGATTTACTTGAGGACGAAAAACTTTGAATTGCTCCAGACCAGTTGCAAGGTTCAGCATTTGCACTAAGGGTGGTGCCGGCATAGAACTCCCACCCCCACCCCAGCCATGACCTCTCGCTCTCACAGACGTTAGCAAGTACTGCAGCTAATGTAGGGGCCAATATAGCTCAGAGCAGCTCAGTCTGTCCTGCTGAAACCTGGCTGTCGCAGTCAGGACCCCAGTAATCCACTCACTTGGCTGGCTGAAAATAAAAGCTTATAAGTATTAGTACAGTGATGTTGATAGGTTTTCAATGTGAGTCCCCATGACCCACAGGTGTGATGGGTCCCTGGGAAATTTGTTTAAATTTAAAATCTGTTTCTTATGCTCTTCTTTTTTTAAAATTGTAGTGTTAAACTCATTTGATGGAGGTATGGTATGATATAGCTATAATGAACAGATATCTTTATGTAGGTTCAAAATGAATCTGAAGTTAAACAAATACGATTCCAAATCTGAAAAGTTGCAATGAATATAGTCAAGAAAGGCGTTGTGGTCTTCGAGAACCCAGGAGACGTTGAAAAGTTTAGCTGAATAATAACAGGAGTAGCTGAGGCTTTACGATGTGTCCCATCAGCTCTACCATGATTTTGAGGCAGGGTAATAATTGATCCAGGCGTAAAGTGGTTTATCGTAATTTAATATACTTTTTGCGGCAGAGGTGAACAGCAAGCAGTGAGTCGGTTAACTCAGATAAAAGCTCTACATCCAGGACACACCCACTAACCATAAACCATCTGGGTGAGAGATACACCCGCATGTGTTCGCCACAATGTAATTTCTTTCGATCGCTTTGCATTTCTGTGTCACTTCTCTCCTGAATATTTGAGATTAAATATTATTCGGACACCAAGTAGAGCAGTCGGCCACGCCTGCCGATCGTGCAGCGTAAACACTTCCATCGCCGACTAGTTGTGTAGTCTGAACACCCCACGGACCTCAAGACTCCTGACCAGATGAAAAAGAGTCGTGTGAGCAGCATGATGACCCAACGACTCAAAAAAAGACCTGTAATGTGAACAAGGCATCATGCTGCTATAGGCCTATAATGCCCCCCACCTCTGCCTCTTTCTCCACTTCCTCTAACCTTAACAAAAGTCTATACATTCATGTCACATAAATGCACACATGACTGCTGGAGCCTTTCTAATTTCCTCTAGTCTTGCTGATTCCAGATAAGGTCCATCGAGATCTAAAGGAGGAGAGGCCCAGAGCTCCATATGAGGACCCCTGAAGATGCTTCCGGATCCATGGACTCCTGTTCTATTACCAGTCAGACCTTCTTCCACCTTGTTCTACACCAACTCTGACAGCTCTAATTCTAACGATCAGAGCTTTAATACTGATGTTGATATTCTCTGTGGTGTCTAGAGAAAGTCTGTCCCTCCCAGTCCTCTGTGGTTCTCCGGCAGTTTTTTTCATTTTCTCTAAAAGGGGTTTTCCTGATCTGGATCGAGGGTCTCAGGACAGAGGGATTCACAAGTGTGCAGATAACAATACATATAAAGTTCTTGAGACCTTGGTACAAAATTACCGCAGGGGTTCATCAACAATCTGGCGAAGAATGGAGAGGAAGACCAGGCTTTTATGTTGCAGTTGATTCGAGTTAATGTGGGCCAGGTAAGCTGATGACAGAGACAGAGTAGGTGATCAGAAACCTGAGGAGAGACAAGTCCAGCAGCCCTAACAACTACTGCACCTGATGAAGACAGTGATGAAGATAGAAGACTTGTTTTAACTGTGTTGTCCTCTGTTGTCATGACAACACAGCTGTCACATCACATGATGCAGGAGAGTGAATTTTTGAAGACAGTCAAATGTTCACGTTAGACTTAAGAAAACAGTTGAAAATAATAAACTAAACTATAAAACTGATTATTTTGCCATGGGGAACAGATGCCATTTGGTCCATCAAGAGGTAAGGGTCAGTCACGTGCCTCAATAAGAAAGAACTGGCCCGCTTGCAGTATATGCAGAATTCAGCTGCGAGGCTTTTGACCTTTACAAACAGGAGGACTCATTTCATTCCTATTTTGAAAAGTCTTCATTGGCTCCCTGTGTTGTATCGTGTCCACTATAAAATTTTGGTCCTGACCTTTCGTGCTTTTCATGGTCAGGCCCTCGTACACATCTGACCTGCTTAAGCCGTACAGCTCATCCCAGAGCCTCAGGGCCTCAGGGCATATCTTGCTGATGGTGTCACAGCTGCCGGTCTGCCACCGGTGCTTTTCTGCTTCTCACCGCTCCACCAGTGCCTCCTAATCAGCCTCACCTCGTTTGCCAATCTGTACAGGCATATAAATTCCGGATTTTGACTGATTCCCTGTGAAGAACTTTGTGACTTTATTCTGTAAAAAGTGCTAAATAAAGATTACTTACTTACTTACTTACTTACTTACTTACTTACAGTGTCCACGAAAAACCCCTTTGACGTGGTGGACTTTATGGACAATGATTTATGCTCCCTGTAGATTAGATTAGATTAGATTAGATAGATAGATAGATAGATAGATAGATAGATAGATAGATAGATAGATAGATAGATAGATAGATAGATAGATAGATAGATAGATAGATAGATAGATAGATACTTTATTGATCTCCAAGAGAGATTCACATTTCCAGCAGCTCGAAATTGGAAACACACAAAGGCATGCAAGCCTTAGGAAAATATAAATGCAAATATAAATGAAAATTCTACAGTGTGCCAAAAAACTACAATGTGCTATGACTATGATGTGCAAAAACTCTAATGAGGTCTAATGAGGTAAGGCTTTAAAATACAGTCTCATAGAGATAGTAGAGATAGGCACAGCTTGCCACAAAGTGTGATGAAAATATGAAACATTAACATCCTGCAGTTCTTGCAGAATGGACGTGCAGCAGTGCAAAGTAACAGTGTGTAGCATACAGTTGTGCCACATACGGTTTGTACACACTAGAGTCCAACAGGTGGATGTGTGTTTCTGTGTGTTCACAGTACTGTTACTCACAGATCTGGATAGGAATTGACATCAAAAGATTTCATGAAACTAAATTGACAGAATAAGCTGGAAACCACATCAAACACGTACATCCAAAATTTCAAGATTGCAATAATAAACAAAGGTTTTAGATCAGACGTGACTCCACAGCCTTTACCGTTCCTAAATTTGTCCTGATTTACAGCACTTCTGAGGTTTGGGGCAACAATTATAATATTTCACTGTGTCCATTAACTGATCTGCAGAAAAGAGAAATATGAATCATTGTTGGTTCCCAGGAACACACAAACTTATCTTTCACCCCTATGTACCCCCCCCCCCCCTGGTCAGCTGACCAGATGCGCCTGAGTATTCCTTAAACGAAGAGAAAGCTCAGGGGGATTATGCTTTTGCTGTTGCAGCTCCAAAATTATGGAATCTTCTGTGGCAGCGCCTCAGACAGGCCTCCTCACTGCCTCATTTTAAGTCCCCTTTTTAAACACATCCCTGGTATTGGCCTTCTGACACCTTGTGTCATTGAGTTTACTTGCAATTTTAGACTGGTGTTTTTTGTTGTTCTCAGACTTTATGTCATTTTTAAATTGTTTTAAACTTTTAATTTGTGTTTTTATCCCCAGTGTTTTTAGTAATATTCTAACCCTAACTGTGGCTTTTAATTGTGCTATATAAAGAAATTTGGCAGGGATGTATGTGTGTAGTATATATATTATATATGAGCGCAATCTTTATTATATTACATCATATTATAAATTATATTTATATATTCATGTTATTGTATATATATTAATATTATACTGTATATTTTCTTTATAAAAAGTCACAAAGGAAATTACTGAATAATAATAAGAGTATAGATAAATTGGGAGCTTGTTTTTGTTATTAATTATTCATGGATAAGAGGTGAGAGTACAAGTTATACTCAGTCTTTTTCATGGTATGTTTTATTTCTTTGCTCTATATTCGTAATAAACTAATTAACTAAAGTAGACATTTGGCACAGTGGCTGACAATGAGGGGATATGGATCTTCCTGGGGGTATGAAATAAAGTATAGAAGTGATTCGTGTCGCCTAAAAATGACGTCACACGCGTCGCACTTTGACGTCGAGGTGACCGAGCAGAGTAAATATTTTACTTATAAACTAGTGTTAAGGGCGCTAAATCTAAATAAACCGTGAATAAAATGTGAAAAATACAAAAGTGTTTTTGTGAAGTAGCTGCACGCACAAAAGGTTCGACAACATTTGATTCTGCCACAATAAAATCGTGTATTTGGCGTAAAGCAGCATTTAAAAAGAAAATACGGAGAAAATTACTAGCTAACGCTGCCGGCTCGGGATAGCTACATTCGACTAGCCAGCCAGCATTAGCAAAAGGCGGGTCCTTACTCATGTCACAATGTTATTTTTGTTATTATCTTAATATTTCTTACAGTGGTGTATTGTTATAATTTTTGTGTTAGAACGCTGTGTAGCGTGGCGTGAGATTATGTTTTAACTGGAATAACGCAATGTCATTATTGAGATAGCTGGCTAGCTAAGTTAAATATGTTGCACTGTAGGTAGCGCTGGTGTAGCTTCTCTCGGCTTGTTACATTAACATTATTAGGAGTTGTTTGGCAGACATTAACTAAGTGTATTGTTGCGTTTGTCTGTTATATATCTGGCATAGCAGGATCATGGCGCCCCGCTTACAGCTGGAGAAAGCGGCTTGGCGCTGGGTGGAAACGGTGAAACCAGAAGACATCACGCAGGAGCATATTAACCTAGCATATCGTATCAATCTCCCGGCCTGTAAGAGGGGATCTTGCAGGTATAGTACAACCATTTCTTAATGTATTATCATAAGACCAGTAGATGGGAAGTAGTAGTAGCGCAGTGACGCTGATGTGCATCTTTTCAGCATGAACGCTTGCTAAGAGACAGAAAAATGCTTTTGGGACGTGCGTAGAAGGTCACCTAGGGTCATTTTTATTAAGAACAACACACATGATTACGTTTATAAACTATAAATGGGCAGGAAGCATGAGACAAAGCAACTGATCTATGCATAAAACTTCAGTTGAGACAGTGTTCCTTCTTGCACGGTTTCATTGCCGTGTTTAACTGTAGTTATTCACAGAAATCAATAACCCATTAACATTTCAAAACTGACAGTGAAATATTATTTCAGGTATGTTTTTTTGTTGGGTAACACTTTAGGGAACACAAATTCACCATTAACTACGTGCTAACTAGCAGGAGTATTAGCAGCATTAACAGCAGTATGACGCATTATTATTCATAGCAAAAGTTAATGGACGGTTAATACGTGTTCCCCGAGTGTTACCTTTTTTGTTTTTTTCCTCCTGGATGTGTCTTTGAATATACCAAAAAAAAAAAATATGTAGACGTCAGGGATCCACTTTGTCAGATCTGAGGAATCACGGTATGTGAATTTGGAATACATGCATAGTTTTTTATTTGTCTGTTTTCTTGTGCTCTTGAGCTTTTGTTTTTTGAAACTATAATCTGAATCAACATACAGTATTAGATCATCTACCAGTTGAAGTGCATGTATTTAACACTGGTCAGTACCGTCACTGATAACGTGTTCTTGCAAATCTATCCACTCTGATCAATACTGGCAGGAGGAACTGCAAAGGGAATCCAAACTGTCTTGTTGCCATTGGTGAACAGGTGTGGCTTGGAGAGATTGATGAAAACACCTTCCACAATATTGATGATCCAAATTCAGAGCGTCGAGACAAGGTATTTCTCCCTAAAGCACGCCAGTTACACTCCCACTTTCATTCTGAGAAGTGTTGATCTCTCACAACGTGAATGCCACACTCTCTCTGTATGTCGCTCTGTCTCTCTCTCTCTCTCGCTGGCTCATTAGTTCACCGGCCCTCTTTCTCGCTCTTCTAGAACACTTTTGTCGGGCTGACCAATCTGGGTGCAACATGTTACGTCAATACATTTTTGCAAGTGTGGTTCCACAACCTGGAGCTGCGCCGGAGCCTCTACGAGTGCAACAACTCCAGAGCTCAGGAACACAACACAGATTCTGGTATTTCTGACACTTGTGTGTTTCAGGCCTTTGTTGAACTGGGATTTCCACTCAGTTGCTTTTTTAACTTCTATTTTCAGATTATGAGCCCCAGTCCATCTGTGAGCATTTGCAGTATCTGTTTGCGCTCTTGCAGAACAGCAACAGGAAGTACATCGACCCCTCGGGTCTGGTCAAAGCTCTGGGCCTGGACACTGGCCAGCAGCAGGTACATCAGCAACTAAACTGATGGACAACTCTGAAGTAAACCACATGTCAGTCAGAGTGTCCAGAGTGCTGACTTCTTTTATTTTCAGGATGCCCAGGAGTTTTCCAAGCTCTTCCTGTCTCTCCTGGAAAATACGCTGTCCAAACAACAGAACAGCAGCCTGCAGAACGTTATCCAGAGGCAGTTCTGTGGACAGTTCTCCTATGTGACAGTGTGAGAAAACTGTTTCTGATTGAAAATAGTGTCAGTGGGCTGAACAGCCTTGTCAAAGAGAATTTATTGTGAAGGCTGTGATTTTCTAGTGGCACATTTCCATTTCGGTAGTTCCTGGTAAATACTGGTAGCAGGAACTTTACAGCCGGCCCTCTTAACCCCTCGACGACGTCATGAGTTTCAGTCGCTAATAATTGCTGTGCGACAGTTTTGAATCTGACGGCACCAGGACGAGTCGCCAAACTCAACAATCATAACAAATAGGACCGAAGTAAACATGGAAGGAGCTAAGGCGGTTGTCACGTTTTTGGCTTGTGTGGTCATGTACCCTGTTAACGAGGAGAAGCGGTGTCTGCTAGGCTAATGCTCTTCTGCTGGGTTCCGCATCACATCCTGCTACAAGTTTGGACAATCAGCTGGCAGTAAACCTTAAGCCCCTTCCAGGAGATTTTTGGAGCTGATTTAAGTTCCGGCCTTGGCGCAGGGACTCAGTTAGGCCATGTAAAAGTTCCTTTCGGGGGGGAAGTTCCTGCAGTGGAAATGTGCCTAATGTAGTTTTAACAAAAGTAAAAAGTCTTTGGCTGATTTCAGACATTTGGTTTGTTCTGCAGCTGTAACCAGTGTGGACGCTCATCAGCACTGCCATCCAGGTTCTACGAGCTGGAGCTCAACATCCAGGGTCACAAGAACCTGACGGACTGTGTCACAGAGTTCCTGAAGGTAGTCTCCAGAGGCCTAACAGGGACAAGAGTTGTTTCTAAGCCTTAAAGAACTGGTTACCTGTTGTGTTGCAGGAGGAGAAGCTGGATGGGGAGAACCGCTACTTCTGTGAGAGCTGCCAGAGTAAGCAGAGCGCCACCCGCAGGATCAGACTGCACAGCCTCCCTCCAACCCTCAACTTGCAGCTCATGCGCTTCGTCTTTGACAGGTCAGCTGCCACTCATTGAAACATGACCCTCACAGCGCTTTTACGTTAGTAAACCTGCTCTTCATCGTCCAGACAAACGGGCCACAAGAAGAAGCTCAACACCTTCATCAGTTTTCCCGAGCAGCTGGACATGGGGCCTTTCCTGGAGGGAAAACAAGGTATTATTCCCAGGATCGAGCTTGTCTCCAGAAATGTATTTACACTCAGTTTTCCTGTTGCAGAAGTGAACCAGTGGTTTCTTTAATTCCACAAAAGTCTCCCTGTCACTAATGTGTGTGTTTTTTTTTAACTGTTGACCTCCTTCTGAGGAGACACAGAGGTAAAGCTGGTGTGTTTTGTGTTTCTGGACTGACTGCTTCTCCAGATCAGAGTTGCGTGTATGAGCTAAGCGCGGTGCTGATCCATCGGGGCATCAGCGCATATTCTGGTCACTACATCGCTCACGTGAAGGATGCTCACACCGGAGACTGGTACAAATTCAACGATGAGGAAATCGAGAAGATGGAAGGCAAGAAACTTCAGCTCGGCATCGAGGAAGACATAGGTAAGTCGCGTAAATATTCCCACCTGAGGTTTAGCTTTGGCGGTCGGTCAGTATCTCTCTCCTAACATCTGTGTGCCAGAGATGCTTGTCACCATGACGATGCCAAGAACATTAAAAGCTTTATCTGTGCTTTTTTTTTTTTTTCTTGGTTCTCAGCTGAGACTGTGAAATCTCAGACCAGAAAACCAAAGTGCACTAAAGGCTACCACTGCTCCAGAAACGCCTACATGTTGGTGTACAAAGTCCAGGAAGAGCAGAGCTCAGATTCCTGCAGGACCAGTGTCGAGGTGCCAGGTAAGCGACGCCGCCCCAACAGGCTCAGGGCTCTGGAGTGCCTTCGCTCACATCTTTATGTTGCTGTTGCCTTTAGCTTTTCTTCAGAGGTTGGTGGACCAAGACAACCACAAATTTGAGGAGTGGTGCAGTGAGATGGCAGACATGAGAAAACAGAGCGTGGATAAGGGCAAAGCCAAGCATGAGGAGGTGAAGGAGCTCTACGAGCTATTACCCGCAAGAGACGGTCGGTAAAAACATTCCCAACATTTTCAAACACAGTCCAGTTCAGTGAGGCACCACAGAGTGTACTTGTTTAACAGTATTAATCATGTAGTCAGACACACACAAGAACCTCTGAACAGGGTCAGATGTGATCTCACAAATACACAATTGTAAAAGAATAATGGGAAGAACCCAGATGCTGGTTCCATATGCCTTTGTTTTCTCTCCTCAGGTCAGCCGTATGAGTTTATCCCTCTGGACTGGTTAAAGAAGTGGCTGGACGATTCCACCGCGACAAAGGAAATTGACAACACGCGCTTCCTGTGTTCTCATGGGAAACTGCACCCAGACAAGGTGGGAGACTCCAAGAGGGTTTCCTGCCAAGCCGCACAGCTGCTGTACGAGCGTTATGGCGGAGGACCTCGGTTGGACAGTGAGTCTTCAGAGTGAGGTCATCGATAATGCTTGTTTGACCAGATTGTGACTTGTCACATCATCTGTAAATGTTCTTAATAGCCGCTTCTGATTGGTTGAGAAAGCATGCACGTGCGGTGGCAGGAAAGTAATCAGTAAGAGAACAGCATCATTTGCCATGACTAGCATTAACGCTAAATCACTTGTAGAATCACCAAGTTCAGATTCGGAAACAGATTGGAAACAGCAGACAGAAACGTGTGGTTACTTGGCCGTGTTTCTGCGCTTTTGTTTCAGGCTCGTGCCTGTGCCGAGAGTGCGTTGGCCAGCGGTGCAGAGTGCTGCGGCTGAAAAATCAGCTCAATGAAGATTTCAAGGAAGTGTCCAACCTGGTGAAAAGAGCAGCCAGGTGAGTGCACTTCTGGCTTTCCTGGGTGCTGTGTTTAAAAAGTGCTACAGTTCTAAGCTAAGCCTCCATTCCTCTATTGTACTGACCCGTGTTTGACGTGTGTGTCAGTGGCGACAGCTTCTGGGTGGGTAAAGCATCTCTGCGGAGCTGGAGGCAGCTGGCACTGGACCAGCTGGAGGAGGACGAGCAGGGTATCAAACACAACAACATCCAGACCAATGGGCAGGGACCACATACCAACAGCAAAGGTCAGACCTTTGATTTTTTTCTTCGTTTACTTCCAACCGAACGCAGAAATTAATTCTTCAGCAGGCTTCAGCTGCCTCATCTGTTTTTAAAAAGTTCTCCAAATAACTGAGAGTAGCTTCATGTAAGCTGAGAGTACAACGACCCAACTGTGGTACTGACTTTTATCATGATCTGACCTTCAGAAATTGAACTTGCAACATGTCGACACTCCGAGCACACTCTGAGAGGCAGTTACAGTGTGTACCAGCAGGGGCCAGTATTCTCCCTGAGTGGAAAGCAGAAGTTCACTGTCACTGGGCCACAGATGAGGGATGAAGGAAGCAACCTTGCAGAACCCCAGCTTGCTCGACTATGACACATTATCAAGTGAAATGTTATATGTAATTTGAAGGGACACCAGTCTGGGGGCCCCAACCTTTTTCCAAATTTCTGGAGTTTTGACATGGTAAAGTTGAGCAGCGATTGCCCTGCACATAAAGTCAATAAACCCTGGCAGTAAAAAGCACAACAGACATAACAGAACTTATTTACCGACTCACCAGACAGGAAACATTGTTCGTGTGTTTCTGTCTCACGCTAATGGCCATCAGATTTGTACCACAGACCTTGATTCCCACATCAACATATTTCAGCTGTTTAGTTGGTGGTGTTTGGCGTGATTGGACAGCCTGAAATTGCATCCTCTTCCATGTGTGTTACTGACTCCTTTTGATGTGTGCTGTGTGCAGAGTCGGGCCCAGAGCTGTCAGAAGGAAACGAAGATGAAATGAAGACTTTTAACGAAGACATCGTCTGTAGTCACGGTGATGTTCCATTATCTTCAGCAAATTAGCCGCACAGAAATGAGAAAACAGTTTCTTCTCTGTGCTGCATGAGGCACAGACAGCCAATGTGTGTTTGATGTGTTCCATCTGCAGGGGGTCTCAGTATCCAGGAGACAGAGCGAAAGCTGGTTTCCCCTGAGGTTTGGGCCAAGCTGAGGGAGTACTTCCCTAAAGCTCCAGAATTCAGCCAGAACCAAGAGTCCTGCCAGCAGTGTCTGGTGAGGAGACTCGTGGGTTGGTTGACTGGTGTTTCTCTACAGTCCTGCTAAGAAAACCTGCTGACGGGGTGCTCCATCGCTCCCCTGTCTGGCACCTAAAGTTCAAATGTATAACTCATTACACAAGGTAATGAATCCTGCAAGGAACCAAGATGAGATGAGACTGGAATGCGGATGTGGTTTGTGCCAGTCAGCAAGCTGTCACCACTCCACAGCTCGCTATCTAGCTGACCTTTGGAATCATTGCTGTAAAGTCCCAACCAGGAAATGTTGATTACTAACTATTGGGATGGATTATTCCCACCTGGTGGTGCCCTGTGAAAGTACTGATGGTTTGTTGAGGTGCAGTTTGGCTTGTTTTATGCACGTTGGGTAACATTTACTCATGTTATTACATCGTAACTACATAAGCTGCGCCTGGCTGCTGCGAGCGCCTTGTTTGGTTGGTAAAAGCTTTTCTTCCTCTGCTTCCAGATGCTGGAGCAAGAAGAAAAGGACAATGAGGCTGTCAGTAAAATGATGGCCCTGGACCAGAAGAACCAATTACTCAACCTCTTCCAAGAGAAGAACCGACCAGCGCTGGCCAAGTGGCCTCAGGTAGACTCCAGACAATTGGCAGCGGCGCTGTCAGAGTGTGACGTTGTGAGGGAATGAATGAACAGTGATTGTAACGGTAACTCCTCCCCATCTCCGCAGGGCACCGACGTGCTCTACATCGTTCCTCTGTTTTTTGTGGACGAGTGGAAAAAGTTCATCAGGTGCGTTTGGACAGGCCCCGCCCCCCGACGGTGTTGGCTCTGACTGACGGTTTCTCCGATCTGTTCGTTGTGCAGGAGGCCGACTAAATCGTCCCCCGTGTCTAATGTGGGCAACACTCTGCTGCTGTGTCCACACGGGGGCTTCATGTTCACCTACGACTCCCTGATCAACGGAGACGCGCAGCAGTGAGTTCGCTTTAATGCAATACATCAAACACGGGCCGCTGTTGGGTCGCTCAGCTCTGATGAGATGTTTTGTGTTGGGCAGGTGGGAGAATCTGAAAAATACAGCGTGTGTTTTTTAAGTTTCCGCAGGCTCGGCATGTTTCCTCTGCCTAACTCTGACTGGTTTGTCCTGCTCAGTATAGCTCTGCTCTGGCCCAGCGAGTGGGAAGTCATCAGCCGGCTCTTCATCGTGGACCAGCAAATCTCCATCCACTGTCTGACACGGACCACTCCCGACGGACCCTCCGCTCAGTACACCACCCAGCCCGGTGAGCTCTGCCGCTCTGCTTTCACCGAGGCTAGTGTAAAGGCCTCTGATGTGATGTTGGCATGTCTGTCATTCACGTGTTCAGATCTGTGTTGGGAGTGCAGAGAGAGTTTCCTTTTCCAGCAGCAGAGGGACCTCAGGGAGTACACCCAGGCAACCGTCTATGTCCGCAAAGTGGTAGAAGACAAGAGGGTATGGACCTGAGCCATCAGAGGGCTTCGCCAGGTGTTCTTCTGTAAGGCTGAGGTTGGCTTTTTGTGTCGTGCGCAGACAGTAAAGGAGGCGGCGCCAGAACTGACGGCCAGCAGCTCGGAGGCCGAGGAAGAGAAGGAAGAACATGTAAAGGTAGACGGAGAGGGAGATCCAGACTTTGGACAGGTACACACACACACGCACGCACATATCAAGAACCCCGTTTAATGTGTATCGGTGTCAAACCATTCATAGTTTTGATCACAATTCAGATCAGCATTTCAGCGATTAAGCGCTTTTTTTGTTCAAACTATCAGAAACTCAGTGCAATATAAACTCAAAGTGTCAGAAAGCTCCAAATGTGTGTTTTTATTTACAAATGATGCTAAATCCAAAGATGAGCAGACACATTTCAAAGTAACTAGTTTTTTATTCTTAAAGAGGTAAAAGGCTTTGAAAATCCCTGTACCTCCGCCTCAGAACGACTTACAAACGTAAAAAAATACAGCTTTTTGCGTGAGCATTTACATGTGGGCATTTCACATGTGTTAACAGTGTTCATTAAATGTTGCATTAACCCAACAAAATTGCATTTAACTTTGACAGCCTCAAAAAATAAACAAAAAATATATCGTCGCTGTCCGATGAAAAATATCTCCACGTTTTAAGTTTCTGACTTTTTACCGTCTGCGGCATGTCCGCATTCCTCCCTAGTGACTGATATCGATATTTATTTTGACCAATGAAAAAAGCTTTTACAGGTTGGCGTAAAGGAGAGGGGAGGAGGGGAAGAAGGATGGAGGAAAAAGGATGAGGCAGGGAGGAAAGAACATGTTTAGCTAATTTTTGCTGGCTTTAGAGGGTGTGCTTTTGAATTGGCCCTCATTTATCAATTTTGCGTAGAAACGACAATGACGCACGGTTATTTACGATCCTCCACTCTCATTTTTATGTCCCACCAAACTTTGCAGCATATTCACACATTTCCACTTAGCACATAACGCTAACAAAAGCTTTTTGTTGGCATGTTACATTGAAATCAGGATCATTTATGGGCAATTAGTGATCTAATGTTGACGTGCAGACATCAGTTTGACTCCGTTCAGGGAAATCAGACTGTAATCTTTTTCCTTGGCTTAAACAACAAAAAAAAAACCTTCTAGCCAATCCAAATTTCTCTTCTGGACTTTTTCCTCATTCATCTGTCAGCTATGAAGCTCCAACCAGAGTTCGGCATTTATCAATCTGGATGTGAGCAGATGATACGATCAGATCTCACATCAGCTCTGACATCGTGGACGCCAGTTAAAGTCAGTGTGGATTTCAGGTGCAGCCCAGCAAAATCTGAAAATAATTAAACAAACCTCAAACCAATTAAGCACAAGCAGCCACATATTCCGTACAGAATAAAAAGTAAAATACAATAAAATAAATATATTTGTCTGCTTTTAGCATTTTGCATTTAGCTGAAAAAATAACAACTTTGTGTTTTCCTGAGAAATTCATTTTTGGTAAGTGGTGAAACTGCAGAGCAGCGTCAGGGCAGCACGTAAGCTGAGCGCAGGAGTCATGGAACGATAGGACGCATGTGTGCTTCATGAAATGTTGGTATCTGACCCATCCCAGCGTAAGAATGATCAGGGCTTGATAAATGTGGCGGCTGAAACCAATCGCCATTAACATGTTGATCCTTTAAATATTATGTTTACAGCGGCGGAGAACAGCGTTGCCGTGGACAAGCTTTTTAATGGCAACCAGCTTTTGTTAGCTTAATGTGCTAAGTGGAAATGTAGAGTAGCCCTGCAGTTAGGTTTGGTGGAACAAAAAAAACCAGACTGGAAGATTGTAAATAACCGCACGTCATTGGAGCGCATAGTAAAAAATAAAAAAACATGTCCATACACTCACCCACAACAAAACGCGTAAGTCACTTTAAAATAATTTATGTAAGATTATTATAAATGTGTCAACATAGTTTTATTTCAGATCCTAAATGTATCTCTTTAAACCGTTTTTGGGTATCCTTTATAAGGTAGTTTTTAAGAAAAACAGTTTTTTCATGCTCCTGAAAAAAAACGAATTTTGGAGTTACGTGTTTGTCATCGGGCAGCGACGATATGCAATATAGTCGTGTGTACATAACTTTACCACTAGAGGTCACCATTGCCGCTGCTGTGGTCTGTACCCTTCATATATTTTATACTGTTATATACTGTACATTTATGTCACTGCTGCTACCAACATTGTATTTGCTGTACATGCATATAAACTGGCATATTCTATATTTATAGCGGCACATAAACTCATTGCATATTTAGATCTTAAGTGTTGAGTCAAATCTCATTCTTTGTTCAGTTGCTGCTAGTTTAACTCAAATAAAGATGTTTAAGCCGCCTGTCGTCTTCAGGTCAATTGGACCCGATTTCAGAATTGAATATATCATAACTTTGGTTTCCTTCCATTTACAGAACATCCTAAAAGTATTCACGCTTAGCTTTTTCCATTTACGCCTTATGCCTAAATGGATTTAATTAATTTTTGCCTTCAAAATTCTGTCTGCCCCACGGTGACAACATGAAAGTTTTTTTGGGTTTTTTTTTTTTTTTTTTTTTTTTTAAGATTTCTGCAAATTTATTACAAACCAGTAAAGCACCAGGAGAGTTTGTGTTACGATAATAATAATATATAAATAATCACCCTTGATCTGTAGACGATCACGGTCTTGCTGTAATTCTGAACATCACCAAAATGTAATCATCTGTTCCTTGGCCCGTTAGATATTAACATCCATTCAGACGTTTGGAGTTATTTTAAATGCCAACTGTCACATGACCACCGCCTCCTCCCTGGTGGAGGTAATTAAAAAGGTACAACTGATTAAATATTCACCTTTGTGAGCAGAAACATGGATTAGCCATTGTAAGAACAGCAAACTTAATCAGAATATTATTAATCAGATCATTTTCCATCAGTCAGACGATGGCGCCAAACGACAGAAGTTGAGCGACGGCAGCGCCGCACTGGCCGCTAATGTGCCCCAGCTAGGAGGAATCAGGAGAAGCACTCGACACAGGAAGCTGAGGGGGGAGAAAGCGCTCATCGTGTCAGCCAATCAGACGCTCAAAGAGCTGAAAATCCAGGTGCGAGCTAGAGCGCAAAAACGCAGAACACAGCAGGAAACACATTATCTGTTTGATGCTGCAGATTATGCACGCCTTCTCCGTGGCGCCGTTTGACCAGAACCTCTCCATCGATGGAAAAGGTCTGACGGACGACTCGGCCACTCTGGGCAGCCTGGGCGTGGTCCCCGAGAGCATCATATGTCTGAAGGTCACAACAGCAAAGCTAGCACCAGTCAGCAGACGTAGACGAGGGCTTTAACTTGCCTTCAATTGTTCCGTTTTCCCACAGGCGGATGAGCCAGTGTCAGACTACGCCGCCATGGATGATGTGTATCAGGGTGAGTGTCGTAACAGTCACGTCTACACACTTGTTCTGCGATGCTGACAGTGTTTTCTCTGTCTACAGTAGGAATGCCTGAAGAGGGGTTCAAAGGTGAGCACTGTTGTTCTGTTACCTCCCTAACCTCTGCCCGTGAAAACAGCCGAACCAGACAGTTGTGGAAGAGTGTTAGATTAGAAAAGCCTAAAAAAAAAAACCCAGAACCCGGCCGTGAGGCAGGTCCAGACCAGTGACAGCAGGTGCTAATGAGTGTGACTGACCCAACCTTCCTCTCCACAGGCACCGGGCTCCTGGGACACTGAGGACACCTGAACTGTAGCTCCGCTCCACATGTAACATTTTCAAAAGCTTGAATTTGTCAAGTGTCCACGTATATAAATAAGTGCTTTAATTTGTTGGGGGTTTTTTTACATTTTGAGTAGGCTTTCTAAATAAAAACTGTGACTCTTACCAGGCCGCTGATTTTCTCTGCGGACAGTTAGCTGGATACGATGACTTTGGGCTGAACAGAAGAGGGCAAGCGAGGCGTCATTTAGCTCCTAAAGCCTCATGAGGCGTCGCTACCTAGCCTGAAGGTAACACAGAGAGAATAACAGCTAAGTATCGCCAAAATGATAATTGATCCTAAATGTTAGAACATTTATATTCCTTTACTCCTTGTGGTATTTACCTGTATATGTAGAGTCGCTCTGATGATCAAGGCTGGAGGAGTTTTAAGCTTCAGACAGAATGGAAGCAGTGAGAATGTCCTGTTACACTGTTATTTCTTATGGACAATAAAGTTATTTTCAAAGCACCTGTCCTAGCTGGTCAGCCTGGATTTATTTTTGCACCATTTTGGACTCTCATTTCCAGGCACACCCAAGAAACTGGACAAACATTTACCACATGATTCTTGAAGAAATCAAATGAGAATGTATGCTTTTTTCTACTGAAACTACTGAAGGGGCAGGAGGGACCACAGCGGAACTCAACTGTAGCCCAGCTTTCCCAGAGCATGTGACAAATTTAATGTGACATTGATAGTTTGGTGGTAAAGCTAACCAGCAGCGTTAGCATGGAAGGAGTCAGAAAGCCCATTTCTACATCAAAGCCACTTCTCCTTTAATCAGAAATAAATGGAGTGAATTCAACCATTTGATGGAAGATGCAAGACAAGGATAATAGCATTTTGTTAACAAGTTGGGTCCAGACTGACGTGCTTCGTGGTCCAGATCAGGACCAGAGTCGGGACTTTGAGGAACCCTGCATAGTAATACAAGGTTACATAACATGAAAGGTTTTATGATCAAAGTCCTTTGACCTTGGGACTTTGATCATATGCACATTTTGAAAATTTTGCAATGATTAAGAATCATTCGAAATATTCCTGGGTCCAGATGGTGATCTAGATCATCAAAGTTCAACATTTCCTGAAAATTTTAATAAAATCCCTCTTCTAAAAAACAGAAACACCTGCCATTACAGAACCTACACACAAAAGCTGAAGGTTCACAAAAAAAGCACACTGGTACTGCGTTGAGCTGAAACTCCTCCCACTTCCTGTTGTTTTCCCTTACTTCGAGTGATTGTGTAAGATAGACAAGAGACATAACTTTATTTTCTGTTCCAGGTAAAAACAGAAATTTGTCTTTTGTCAACATTTCAAAAAACATTCAGATATTAAAAACAACCCCACACAACACAACAGGCAAAGACAGTACAAGGGGATAGCACTGGCTCCAAGAACAAGTTTAAAGCAATTTGTTTTCTTTTACTTTATTTTTAACACAAAATTCCAAAAAGTAATTTTACACAAATTTAACACAATTTAACACAAATTCACCATTAACTACCTAAATTGCATGAGTATTAGCAGCAGATTGATGTGTTATTATACAAAGCAAAGGTTAATGGTTAATAGGTGTTACCCCAAACTAAAGTGTTATCCATTTTACATTTAAACAACCTGAGAAACTCTAGCCCAAATATATATAGGTGATAAAAGAAATAAGTCAGAAATCATTACACCTGTAGAGAAACATCGAAGGGGCAACAGTCACGCCGACAGGTGGAAAAGGTTTGCTGTCTGCTGTACCGTCCTGGTCCGTCAAAGCGCAGCTTTAATTCATGTGTAAACTTCTCTTTTTATTAGACCCAAGTTGAAATAATATTCCAAGATGATTTAAATCAAAGACAGTAAAAACATTAACATGAAACAAAAAAGGAAAATAACCCACGTAGATCCCATATCCCAGCCCTCCATTACCGTTAGTTACATGCTCCAATTTGGGACCGGGACCTGCCCTCCTACATACCTGGAACACCTGCACCGGTACTGGCACCATACGACTAAAATAAACGTGTTATCAGTCATACACATCTGCTCCCTGCGGTCCTACTCTGAGAACCGGTTCCAAACTAGCACTGCAACCAGCCTACTCTGGAGGAGCACAGTCCTTACCAGTTCACACGTACACAGTACATGTGTCGCTACTCTCACTAGACTGTGAGAAACCAAAGGGAGTCAGTTAAAGTACCAATCATAAATATCTGTAGTCACGCTGAGCTCGCTGTTTCTGGACATGTAGTCGCAGGCGAGACAGACGGGCTGAGTGAACTCGTTGGCGGTGGACAGGAGATGAGGAGTGACCGTGAAGAACTTCCTCCACTCAAAGTAACGCATGTAACTCTCCTGGTTCTTGTCCAACCAGAGCAGAAACTCTGCCAGCGACTTTACGTCAGGGAAGTCGTTAACGTGAATAAAGGAATCGGAGGGATAGAACTGCTCATAGTTTTCTCTCGGAGGTCCCAAAACTACAGGAACTGACCCGGCCACAAAGGGCCCGTTAATCTTCTCCGTCATGTAGTCTCTGTGGATGGAGTTCTCGAATGACAGATAGAATTTACAGCTGCCAATGGTGGAATAGTATTCTTCATAATTCAGGAAATTCCCAAAGGCCTTGCCGTAAACGTCCACCTTGATGTGTTGGGACAGGTCACGGTAGAATTGGTCTCTGGTGCCCGTTCCTGTTCTCGGGTCGTTGTTGCTGACGATCCAACAGACCGTCTTGTCTTTCTTGGGCAGAACAAAGTCCTCCGTTGTACCCGGGTCTCGGATAGACATCTCGTTCCTCACCACAATGCCGCCGTCTCTCCTGTAGCTCAGTGTCAGGTTGAACAGGTGTTCCAGACCCGGTTTCCTATATGTGTTTGTTGGGGATTCCACATTGAACCAAATCCACCTCTGAAAATGGGGACGTGGATCCGTGGGCAAGCTGTCTGTGTGCCATGTTGTGTCTTTGTGGTAGAAAATGACTCCCTTTGCTTTGCTGTACAGAGATCTGTCATCTGTCAGGATGCAGCTGTCAATCTTGAAGTAGGTGGAGCAATCCTTGAAATCAAACTTCACGCCGATGGGCCAGAACCACAGCAGAACTATGGGCTTCTCGTGTGTCTCCGCCCCACTGTGGTCCTGGCTGTAGCTGGGATACTGACAAAAGGGAGTTGAAAACTGCATATATAGAATATATGTAGCGGCACCGCAGATGAAGCAGGCGATGGCTGCTGCCAAATACAGACTTCTCTTCGCAGTTGGTGGATTCATCTGTGGGATGATGACAAATGTTAATCTTTGTGATTCTGAGTGTGAATATCTGAGAAACAGCTGAGCAAAAATACAATGTTTCTCCCTCTCCTTGCTTTTATATATCATGGCCAATATAATATGATGTTTTTGATGAGAATTTACTAAAAAAAAAAAAAAAAAAAAAAAGCTTTTAACTTAATTTTTATTCCTTTTATGCACACTATAGAGTTGTTTTAATTTACTGACATTCATTCTCAGTTTAAAAATCTGTTCAAACTCAAAAAAGAAGCAAGAAAATGAAGATGATGGCTTATAAACCACTAAAGGATACTGACTGGTCAGAACCGTTATCAACACCCACTCTGTCAGATACACAACTAACTGATAAAGTATTTAGTTTTTGTCCATTGCTTGAACACTATAGACACGTGCATAAACCAAAGTAACACAAATTGAAGTTGTGTTACTATACCTTGAACAAAGTGTAACCAAACCCTAAACAAAAGTGCTACTTTACACTTTAGTTGCTATTCTGTAACACACTTTCTCCTTTCTGCAACACACTTGGTCCTACAATTAAATTGTCTCTAGGTCAGGGGTGTCAAACCGATTCCACAAAGGGCCGTGTGGCTGCAGGTTTTTGTTCCAACCAATCAAACACACAGAGTTTGACCAATCAGCTGTCTGAAGACTCAGATCAGTTGATTAAATGACTTCAGTCTGGTGTGCTGTTGCTTGGTTGGAACAAAAACCTGCAGCCACACGGCCCTTTGTGGAATCGGTTTGACAGCCCTGCTCTAGGTGCTTTACAGAGGTAGAAACCCAGAGCCTGAACCCCCAGGTAAGCACAGTGGCAAGGAAAAACTCCCTTTTAACAGGGAGAAACCTTGAGCAGGACCAGGCTTACGAGGAGGAACCATCCTGCTGAAAGTCAGCTGGGTAAAGGAGGAGAAGAAGAGGGAGACAGGACAGAGAGAATAAAGAGAGAGAGAGGGAGAACAGATACAATCATAAAACCAAAGAAATACAAACAAAATACAATCATAGAAATACAAACATATCAGACATAATATATATACACATAATCCAGCATAGCAGGTTGTTATAAAGAGATGAACGGTATAGGCAGGTTTCAAGGGAACAGCATAGGCAGGTGGCGACAGCGGACCCTGAGTTTGCCAGAGGCCGAGGCCCGTGTGGCACGAAGGCCTGGAGATGGAAGACCTGCAAAAAGAGAGAGAGAGGGAGAGAGAGAGAAAGGGGAGAGAGACACAGAACGGTAAGGAAGACTGGACCCAGATAATCCCGGTGAAAAAAAAAAGGAGGAGAAAGAAGAAGAAAAGGAGGAGGGGAGGGAGTGGTTGGTGTTGAGGAAGTGGGGAACTGCTCAGTGGATCATGTTTGTGTCCCCAGCAGTTTAATATGAGGGAGAAATGACATGTCCTGGTCGAAGATAACTCCCAGGTTCCTTTGCAGCCGTACTGGAGGACAAAGTAATGCCATCCAAAGAGAAACTGCTCTGGTAATCTAGTCCTCAGATGTTTAGCTCCAAGAACAATGACTTCAGTTTTGTCTGAGTTTAAAAGTAGGATATTGGAGGTCATCCAGTCTTTTGTGTCTTTGAGACATGCCTGGAGTCTGGCTAACAGCTCTGTTTCATCAGGTTTCATGGATAAATACAGCTGCGTATCGTCAGCATAGCAATGAAAATTTATGCCGTGTCTCTGAATAATATTTCCTAGAGGGAGCATGTAAAGAGTGAACAGGATTGGCCCAAGCACTGAACCCTGTGGAACACCATGATGAACCTTTGTACACTCAGAGGAAACATCATTAACATGAACAAAATGAAATCAATCTGATAGATAAGATTTAAACCAGTCTAGAGCTGTCCCTGTGATCCTAATCTCATGTTGGAGTCTTTGTAATAAAATGCTGTGATCTACAGTGTCAAAGGCAGCACTGAGGTCCAGTAAAACGAGTATGGAAATAAGTCCACGGTCTGATGCCATGAGGAGGTCATTAGTGACTTTAACCAGTGCTGTTTCTGTGCTATGATGAGCTCTGAAACCAGACTGAAACACTTCAAATAGACTATTCCTGTTTAGGTGATCGGTTAGCTGACTGACAACCAGCCTCTCAAGTATCTTAGAGATGAATGGGAGGTTGGATATCGGCCTATAATTTGCTAAAACACCTGGGTCAAGTGAAGGTTCTTTAAGTAAAGGTCTGATAACAGCAGTTTTAAACGCCTGAGGTACATAACCTGTTGTCAAAGATAGATTGATCTGATCTAATACTGAGGCCCCAATCAGAGGAAAAACATCCTTGAAAAGCTTAGTTGGGATGGGGTCCAGGAGACATGCGGTTGGTTTAGATCCATTAATGCTGGAGGTCAGCTCAGGGAGATCTATGGGCAGGAAGCTGTCCAGAGGTGGATCAGGACTAGATGGGGTTGCTAACAAGGGCAGCTCATCAGTTGTCATGGAGCGACCTTGATCAGTCTTTTCTCTAATGTTAGTGATAAGCTAAGAGCTGCAGGAATAGAAGGCTCAACGGAGCTCTGACTCTTTGTCAACCTGGCTATGGTGTTAAACAGAAAACGCGGGTTGTTCTTGTTTACATCTATTAATGAAGCGTAGTAAGCTGTTCTGTCTTTACGGAGGGCCTTCTTATATGTTAGTAAGCTGTCTTTCCAAGCGCTTTGGGAATCAGCTGATCTGGATGAATACCACTTCCTCTCCATCCGTCTTGATGCCTGCTTAAGGGTTCGGATATGTGTGTTATACCACGGAGCCAGTCTTCTATGGTGTGTGAACCTCTTCTTCAGTGGGGCAACCGAATCTAAAACTATACGCAGTGTGGCTGCAGTGACATTGACAAAGCAGTCAATATCTGCAGGAGTAACATTTAGATCAGAATGATCTGCTGCACCAGTAGGAGGCGCTAGAGCGAGCAGGGCTGCAATTTCAGCTACACATCTGTCTCTGGTATCTTCAGAGAGACACCTGCTGTAGTAAACCTTCCTGTCATGTGCTGCTCGGTCCGCTAGAGTGAAGTCAAAGGTTATAAGTGAATGGTCTGAGAGGAGGGGGTTTTGGGGAACAACTACCAGGTTCTCAGTTTCTAAACCATAGGTGAGAACCAGATCCAGAGTGTGATTATGACAGTGCGTCGGTTCATTTATTAACTGAGAGAAACTTATTGAATCTAACAGTGAGTTAAACGCCATCTTAAGACTGTCAGTATCATCATCCATATGGATGTTAAAATCACCCACTATAATGACTTTATCTGTATTGACCACTAAACTAGATAGGAAATCTGAAAACTCAGCCAGAAACTGTGTGTAAGCAGCCGCAGATGGCCGATACAACACAACTAATAAAACTGGCTTTTCTGACTTCCAGTTGTGGTGAGAGAGGCTGAGAGTGAGACTCTCGAAAGAGCTACAGGTAGCTTTAGGTTTGGGATTGGCAAGCATGGAGCTAGAGGCAGAGGAAGACATACACAGAAAGAGCAGGACGTGGTCGAAGAGGCCGTGCAAGAACCAATATTTTGGATGACATAAGAGCAATTTTGGTGGACGGTGTCATCAACCATGGCCTGACTTTGAGGGCAGAGAGTCTGGACGGAATTTTTTTTCCTCTTACTAAAAATGGCACATATATGACAGCCAACCACATGCCCGTATGCTTCTTCTGCAGGCAGTGGCACAAGCCTGTGGAGACACTGGGATGAGGTCAATCCAGGGATGGATTCAGCACACAATCGGATATTTTCCCTGATGCTGAGCCAGAGAAGACGTGTGTGATGTTGATGAGATCCTCTGGCCAGACTGTTTATACTCATGTATTGTTTGTAATATTTTTGTTATATTTTTCCTTCAAAGCAAAAGGCAAAATCTGTAATAGTTTCCTGCAAACCTTTGGGGCCAGCTGATTTAAAGGTTTTACATCGGGACGTGACGTGTTGGCAGGGACTCCATGTTTTCAGTCATTCAACAGTGACACATAAATATGGGCCCCTGCATGAGCTCCCAGCAGATTAACAAACAGACTTGAATATGAACCTTAGCATTTAGCAGTAACACTTCTTAGATATCATACAATTTAGAATTTTTAAAATCAAATGAAATTAATTTAGAGCCCACATTCAAAAACACTTGCTTTGGAGGGCAATTGACGCCACAGACGAATCACGAGACGCGTTTAAGAAAACTCAAACTGGTCATTTTTAAACCCACAACTGCAACGGAGTCTATTTGTTTCATTTTACAAATTAAATATTAACGGCTACCAGAAAGGCACTACCCTGGTCCAACAACAAAATACAGAATGTAGAGCTGAAGGCCGGACATAAACGCAATATCGAGAAAAGCTAAAAACCCCAACACAACATACAGCAATTTGGACCTGCTCACAACCCTGCTAGGGAAATTGCGGCAAAAGAAAAAATAAAGTTTTACTTAAAAAGTTGGTTTTGCATGTCTGGGTTTTACCTCCTACTGAAGACTTTATGGTATGATTTATGTCTTTTCTCTTAAGACTGCTGTTAAAAGAGCCAACATGAAAAAACAAACATTTATCAGGTGAACAGCAACTTGTGTTTCCATGATAACGGCATAGGGAAAGTTTCGAACCGCCTTTTTATGAAGACCCTGCCAACGTGAAACGGAAAAAGCAACATGGCCGTACCGTGCCGTGGCAGTTAGAAGCTATTAGAGCTGATACATCTGATGGAGGAAGCAGAAGGTGAGCCTCCACCTGTGCCACGAGGACGAGGGGGCCAGTGTGAGATGGTACTGGAAGAACAGTTCCCAGCGACCCCGTCAGGAGCAGCAAGACACCTGAAGACAAGAAAGACACAGGTGGAGATGAGGAGCTCACCTGGGCAATCCAATTACAGCTGAGCGCGTGAAAGACTGTGTGCTATCATCCACTCATGCTCTGACAGGATGGTAAAAATGAAATCACAACCAGAAAATCTGTACCTGTAAACCACACCCACTTCACACCTGAGGAATGTAAGAAGACCAGTTTTCACGGTCAAGAATAATCAAACCTGCTTTTCTCAGATTCGGTATTTGGACTGTGTGTAGTGCTACAGTAACTGATGTATTAACTTTACTCTTGATTTGTTCCACGCATATGGAACATGACGACGTACCCAGGCCAACTCTTTACAAACATTCAAAGACGAAACGTGCAATGTCAAAAATAACCTTTTTGATAAAAGAGGTAGAAAAGCAGAGGGGTTCAGAAAGTTATTTGTCTTACTAGTTTCCTTCTTGTTCCAGATGTTCTCAGTTCCAGCTATAGTTTTTTTTTTTCTATAATGAAGAGCGTTTGGACTCTCCCTTCTGTGTGATAACATGAGAAGTTTGTGGCTTCAGCCATAAAACTGCGAGTTTCCTTTGCTATCAAGAGCAGGACCGCTAGCAAGTACATACCGCTAGCAAGTACCGTCCAGGTTGGACTTTCATAATACATCACTTGATGTCTCACTATGGGATGCACTCCTCCGCTGAACGCTACTTGCTGTTGACGCTGGTTTTACATTGTTGCTTTTAGATTTCGGTGTTGGCTGCGTCTCCTCGTCACTCCAGGCCTGGCATACGCAGCGCTCGAGACCCCACCACGGGCACGTGAGTACACACATTGCTGGCTAGCTCTCACCACGTGTTCAAGTGCTAACTCATTCCATTTATCTGTCGCTTTCTAGCCCAGAGAAATGGCTGACAAGGCTCCATGCCCCAGAGCATCCGAGCCCCGGACGAATCGCTGTGGCAATTTCAATGCGGCGAGAGATCCGTACCAGACTTGCCCAACCTGCCTCGGGCTGGAACATGCCCGGCAGGCTGTCGACAACCCGGGCTCGACTCGGCCTTCACGGCCAGAAGCTTGCGCAGACGGCTGGCTCGCCAGGTCAGCCTGGCAAGCACCCCTGCCCCCCCCACACGCCAGACAGGAGCAGGAGACGCCGCTTCCACAGCTCTGGGAGCAGCCGCCAGCTGGGTCTCCCAGCTGGATCTGCTTTTGAGGTCCCAGGAGGATATCCTGGACCTCGACTACGGGGAGGAGGACGAGGATGTCTCTAACCCCCTCATCTCTGAGGATGAGGACAGTGACATCGTCTCTATGATCGGGGCGCACATCCGCACATCCGCTTGTCGCCGCCCATCTTCATCTGCGGATGCCTTCCAGCTTCCCGTCCAGGTCTGACCGCCTTCAGTCTGCACTCACAGAGTGAGCATACAAAGCTTCAGCGGCCGCCCCCATGGCTCTCAATGCCCTGTCCCTGCTCACAGCCTACCAAGCGGAGCTATGTGAGGACTATCGCCGGACACGCGACCAGGCGGTGTCGGAAGAAATTCTCGTCACGACAGATCTCTGCCTCCGTATTCAGATTTATTATGAAAGAGAACTTGAGGTTATTTACATAACCCCGGTTCTCTGAGTAATATGAGTGAGATATCTCACCAGACAATCCTTCTTACCTGGGCGAGTGAGAAGAGGTGTTTATCCTGAATGAGGTGGTGACGTCGGCGTCTAACATATATAGCAGGCGGGTATGCCTGCCGCGGATGGACAGGTTCACCAACCAATCAGAATTGGCGTAATGAGATTAGTGCTTCTATGAGGGCTGACAGAGGCGTGCATCCCATAGTGAGACATCCCACTCGGCGAACCGGGGTTATGCAAATAACCTCATGTTTTTATTGCATTTTCTTCCATTTCCTTTAACACCAATGCTGTCACAACTGGATTCATATTGTAGAGGATAATATACCTTTGAAACATTCCTCCCAGTTCGATGCTTCCTTGTATATTTGATCACTCGCTGTGGTTCTGGAGTCTCAGTTGCAAATACTTATACAAATCATTCTTTGGCAAATTAAATTCTTGTTTAAGTTCTTCAAGTCATTTCAGGTTGCTTCCTTCAAAATTTGGTTAAAAAAAAATAAATTGGATTTTTAGCCATGGTACCGCCGCCCACTGAGCTTGATACATTTATTTTGCATTGTTAACTGTATTTCTTTTCATTTCCCGTCAAGTTGGATCTGAAGCTTTTTTTGGACCGTTATTTTTGTAAAGGTGGTTCTAATGGCACCTTTGGACGGGTTAACTACTCCGTGTCCACCCATATTGGTTGTCTTTAGATATCCATAATTTCAGGCTCTAAATGGAGCAGCCTAAAAATATTCCCTTAGATCTGGTAAATGTATCCCTCCCTTATTTGGAGAGTTTTCTGTATTTATTTTTGTTTGTTTTGCATAGAGCTTGAAACATGGACACCCTGCTGGACATCTGCCTGACATCA
This sequence comes from Pao palembangensis, assembly GCA_015343265.1. Taxonomy (NCBI): domain Eukaryota; kingdom Metazoa; phylum Chordata; class Actinopteri; order Tetraodontiformes; family Tetraodontidae; genus Pao; species Pao palembangensis. The sequence goes on along the minus strand of CM027087.1, from coordinate 13,021,872 downwards.
CCATAACAACAGATTAACTTTTGTTACTCAAGTATCCAAATATATGGATGGGTCTTCCAAAAGTATGAATAAATCATCTGGGAATAACGGTATTTTGTCTTCATCTCCCTCATCCCTTATTCTTAACCTTTAATCTCTTCTCTTTGGGTTTTGCTTCTAAGTGTCAGGAAGCTCCAGCTACATTGTCAGTTTGTTCAAAATGTTATTTAGGTTCCCTCCGGACACTATCTGGTCTACCATTTAGTACCTTATTGAAATCTCCTGCCATAAATCTCCTCCCCGAGGATTTGGTGGCTGTTTAAGAAAATTCTGTTTGACCTCATTTGGAGTGTGTACGTTAAGTATACAGTCAATTCTCCTGTAGAAATTGCAGGCATTACCTAGCTTTCCAGATATGATACCATATTTATTCCTTTGTATTATGATAAATTGAATAAGTGTTTATTTCTTTAAACAAAAATACATTGACCTATACATGACTGAAGGCTACTCTGAAAAAACAAAGTTTGTTTGCATTTTCAAGGTGGTGAGTTGGTTCTGGCCCCTGCAGCTCTCCATCTCTCCTGTCATTCAACCCGGCCCTTTCCACCAACTAAGAGCTGTTTACGTGTCTTTATGTGTGGCTCCACATGTTGTTTACGTACTTCCTCAAAACCATCCATCACTGATCAATCTTGACAGCCACGAGCGATGCATCTTTGATCAGAAACATTCAGGATTTTTAAGCAGCAGTTGTTCTTTCTGAGCTAATTTCATTTTCTAAATTCAAAAAAGATGAAAACTTCATTATAGTAACTGAGCTTATCTATCGGGGAAACAGCACCCCTCCCCCGGCAACATAACATCCAAATGCTGAACAATTGTGTGCTGCTCTGTTCCGGTCCCTGGGAGCCACCTCTAGATCAGATTAGACTCAGCTGCACATACAAGGCAATGCAAAGAAGTTTTCTGCAGAACCAAATCCGGCCGGCCGGGAGAGACCAGATCTGGGCTCGGAACCCAGCATGGTTTAATCCCTGACAGTTCTTAATAACAGCAATGAATGACAGCTGCCAATCAGGAAGTGTTCTATATGAACTAAAACTGATGATACTGGATCAAAAATATCACTGATGCTCCGGACCTGAACAGAAACTGGTTTCCTCTGAAAATGAGCTCTGTCAACTATGAGCACCTTTATCATCATTGAGTCAAAGTTCAGAACAGAGTGCTGCTATAGGTCTCTGATCATCTATTGTACTAGTCTGATAACTGCTCAAGATGGATCCATCAACATCATGTACAAAACGAAAACATGATCACTGTGTTGCAGATTTCTGCTGCTTTAATGTCACATTTTGTTAATAAGTTAGTTGAGAATGTGAAGCGTTGGCGGTTAGCTCTTGATAAACTCAATCCATTATTTCAAATTCCCATGAATCTGACAAGTTAAACAAGATGCTGTTAAAAGTGTATTTTTAATGTTAGTCGACAAGAAAGACAAGACAAAAAAAACAAACACTCAGCAAACACACATATTCAGCTTTAGCACTGCGTCACGTCTGTAGAGCCAGATATTAAACCACTTCAAAACATTTAATAGTAATGTTTACGACTGTTCTGTCTAAGAAACCACAGCTCTGGATGTTGGACTTCTTCAGTCGGTCCAGCAGGTGAATGCATCTATCTGCGACTGGCTAACAGCAGCTAACACTGGTGAACAGAAACTGAGCGAGGCTAACTGAGAATAAAGAGATACAAGAAACGGTTCTTTCCAAATGGTTCTAAGCAAACAAGCACGTCCGTCTGTCTTGTGTAAATACTGGCTGATGCTGAAGAGTTGGTGTGCTCTGCTAACATTTCAAAACAAACCTTGCTTTTCCACAGATGTCAGCAGCAGTTTCACTAATCAGCAGGGACCAGTTGATTCTATCAGCCAGGCCACGAAAATAGGATATCAAAACAGCCATACCAATTTCCTCCCTACCATTGGGGTACTGTTTAAACGGGTGAAGCTCAACACAAATGGGTGATGTTGATTGCGAATATGGGCTCTGAACTACGGTCTGCTCTCCAACTGGGACAGCTTCAGGCCTCAAGTTAGAGACTTGAGGCACATTCCACAGAGTACTCATGGAACTACATTGGTTCTGGATGCTACTTAAAGATTTTACTTGTAAAAGATGCAATCGCCCAAACACTGTGATACAATGGAACCAGTTTTAAAACTAGCACTGACGATGTGATGGGGACAACTCATAGCACATGGTGTACTAGCACTGGGACCAGTTTTAAAACTAGTACTCTGATGGGGACAACTCATAGCAGATGTTGTACTAGCACTGAGACCTGCTAGAGAGAAGACCGAAGAGATACATAATAGCGACAAGTACAATGAACAAGCACCCAACTTTTTATAATAAAGAATCTCACATGTGCTAATGAGTAGCAGGTGAGCGAATAACACGTGTTCAGTTAAAGTACCAATCATAAATATCTGTAGTCACGCTGAGCTCGCTGTTTCTGGACATGTAATCGCAGGCGAGACAGACGGGCTGAGTGAACTCGTTGGCGGTGGACAGGAGATGAGGAGTGACCGTGAAGAACTTCCTCCACTCAAAGTAACGCATGTAACTCTCCTGGTTCTTGTCCAACCAGAGCAGAAACTCTGCCAGCGACTTTACGTCAGGGAAGTCGTTAACGTGAATAAAGGAATCGGATGGATAGAACTGCTCATAGTTTTCTCTCGGAGGTCCCAAAACTACAGGAACTGACCCGGCCACAAAGGGCCCGTTAATCTTCTCCGTCATGTAGTCTCTGTGGATGGAGTTCTCGAATGACAGATAGAATTTACAGCTGCCGATGGTGGAATAGTATTCTTCATAATTCAGGAAATTCCCAAAGGCCTTGCCGTAAACATCCACCTTGATGTGTTGGGACAGGTCACGGTAGAATTGGTCTCTGGTGCCCGTTCCTGTTCTCGGGTCGTTGTTGCTGACGATCCAACAGACCGTCTTGTCTTTCTTGGGCAGAACAAAGTCCTCCGTTGTACCCGGGTCTCGGATAGACATCTCGTTCCTCACCACAATGCCGCCGTCTCTCCTGTAGCTCAGTGTCAGGTTGAACAGGTGTTCCAGACCCGGTTTCCTATATGTGTTTGTTGGGGATTCCACATTGAACCAAATCCACCTCTGAAAATGGGGACGTGGATCCGTGGGCAAGCTGTCTGTGTGCCATGTTGTGTCTTTGTGGTAGAAAATGACTCCCTTTGCTTTGCTGTACAGAGATCTGTCATCTGTCAGGATGCAGCTGTCAATCTTGAAGTAGGTGGAGCAATCCTTGAAATCAAACTTCACGCCGATGGGCCAGAACCACAGCAGAACTATGGGCTTCTCATGTGTCTCCTGGCTGTAGCTGGGATACTGACAAGTATCCCAGGGAGTTGAGAGCTCAAAATGAAAAAAAAATGCAAGAACACTGCAGGTGAGCCCAATGGCGGCTGCTTTTGTCAAATACAGTGCTTTCTTTGAATTTGGTGGATTCATCTGTGGGGGAAAAAAGACTAGATGAGTGACTGATGAGTGACAAATGTTAATTTTTAAGTTATAATTTCCTACATTATACTGTTTCTGAAAACAGAGACGGTCAACTGATGATGTAGACATAAAACACAGCTTAATTTAGATCTCTTGGCAAATCTGACCAACCTGGTGGGTCTAATCAGTCAGTCAACTCTAAGACTAATCCAGTTTGGTTCTCAGTAGGATTCACGCTTCCTTTGCTCCCTGGGCAAGACTTCAAAGATCGACCTTGGCTGGTGTTTGATTATCCTGCAATTGTCCATCCATCCATCTTCTACCAGTTTATCGCTTAGAGGGGTTTGGGGGGCCTTAAGACCCCTAACAAGTCTCAAGGCTCACATGCAGAGACAAACATCTATATAAACTCAACTTAAAGTCACCGGTTCATCTCAAATTCATGTCTTTGGACTGTGGGAGGAAACCAGAGGACCTGAAGAGAGTATACACAGTAGTGCTGAGCGGTATACCGGTTCATACCAAATACTGGTGTTTACTTTTCTTATGATTTGAATTTTTCGTGTACCGCAATACCAGTGAGTATGCAGCGTACACAACGCTTGGCTCACCGCAAGGCGGAACATAGCGCTGCACTGCTGGACATCATTTAACAGGGGACTTTTTTGCTGTGCTGCGTTCGAATGTTCTTGGAACTCTGTAAAATCGGAGTTGGAGAGTCCAACAGTCGGAGCTTTCCGAGTTCCGAGGACATTTGAACGCTGCTGATTACAGTAATACGACTCATTTGCACTGATATTTACACTATTATACAGTAAATATGTTGTAAATATGTTAATACTGACGAGGCTGCTCGGACAAGTCAATTTCCCATGTCTGGGATCAATAAAGTATTTCTATTCTATTCTATTCTATCTACATGAGGTCATAACGGCGTGTTGAGTGGTGAAGATGGTAACAGTGAACGTTCCGAAACAGAAGTTCCAGAATGAGTTGAACATGACACATGAGGAAGAAAACAAAGAATAATGTCTTGTATTCGAAATGTCTCTGCATATTGGAATGCTTTTTCTGTTAGCTGCCTTTTGCATTAGAAACGTCTCCGCAATTTATTACCTGGCAACGTCTCAGACCATCGGTTCCCAAGTCTTCTCACCTCTTGGTGTCTTGTAATGTCCCTTCCTCCTCTGTCTGCTGTCTCTGATTATCATCTTAATCAGAGACCCCCTTTGATCCTGAAGTCCATGCACAAATAGGACTGCTTCTCCTTCCCACCCCTGTCGTCTTGTGTTCCCCCTTCCTCCCAAATTTCCCGTCCTTGATTAACAGCTTAATCAAGGAGCCACCATTTGTGCCCCTTGATCCTGGAGTCTATGCTCAAATGGCACTGACCCCCTCCTTAGTCCCTACTGTCTCTCCTGTCCTCTCGGTTCCTGTGTATTATACTGCTGTATGTACATATGCGATCACTTCCTTTTGTTTTCCTTGTATAAATGTACCCTGGTTTCACTGCTCTGGGTCAGTTCACCGACTCAGATCAGCTCTGTGTCTGTCAGTTCACCAGTGTGCCGGTATACTTTAAATTAAACTCACACCACCACAGCAATCCTCAAACCTGGACTGAGTGAGTTCTTCCACAGAAAAAACTGTACCGAAAAGAGGCCGTGTCTGTTGTTTGGAAGTTTTTTGGCTTTAAAAAAACTGACGTCGATCAAACAACAATTAAAACGTTGTAGCCGCAGCAGGCAACACGAGCAATTTGCTACACCACTGTGTAAACATGTCCTTAAAGATCAAGACTAACTTAAATTAATGTTCATTGGTTGTTAACATTGTGTAGTTGATTTTTCCAAAATATGTTTTCAAGTTGTTTGCAAAATTTGAACAATAAAATGGTTTTGTATTTTGACTGCAACTGTCATGCACTGGGATTCCTTCACTTCATTAGAATCATGAGCGCCACCTGTTTGTAAACAGCATCATTTTGTGAGACCATGCAAGCCTGTGTTAATACTAGTGTGTACCATTAATGTTTTCTACAATATTTATACCTCATGACAGTAAAATAGGTAATTCTAGGCCAGATAACTGCAGTAATTTGTCTCTAAATCATTAGAAAAAGAGGCTAACACCTAGACGTACATGGAAAAAAAACTTCATATAGCATGAAACAAATATAATTTTGAAAAATACTGTAAGATAAATTTTTGGTCATACCGCATAATACACAGCAGACCAAAGCCCAGGCACAGGTTTTCAACCCAGGACTTTCTTGCTGCTTGAGGCCTGAGTAAGTAGTCTTTCTGTGCCTCATTGCACACCAGCCACAGACTATATCCACTTGTCCGGAGACAATCTACAACCTGAAATCGCAAAGACAGAGGACATGGCCACATATACAAGTAGTCCAGGGATATGCATACTATGTTGAAGAGCTGTTGAGCAAGACACTAAACCTAAAGGTTGCGGTAATCAAACCGTTGATTAAAACCATAACTAGATCCAGATGTGTTAACAAATTGTAGGCCTATATCAAACCTTCCCCTCTGGCTGAAGTTCACAGAGAGGTAATTTGGTGACTCAATTACTGATAAAGTTGCTAGTGATGTCCTCAGACCTTCCAGTGGACTGGTTTCTATACTGGTTCTACTGGACATTAGTGGGCGCATGTTTAGTATTAATACATTTTGAAGCAATTCTTACTTTTAGTTTTAATATTTTCATTATAGTAATAGCTTTGAATAATTTTATGTACAGTGTAATTATCTGCCATATTTGTAGGTGTTACTGTCCACAGAATCTTTAACGCTCATATAAAAGATTTTTCATGAGTGCAATATTCCAAAGACCGGATCAGACTGACTCAGAAGATCCTCCAGTATTTTATTCACTCCAGGCTGGGCTTTGTTGTGATTCTGGAGGTCTGAAAGAATTCTGCCAGAACCTCCAGCTCAACCAAACTGCTGGAGCCAGAGAACAGAATAGAGGGCAGAGCCTTTAGCTATCAGGCCCCCTGCTGTGGAACCAACTCCCTGCCAGGTCCAGGAGGATGACTCCCTCTCAGCTTTAAGATGAGGTAAACCTTTCCTCATTCTTTAACTAAGGTGTGCTAACAGGTAGAAGAGGAGCAGCTAACCTTTAGCATCATCTTAGCTATGCTGGTAAGGATTTGATGTTAGCACACACACACATCTGCCATTCCAGATTAGTTTTTATTCAAACATTATGCTAGGAGACAAAGCCACTGTTTTTGACTCACAAACAGAACATGTATCTGACTTTCACCTGTTGAACACAGGAAGTATGGTTACCAGCTGGTATTTATACTGTTGATATGATAGATTAGAGCAGAAGTGAAGTATTAATAGTACTTTAGCATTAATATAATATTTGAGTCTGTTTGTCTGGATAAAACCTGAAACCCAGATCAATATTTCCATCAATATCTTACTGGTAACTGAACAGAAATACAGTAGTTATATAAGCCTAAGCTGACATTACTTGTAGTTATATATACTTTCAACTTTTCTTCTCTTTTCTATCACAGGGGCAGCATAAGCAGTTCAGCATGTCTGTGTCTACGTGTGTTCAGAAGGACTCACCTTGCCGTCAGGATACTTCCAGCCGGGTCCAAGCGATTTAACGCAACTCTGGTGGGCTCTCAAGTGTCGCTCGGAAGTCACGCCTCGTGAGTAGGACTTCTTGTGGGTAGGACGTCTTTACTTTCCCAGTCAGACAAGGCAGGTGTTGTATATTAACCATAGTGCGCATGCCATTCCCATAGAGAGCCTCGCCTTCAGTTAAACACCAAACCATAGAAAACCAAACACACAAACTTCAGCAACGTACTTGGGTTGCTTTACAATCTCCCATATGAAATCCATACAGCGTAATTCACTATCACTGCAAAAGAAGAAAAAAAAAAAAAAAAAAAGTGCTTCTATGATGTCGATATTTCAGTACAAGCTGCAAGAGTGTAAAATCACAAAAAAGAACCAACTTCTGACATTAATCGTATTTTGCGTTTCTTATGGGGGAGTTCGTCAAATTACTATTCAGAATAGAACTTTTAATGAATAATGAATCAGGCTGTCCTAAAAGTTGCCAGACCTTCTTCTTCTTTTTGGATTTTCTTGGCAGTTGGCAACGAATACCGCCACCAACCGATGTAGAGTGTGGGTCACGATATTTACTCAATCTAATTAAAAAAAAAGAAAAGAAAGAAAATTTATCTCTCCTGTTCAGGGCTTTTATTTCTCTTAAATACCAAAATAATATTTGAAACTCTTTCCTTTCTGACTTTTGTCTCCGAATTTCTATACTAAGTTGATTCTTAGTATTCTTACGTTTCCTGACCAAATTCCTCCATTCTGCTTGTACTATTCAAATATGTGATTCATCGTTTCAGACTTTGAGCAGCTACATGTACCTGTTTCCCTATCTTATTTAATGTATCGCTGAATGTATCGTTCAGCCCCGTATAACCTAATCTCAGTCTAGATACTACTCTTTCTTCATTTCTGTTTGTTCCTGCTGTCCTCATTTACAACTTTGCACTTTATGTTCTATGCAATACCACAGCCCTTTCCTCTCTTCGTCCCTGCTTTGCCACCTTTCCTCTCTTCTTCCTTCACTCATTTCTGTTTTGCTGAACTTAGTTACCAGACCAATGTCAGAGTATTTTGTCGCCTCTTTTGCTTTCTTGTCTACTTAGCTCCTTTCCCACCACTCCTGTATGGTACCCATCTCAGCTTACTACCGACAGGTAGATTCTGAACAGAGCTTGTGGCTCATGGGATGTCTTTTCTGCTTTCCGAATTACTGTGCTGTAATGTAACTGATGATGAGCTGGAATCTGAGCAGATTATTGTTCTCAGTGGTTTTATTTCCTCTACCCATTGTAAAGCTAACATTTCCCCTGTATAAACTGAAATCCCTCAGTAGCCTCTTTGCTATTTTAACATTAAATTCCGGATTGGCGAATGCTATCCCTAATCTATTTGCTGAGCTTTTTGATGCTTCTGTATATATCTGCAGATAACTGTGGTAGCTATCTATATACTGGTGAGTGCTTCTACTGTTATCCAAAATTAGATCTCTCCATGTCAGCATATGGACTGAAAGGTTTCCTTGCCCAGAAAATGTTCGCCTCTCTCAGAGCTTCTTCAGTTCTAAGCTCCTCAAGGCCCACCACAACATAGGGCCAAAGAAGTACCCACCACAACCCAAGGGAAGAAGAAAGAACAGGAGCATCTAAAAACAGCACTCAAAATATGTGGTTACCCAGACTGGGCCTTCACAAAGACCTCAAAAAGCAGAGACCCCAGCAAAGAGGAAAGGAAATAAACGTCTGGCATTTCTATCCCCTACCTGTCTGGAGTTTCAGAAAATTCAGGAGAATCCATCAAAAACACTTTGAAACATTTCCAAATTACAGTTTCAAACCCTCCAACACACTCAGACAGAAACATTCTGGGTCCACCCCAAAGGACAAGACACAAACAAAGCAATGTTGTCTATGCTGTACAGTGCCAGGAGGAATGCAAGGAACTGTACATTGGGGAAACCAAACAGCCCCTCCATAAACGAATGGCCCGACACAGACGTGCCACCTCTTCAGGACAGGACTCAGCAGTACACCTACACCTAAAGCGGACACTCAGCTACAGGGGACAGTCAAGTAGCGTGTGCTTGTGAAGATCACCAGTTGGAGGGTGTGTCAAAGAAACCATCCACGTCAAGTTGACCATCTTTAAACAGAGGTGGTGGACTAAGGCACTTTCTGTCTTACGTACAGTACAGTCCTCCTCTTTTCATCATCAATCAGGCGTTACGTTTGTGAGATCTGATGACTCATTAACATGTGACCCAACAGACAAGGAAGCACCCCAGCGAATCTAGGTAGGGGACCCTGCCCAGCCACCCTGCCAGGACTCTCAGGTGACCATCCAAGTCTTCTTAACATGCCGATGGTCACAGGAGGCTATATTTCAGCTCTGCTGTGACTTAGAACTGAAGAAGCTCTCTGGAGAGGGCAGGGAGCGATTTTCAAAACCTTTCAGTCCAGTTGACACAGAGATCTGAACGCAGATAACTATGACCTGGATGGTGAGAATCTACACAGACTGCTTCTACTGTTATTTTTCCCTAGCAAAGTCAAATCAACTTTTGCGTCTGGTTGCCAGACCTGTTTCCGGACTTCTGAATTTTAGATTAGTTTGGTCCGCGCGTGGTAACCGGGAATGACCCCTTACCATGACCGCGCCTCCGTGCCTCAAAACGACGAAGCTTTGTGAGCCTGGGCATTTTAGTTTTGTCTAGCCCAGGCAATTTTAAACAGAAACGGATCATTTGAATGGAACAAAGTAAAGACAATCAGACTGGAGCTGCGAGTCAGGCTCTAGCGGCTCCACTCGTTTCCTTTGAATTTAAATGTCGAAATGAAATCACCTAAAGCTGATTTCTTCTCTTTTTAACGCCGATTTGTCATCACAAGCTAAAGCTAACAATGCTTGCTCCTGGCTAACACGGTGTCTTTTGCACTGGCAGATGTTTAAGAGAGCTAAAATAGTGCTCATCATTCAAACTGTTCCACAAAAACGGGATTTAAAGAATCTGTGACAGCAGCTAAAGAAATAAAACATAGCACTACCGTGCCTTTTGATTAAATGACAACAATCCAACTACCAAATCGTTGTAAATTAGTGTAAAATGTTTTGTTTGTTTGTTTTTCTATTTCAGACAGTGAAAAATGGAAATGCCCAAAATAAAGTGAGTTTGGAGGACCAATACTGAGTAATGCTCGAAAGAGTCAATAATGCATATTTAATCATCATATTTGCAGATTACTGTCATCAATTAATGTTTAATTTAATTTGCTAGAGCGGCAGTGACTTATGAATTTTGATCATACAATTTTGAATCTTTTGTAGGCGTCTTCAAACCTTTCCTGGTTTCAGGAGAACCACGAGTCAGTGAAGATGTCTGGATATTTTATCCATTTAATTGATTGATTTCAGCGATTTTCACTGATACTTAGAAACAAATTTAAAACTCTGCTCTATGGTTTGGGTGGGCACATTTCATACGTGAGGATCTATCTCCACATGTGGTTTCTTTGGGACACCAAGAACAGGAGGTAAGTAGTGTTGTCTGGCATTTCAACAGAACAGAATGATGGGCTGCTTGCTTCCTTGATCAGCTGCAGCAGCTATGGACTCTGAGGAAGGAGGGCCACTTCTGCGACTGCACCATCCTGGTGGGAGAGTCCCCCCACCGTGCTCACAAACTGATGCTGGCCGCCTCCAGCATGCTCTTCAGGTACCTGCTGTTACACCACTGTATTTCTAATGAAGATCCTTTACAAACTTTGTAGGATTGGACCCTATGTGCCACTTAGGTGACATATAGAAATATTGTTCTGATTGCGTTGCTGTTGTGTGGAGATAAGAATAAATGTGGAAAGGAGTTAGGTGTTCCTAAACGCTAAAACCTTGCCTTTGATGTCATCACTGACCCTTCCAAATAAAATGGTTTTGTATTTTGACTGCAACTGTCATGCACTGGGATTCCTTCATTAGAATCATGAGCGCCACCTGTTTGTAAACAGCATCATTGTGAGACCATGCAAAGCCTGTGTTAATAGACGCATGCATTATTGTTTTCTCCCCCCAATATTTATACACACTCCTGTGAGCATGATCAAATGGTCCATTCTGCGGTCTGCTGCAACAGCATTGTCTCACAATCCATTATGGAAAAAGAGGCTGCTTTCCTCTGATGTACATGGAAAAAGCACATATAACTATAGAACAAATATAATTTTAATACTATGAATAGAAGATTTTTGGTCATACACTTTGCTTTTCTAATATAGCATATTAAAAAAGCCCCTGGATTAAAGATTTCATTAGGACTTTCTTGTGAGGCCACAGAGAGTAAGGCGATCTTTCCTTGCCTCATTGCACACTATTTGAGACTATGTCCACTTGTCGGGACAATCTGACCTCAAATGCATGAACTTGGAGGACATGGCCACATATACAAATGATCCCAGGATATGCATGTACTATATTGAAGCTGTTAGGCCAAGACACTAAGCCTACAAGGTTGCATTAATCAAACGCATTGAGTTAAAACTATAACTAGATCAGATGTATTTAGTATGATTGCAGAGCTATACGACCATTATCTTATAGCTAAAGTTGGAGAAGGTGGTGGTAGCTCAGTTACCAGTAGATTGCTGATGATGTCCTCAGATGTCCTTCCAGTGGACTGGTTTTCTATACTGGTTCTACTGGACGTGTAAAGTGGGCACGATGGTATTAACTCATTTGAAGCAATTCTTGCATGTGTTCAATATTTCAAACCATCAGTAATAGCTCCTGACTCTAGAAAGTCCTCCAGTGTTTGTTCCTCCAGGCACAGGCTATTGTGATTCTGGAGGAGTCACGAAGGAATTCTGCCAGAACCTCCAGCTCAACCAAACTGCTGGAGCCAGAGAACAGAATAGAGGATGAGAGCCTTTAGCTATCAGGCCTGCTGCCAGACAGCTCCTACCCCAGTGGAGGATGACTCCTCTAAGCTAGTTGAGATGAAAACTACTTATACAATTTCAACTAAGGTAATGCTAACAGGTGGGAGAAGACAACCTTTAGCATCATCTTAGCTATGCTGGTAAGGATTTGATGTTAGCACACACACACATCTGCCATTCCAGATTAGTTTTTATTCAAACATTATGCTGGAATTAAAGCCAGCTGTTTTGACTCTGGAAACAGAACATGTATCAGCTTTCACTGTTGAACACAGGAAGTAGTTGCACAAAGCTGTTGTATCTGTTGATATGATGAGATTGGGCAGAAGTGAAGTAATGTGTACTTTAGCATTGTGTATTTAAAGATCTGTTTGTCTGGATTCAAAACCTAGAGCAGATCAATATTTCCATCAATATCTTTTACTGGCCTTGGGTCACTGAAATACAGTAGTTAGCCATTTCAAACATTATTACCAGATTATATATACTTTCAACACCTATTTCTCTCTTTTTCCTATCCACAAGAACCTCAAACCGGTTCAGCATGTCTGTGTCTACGTGTGTTCAGAAGGATTCACCTTGCCGTCAAGGATACTTCAGCCAGGTCCAGCGGTTAAGCGCCAACTCTGGTGGCTCTCAAGTGTCCATGTTAGGTGGGACGTCTTTGCACCACGATCAGGCGGGGCCGGTGTTGTATATTAGCTTCCTGGTGCATGTTCCCGAGGCCTCGCCCGGCTGGTTAGCGCCAGGCGCAGGCCAGCACGGGCTGCTAACTAGCGTACTTCCCAGGTTAGCACCTTTCTAATGCCTGTAGAGTCATGCGCCATTCACCTCCACTGCACCAAAAAAAAAAAAAAAAAAAAAAATATATATATATGTATATATGTATATATATACACACAATAAAGCCCGCACAAATAAACTAGCGTGTCATTTGTGCCTTCTCTTCCCACGATATTCAGTACAAGCTGCAAAGGTGTAAAATCACAAAAAGAACCTTAACTTCTGACATTAATCGTATTTGTTTCTTATGGGAGTTCGTCAATTTTACTTCAGATGAACTTTTAGCTGAATAATGGGTCAGGCTGTCACCTAAGTTGCAGACCTCCTTCTTCTTTGGATTTTTCTTAGCGGTTGTATGAATATACCAACCGATGTAAATCATTAGGTCAAATATTTATAATCTGTTAAAAAGAAAGAAAGGTTATCTTTCTCCTGTTCAGGCACTGTTCCTCTTATTTAAAATAATAATATTGACTCTTTTCCTTTCCTGACTTTGTCTCAATTTCTATAAGTTGGTGTCTTATTCCAGTTTCTGACCAAATTCCTCCATTCTAATGATATTCTCCACATTTCAAATATAACTTCGCCGTTTCAGACTTTGAGCAGCGCCATGTACCTGTTTCCCTATAACATTCTTTGTGTGTGCTGAATATGGAACTCAGCCCGTATGACCTAATCTCAGTCTAGATCTACTCTTCTTCATTTCTGTTTCTTCCTGCTATCATTTACAACTTTGCTTTGTGTTTCTGTAATACACCTTGCCTCTCTTTGTCCCTGCTTTTGCACGCCTTTCACTCCTTGCACAGCAATATACTCATTCTCTTTGCTGAGCTTGGGTTACCAGATATGATATCTGTCAGAGTATTTTGTCGCCTCTTGCCTTTCTTGTCTGCCAACTCATTTCCCTATCACTTTGTGCTGTTTCTCTCACTTTACAAACAGGTGAATTCTGAACAGAGCTTGCTCTATTTCTAATAGGATGTCTTTTCTGCTTTCCGAATTACTGTACTGTAATGTAACTGATGATGAGCTGGAATCTGAGCAGATTATTGTTCTCAGTGGTTTAATTTCCTCTACCCATTGTAAAGCTAACATTTCCCCTGTATAAACTGAGATTCCCTCATTGACACTCTTTGCTATTTTAACATTAAATTCCGGATTGGCGAACGCTATCCCTAATCTATTTGCTGAGCTTTTTGAGTACTTCCTGTATATCTGCAAATACTGTAGTGCATCATCTAGAGTGATCATCTACTGTTATCAAAATCTCTCTATCAACTGGATGAAAAGTTTCCTTGAAAATGTGCGCCCCTCTCTCAGAGGAAGCTTCACTGTTCTAAACTTGCTCAGGCTTCAACATAGGGCCAAAGAGTACCACAGCCCAAGGAAGAAGAAGAACAGGGCATCTAAAGCAGCATAAAATATGTGATTTGCAGACTGGGCTTCTGAAGACTCCAGCGAGACCCCGGCAAGGGGAAGAAATAATCACTGCATTTCTGTCCCACCTGTCTGGAGTTCCAGAAAAATTCAGAATCCTCAAAGTATGACATTCAGTACAGTTCAGGCCCTCCAACACACTCAGGCAGAAAACTGGGTCACAAAGGACAGGAACACAAACAAAGCAATGTTGTCTATGCTGTACAGTGCCAGGAGGAATGCAAGGGACTGTACATTGGGGAAACCAAACAGCCCCTCCATAAACGAATGGCCCAACGCAGACGTGCCGCCTCTTCAGGATACAGGACTCAGCCCATTTTTTCCCCTAAAAATGACCTCCTTTGAGGATATGGTAATCCCACGTGTCTACAGCCAGAGAAGATCACTAGTTTGAGAGAAGGTGTCTTAAAAGGAAACCATCCGTCAAGTTGGAAAAGCATCTTTAAACAGGTGAATATAGACCAGGCACTTTCTATCACCCACGTACAATGCAGTCCCTCCTCTTCGTATCAATCCAGCATTCACACACGTTTGTTGAGATCACTATTGAGCTCATTAACATGTGACCCAACAGACAAAGGGGAAGCACCCCAACTGAAACTAGGTGAGGGACCCTGCCAACCACCCTGCCAAGGACTCTCAGGTGACCATCCAAGTCATTAACATGCCGATGGTCCACAGGGCTATATTTTCAAGCTCTGCCCCAGCAAACTTAGAACTGAAGAAGCTCTCTGGAGAGAAGGCGAAACGTTTCAGTCCAGCTGACACAGAGAGATCTAATTTTGGATAACTATGACCTGGATGAGTGAGAATCTACGCAGACTGCTTCTACTGTTATTTTTCCCTAGCAAAGTCAAATCAACTTTTGCGTCTGGTTGCCAGACCTGTTTCCGGACTTCTGAATTTTAGATTAATTTGGTCCGCGCGTGGTAACCGGGGCGGCCCGCTTTACTTCCGTAGGCGCGCCTCCATTTTCAAAACGACGAAGCTTTATTGAGCCTGGACACGGTTTGTCTAGCGAACAATTTTAAATAAAGAGCCGGATCGTTTGAATGAACAAGGTAAAGACGTCAGACTGGAGCTGCGAGTCGGAGCTCTAGCGGCTCCGCTTTCGTTTCCTTACAAAATTCAAATGTCGAAATGAAATCACCTAAAGCCACAGTTCTTCTCTTTTAACGCCAGTTGTCATCTGAAGCTAAAGCTAACAATGCTTGCTCCTGGCTAACACGGTGTCTTTTACTATCTTGAATGTTTAAGAAGAAGCTAAATAGTGCTCATCATTCAAGCTTCAATGTCTAAAGCTAGGATTTAAAGAATCTGTGACAGCAGCTAAAGAAATAAAACATTAGCACTACGTGTCTTTTGATTAAATGACAACAATCCAACTACCAAATCGTTGTAAATTAGTGTAAAATGTTTTTTTTGTTTGTTTGTTTTTCTATTTCAGACAGTGAAAAATGGAAATGCCTAAAATAAAGTAGATTTTGGAGGATATTCAGCCTTTTCAAGTAATGTAATGTCAGAAAGGTCAATAATGCATATTTTAATCATCATATTTGCAGATTACTGTCATCAATTAATGTTTAATTTAATTTGCTAGAACGGCAGTGACTTTTATGAATTTTGATCATACAATTTTGAATCTTTTGTAAGCGTCTTCAGACCTTTCCTGGTTTCAGGAGGAACCACGAAATGGTGAGAAGATGTCTGGATATTTTATCCACATTCATTAGTTGATTTCAGCGATTTTCACTGACACTTAGAAACAACAAATTTAAAACTCTGATCTATGGTTTCACAGGTGAGCTGTTCATACGTAGGATCTATCTCCACACTTGTCGGTTTCTTTGGACACAAGAACAGGGTCGTGGTGTTGTCTTGGCATTTCACTGTAGAGCAAAGATAGTGGAGCTGCCCAACTTCCTGCCCAGTCAGCTGATGCAGCAGCTGCTGAATCAGGAAGAGGAGGGCCACTTCTTTTGACCACCATCCTGGTGGGAGAGTCCCCCGTGCCACAAACCGATGTACGGCGCCTCAAAGCATGCTCTTCAGTACCTGCTGTTGCACCGCTGTGTTTTAAATGAAGAATTCCGCACCAAACTTGTGGGAATTGGACCCTATGTGCCCGCCCCAGATAACATATAGAAAATATTGTTCTGATTGCGTTGGCTGTTGTAGATAAGAATAAAAACAAAAACAGAGGAAAGGAGAGTTGGAAATTGTTCCTAACGCTAAAACCTTGCCCTTTGATGTCATCATGGCCCTTCCAAATAAAATGGTTTTGTATTTTGACTGCAACTGTCATGCACTGGGATTCCTTCATTAGAATCATGAGCGCCACCTGTTTGTAAACAGCATCATTTTGTGAGACCATGCAAGCCTGTGTGTACCCTAGGTATGTGCGTGTGTTTTTCTACAATCTTTATACCTCATGACAGTAAAGTGTCATTCCTAGCCGATTGTAACTACTGCAGTTATCTCAAAATCATTAGAAAAGAGGCCAACTATACCTATAGATGGCCATACACTTGAAAAAAAACTTCATATAGCATGAAACAAATATAATTTTGAAAAATACTGTAAGATAAATTTTTGGTCATACCGCCCAGCACTAATACACAGCAGACAAAAAAAAGCCCCTGGACCCAAGGGGTTTCAAACCCAGGACTTTCTTGCTGTGAGGCCACAGAGGTAAGTGATCTTTCTGTACCTCATTGCACACTGACACAGACTATGTCCACTTGTCGGGACAATCACAACCTGAAATCGCAAAGACAGAGGACATGGCCACATATACAAGTAGTCCAGGGATATGCATACTATGTTGAAGAGCTGTTGAGCAAGACACTAAAAGCCTAAAGGTGCGATAATCAAACGTTGATTTAAAACGCCTTCCTGATCCAGATGGTAGCGATTGTAGGCCTATCAGAGCCTTCCTCTTATGGCTAAAAGTTCTGGAGAAGGTGGTAGTGACTCTCGGTGCTAAGTAAAGTTGCTGATGATGTCCTATCAGATCCTTCCAGTGGACTGGTTTCTATACTGGTTCTACTGGACATTAGTGGGCGCATTAGTATTAATACATTTTGAAGCAATTCTTACTTTTAGTTTTAATATTTTCATTATAGTAATAGCTTTGAATAATTTTATGGTACAGTGTAATTATCTGCCATATTTGTAGGTGTTACTGTCCACAGGATCTTTAACGCTCATATAAAAGATTTTTCATGAGTGCAATATTCCAAAGACCGGATCAGGGCCAGCTCAGAAGATCCTCAGTGTTTGTTCCCCTCCAGGCTGGGCTGTTGTGATTCTGGAGGTCTGAGAATTCCTGCAGAACCTCCCGCTCAACCAGCTGCACCGGAGCAGAGGAGGCAGAATAGAGGGGCAGAGCAGCACAGCGCTATCACAGACCCCTGCTGTGGAACCAACTCCTGCCAGGTCCAGAGGATGACTCCTCTCGGCTTTAAGGCTGATGAGATGAAAACCTTCCTCTGATGCTAACAAGGTAATGTAACCTGAGTAGAAGAGGAGCAGCTAACCTTTAGCATCATCTTAGCTATGCTGGTAAGGATTTGATGTTAGCACACACACACCTGCCATTCCAGATTAGTTTTATTTCAAACATTATGCTGGGAATAAAGCCAGCTGTTTTGACTCACAAACAGAACATGTATCTGACTTTCACCTGCTGAACTTTGGGAAGTATGGTTACCAACTAGTATTTATACTGTTGACCTGATAGATTAGAGCAGAAGTGAAGTATTAATATTACTTTAGCATTAATATAATATTTGAGTCTGTTTGTCTTGATAAAACCTGAAACCCAGATCAATATTTCCATCAATATCTTACTGGTAACTGAACAGAAATACAGTAGTTAGCCAGCTAAAGCGACATTGCCTTAGTTATATATACTTTCAACACCTATTTCTCTCTTTTTCCTATCCACAAGAACCTCAAACCGGTTCAGCATGTCTACCTTGTCTACGTGTGTTCCAGAAGGACTCACCTTGCCGTCAGGATACTTCCAGCCGGGTCCAAGCGATTTAACGCAACTCTGGTGGGCTCTCAGGTGTCGGTCGGAAGTCCGCCTCGGTAGGTAGGACTTGTAGGTAGGACGTCTTTACTTTCCCAGTCAGACAAGGCAGGTGTTGTATATTAACCATAGTGCGCATGCCATTCCCACAGAGAGCCTCGCCTTCAGTTAAACGCAAACCGCAAAACCGACACACAAAACTTCAGCAACGTACTTCCAGGTTAAGCACCTGATACCTGTCGAGAAATCCGCTTGGCCGTAATTCACTATCAACAAAAGAAGAAAAAAAAAAATTAAGCTACTGTAGCAGATGTCGATATTTCCGGTACAAGCTGCAAGGTATCACGTCGCAAAAAGAACCAACTTCTAACATTAATCGTATTTTGCGTTTCTTATGGGGGAGTTCGTCAATTACTATTCAGAATAGAACTTTTAATGAATAATGGATCAGGCTGTCACTAAAGTTGCCAGACCTTCTTCTTCTTTTTGGATTTTCTTGGCGGTTGGCAACGAATACCGCCACCAACCGATGTAGAGTGTGGGTCACGATATTTATAAATAATTAAAAAAAAGAAAGAAAAGAAAATTTGTCTATCTCCTGTTCCAGGGGCTTTTATTTCTTAAATACCAAAATAATATTTAAAACTCTTTTCCTTTCTGACTTTTGTCTCCGAATTTCTTTACTAAGTTGATTCTTAGTATTCTTACGTTTCCTGACCAAATTCCTCCATTCTGCTTCGTATTTCTCACATTCAAATATAGCCTTCATCGTTCCAGACTTTGAGCAGCTACATGCTTCCTGTTCCTATCTTATTTAGAAATGTATCGCTGAGTCTTATCGTTCAGCCCGTGCCAATATAATCTCAGTCTAGATACTCTCTTTCTTCCATTTCTGTTTCTTCTGCTGTCTCATTCCCCAACTTTGCTTTGTATTCTGTAATACACATAACCTTTCCCTCTCTTTCCGTCCCACTGCTTTGCCACCTTTCCCTTCACTCCTTGCCTGACAGCTCCACTCATTTCTGCCTGGGCTTAGTTGCAGACCAATGTCAGAGTATTTTCGCCTCTTTCCTTTCTTGTCTATACAGCTCATTTCCCCACCCTCCATAATATTGCCTGGTACCCATATAAACACTACCGACAGGTGAATTCTGAACAGAGCTTGCTGTATTTCTAATAGGATGTCTTTTCTGCTTTCCGAATTACTGTGCTGTAATGCACTAAACTGATGATGAGCTGGAGTCTAGGCAGATTGTGTTCTCAGTGGTTTCTTTTATCTACCCACATTATAAACAACATTTCCTATATAAGTACTGAAATCCCTCATTGGCCTCTTGCTATTTCTTTTTTATTAAATTCCGGATTGGCGAATGCTATCCCTAATCTATTTGCTGAGCTTTTTGATGCTTCTGTATATATCTGCAGATAACTGTGGTAGCTGACTATATACTGGTGAGTGCTTCTACTGTTATCCAAAATCTCTCTGTGTCAACTGGACTGAAAGGTTTCCTTGAAAATGTTTCGCCCTCTCTCCAGAGAGCTTCTTCAGTTCTAAGCTTGTGAGCCTACAACATAGGGCCAAAGAGTACCCACCTGGCAAAGGAAGAAGAAGAACAGGAGCATCTAAAAGCAGCACTCAAAATGAATTACCCAGACTAGGTATCACAAAACCTCCAAAAAGCAGGACCCCAGCAAAGAGGAAAGAAATAAACATGCACTGTTTCTATCACCTACTCTGGAGTTTCAGAAAAATTCAAGAATCCTCAAAAACACTGACATTCAGTACAGTTCAAACCCTCCAACACCACCTCAGGCAAGAAACTGGTCTTAGGACAGGAGCACAAACAAAGCAATGTTGTCTATGCTCTTCCAGTGCCAGAATGCAAGGAACTGTACATTGGAAACCAAACAACCCTCCATAAGCGAATGGCCCGACACAGGCGTACCACCTCTTCAGGACAGGACTCAACCAGTACACCTACACCTAAAGCGGTTGCTCCTTTGAGGACAGTCAAGTGCGTGTGCTGGCCAAGGCCCGATGCTGGTTTGAGGAGGGTGTATCAAGGAAGCCATCCAAATCGAGTTGGAAAAGCCATCACCTGTCCAAAAAAAAAAAAAAAAAAATATCTACAGGGTGAGCAGACTGGAAGCCTTTCTGTCACCCCATTACCATACAGTCCTCCCTCCTTTTCATCCCATCCTGTTGACATTCCACACCCATTTAGTGAGATCTGTGACTCATTAACATGTATTGGCAGACAAGGAAGCACCCCAGCTGAAACTAGGTGAGGACCCTGCAAGGACTCTCAGGTGACCATCAAGTCATTAACATACCGATGAATTTTTAGGGGCTATATTTTCCAAGCTCTGCCCCAGCAAACTTAGAACTGAAGAAGCTCTCTGGAGAGAGGGTGAAACGTTTTCAAGGAAACCTTTCAGTCCAGTTGACACAGAGAGATCTAATTTTGGATAACTATGACCTGGATGAGTGAGAATCTACACAGACTGCTTCTACTGTTATTTTTCCCTAGCAAAGTCAAATCAGCTTTTTGCGTCTGGTTGCAGACCTGTTTCCGGACTTCTTAGATTAATTTGGTCCGCGTGCGGTAACCGGGAATGACCCCGCTCACTTCCCGTAGGCCGCGCCTCCATTTTCAAAACGACGAAGCTTTATTGAGCCTGGACACGGTTTGTCTAGCGAACAATTTTAAATAAAGAGCCAGATCCATTTAGATGACAGAATAAGACGTCAGACTGGAGCTGCGAGTCGGAGCTCTAGCGGCTCCGCTTTCGTTTCCTTACAAAATTCAAATGTCGAAATGAAATCACCTAAAGCCACAGTTCTTCTCTTTTAACGCCAGTTGTCATCTGAAGCTAAAGCTAACAATGCTTGCTCCTGGCTAACACGGTGTCTTTTGCACTGGCAGATGTTTAAGAGAGCTAAAATAGTGCTCATCATTCAAGCTGTTCACAAAGAGCAGTTTAAAGATCTGTAACCAGCTAAAAATAAACAAAATGCTTTTCGTGCGCACAGTTAAATGACAACAGTCCAACTACCAAATCGTTGTAAATTAGTGTAAAATGTTTTGTTTGTTTGTTTTTCTATTTCAGACAGTGAAAAATGGAAATGCCTAAAATAAAGTGAGTTTTGGAGGACCAGCCTTTTCAAGTAATGTCAGAAAAGGTCAATAATACATGTTTAATCCTGTATTTGCAGATTACTGTCATCAATTAATGTTTAATTTAATTTGCTAGAACGGCAGTGACTTATGAATTTTGATCATACAATTTTGAATCTTTTGTAAGCGTCTTCAAACCTTTCTGTGTTCAGGAACCACGGAGTCAGTGAAGATGTCTGGATATTTTATCCATTTAATTGATTGATTTCAGCGATTTTCACTGACACTTAGAAACAAATTTAAAACTCTGCTCTATGGTTTCACAGGTGAGCTGTTCATACGTAGGATCTATCTCCACATGTCGGTTTCTTTGGACATAAGAACAGGGTCGTGGTGTTGTCTTGGCATTTCACTGAAACAGAATGATGGAGCTGCCCAACTACAGCAGTCGGCTGATGCAGCAGCTGTGGACTCTGAGGAAGGAGGGCCACTTCACTGAGCTGCCATCCAGTGGAGAGTCCCCACCGTGCTCCTAGGCGTGCTGGCCGCTCCAAGCATGTCTTCAGGTACCTGCTGTTACACCACTCTATTTCTAAATGAAGATCCCGCACAAACTTTGTGGGTTGGACCCTATGTGCCCACTTACAGATGACATATGAAAATATTGTTCTGTTGAATTTGGCTGTTGTGGAATGGAAAATAAAACCAAACAGAGGAAAAGGAGTTAGGTGTTCCTAAACGCTAAAACCTTGCCTTTGATGTCATCACTGACCCTTCCAAATAAAATGGTTTTGTATTTGTGCAACTGTCGCACACTGGATTCCTTCATTCAGAATCTTGGCATACCTGTTTGTAAACAGCATCATTTTGTGAGACCATGCAAGCCTGTATTAATACTGGTGTGGACATTAATGCTTTTCCACAATATTTATACCTCATGTTAAAATAGGTCATTCTAAGCCGGTTAACTGCAGCAATTTGTCTCTAAATCATTAGAAAAAGAGGCCAACACCTAGATGTACATGGAAAAAAAACTTCATATAGCATGAAACAAATATAATTTTGAAAAATACTGTAAGATAAATTTTTGGTCATACCAGCACTAATACACAGCAGACAAAAAAAAGCCCCTGGACCCAAGGGGTTTCAAACCCAGGACTTTCTTGCTGTGAGGCCACAGAGGTCAGTGATCTTTCTGTACCTCATTGCACACTGACACAGACTATGTCCACTTGTCGGGACAATCACAACCTGAAATACAGACAGGGACATGGCCACATATACATGATAGTCCAGGATATATACCATACTATATTTGAAGAGCTGTTGAGCAAACACTAAACCTAAAGGTTAGTAATCAAACCGTTAGTTAAAACCATAACTAGATCCAGGTATTGTAGGTGTAGGCCTGTAGCCAAACCTTCCTCATATAAGCTAAAGTTCTGGAGAAAATTGGTGGTAGCTCAGTTACTGATAAAGTTGCACAGTAGTGTCCTCAGATGTCCTTCCAGTGGACTGGTTTCTATACTAGTTCTACTGGACAGTGATGCATGTTTGGTATTAATATTTTGAAACCAATTCTTCTTTTAGTTTTAATATTTTTCCATTATAAGTAAGCAAAATAAATGGAAGATCTCAGTGTTGATACCTCCAGGCTGGGCTGTTGTGATTCCTGGAGTCTGGGAATTCTGCCCAGGACCTCCAGCTCAGCCAAACTGCTGGAGACCAGAGGGCATGAATGAGGACAGAGCCTTTATTCATCAGGCCCCTCTGTAGATGCTCCTGCCAGGTCAGGATGACTCCTCTCCAGCTTTAGGTAGAATGAAAACCTTCCTCTAATTTTTAACTAAAGGTAATGCTAGGTAGGGAGAGGTGCTAACGCTGGCATCATCCTTAGCTATGCTGGTAAGGATTTGATGTTAGCACACACACACATCTGCCATTCCAGATTAGTTTTTATTCAAACATTATGCTAGGAGACAAAGCCAGCTGTTTTTGACTCACAAACAGAACATGTATCTGACTTTCACCTGTTGAACACAGGAAGTATGGTTACCAGCTGGTATTTACTATTGATATATGATGAATTAGAGCAGAAGTGATAATGTGTACTTTGTATTAATAGCAAACTGAGTCTGTTTGTCTGGATAAAACCTGAAACCCAGATGTACTTCCATCAATATCGCTAGTAACTGAACTTGATGTGTTCAGCCCAGCTAAGCGGCATTGTAATTATATATACTTTCAACTTTCTTTCTAACTATCCACAGAAGATCAGGCGGTTCGGCGTATGCAGTGTCCATTGTGTTTCAGGACTCACCATGCCGTCAGGATACTTCCAGCGGGTCCAAGCGTTCGCGCAACTCTGGTGATCTGGTATCATCAGTGATGATGGGACATCTTACCTTTCCAGTCAGGATGCAGGCAGGTGCTTCATGCCACCTTAACCATGAGTCGCATGCCATTCCACAGAGAGCCTCGCCTTCAGTTAAGCATAAGCCGCAAAACAAACACTAAAAACTGCCAGCAACGTACTTCCAGGTTAAGCACCTGATACCTGTCGAGAAATCCGCTTGGCCATAATTCATTATCCACTGCACAAAAAAAAAAAAAAAAAAAAAGAAATATATATATATATATATATATATAACATATATATATACACAATAAAAACCCACTTCCGATAAACTACAACGTGTCATTTGTGCTTCTGTGAGCTATTCAGACACAGCTGCAAAGTGTAAAATCACAAAAGAACCAACTTCACAGCATTAGTATTATTTTCGTTTCTTGGAGTTAGTCAAATTTACTATTCAGATAGGAACTTTTGGCTGAATATGGATCAGGCTACTAAAGTTGCTGGGCCTCCTTCTTCTTTTTGGATTTTCTTAGCGGTTGTACTTGAATACCATCACCAACAGATGTAGAGTGTGGGTCAAATGTTCTCAATCTGTTAAAGAAAGAAAGTTTATCTCCTGTTCCAGGGCTTTATTTCTCTTATTACAGAAATAATCTTTGAGCTCTTACTTTCTGACTTTTGTCTCGAATTTCTATACTGATTGATTCTTGTACGTGTTACTTCACGTTTCAGCCAAATTCCTCCATTCTGCTTCGTATTTCTCACATTCAAATATGTGCTTCATCGTTTCAGACTTTGAGCAGCTACATGTACCTGTTTCCCTATCTTATTTAATGTATCGCTGAATGTATCGTTCCGGCCTTAATGTGACCTAATCTCCAGTCTGATTACTCCCTCTCTTCATTTCTAGCTCTTTACTGCTGTCCTCATTTAACTTTTGCTTTATTCCTGCCATGCCACCTTCCTTTCCTCTCTTTGTCCATAACACATTATTACTCCTTGCCTGACAATATCACTCATTTCTGTTTTGCTGAGCTTAGTTACCAGACCAATGTCAGAGTATTTTGTCGCCTCTTTTGCTTTCTTGTCTACTAACTCATTTCCACCTCCTGTGGCCTGCTGGTGCCCACCATAAAGCACTACGGAGCAGGTGAATTTAGACAGGGCTTGTGCTCACTACCTGTGTGGATGTCACTGCAACAGATTACCTTTGCTGCCAATCTGACTGATGCTGATGAGCTGGAATCTGAGCAGATTATTGTTCTCATGATGGTTTAACACCTCTACTGTTGTGAAGCTAACATTTCCCCTGTATAGCTAGAGTTCCTCATTTGACACTCTTTGCTATTTTTAACATTCCCAGTGTCAGTTGTGACATATGTCCTAATCTATTGCTGGCTTTTTGATGTGTATTACTAGACAACAGTGGCTGTCCAGGTGAGTGCTTCTACTGTGTCCAAAATCTCTCTGTGTCAACTGGACACAGAAAGGTTTCGCCCGTGTTTAGCCCTCTCAGGAAGCATGCTTGTTCTAAAGCTTGTCAAACCCCCTTTCTGACATAGAGGCCAAAGAGTACCCACCCTGGCAAGGGAAGAGAAAGAAAGAGCAGGGCAACTCTAAGCCAGCACTCAAAATATGTGCATTTCAGACTGGCCCTTCACAAAGACCTCTCCAAAAAGGGCCCCAGCAAAGGAAGAAATAAAAATGCTAGCATTTCTCCTACAGGTTTCAGAAAAATTCGGAGAATCCTCAAAAACACTGACATTCAGTACAGTTCAAACCCTCAACACACCAGACAGAAACTGGTCACCCAGGGACAAGACACAAACAAAGCAATGTTGTCTATGCTGTACGGTGCCGGGAGAATGCGGGAACTGTGCGTTGAAACCAAACAGCCTCATAGCGGATATCTTGAGCACAGGCTTTGCCTGCCTCTTCGGAACCGGACTCAGCGGTACACCTGCACCTAAAAGCGGTTATCATGCAGGACGATCAGTGCGTGGCTGCTGACCTGAAGTCACTGGTTGGAGAGTTGTCGAAAAGGAAATATCCGCGTCAGTTGGAAAATAATCACACAAACGGGGTGGTGGACTGGGCGCTTATACTTTACATCCTGTTCAGTCCTCCACTCTTTCACTCAATATCAATCCAGCGTTCACGTTTGTGAGATCTGTTGACTCATTGCGCTGGTATTGTGATAGGGAGCTTTTAACTGAGCTAGGTGAGGATGCCACCAAACCACCTGCCAGGACTCTCAGGTGACCATCAGTCATTGCTTTGATGGTCCCACAGAACTCCTCCTTACTAGCTCTGCCCCAGCAAACTTAGAACTGAGACTCTGGAGAGGCGAAACGTTACCAGAGCCTTTCAGTCCAGTTGGCAGAGAGATCTATTTGGATAACTATAGTGGCTTTGGATGGTAGGAAGTCTACACAGCAGCCTGCTGTGCTTTTTCTTCTAATCAAATCAACTTTAGTCTGGTGTAGTTATTTCGGACTTCTGAATTTTAGATTAATTTGGTCGGCGTGGTAACGGGAACCATGCTGCCAATGAGCGCTCCATTTTTAACGTGAAGCTTTATTAGGCCTGGATTACGGTTTGTCATGGCGATAATTTTAATATAAGCGGATGTTTGGGTGGTGAATCGAGACGTGTGAAGGCTGGAGCTACGGTGTTGGAAGCTCTAGCGCTCCGCTGTTCCTTACAAAGCATTAAATGTCAGTAAATCACCTAAAGCCCCGATTCTTCCTCTTTTAACATGATTTATCATCTCAATAGCTAACATTGCTCCACAGCTAACACGGTGTCTTTTGCACTGGCAGATGTTTAAAGGCCCACAAAATATTATACTATCATTAAACATGACCCCTAAAAACAGGATTTAAAGAATCTGTATTGCAGCTAAAAAGAAATCAAAACTTGTGCTTTGCATATATACCAGTTAAATGACAACTTAATCAACTTAAATCATTTATAAATTAGTGTAAAATGTTTTTGTTGTTTGTTTTCTTTGAACAGTGAAAAATACAAATCCTAAATAAATGGAAAAATTTTAGAGGACCAGCCTTTTCAAGTAATGTCAGAAAAGGTCAATAATACATGTTTAATCATCATATTTGCAGATTACTGTCATCAATTAATGTTTAATTTAATTTGCTAGAACGGCAGTGACTTATGAATTTTGATCATACAATTTTGATCTTTGTAGCGTCTTTAAACCTCTAAATTTAGAGGAGTATAGTCAGTGAATGTATCATCTGGATGTTTATCCATTAATGTGATGATTCCAGATTTTCCTGGCTGTTAGAAATATATGGAGAATTTAAAACTCTCTGCTCTATGAGTTTCACAGGTGAGCTATTTCTGTGTGAGATCTATCTCACGCACTTGTCAGTTTCTTTGGACCTGGAACCTTGAGGTCGTGGTGTTGTCTTGGCATTTCCTGAGCAGAATGGTGAGCTGCCCTGTAGTCAAGCAGTGCAGCTGTGGACTCGGAAGAGAGAGCCTTCTGCGACTGCACCATCCTGGTGGGAGATGCACGTGCTCCGGAAACGATGCAACACTTCTCCAACATGCTCTTCGATACCTGCTGTTACACCACTATATTTCTAAATGCAGATCCCGCACAAACTTTGTGGGATTGGACCCTATGTGCCCACTTACAGATGACATATGAAAATATTGTTCTGAGTTGCGTTGGCTGTTGTGGAAATAAGAATAAAAAGCTCCGACAGAGGAAAGGTTGGGGCCTAAACGCTAAAACCTTGCCTTTGATG
Source organism: Pao palembangensis (assembly GCA_015343265.1). Classification (NCBI taxonomy): domain Eukaryota; kingdom Metazoa; phylum Chordata; class Actinopteri; order Tetraodontiformes; family Tetraodontidae; genus Pao; species Pao palembangensis. Next base: position 12,994,311 of record CM027087.1, on the reverse strand, counting down.
TCATCACTGACCCTTCCAAATAAAATGGTTTTGTATTTTGACTGCAGCTGTCATGCACTGGGATTCCTTCAGTAGAATCATGAGCGCCACCTGTTTGTAAACAGCATCATTTTGTGAGACCATGCAAGCCTGTGTTAATACTAGTGTGTACATTAATGTTTTTCTACAATAGTTATACCTCATGACAGTAAAATGGGGTCATTCTAAGCCAGTTAACTGCAGCAATTTGTCTCTCAAATCATTAGAAAAAGGAATGTATACCCTAGATGTATGGAAAAAAAACTGTATAAGCATGGAAACAAATATAATTTTGAAAAATACTGTAAGATAAATTTTTGGTCATACCGCATAATACACAGCAGACAAAAAAAGCCCCGGGCCCCAAGGGGTTTCAAACCCAGGACTTTCCTTGTGGGCCACAGGAGTAGTGATCTTCTGTACCTCATTGCACACTGGCAGACTATATCACTTTGTCCGGGACAATCACAGCCTAGAAATCTCTGGCAAAGACAGGGACATGGCCACATATACAGTAATCCAGGATATACACATTACTATATTTGAAGAGCTGTTGAGCAAGACACTAAACCTAAAGGTTGCGGTAATCAAACCGTTGATTAAAACCATAACTAGATCCAGATGTGTTAATAGGTGTAGGCCTATATCAAACCTTCCCTCATATAAGCTAAAGTTCTGGAGAAGGTAGGTGACTGACTCAGTTACTGATAAAGTTGCTGATGATGTCCTCAGATGTCCTTCCAGTGGACTGGTTTCTATACTGGTTCTACTGGACATTAGTGGGCGCATTAGTATTAATACATTTTGAAGCAATTAACACTTTTATTTCATCTTTCGTATAATGTAATAGCTTTTGAATAATTTATGGTACAGTATAATTATCTGCCATGTTTGTAGATGTTACTGTCACCCAGGATCTTTGCGCTCATATAAAAGATTTTCATGATGTTCACAATATTAAAACCGGATCAGACCAGCTCAAGAGTGTTCCTCCAGTGGCCCATTTCCTCCATTTTGAGCTGTTGCTGATTCCTGGAGGTCTGGAAGGTCTGGGAACCTCAGCTCCAGCAGAGCTGCCGGGCCAGAGGAGCATGAATAGAGGCCAGAGCCTTTAGCTATCAGGCCCCCTGCTGTGGAACCAACTCCCTGCCAGGTCCAGGAGGATGACTCCCTCTCAGCTTTAAGATGAAGATGAAAACCTTCCTCTGATGCTAACTAAGGTAATGCTAACAGGTAGAGAGGAGCAGCTAACCTTTAGCATCATCTTAGCTATGCTGGTAAGGATTTGATGTTAGCACACACACCTGCCATTCAGATTAGTTTTGTTATTCAAACGTATACTGGGAATAGACCAGCTGTTTTAACTCACAAACAGAACATGTATCTGACTTTCATATATTTAGACACAGGAAGTATGGTTACCAGCTGGTATTTATACTGTTGATATGATAGATTAGAGCAGAAGTGAAGTATTAATAGTACTTTAGCATTAATATAATATTTGAGTCTGTTTGTCTTGATAAAACCTGAAACCCAGATCAATATTTCCATCAATATCTTACTGGTAACTGAACAGAAATACAGTAGTTAGCCAGCTAAAGCGACATTGCCTTAGTTATATATACTTTCATCACCTATTTCTCTCTTTTTCCTATCCACAAGAACCTCAAACCGGTTCCAGCATATGCTGTGTCTGCATTAATGATGAAGGACTCCACGCGCCCGTCAGGATACTTCAGCCATGGTCCAGGATTTGTACAACTCTGAGCGGGCTCTCAGGTGTCGCTCTGAAGTCCGCCTCGGTAGGTAGGACTTGTAGGTAGGACGTCTTTACTTTCCCAGTCAGACAAGGCAGGTGTTGTATATTAACCATAGTGCGCATGCCATTCCCACAGAGAGCCTCGCCTTCAGTTAAACATAAACCATAAAAACCGACACAAAACTTCAACAGCGTGCTTCCGGGTTAAGCACGCAGTGCCTGTCGGAAATCACCTTGGCCGTGTGCTATCCACTGCAAAAAGAAAAAAAAAAAGTGCTTCTGTCGATGCCGATATTTAGTACAAGCTGCAGAGTGTAAAATCGCAAAAAAGAACTAACTTCTGACAATCGTATTTTGCGTTTCTTATGGGGGAGTTCGTCAAAATTACTATTCAGAATAGAACTTTTAATGAATAATGGATCAGGCTGTCACTAAAGTTGCCAGACCTCCTTCTTCTTCTTTTTGGATTTTCTTGGCGGTTGCAACGAATACCGCCACCAACCGATGTAGAGTGTGGGTCATGATATTTACTCAATCTAATTAAAAAAAAAAAAAGAAAGAAAGAAAATTTGTCTATCTCCTGTTCAGGGCTTTTATTTCTCTTAAATACCAAAATAATATTTGAAACTCTTTCCTTTCTGACTTTTGTCTCAGTTTCTTTACTAAACAGTTGATTCTTGAAGTATTCACCATTCTAATAAATTCCTCCATTCTCTTGTGTTCCATTCAAATATATGTTCTGTCATTTCAGACTTTGAGCAGCTACATGTACCTGTTTCCCTATCTTATTTAATGTATCGCTGAATGTATCGTTCAGCCCCGTATGACCTAATCTCCAGTCCTATAGATACTCTTTCTTCATTTCTATTTCTTCCTGCTGTCTTCATTTCTAACTTTGCTTTTGTTCTACCATCTACACTTCTTTCCTCTCTTCATCCCTACTTTTGCCCTTTCCTTCACTCCTTACTGCCTGACAATATCCTCCATTTCTGTTTGCTGAAGCATGATTGCCAGACCAATGTCTGAGTGTTTTATGCGCCTCTTTTGCTCTTGTCTGCAACTCATTTCCCACCTCCATGTGTGCTGGTACCCCATATAAACTTTTCCATTAGTGAATTCTGAACAGAGCTTGCTGTATTTCTAATAGGATGTCTTTTCTGCTTTCCGAATTACTGTGCTGTAATGTAACTGATGATGAGCTGGAATCTGAGCAGATTATTGTTCTCAGTGAGTTTTTATTTCCCCTCACCCATGTAAAGCTAACATTTCCCTGTATAATAAATCCCCTCATTGGCCTCTGCTATTTTAACATTAAATTCCGGATTGGCAGATACTGTCTAATCTGTTGAAGTAGTATTTGCTATTTTTGTGTATATGCACGAATGCTGTGGTAGCTGTCTATATACTGAGCAAGTGCTTCTACTATTACATCCAAAATTAGATCTTTCTGTGTCAACTGGACTGAAAGGTTTCCTTGAAAATGTTTCGCCCTCTCTCCAGAGAGCTTCTTCAGTTCTAAGCTTATCAAAACCCTACAACATAGGGCCAAAGAAGTACCCTACAGCAGGAAGAAGAAGAACAGGAGCACATCTAAAAGCAGCACTCAAAATATGTGATTTACCAGACTGGGCCTTCACAAAGACCTCCAAAAAACGAGACCCCAGCAAAGAAGAGGAAAGAAAAACGTCACAGCATTTCTATCACCTACCTGTCTGGAGTTTCAGAAAAATTCAGGAGATCCTCCAAAAACATATATTTCCAGTACAGTTCAAACCCTCCAACACACTCAGACAGAAACTGGTCACCCAAAGGACAAGACACAAACAAAGCAATGTTGTCTATGCTGTACTGTGCCAGGAGGAATGCAAGGAACTGTACATTGGGGAAGCAAACAGCCTCCCATAAGCAGATGGCCCGACACAGGCAGTGCCACCTCTTCCAGGACAGGACTCAGCAGTACACCACCTAAAAGAAAGCGGACCTCCTTTGAGGACAGTCAATCCCTCGATGTGCTGGCCAGAGAGCGATCACTGGTTTGAGAGGGGTGTCAAGGAAGCCATCCACGTCAAGTTGGAAAAACCATCTTACCATCCACAAAAAAAAAAAAAAAAACATCCACAGAGGTGGTGGACTAAGGCACTTTCTGTCAGCCACGTACAATGCAGTCCTCCACTCTTTTCATCATCAATCAAGCATTCCCTACATTTAGCAAGATCTGTGTGACTCATTAGCATGTGACCCAACAGACAAAGGGGAAGCACCCCAACTGAAACTAGGTGAGGGACCCTGCCAAGGACTCTCAGGTGACCATCCAAGTCATTAACATGCTGATGGTCCACAGGGCTATATTTCCAGCTCTGCCCAGCAAACTTGGGAGCTGAAGCTCTCTGGAGGGAGGGTGGCATTTTCGAGAAACCTTTCAATTCAGTTGACTTTAGAGAGATCTAATTTTGGATAACTATGACCTGGATGAGTGAGAATCTACACAGACTGCTTCTACTGTTATTTTTCCCTAGCAAAGTCAAATCAACTTTTGCGTCTGGTTGCCAGACCTGTTTCCGGACTTCTGAATTTTAGATTAATTTGGTCCGCGCGTGGTAACCGGGAATGACCCCGCTTACTTCCCGTAGGCCGCGCCTCCATTTTCAAAACGACGAAGCTTTATTGAGCCTGGACACGGTTTGTCTAGTGAACAATTTTAAATAAAGAGCCGGATCGTTTGAATGAACAAGGTAAAGACGTCAGACTGGAGCTGCGAGTCGGAGCTCTAGCGGCTCCGCTTTCGTTTCCTTACAAAATTCAAATGCTCATGATAAAGTCCACCTAAAGCCACAGTTCTTCTCTTTTAACGCCAGTTGTCATCTGAAGCTAAAGTTAACAATGCTTGCTCCTGGCTAACACGGTGTCTTTTGCACTGGCAGATGTTTAAGAGAGCTAAAATAGTGCTCATCATTCAAACTGTTCCACAAAAACGGGATTTAAAGAATCTGTGACAGCAGCTAAAGAAATAAAACATTATTAACTACGTATTTTGATTCGTAGCAACAATCCAGCTTTACTGCGTCATTTGTAAATTAGTGTAAATGTTTTGTTTACTTGTTTTTCTATTTCAGACAAGTGAAAATCAAATGCCTAAAATAAAGTGAGTTTTGGAGGACCAGCCTTTTCAAGTAATGTCAGAAAAGGTCAATAATACATGTTTAATCATCATATTTGCAGATTACTGTCATCAGTGTTTAATTTAATTTGCTAGAACGGCAGTGACTTATGAATTTTGATCATACAATTTTGAATCTTTTGTAAGCGTCTTCAAACCTTTCCTGGTTTCAGGAGAACCACGAGTCAGTGAAGATGTCTGGATATTTTATCCATTTAATTGATTGATTTCAGCGATTTTCACTGATACTTAGAAACAAATTGAAACTCTGTCTGTGTGGTTCACAGGTGGGCTCTTCATACTATGGATCTGTCTCCATGTCAGTTTCTTTGGACACAGAACAGGAGTCCGTGAGTGTTGTCTTGGCATTTCTTTCAAACAGAATGATGGAGCTGCCCAACTACAGCAGTCAGCTGATGCAGCAGCTATGGACTCTGAGGAAGGAGGGCCACTTCTGCGACTGCACCATCCTGGTGGGAGAGTCCCCCCACCGTGCTCACAAACCGATGCTGGCGCTCCATGTCTTCAGTACCTGCTGTTTTACCACTATATTTCTAAATGAGATCCCTTTATTTTTGTAAGTTGGACCTATGTATTGCCCACAGATGACATATAAGAAAATATTGTTCTGATTACGTTGGCTATTGTGGAGATAGAATAAAAACAAAACAGAGAGGAAAAGGAGTTAGAGTGTTCCTATTGCTAAAACTAACACCTTTGATGTCATCACTGACCCTTCCAAATAAAATGGTTTTGTATTTTGACTGCAACTGTCATGCACTGGGATTCCTTCACTTCATTAGAATCATCACGAGTGACACCTAAACAGCATCATTTTGTGAGGCCATGCAAGCCTGTGTTAATACTAGTGTGTACATTAATGTTTTTCTACAATATTTATACCTCATGACAGTAAAATAGGTCATTCTAAGCCGGTTAACTGCAGCAATTTGTCTCTAAATCATTAGAAAAAGAGGCCAACACCTAGATGTATAGACAGCTTATATATGCACATGAAACAAATGCTCATTTTAGAAAAAATGTCTATCTGAATAATTTTGGGTCATACAGCCCCAGCACTAATACACAGCAGACAAAAAAAGCCCCGGGCCCCAAGGGGTTTCAAACCCAGGACTTTCTTGCTGTGAGGCCACAGAGGTAAGTGATCTTTCTGTGCCTCATTACTAGCACAATTCTGTACTTCGGGACAATCACAGCCTAATGCAAGACAGAGGACATGGCCACATACAGTAGTCAGGGATGCATACTATGTTGAAGAGCTGTTGAGCAAGACACTAAACCTAAAGGTTGCGGTAATCAAACCGTTGATTAAAACCATAACTAGATCCAGATGTGTTAGCAAATTGTAGGCCTATATCAAACCTTCCTCTTATAGCTAAAGTTCTGGAGAAGGTGGTGGTGACTCAGTTACTGATAAAGTTGCTGATGATGTCCTCAGATGTCCTTCCAGTGGACTGGTTTCTATACTAGTTCTACTGGACATTAGTGGGCGCATGTTTAGTATTAATACATTTTGAAGCAATTCTTACTTTTAGTTTTAATGTTTCATTATAGTAATGGCTTTGAATAATTTATGGTACAGTGTAATTATCTGCATACATATTCCCCATAGGATGTTACAACATCACAGGATCTTTAACGCTCATATAAAAGATTTTTCATGAGTGCAATATTCCAAAGACCGGATCAGACTGACTCAGAAGATCCTCCAGTGTTTGTTCCTCCAGGCTGGGCTGTTGTGATTCTGGAGGTCTGAAGGAATTCTGCCAGAACCTCCAGCTCAACCAAACTGCTGGAGCCAGAGAACAGAATAGAGGCAGAGCCTTTAGCTATCAGGCCCCTAACAGCTAGAACCAACTCCTGCCAGGTCCAGGATGACTCCTCTCAGCTTTAAGATGGGAATACAAGCCTTCCTCTAATGATGCTAACTAAAATTAGTAATGCTGTTAGAAAGAGACTAGCTAACCTTGCCTGCATCATCTTAGCTATATGCTAGTAGATTTGATGTTAGCACACACACATCACTGCCATTCCAGATTAGTTTTATTCCGACATTATGCTGAGGAGACCAGCCAGCTGTTTTTGACTCACAAACAGAACATGTATCTGACTTTCACCTGTTGAACACAGGAAGTATGGTTACCAGCTGGTATTTATACTGTTGATATGATAGATTAGAGCAGAAGTGAAGTATTAATATTACTTTAGCATTAATATAATGTTGAGTCTGTTGTCTTATTCAAGCACAAATATTGAGTCTTCCCTGTCAATATCTTACACAGTAACTGAACAGAAATACGGTAGTTATACAGCCAGCCTCATGTATTACATATTCTACTTTCAACACCTATTTCTCTCTTTTTCCTATCCACAAGAACCTCAAACCGGTTCAGCATGTCTGTGTCTACGTGTGTTCAGAAGGACTCACCTTGCCGTCAGGATACTTCCAGCCGGGTCCAAGCGATTTAACGCAACTCTGGTGGGCTCTCAAGTGTCGCTCGGTAGGTAGGACGTCTTTACTTTCCCAGTCAGACAAGGCAGGTGTTGTATATTAACCATAGTGCGCATGCCATTCCCACAGAGAGCCTCGCCTTCAGTTAAACGCAAACCGCAAAACCGACACACCAAAACTTCAGCAACGTACTTCCGGGTTAAGCACCTGATACCTGTCGAGAAATCCGCTCGGCCGTAATTCACTATCCACTGCAAAAGAAGAAAAAAAAAAAAAAAAAAAAAAAAAAAAAGTGCTTCTGTCGATGTCGATATTTCAGTACAAGCTGCAAGAGTGTAAAATCGCAAAAAAGAACCAACTTCTGACAATCGTATTTTGCGTTTCTTACAGAGTTAAATCAAATTTTCCTTCAGAATAGAACTTTTTTAATGAATAATGGATCAGGTATCACTAGAGTTTGCCCAGACCTTCTTCTTCTTTTGGATTTTCTTGGCAGTTGGCAGCAGATGCGCCACCAGCGATAGAGTGTAGGTCTGATATTTACTCAATCTATTAAAAAAAAAAGAAAGAAAGAAAATTTGTCTATCTCTGTTCAGGGCTTTATTTCTCTGCATCTAATAATATTGAAACTCTTTCCTTTCTGACTTTTATCTGAATTTCTTTACTAAGCGATTCTTAGTATTCTTACGTTTTCCTATTCAAATTCACTCATTCTGCTTCTTATTTCTCATTTCAAATGTAGCCCCATACATTCAATGTTTGAAGCAGCATACCTTCTGTTTCCTATCTTGTAGTAACATCGCTACAGATGTCGTTCAATGTGTGACCCTAATCTCAGTCTAGATACTATAACAACTTCATTTCTGTTCCTGCTGTCCTCTTTCCACAACTTGGCTGCACTTTGTTCTGTAATACTACCTTCCTTTCACTCTCTTCGTCCCACTGCTTTTGCCACCTTTCCTTCACTCCTTGCCTGACAATATACTCATTTCTGTTTTGCTGAGCTTAGTTACCAGACCAATGTCATGATGTTTTGCCATATCTTTTTGCTTTCTTGTCTGCCAACTCATTTCCCACCACTCCACTGTGTGCTGGTACCCATATAAACACTACCGACAGGTGAATTCTGAACAGAGCTTGCTGTGGCTACAATAGGATGTATATCTCTGCTTTCAGTTACTGTACTGTATAGCTATGACTGATGATGAGCTGGAATCTGAGCAGATTATTGTTCTCAGTGGTTTTATTTCCTCTACCCATTGTAAAGCTAACATTTCCCCTGTATAAACTGAGATTCCCTCATTGACCTCTTGCTATTACAGCATTGAATTCCGGTTAATGAATGCTATCCCTAAATCTATTGCTGAGCTTTGATGCTTCTGTATATATCTGCAGATAACTGTGGTAGCTGTCTATATACTGGTGAGTGCTTCTACTGTTATCCAAAATTAGATCTCTCTGTGTCAACTGGACTGAAAGGTTTCCTTGAAAATGTTTAGCCCTCTCTCAGAGGCTTCTTCAGTTCAAAGCTTATCAAACCCTGTACCATGGAATGAAGTACCACACAGCCAAGGGAAGAAGAAAGAGGCAAGACATCTAAAAACAGCACTCAAAATATGTAGTTACAGACTGGGCCTTCACAGACCTCAAGCAGAGATGACAAAGAGAAGAAAAACGTCACAAGCATTTCTATCACCTACCTGTCTGGAGTTTCAGAAAAATTCAGGAGAATCCTCCAAAAACCTTGTGTTTCAGTACAGTTCAAACCCTCAACACACTCAGATGAAAGCTGGTCCACCCAAAGGACCAAGGCCTAAACAAAGCAATGTTGTCTATACTTGTACAGTGCCAGGAGGGAATGCAAGGGAACGCTGTGCAGTGGGGAAGACAAACAGCCCTCCATAAGCAGATGGCCCGACACAGGCAGTACCACCTCTTCAGGATGAGACTCAGCAGTACACCTACCTAAAAGCGGACCTCCAGCACGAGGACAGTCAAGTACGTGTGCTGGCCAGGGCGATCACTGGTTTGAGAGAGGGTGTCAAGGAAGCCCATCCACGTCAGTTGGAAAAACCATCTTACCATCCACAAAAAAAAAAAAAAAAACATCCACAGAGGTGGTGGACTAAGGCACTTTCTGTCACCCATTAATGCAGTCTCCCCTCTTTTCATCATCAATCCAGTTCACACCATTTGACGAGATCTGTTGACTCATTAACATGTGACCCAACAGACAAGGGAAGCGCCCCAACTATGACTAGGTAGGGGACCCTGCAAGGACTCTCAGGTATTAAATCCGTCATTAACATGCGGAATAGTCCACAGGGCTATATTTCAAGCTCTGCCCCTTAACGGGCTGAAGAAGCTCTCTGGAAGGGTGAAACGTTTTCTAAAGAAACCTTACAGTCCAGTTGACACAGAGAAGATCTAATTTTCTAGTCTTCTGTACGGATGGTGAGAATCTACACGGAGCTGCTTCCTGGCACCCTGTAAAAAGTCAAATCGCTTTGCGTCTGGTTGCCAGACCTGTTTCAGACTACTTAGATTAGTTTGGTCGCGTGCAGTAACGGAATGACCCGCTCGCCATGAGCCGCGCCTCCTCAAAACGTGAAGCTTTGTTGAGCCTGGACACGGTTTATCCTGGCGAGAGCAATTTTTAAAATAAAGGCGGATCGTTTTAGTGAACCTGGCGTCTGGGTAGACTGGGCTGCGAGTGTGGAGCTCTACTTGGCTCCTCTTTCGTTTCCTTACAAAAATTCAAATGTCAAATGCGAAATCACCTAAAGCCTGATTCTTCTCTTTACCCAACATGATTGTCATCTGAAGCTAAAGCTAACAATGCTTTGCTCCTGGCTAACACGGTATCTCTTTTACTGAATGTTTAAAGAAGCAAATAGTCACTCATTCAAACTGTTCTAAAGCAGGATTTAAAAGAATCTGTGACAGCTAAGAAATAAAACATGCTTTTCACATTGCCTTGCAGTTAAACGCAACAATCCAACTACCAAATCGTTGTAAATTAGTGTAAAATGTTTTTTTTTTTGTTTGTTTTTTTGTTTCAGACATCTGATGACCAGAATTGTGTTATAAAGAGATTATTTATAATAATGTGGCAAATAATCTTAAGAAATCAGCTTACCTGGTTTGGAACAGTGAAAAATGGAAATGCCTAAAATAAAGTGAGTTTTGGAGGACCAGCCTTTTCAAGTAATGTCAGAAAAGGTCAATAATACATGTTTAATCATCCTTATTTGCAGATTACTGTCATCAGTGTAATATTTAATTTAATTTTGCTGAAACGACAGTGACTTTTATGAATTACAGTCATACAATTTTAGATCTTTTTATAGCGTCTTCAAACCTTTCCTGGACTTGGGAGAATCACGAGTCAGTGAAGATGTCTGGATATTTTATCCATTTAATTGATCGATTTCAGCGATTTTCACTGACACTTAGAAACAACAAATTTAAAACTCTGCTCTATGGTTTCACAGGTGAGCTGTTCATGCATCAGGATCTATCTCACGCTTAGCCAGTTTCTTTGGACACAGGAACAGAGGGTCGTGGTATTTGTCTTGGCATTCACGAGCAGGGCAGTGGGCTGCCCAACTGCAGCAGTCAGCTGAGTACGCCCAACTATGGACTCTGAGGAAGGAGAGGAGGCCGCATCGACTGCCATCTGGTGGGAGAGTCCCCACACCGTGCTCTGGAAAACTGCTGCTGGCCGCCTCCAGCATGCTCTTCAGGTACCTGCTGTTATACCACTATATTTCTAAATGATGAACCCGCACAAACTTTGTGGGATTGGACCCTATGTGCCCACTTACAGATGACATATGAAAATATTGTTCTGATTGCGTTGGCTGTTGTGGAGATAAGAATAAAAACAAAACAGAGGAAAAGGAGTTAGGTGTTCCTAAACGCTAAAACCTTGCCTTTGATGTCATCACTGACCCTTCCAACCCTGGTCTATTTTCTCCTCTTCATCTGGGCTCTTGTGGCTTTTTACTATACTTACTACTTTTTACTATAAACAAAATGACTCAAAAATAAAGTTTTCCCTAAAAATCCCTTAATAAAACCCCATCTTGTTTGTGCCTCATTAACGCGTAAGAAAAGATCGATCGCAGCAGAAGTGTGACTTTTGTCAATAAACACATGTTTCGTGTCAGGTCTCTGCTGGAGGGCTCCGACACGATCTCCATCGACACCAGCGTGGTGTCCTCGCAGGAGTTTGGCTGTCTGCTGGACATGATCTACACCGGCAAGCTGCCGGTGGGCAAACACAATGTGAGCCGCATCGTGGCAGCAGCGGACAGCCTGCAGATGTTCGACGTGGCTGTGGGATTCAAAAAAGTCCTCACAACGCTGGTAAAGCAGCAGCCTCCCGTTCAGGCTGGCTCCGGGCAGACCCAGGCCCAGACTCCAACCCTTAACAGCAAAGCCCAGAGTCTAAATCCAGAACTCTCCCCACCGGCTGATGCGGCGCACACGTCTTTGGACAGCACGGAGGTGAAGAAGGAACACAGCGAGAGTGGACACGGAGAGGAACCTGAACGTAAAAGAACCCGTCTAGAACCTTCAGAGTCCACAGGTGAGAATCAGCAGTCATCACGACTGCCTGTTGATGTAAAAAATAAACAGGACATGATCGAGCTCATGTTTTAAAACAGGGATTAACATCAGAACCTTTAGCAGAACAAATGGAATCTTTTGCTCAGCAAAAGATTCTTCCTTTCGCTCCTTCATCAGACTGTAGATGTAGTCAGAAGTTCCTTTATGTGCCTGTGTGTGTGTGTGTGTCCAGAGCCTGAAGCAGCCGCATCAGAAAGTGAAGGAAACGCAGCCACTGCTGAATTATCTCACCAGCCTCACACTGATCTCGGGGAACAGTTCCCTCGGCTTGTGAAGCTCCTGACAGACGTCCCCTCAGTCCAGCAGCTGCTGAGCCAGGCAGCACGGAGAACCTTAGATGACCTGGACCAACAGGTAGAACAGGTCCACCCAGTTCTCAGGTGTTGAACCTGACCACCGAGGAGACACAAAAGACAAACACCAAAGTCTCACAACAGTAAAAAATAAATGATTCAAAAGTCTCAAAGACACAAATGGTTTCTATGGAAGTAATCCGGTGGAGGAAACACTCATACCTCAACTTTGAATCGCCTAAAGAGGGCGTGGCCTCAACTGATCCTTAAGGTGACTGAGGAACTTTAGTACAAACATAACTACAGAAATCCAAAATTAGATCTCTCTGTGTCAACTGGACTGAAAGGTTTCCTTCAAAACGTTTTGCCCTCTCTCCAGAGAGCTTCTTCAGTTCTAAGTTTGCTGGGGCAGAGCTTCAAAATATAGCCCTGTGGACCATCAACATGTAAATGGCCCGGGTGGTCACCTGAGAGTCGTTGGCAGGGTGGTTGGCAGGGTCATTCACCTAGTTCCCCCTTTGTCTGTTGGGTCACATGTTAATGAGTCACCAGATCTCGTCAAACGGTGTGAACGTTTGGATTGCTGACGAAAAGAGTGGAGGACTGCATTGTACGTGGGTGACAGAAAGTGCCTTAGTCCACCACCTCTGTTTAAAGATGGTTTTTCCAACTTGACGTGGATGGCTTCCTTGACACCCCTCTCAAACCAGTGATCTTCTCTGGCCAGCACACGTACTTGACTGTCCTCAAAGGAGTGTCCGCTTTCTTTTAGGTGTAGGTGTACTGCTGAGTCCTGTCCTGAAGAAGTGGCACGTCTGCCAACGACTCTCAGGTGACCACCCAAGCCATTAACATGCCGATGGTCCACAGGGCTATATTTTGAAGCTCTGCCCCAGCAAACTTAGAACTGAAGAAGCTCTCTGGAGAGAGGGCGAAACGTTTTCAAGGAAACCTTTCAGTCCAGTTGACGCAGAGAGATCTAATTTTGGATAACTATGACCTGGACGAGTGAGAATCTACACAGATAACTACAGAAACAAGCAAAACCCCTGGAACAACATCTGAAGTTTTAAATCTCACATATGGTTGATGTCAATGGTCTTCCAACGTTTTTGTTCCCGTGTATGTGTGTGTGTGTCAGCTTGTGTGTCAGTGCTGCGAGAAGGACGATACGGATCCCAGCTCTGCGTTGGAGAAGCTGATCAGCAGAGTGAGGGAGGGGCAGCTGGGACAGAGAACGTTCCTCCGACTGCTGACGAACATCCAGCAGGAAGTTCCCTCGTCGTTCCCCCCAGAACTCTGCTCCCTGCTGGAGGAAGTCCGGGAGAGCAGGCAGGAGCTGCCGGAACCACAAGTACCAGGTGCAGAGGAGCCTCCTTACACGTGAGCATCACTGAGAGGAGAATAAACTCAAATCTTTTCTGTCTCCAGAAGTAAAGGAGGACAAGAGTGAAGAGAGAGCAGAGGAGGAAGTTACAAACTCACCTGCGGACTCTTCCTATCCGTCACCCACCTCCAAGCTTTACGCCTGCCGCTGGTGTAAGAAGAACTTCTCCTTCAAGTGTCGGATGTCGGCCCACTTGCGGCGCTGTCTCATGTCCCCGGAGAACCAGCAGCAGTGCCCCCAGTGTCCCGCCAAACTCCCCAACCAGCGCGCCCTGAAGCGGCACCAGGTCGACGCTCACAGCAGCAGCACTCAGCTCAAGAAGAAAGCGACGTGCGACCTCTGTCAGCGGACATTTGCACACCCGTCAGGTCAGGACCCCCCTCCCCCTGACACACACACACACGTGGTGAACAGACTGGTCCTTTAGCCATCTTTTCTTCATGTCTGTTTGAGATTGAATTGTGGCACCACCTCGTCTCATTCCAGGGATGATTTACCACAAGCGCACCGAACACTTTGACGAGAAGCCATTTTCTTGTGACGAGTGCGGCGCAAAGTTTGCCGCCAACTCTTCCCTGAAGAATCACACGAGACTGCACACGGGGGAGAAACCATACTGCTGCAAACACTGCAACATGAACTTCAGCGTGGCCGCTGCGCTCGCATACCACACAAAGAAGAAACACTCTGAGGGTAATACAAAACAACACATCGCCCCCTGGTGGTCAGTTGTGGAACCTGAACCAGGTTCTCCGCTGTTGCCTGTCTTTAGTTTACACCAGAGCCGGCCTCCTTCTGGGCCTCAGCTGTGTTGGTCTCACTTCAGCAACTCAGTTATGGTTTTTCTGTAATTACCACGAAATTATAGAGAACGTGTTTTTGCCTTTTATAAATCAGAAAAACTGAGCTCGTAGAAGCCTGGAAGGACGAAGGCTGTGTTCAACAGGTTTCTTTCTGTTGGGTGTGTTTTTACATCCGTTTGAGATCCTTACAGGTTTACTGTTGTGGTCGCACCGGTCATTTACCCTCACCTTTATCTCTTTGTGTGTGTTTTTAGGGAAGATGTATGTGTGTCAGTATTGTAAAGCCGAGTTCGCCCAGTCAATTGAACTGACGCGTCACGTGCGGACGCACACCGGAGACCGGCCCTACGTGTGTCGGGAGTGTGGTAAAGGTTACAGCCAGGCTCACGGACTCTCCGTCCACCTCCAAACCTTTCACAGTACGAGCACACACACACACACACACACACACACACACACACACAACTGCTGCTAGCTCCGTCACATGTCCAGTGTTTCTAATACTCTGACTTTGGTCTTTATTGTGATGGCAGGGTCGGGTTATACAGAAAAAAAATCTGAATCCAATGTCGGGCGGCTCATGTACAGTACTACTCGGAAAATTAGAATATCCTGAAAAAGTGTCTGTGTAGATTCTCAATCATCCAGGTCATGGAAATCTACTTTGGATATCCTGAAAAAGTGCTTGCATTTCTGTAACTTGAAAGGTGAAATGTACATATTATATAGACAAATAGTATGCGAATCAGTGTATTTCAAGCTTTTATTTGTTTTGAGTTTGCTGATTAGGACTTGCAGCTTCAGAAAACCTCAAATTCAAAAACTCAGAAAATTTGAATATTGCTTGAAATCAGTAAAAAAAAAAAAAAAAAAGAATTTTAAATACGTAAATGTTAGGCCTCTGAAAGAAAAAATCTTGCATCTGTAATAAGTCTATAAAATGTATTAGTTTCACCTTTTATGTTGGATTGCCTGAATAAAACAACTTGTACACGATATTCAAATTTTCCGAGTAGTGCTGTAAATCATTATATCTCACATATAAGACGTAAAACTATTTTCTCCCGTCAGATGTGTCGGAGCCTCACGACTGTCAGAAGTGCTGTCTCAGTTTTTCCACTTTGGAGGAGCATCGTCAGCACGTCCAGGAGTTCCATCCCAAAGAGTTTCACAGATGCCCCACCTGTGACAAGGTGTTCACTAGCGCCGCCCTGCTGGACAAACACAAGAGCACACATGTAGGCACCAAACCGTTCAGCTGTGACCTCTGCAACAAGTCTTACCAGGTAAAACAGACCTGTTACACACACAGATGATGGTAATGGTCTACTTCCTGCTAAATGTTGCTTTTGTTGCCACAGCAACTCTCAGGTTTGTGGTACCATAACAGAACCAACCACCCAGAGGTGTTCGCCAGCCACACCCGGCAGCTCAAGACCCTGATCCAGTGTGACGCCTGTTTCAAGTTCTTCCCTAACGCAGCCACGCTGGCCAAACACCAGGCTGCCGAGCACCAGGGTGAGAACACACCTGGGTCAAGGACCCCACCTGGTCCAGGTCCTGACACAGACCAGAACATTTAAAAACAAAATCTGCAGCTGAATGCCATGTTCAGGAGTTCGCAGCCATCAAGATGTTGCAGCAAAGCTTTCAAGAATGAATCAAACAAATGAAGGGCCGCTGTACATGGCGGCGCTTGAGGTTTCATCCCTTAGCGAATTTCCCATGCCTGAGCTAAATAAAAGTATTTCTATTCTATTCTATTCTATCGACCACATCTAGACACATGAAGCAGCAGCTTGTGTTCTGAAGTCTCTGCCTCCCTGTCCTCCAGGCGCAGCGGCATCGGCGGCACACTGTCCTTACTGCACGGCCGTGCTGGGCAGAGAGGAGGACCTGCAGGAGCACATTGGCAGCCAGCACCAGAGCGGTGAAGCACTGGGCTGCCCGCTCTGCTCCGCGGTCTGTCGCTCACACGCAGAGCTGCAGGAGCACCTGCTGTCTGCACATGTGGAGCAGGAGGGTGGCGAGGAGCCGCCCGGCAACTCCCAAACGGTGAAAACCCCAGAAACACAAACAGCTTCTCAGCAGTCAGGCTCACGTTTGCTTTAAGATGAAGAACCATGTCTAAAGTTACGAGGGGGGCAACCAATCACTCTCAAATTTCCATTTAATCTCTGTGGATTAGATTATTGTCTGGATATTTAATACGCCGCTGACAGCTGAGGACTGTACTGGTCACGTGATCAGGTCCTGACTCCTTGTAGGAAGAAAAGAGAATTTAAAAAAATGTTCTCGCGCTTTCTTCTACCTTTTCAGATGATGTTGTCTGACGCAACAGGAAGTGAAGAGGCGGGGCCAGCCGTGACTGATGAGCAGACCCAGCCGTTGCTGGTGTCCTTGTCGGAGGCATCGGCGGTCAACATGGTGGAGGTTAACATGTACGAGCTGCTGAACAACTCGGTCACCTTCATCTCTCAGGACAAACCGCCGCATCCTGGGTCCGAGGTGTGAGTTACGGCGACGACCACGCCGAGGCCCTCACACATAAACAAACCTGAAACCAGAAGCTTGTTTGTTGCTGTGGAGACTGCGCATGCACAGTGAGCGTGACTTCGCCATTATTATCCTCATCTTTATCAAGCAAGCAACAGAAACATTGTTGGATCCTCAAAGTGGTTCAGATCTACTGAAAGTCAGTCAGCGGTGGTACACACCTGCAAGAACCATCACCTCTGTGAACGCCGCGGTTTCCGTTTCCACCATTTACCGTAGTTTATGTACAGGTTTGTGCAGAAAATGTTTTCTGCAAATAAAGATTTACAAAATGATCGACAGCGGTTACTGTTCATCCAGCCTGTTACCATGGTGAGTTGACCAGGTGCACTGAAAACCTGGATTTAGACCTTGCCCACTTCCTGAACTACTTCTGAAGCTGTGACATTACAATGTGGTGTTTTAATGAGTTTATGAAGGCTGCAGACGAGGGTTCTGTTCAGACGTGGAGTTTTTATTCATGACAAAAACAGCACAAACATCCTGATGGACAAAAGTCCACAGAACAAAGTCCCACAACCGTGGGGAACAATTCACCTGCTCCTCCTTGAGTTCCATCTGCAGGTCAGAATCTTCCAGTCTTCTTCTGAAGGGACTGGAAGTGGACCTGAGGGTACGCCGGCCCTGACGGGAAGCCCCTCCTGCTATGCATTCATGCAATGCTTTTTCCGACTGTGAGAGGAAAAACCTGCTCAACTGCATGTGGCAGGTCACATGATCACACCGAGAGACATGACATGTAGTTATCCTGTTAAATTAACAATCATTTGCACAGGAAACATCACGAAAGCAACAGTAAATGTGTTTTTCAGGCCGGGACGTGGTGGCCGATCATCACGGCAGCTGTAAGGTGCTCCTCCTGGAGCTAGAACTCCAAACAGTCCCACTGTGCTCCAACAGCGCCTTCTGCAGGAAGAGCAAAGCAAATGTCCAGGGGGAAATCCATCAACCTGTGGAGCAACCTTCTCACACACTCACATTTGTGCAGGGAAATTCTTTGGGCCACGTCATCCAGTCAGTGAATCGGACAAAATCTGGTCTTCAGAGTCCACGTCCTGAGCCGGAGGTCCTTTTCTCGGAGTAAGTTCCTCCAAGGATTTTTTTAGAGGTGTACTGAAACTCCGACATCATCTCCTGATGAAGGTTCTGCAACCTCGCTTTGTTAAATAAGTTTAAATCATTGTTTAGTTTTTTTGAATGCATAAACACTAAAATCAAAAGTCTTACACAACTGTCAAAACTTTACACTCAAAGAGCAAAACGTTGGACAAGATATTCACTACTATAATCACAGTCAGCCAACACTAAACACACTTGTCTACATTAGACGCACGTGTGAATCTGAATGTCACTTCCTCACAATTCCAAAGCACTGACAAAGTGGAAGAAGACAGAGGAAGAAGAGTGAGAGTGAGGGGGAATTCGTGGAGGACAAGTAGGTAGAGGTTGGGGAAGAGGAAGAGGACGACCTGAAGCAAGAGGAGAATGTCCTCTAAGAAAAAGAGGACCAAATTTGACAAATGAAATTCACGCAACTAGTTGATCATGTCATGAATCATGGATTGACTGATTTTGACTGATATGAAGAGAAATAAATCATATTTTCAATAGTCTGCAGTATTGATCTTGTATTTTTCTTATATATATATTTGCAATTTCTCTGTGCACTTAATTACAGTAATCTAATCACTGAGGGGTAGAATTGCCAAAGTGTTTTATGTCAAATATACCAGTGTTTAACTGGTTCAGAGTTAAGCCTCATGAAAAGTGTGTTTCATAATGGTGTGGTTTTTATAAATGTATGAAAGTCTTTACAAGTGTTTCATTTTGCACAGAATCCGAGGTGTTTTGCATATTGTGTGTGGTTGTGCTAGTTGTGTGTAGTACTTTGAAATTCTGTCCTGTTTTCAAAATCGTGCCTAAACAATCGTAAAAAACTAATTGTTGAGTCAAAATCGAAACCAGTTCTGCAGAGGGCGACCTCACACAAAAAGGGATCAAAGAAGCATGATGTTTTAATAATCAAAGGGCAAGGAGGTTTGGTGTAAGGTTACATACTTAGAATTATGGCCGTTGAACCTTTACCCCTTAGGGCTTTCTTACAGTCTGTATGTGTGTATGGAAGTGTTAGTTTGTCATCATTTATGGCTATAATCTTAACAAACTAAACAATTGCTTTTGGTTGAATCTGCGAAGGCCTGGCTCATTTTCTACAACTAAACTTTGGACCATTTTTCGTTGATTTGTAACTATGCAGACAGATGATCTTTTCTGTTGTCAAAAAACAGGGTCGTTGAAATCACGTAAAACCTTCAATATACTTGTTGGCGTGACGGGAAGTGTCGCAGCCTTAAAGCTTCCTCTTCTGGTGTCCCAGCTTCTTCAATTTCCTGGAGAGGATGTTAAGGTGGTCACCACAGAACATGCCAGGCAGTTCTATAACCCCAAAGAGGTGTCGGTAAAGATCTACAGTGACAAGTTACACATCGAGCTGAGGCGTTGGGCAGACATGCTTCTTATTTTCCCAATACTCTTGGAAAGATTGCTAGTGGTATTTGTAACAACCTGCTGACCTGTGTGGCGAGAGCATGGGACAACAGTCGTCCTCTTCTATTCTGCCCTGCAGTGAATACAGCTATGTGGCATCATCCCATTACGGCCCAGCAGATATCCAAACGAACAGAGTTTGGATATGTTGAAATTCCTTGCATTTTTAAGAAGTTGGTATGTGAAGATGAAGGTAAAGGGGCCGTGGCAGAAGTTGTAACAGTTGTTGATGTTGTCAAAGACTATGTGAAAAAGCCTGATGAGTAATTTAACAATCGGTGTATGTGCAGCTGCACAGAGATACCTCTGCTTCCAAAGAGGAAATATAAAATAAATCAGTTCATTTGTCAGACAGAAGGACTCCAGCAAGTGTCAAACTGATTAATGGAATCTAAAGTGGGATTAAACCCACATTTATTCCCACCTAATTTCACACATCCATTTACTCTTATCTGGCCATTGTCTTTTATAAACTGTGTTCGCTGATTTTATTGTTCTGTTGATTTTCCTGTTCTGTTTTATTGTTCTCGTTTTTTTTAATCCTGTGCCGTGTCCTTGGGTGACCTGAAAGGCATTTTTAAATCAAATGTATTAAGAGAGACAGCCTGCAGGTCTCAGGGGTCAACGGGTCTCTGGGGTATCACAGCCTGGACTACTTTAAAGAAGTCTGCGAGAGTAGTAGCCTAAGGGATGGAGTCTATCGCCATGTGACTGCAAGAGAACGGAAGTCATGCACCCCCGGCGTTCATCTGCATAGAGAATGACAGGTTTGTTATGGTCCGGCAGGCCAAGAGTAGGCGCAGATTGAAGTGCCTTTTTTAATGACAGGAAGTAGGTCTCAGCGTCCACGCGACTGGGGTGGAGGAAGTGAGACCCGCTGCAAGGGTGACCTGTCATAAGGGAGATTCCGTCTCACTGTAGTTATGAATGAAACGAAACTCATAGTCTGGGTCAGGTCCCTTAGATACATGCATGGTGCAATGTACTTTGTCAGGTGACATGAGCATCAGGTCAGATGGTACGTAAGGTGTGAGCATCTGCATGGTTCTGTGTGACCACAAGGGGTCAGTGTGGTAATTTTAGATGTAGTGAGGTACAGCATTTAACATTGACAGCGCAGTGGCTAGCATTGTCGCCTCACAGCAGATGTTTTCTCTGGGCACTCCGGTTTCCTCCTGCAGTCCAAAAACATGCTTGTTAGGTGAATTGAGTTGATCATAAATTGACCGTGAGTGTGAATGGTTGTCTGTCTTTGTGTGTTAACCCTGCAATAGGCTGGCAACCTATCCAGGGTGTACCCCACCTCTCCCTCGACAGCTGGGATAGGCTCCAGCAGACCCCTGCAACTCAAGCGTGGATAAAGCAGGTACAGAAAATGGAAGGATGAATGAATGCATGTGTGTGTTCTGTCTTCTGTGGAGGGCATGCGCATTATGACAATGTCAATGGGAGTGCATGTGAGCACCATCCCCAGGGTGATCATCAGATCCCTGCCCAAAAGATTTGCAAAACAGTCTTAAGAAATCACAAATTTGTGGTGAAACGTATGGAGGACTAAAAGTACCAAAATTGAATAAATACATCATTAAATAGTTATTTAAATGTCATTAATTTGGTTAAAATTGGAATACATAAATGTGTTATTAAATGTCATTAATTAAAAATATTTCATTTTAGGTCAAAAACACATATTTAATTATTTAATGATGTATAAAATTATGAATTTATTTTATCTGTCAAAAGGTGGGCCGATCCTAACACCTGATTGGTTACCCTACACATCAAGTCAAGGCAAATCGATTCCAGATTGCCGAATGGATTGATGCAGAGCTTGTAAACACATCCCGATACACTGGGTGGCGCTATTCACCTCTATGTTGGTTTAGATACTCTATTAAACAAAACTTAATTGGCAACCGCTAAAATTCAAGACTCAGTCCTTTAGCCTAGGGTGACCAGACGTCCCGGTTTACCTGGGACAGTCCCGGTTTTGAGCCTTGTGTCCCGTGTCCTGGGGGATTTCAACAACCCCCAATGTCTGTCAGTGTATTCCGGTTGAAACTCATTGTCTTTGGCCCAGATGTATATCAATCACACAGTTGTCATAGCGATCTGTATGATCTGTTCCAAGATGCATCTGTAGTTTGCTGGTCATTGGTCCAAGAAACCGCAGGGGACTGGACACCTTGAAAGCACTGCTCGTTACTCGGGTTAACTTTCATGACAGTTGCTCTGAGTTCTATGAAAGGATCACTGCAAACCATAGCTTCCTAAAAAAGGTCCATTCCAGCATGAAATACTAAGGGCCAGAAAGATAACTTCAGAGTATGCGTTATGCACTTATTTTGTTTGTGGACTACATGTTAATGTTTTTAAAGACATTTTTGTCTTTTCGTGGCCATGTTTTCTTTGCCCAAGCAATGGTGTTTTACATACTGCAATTATTTATTATTCTTAAAAAAGAAAGCAAGTAAATGTTTACAAGTTGTATCACCTCATTTGAGTAAAATAAAATCTCTTATATTTTCAGAAGCCTTTATTGTCATTGTTTACAAAGTACAACGAAACTGTACCAGCCTTGGTTATAAAAGTTATAAAATCTATGTCTCTCTCTCTCTCTCTCGATATATATATATATATATATATATATATATATAGTCACATTCAATATCTCTTTTTTAAAAATCTGGTCACCCTACTCTCGCCCCAATGTTGATACAGCGTGTGAGGTGCAGAACAAAATGTCAAAAACCTGCCCAGCGCTGCTGAGAGAAGCAGCAAATTTGATTGAGGAAGCTCTGAGAAGTCCTCCAGCTCCAGCAGCTCAGTCACAGCAGATACCTGCTGCTCCATCACGTAACATTACACCTGTCCAAGTTAAGCTAAATCATTTTTTTTGTTAACCAGGTGTGCTACTAATCAGTGACTCTGGACACGTCACAGTTAAATTAGATAACATCTTGGTCGGAAAGTGTGGAAATAACTCCAAGAACTTCAATAAATTACTCTGCTTTACACGCTACATGCTCGGGCTAAGCAGGTCCTGCTTCCAGATACTCTGCAAGGTCTAAAATATCTCTCACCATATATCCTCCATCAACACAGCCGCCATGTTTAGAAACATGTTTCGGTTTCAAGGCAGAACAAAGCAGTGGATTACACTAGATTCACATTAGCCCCGCCCACCGACGTTGATGGGCGAGGTTGCCAGATAAAATAAATTCATGATTTCTCATGCATCCAAAATTAAATACATCATTAAATAATTAAATCTTTTAATTAATTAATGACATATTTAATTATTTAATGATGTATTTATTTAATTTTGGCACTTTTAGTCCTCCATAGAAACAACGCATTCGTCACCAATTGTCCAATGTCCTTTTAGAGGAGAAAAATATGGTTCAGTTATAAAAAGACCATTTGCGCATAGAGCATATTTTGTATTAGCCGGGGCACAAACTCCTCTGTGGAGAGTCAAATTTGTGGTGCCAGAGTCAACCAGACAAGTCACATCTTTGCCAGCAATGTTCAAAACAACTTCCAGAAGTGTCCGATTTTTAAAGCATTAGATTTCAGCTCTGTTAACAGATATTTGTACTGGAGTGGAATTTCATTATCATTACTATGACCTCGCTTGTCAGGCAAGTCAGTGCAAGCAGATTCTTCGTTGCGGGAAGCGTGTGTGTTTGTGTGTGTGTTGTCACCCTCTGCAGAACGGTCCTGTGATTGTCAATCTGAAGGTGGGTGTGACGCACCAGGTTTCCCCTACCGCCCGCCACCGGTGTGATGGCGTGCTCCTGGAGTTGAAGTGACCAGGTCCGTCTCCTCTGCCTCGCCCACATCCTTGATTGATTGATTGATTCTGACGGTATATGTAGTTGGGGCAGTTAAGGGTCCAGTGTCTGGTTTGGCCACAAATAAAGCAGACGTCATTGCCATGAGACAGGTCCCCCTGCCAGTCGTTGGTGGGTCTGGGTGTGCAACATTGTGAGGGCGTTGCAGGTGCCCACCTGAGCCTGCATGGCTCGCATGCACAGTTTGGACTGCTCCACTTTATCTTTCACCTGCTTGGTGTTTTGTTGTTCAGCATGACAGGCGTGGTTGACGCAGGATTTGACTTGCTTCTTGCCCCACCCTCCAATGAGAGTGCAGCGGACAGAGTCTTTATATTCTGGGCGTAGTCTGTCAACAAACTGAGCCTCCAGGAAAGACTCAAACGGTGTTTCTTGTGGGCCCCACCTTTCAGTGGGGGGGTGGGCACTGTGGACTTCATAAACACTGATTAGTCGATGAAAATATTCTGCGACATTCTTACCGCTTTGTTTTGATCTTGGACATGGCCACCATGGCTGGGAACTTTTGGCCAGTGGCATTAACCACATTATTGATGTAGATTTCCCAATGACCTTGGTCGTTCCAGGCGGCGGTTTGAGGTTCTCAGTGCTGAGCATCGACAATATCTTGAATTTGGGTATATTTCATTTGCATTTCAGAACTTGCGGGCCTAGACACAACAGAAGGTGAGAATGGCTGCAGCCAGCGGGACGCCTCCCGCCTCCCGGTCTGGGTGAGGCCAGTCTTTTGCAGCTTCCTTCAGTTCAGCATTCATTTGGCGTAGGAGCAGGACAGAAGTGCCATCTGGTCCTGGGTACTCAATCATTGATATGGACATGACGTCACTGGAGGAGCCTGGAGTCTTAAAGGCGTGAAATGTCTAGTTGGTGGCTGGTCTGGGCTAGGAGAGGTCGTCGGCCTGTGTGCCCTGGTTCGGTGGGCCACAGCGGTGGTAGATAAATCAGGAGCCCCTGGTGACGGAAATAGTGTCTTCTGGGCGGGCTGGCGGTAGAGCAGAAGATGGTGCTGGAGTGGCTTGTGGGCGGTAGGTGGGAAACCAGTCATCCTCCCAACAGCTGCCAGTTTCGGGTACAGGCAGGACTCAGGTACCGGAAGAAGGAAGAAGGAAAACAAAATGGGTTGTTTGGGGAAAAAATTGAAGTGTTCTGTCCCTGTTGCTCATTCTTTTGTTCTTGCTGGGCTTAACACCACAGTTCTAGCAGGTGACCTTCTTACGAGGTAGGTAGGAATTTGTGATCTGGTTCATCACCACCAGGGCAGGGAAGAGGGGCAGCACGAGCAAGGCCCACCATGCTGCGCCTTTTATTGTGGCCTGGAACCAGTCTGAGAACATGGACAGGACTACGGTCATGGTGGCCAGCAGGTAGACCACCAGGCCACATGTGGCGTGGTAAAGCTTCAGTCTGGACAGTGAGGAGGACAGTCCGGAGAGTTTGGGGAACATCAGGCAGACGCCACAGGCTGCCTGGACAACTGTGGCAACTAGGGTGCCGACGCCAAGCAGGCTGTGCCACGTGACCAGGTGAGGGTGCTCGGACAGGTTCTTGCTGGCTATCATGAAGCACAGCCCTGTAACTCCAGATATCAGAACCAGAGCCTGACAGAACCAGTGGAGACGGACTTTGAACTTTCGAGACTTGCAGCAGAAGGGAGAGACTTCAGCGGAGAAGAGGAGGATCCCTTCGGTCATGCAGAGGCAGTACTGCGGAGACAAGAACAACAAGCCATGAGGTTCTAGCACCAGCCGCCAGTTGTGATACAAGGTTTATGAGCGTAAACATCAGATATCAGGACAGCTGGAGTTGGTGGGCTTCCTTTAAGATGCAGGACGCCGTGTTTCTCCACCCTGAAGGAACGTTTCCCACACCCTCCAGTTTCTGTCATCTCCTAACTCAGCCTTAAAAACATGTGACCTCCATTACAGCCAAATGCTGAGGTTCCTGATCACCATGGCAACCGATCTCTACAAAACGTCCTGTTGAGGGAACAGAACAGCGTAGAGAAAACTGAGGTAGGAATGAAATCTGGGAACTTACTGCAACTGACATGAAGACTGGATGCCAGGAAAAGAGACCTGCAACACACAACACCTGTTAAACTGGGACAGAGGACAGGTGGACTGGTTATACTGGGACAGATAAGACAGATGGACTGGTTATATTCAAAGGAAGGAGGAAAGATGGACTGGTTATACTGGGACAGTACAGAGGACAGATGGACAGGTGCGCCGCCAGGGATTTTGGGCCCCAAGAAAAATGTGACATTGTGCCCCATCACTGAAGACCACAAGTACCCTGTGCAACTGCTGTGACCACACGTCCAGGATCCAATTAATCCAGTCAAAACTTATAACTCCTTTTCAGCTGTCTTGCCTCTTGTCAGATATAAAATGAAGGATTCACTGCACACAAGGTGACTGATTTGCCTCTTCCTTTATTATGGCTTCATCGTGGAAGCAAAATAAAGCATAAAACAAACAGAAGTCAGTCAGGTTACATAACATTGAAAGGTAGGGCAACTTAGCAGGAACAGGAACACAAGACTGCACAATAATATAATCTAACCATTCCTGTTTGACATATCTTTTTTTTTTTTTTTTTTTTGGCCAAAGAGTTTGGGCATCATGTTGCATTAATATTAATAGCCATGCCATTTTATAACTAACACTGGCCCTTGCTTAGTCTAATTCACCAAGAGCCCAGCGTCGAGCCTTCCTGCTTGCAAAGTCATTGATCAAGTCTTTGAAGTCTAGCTTTCTAGGCAGCTGACTTTCAATGGATAACATGGCAAGACTGCAAAGTCTATCCTGTGACATGTGTAACAATCGACCTAAGGTAACTGTGCCTTTAAGACCGTCTCTAAGTTTACACGTCCTTGACATGTTCTCACCTTTTTTCCTCTTTTTTTGTTCGTTTTCCTGATGAGGCGGGACATGCATTTTTTTGGTCAGACTCCCTTTAATTTCTTATTGTTTTTTTTTGTGATAGGGTCCTGATTCAAATAAATGGCTGCTTGGATTATATATTTTTGCCATTTTTTCCCTCCTCCATAACCTGGCAATGTGCAAAAAATATGCACACTTCTCCTAATACGCATGCAGCTGCTGCCCATGCATGCATGAATTGTTTTGCGTTTTAAAAGCTACCTCAACAAACTGCCCCTTGTAGGACCGCCAAAATCCAATAAGCAATAAAATAGCTGATTTCAAGGTATTATTTGTCATCTCTGTGAAATTTACACAGATTCAATCACTCAATGCTTCAACATGCCCAGCATCCCAAAAAGGCCTGTTTTTGATTCAGATTCATTACGTGAAAAAAAGAAAAGGTGTTTGACAGGAAAAAATAGCCTAGTTATCTTGAAATAAAACAGATAAAGAGAGAAAAAAGAGAAAAACATTATTCACACAGACCCCCTTCAATAAAGCTAACTGACATTTCACGCTGCTCACCTTTTGGTGGGGTTCATGTGGTTGGAGGGGGTTGTGGGGAGACACTGCACCTGGTGACATAGTTGCTGAGTCTATCAGGGAGGGCGGGGAAACCTATTTAGTTTAATTAGCTAAACATCTAATTAGCTAAACATCTCATTGTGGACATCAAGCTAACAAACAGCTTGATTTCAACCACTCAAAGACTATACCAACTTCTTCTTGAGAAAAACTGGGTGATATATTGTCGCCTTTAGATCGCTCTTTCGTCTTTTTTTTTTTCTGTCTCCTCTTTTGGAACCCACACTTTGCTTTATCATACATCGCAGCAGCCTCTCCACACCTTGTACGCAACTCGGACTGTAGCTGGCAGTCTAGCGCGACTCGGGATATACCATTTGGGGTGCAGGGGGTAAAGTCAAAATCTCTGACATACATGTTATGAGAATATGAGTAAATGTGTTTAATTGCCTTATTTTTAATCAAATAATTATTATTATTTATATTATATTTTTAGGGTTGGGAGGGCCCCCTGTCAGTCATGGGCCTTAGAATCTTCCTAAATTTCCCCCCTTTACGGCGCCCATGAGTGGGAGAGATGGACTGGTTATACTGGGACAGAGAGGGTGGCTGGACTAGTTATACTGGGACAGAGAATATAGGTGGACTGGTTATACAGGGACAAAAAGCTAAAAAAAACAATAACAGGAATATAATATTGCAAAACTGTAAAGGACAATAAGAAACACGGCAGAAAAAAAGTGGACTTACTGGTTCCGGGTCTGGACATGAGGGCGATGATGATGGTCAGACCGAGTCCGGTGAAATGCGCCGCTATCGCGGCCGCTCTCCGCAGCCACACATACAGCCAGTACTCCCGCATCCCCAAGCCCTCTCCCACCTGGCTGTACTCCACATCAGACGGCATACCGCTGACCCAGGTGCCCGGTGTCACACCTCAAACCTGCCGGCGAACACACCAGAGAGCTACCAAGCGTCGTGAGCGGCTACCTGCCGGCCTGGAACGACTCACCGGACCACAACAGGCGCTCCATGGCCGGTGACACCGGGAGCAGGAAGTGTAAGGCGACACCAGTCAAGTTAGCAGGACTCTACTTCCGGAAGATAGAAAACAAGAAAACCCGCCGCTGGTTTAGGTGGAGGCTTCACAAGACAGATGGAGGCAGATTGGGTCCACAACGGGTTCGGCAGCTATGTCAACTTCCGGTTACCGTCGCGGCTGTTTCTCACCAACTTTACCGAAAAAGCTGCACTAAATCCCGCGATTCAGGTTGGCTCACAAGTAGGATGTAGGAAAGTCTCAGACCGTTTTGTTTACTTTTTAAATGACTGTTTTTATTAAACTACTGAGCTCATTTTCTTGTAATGTCACCCACTTCCTGCTTCGGCCTGTTTTTAATTTGATCAAAGTCAAAAAGTCAAAGATGACCGGTCTTTTCCTTCCTGTTGGACACAACTGAGACAGAAGTGGACATCTGGCCCAGAAGACATGAGGACAATATGGAGACACAGAAACAAATTAAAACAATTTTTTTTTTTTTTTTTAATAAACCAACATTTTATTTAGCAGCATAACCGGATGGTCTTTGAGGTATTTCTAGATCCATACTGAATTTGACCCTACCCTCCCAATACCAATCTTTGACATTCGTCCACTGACAAATCCATAACCTTTCTCACGCACGCAGGCAAGCACACACGCAGGCACGCACGCACAGTCCCGTCAGTCTTGAGCCGAGAAGAGCTCCTCATAACGGCTTGTAAGGCAGGCACACTTAATGGTGCAGTTTTGGCTGTGGAAGAAAAGGAAAGAAATTTTAGAACAACTGAAGTGCTATATTAAATCCACAATCTGAAACATACATCATCAGCTGAGCAGCTGATTTTGTGCTTGTGAGTGCTGGAATAAAAAGAAGCATTCTTGATCTTGGAGGTCAGCTGACATTGTTCTTTCACAGAAACAGTGTAAATGGACTCAGAAGATAAGGGGATACCAAGTCAGTGGCTCCACCAGCACTGGCTAGATAATACTGGTCAGCTTGTTCAGTCTTGAGATGGTTAAAAACAGCTGTGGAGGGATCAGATTGATGAATGAGGTTTGAGATGGTTCATGGTGGCAGCCTAAAACACCTTCATCAGTAAACCATCCCAGTTCCATCTTTGTTTTTCTAGTGCTCAAACCCATCGAGTTCTTGGTTCATTTTGAATCAGTCCTTTAGGCTCTGCCCCCTCCACGTCTCACCCATCCTCTACATAAATGTGAGGGCTTGAACATGCGAAAGTCAACGCATTAGTCTAAAAAAGGAATCCTTTTATATTTGGATGAATGAACGTGTCGGGGACTAGCGAGGCAGCGCTTATGGCGTATTTATGGTCACACACTTGTTTTTGCTGTATTCTGAACTGTTGAGATACAAAAACATAGACTGTCAGCAGACAAAAAGACAACACTGACAGACAGAAAAAGACTGCTGGATTCCTTCTTTCCTGCTGAAGGCCATGCTTTCCTACACCAACACTCACCTTTGGCGTGCCCTGTTTCTTGTCCACACCTCCAGACAGCCCCCCGCTCTTACTGTCCTTCCAGGGGTAGAAATTAGAGCGTGGTGAGGAAGAGGAGGCAGAGCTAGAGGAGGAAGAGGAGGGAAGACGGTGCACTGAGGGCTTCGTGGAGGGGGAGTGCTCATCCGCTCCCCCACCTTTGCGTTTCTTTACTAGCCCGTGTTGATCAAAGCCACGCCCCCCGCTCTGTCTGTGTATTGCCGAGTCCCCCAGCCCACCCCTACTATGGGAGTTATTGGCAGCAGTGGGGGGGTCTAGGGGTGATGAGTGGCTCAGGGCGGCGTGTGTTTGTCTGTAGGTCCAGACCGCCTTAGTGGCTGGTGAGTGGGAGTCTGAGGGGGAAGGCTGGGGGCGCAGTTTGCCACTGGGGGAAATCGTGCCATTGGTCTGTCCATGTGGATGGGGGGAGAGAAAGGTGAGTTTAGTTGAGGAGGAAGAAGATGTAGAAGTAGAAGAGGGTGGACGGCCCCGGTCCTGCAGGATGATGCAGTTCCTGTTGGGGCCAGAATGTTCCCCCTCCTGGGACGGGGCTTTTCTCTTGCGGAGCGCGGCTGCGGCGGCAGCTTCTTCCCGTAGCTTTAGCATGGGCTTGCTGGGACGTCCGGCTGCATTCTTTGGTCTGCCGGCGCCCAACGGGCACACTGCCGTGGGCTTTTTGAGCATTGCCAGATGGCCACTGCTGCTACCGACGGAGTTCTCCGAGTGCAGGGTCCCCGAAGGCGAAGAACTGCAGGTGGTCAACGACAATGACGTCATTTTAAAGGAGGAGTTGACGTGACTTCCTGTGCGGACCTTAGAATGCAACGATGAAGATGTAACACTGGAGGAGGGAGAAAAGGAAGAAATGGTCCTGACTGAAGCGGGTGGAGCCTGAAGGTCTGTGGCTTGAGGTATTTTTCTGGAAGGAGGAGAAAAGAAAGTTAAAAGACTAGGACAGTTTTCTGGGGGCGAGTCGCAACTCAGGGATTCAAAATCCTTCAGAGACAAGGTCGTTTTAGAAGTACCCCCAATGTGGGCGGGGCTTTCACCAAACGCAGCCCGGCACGCCCTTTAGTGGCATCACAGCCCAATGTTGGGGGATGTAGATGGTTTCCCATCATCACCCCAAACCTCCGTTTTCCTGCCAGTCAGCAGCAGATTCCAGACTGTGGTCAGCCCCTCCCATAACAAGCAGGCAAAAAGTAACGCCATCCGTACACACCGGCTACTTGACTTCTCAATTCAATTTAATTTTATTTAGACAGCGCTTTTGACAATAAAATTGTCTCTAGGTGCTTTACAGAGGCCAGAGCCTGAAGCCCCAGGTAAGAACAGTGGCAAGGAAAAACTCCCTTTTAACAGGAAGAAACCTTGAGCAAGGAGGAACCATCCTGCTGAAAGTCAGCTGGGTAAAGGAGTTGAAGATTTCTAGATCTCCTATGTCAATATTGTGTGTCTTAATATTTTTTTTCTCCTCACAGTGGTTTTAGCACACTTCCGTATTTTCTTGTATGGTTAGCATTCTTCAGATTCTACTCAATATATATTATTTTACATAAAATCTATTGATCAAAGTTCATCAATCCATCTTGGTTCTGCCTAAAACGCAAATGCGGTTTCGACCCCGAGAAGGTGGATGTCTGTTACATCTGATCTCACAGTCCAATAACGAGAGCGTGCTGGCGACCCGACCATGTTGGCTGTTAGTAAAATGTTTGCTTTTGGCAGATTTTTCGGATGCTCAAGTAAAACCGGTGAAAAATGATTCACCCAGGAACAGGAAACAGACTGGACCTGAATCAACATCTGCTTCATTCATCACTGATTCAGCAGCACACAAACAAATGTACCTGCTGGCATCGTCACCACAGAAACGGATCCGTCAGACGTGTACACACGTCACATCATGGATGTGAAATCACAAAAAAAAAAGCTTTAGGTTAGCCACATGTTAACCTGTTCCAGTCTGGAAGGAGTCGGACTGAAAACTGGAGGTTTAACAGTGCACGGGGTTGGGGAGCGTCGTCCACCTGATCCACTTTCAGACCAAATATCAGAAACGATCATCCTACAATCTCCAAAGCAGACATTTCACACATCTTTACCTGTTGCGTCCCCCCTTTCAGCACTGAGCAGTAAAAGCAGAAATGCAGTGCTGACTTACTTCCAGAGGTGGGCGCTAATGTGCTGCTCCAACATGCTGCTGAGCGCTGATCTCAGGTGATGGAGCCTCCTGTCAAACGTGTAGATTCCATGACCCAGTGCGTGGCTGCCAAACGAACACACCTGCAAGAAGGAAACCCTGCGTCACCTGGACAAATCTTAATCTTTTATGCCACCGCACTCTGGTTATTTCAGCTACTTTTTCAGAGCTTTTTGAATGGATTTTCTCGTATTGTTTTTGATGATTTTAATCGTAAAAAGCTGACGTTTTCATCAAACTGTTGCCGGCTGCCAGGGAAATATCTTCTCACCACTACAGGCTTGGGGTGTGCCGCTGAAGACGAGAACTCATAGTGCTCCTCGGGTCCTTCAGTCTCACTTTCATCACTGGAGATCCGGCCATGGACGAGAGGCGAAGCGGCCCTGAGGCTCCCGTCCTCGGGTCGCTGCCTCTCCTCCTCTGGGACGCTCTCCGATCCGGATGTGGATCGACTGCAAAACAAATGTAGATCAGCAGGGAGGGTTTGGAAGAATTCAGCAGATCTTCATAGGAAACATAATAATGGCAGGCGATAACACCAACCTACCTGGATGAAAGTGTTAAACTCAACAACGAGTGAGCACAAATAACGTAGAACAACAAGGATTACCACACATAAACACCTTCATGCGCACACGCTGCACTACCTGAATGCAGGCAGACTGGCCAGCGGTCTTCTGCAGTGAGGGGCTTCTCTGGACACCTCTGGGCTGGGGGAGCCTGCGGAGGAGCCCACCTCCAGGGATTGCGCCCCCTTCTCACGAACCTTGGTCTTGAGTTCTGCCACCAGCTGGTCAAAGTTCTTGCTGCGGCCCACCACCTTCCTCCGCTGGTGGATGGAGTGGATCTGCAGTGGGGGGTGGGGGGGCGACGCTTTTACTGTCTTCATTTATAGTAACCCAGTTTGTGCAATGCTTAAGTATGGTCAACACACTGGGACCAGTCAAAGGTCACTGGTCCAAACTAAAGAACGACTGAGCCCTGAAAACTAAACTCTCGGTCCCGGCCAGAGCATTGATTCAAAACGGTCAGCAAGCCGAACAACTGCTGCCAAGGGCTACTGATTTAAAACTTTAAACTCTTAACCCACCAGTCCACGCAATCACAAGTCACGTGCACACTGGAAGCTTACATTGCATGTCAGGAGACGGGTGCAGACTTTCTTCCTCTCAGGGTCGAGGACGCCACAGTGTTTGTCTAAGTCACACTCCCTCTCTGAGGACACACAGAGACAGTCTGAGCTGGAACATCATTACAACCCCTCCACCCACCCCCCCTTCCCTGTCATACTCACTGGAGGCCACTTTATTGTACGGTCTCGGGGACCGGTGACCAGGAACGGTGGGGGCCAGAGATGAGTCCTTCCTCTGGTTCTGGCTGGAGGGCCTGTCGCTAAGTAAAGGTCTAACAGGCCAGGGTGGATCTCTGAGGGAGGGGGGCGGAGAGCTCCTGGGAGGCTCCAGGGGCGGTGGCTGCTTAAACACCGAGGCCTCCAAATGGGCAGATTTCTCCAGCGGAGAATGTCTGAGTGGACAGACACACATTTATTTTAACAACCGACACGCAGCTGAAAAAGATGTCGCTTACAGAATCACACTAGCAGACGGTTCAGATCAGGGAATTAAACGTCTTTATAACATTTGAACAAGTTCTCCTTACCGAACTCCATCCTTGGAATTCTTGGAGTGTCTGTACTGAGGTGGCATGGAAGGTGAAGGCGGGGCTGCTCGCAGCTGCCCCACCCCTTGGCCGCGACCCTCCCAGGTCAAAACAGAAGTGGGGTTGGTCCCGTGCGATGGAGAGTGGCTGCGAGGGGGGCGCTGCTGCGGCTGGGAGGCAGGGGTGGGCGAGCGCAGCCGAGCATACAGCTTGGCCAGTGGTCCATGTCTCCGCTCGCAGTGCTTTTCAAAGGCCTGCGGTTTCACCACCTGTCCACAATGGCTGCACACCACCAGGAAGAAATCATCGTGGCCTGGGTACAGGCCAAAGATGGACATGTCTGGAAACAAGAAGAGAATAGCACAACTACAACACCATCGAAACAACATCTCACTGTCGGACTCCAGATCGAGAGGTATGGTTCCACCTTCTGCACGGCTCCAAGCCTCCGAGTACCAAAAAGCCCTCCACCGCAGGTGAAAGTCATCACCTCTAACATATGTTTGATAGCACAGGAGTAATAAGAGGTTAGGATCTAAAGGTGACAACGTTGGACTCAGAAACCCCCAGAACTCCTGGAGATCCTGATGACGATCTGATTTGTTCACCGTCATACGTGGGAACACGACAGTCAGCTAGTCGAGACAGTCAGCACACAGATTCTGCCGGTAAGTGACCTCTTCCTCAGGGACCTCAAGGTACTTTGCTTTGATGAATCCAGTCTTGCTTCTGAACGCAGCCAGGCCTGCGCTTAAACACCCCAACGACGCTGCCGGATGCGCATTTCAGTCAGCAGAATTGAAAAACTGGGACAACAAATGTCAAAATTCACACTTGAGGAGGGTCCAACCTCAACATAGAGCCAAAGGGGGAGGGCACTGAACACTGAGACTTGTATAAGGACATACAGCAGCTGGGACCTCCTTCAAGGTTCATAATTGACCAATCACAGTTATCGAAAAGGCCCCAGAACTTTCATCTTTACAGGGCTAGCGTTAGCAGCACTAGCAGCTATTCGGATCACCTTGGCACGCTCTAATCAGTTTTTAAGGTGTTTCTTTAAGCCTTGTTCACATTACATGACTTTCAGATTCGGCAACGTTCACACAACTCAACTCTCTGACTGCAGTCGGGAGTCTTGGGTGTTCACACTACGTGATTCTCTCCATCAGGAGGCGTGACCGACTGCACTGCCAGTCATCAACTGAAATACAGAAAGATCAGACTATAGTATTTGCACATTAAATTAGCGGTGTATTTAGCGTCTTTTTAATCACTTTTGGACCTTTTCTTTTTCCAGCCGGTGTGGTGGAGCGACTGGATATCTAGCAGGTTTGAGATCCAGTGTTGCGTCGGCGACTCAAAACTGTGACTCACCCCAATTTGGGGGAGGGCGAGTCGCTGACGTCGCCAACGCCCAAAATCATGTAGCGTGAACAAGGCTTTAGCTGATAGTTCCTGCTACCGGGTATAGTATCGGTAAACCGTAAAATATGACTTCAGGCTGCTGACTGGCCGGAGAGGGACGTCACCAATTGGGAGAATCACCAACTGGAAGCATCATCAACAAGAATCAAAGCTACGGCTTTAAAACCTGGTGCGTTAAAACCCAAAACCGATGCGTGGGTACATTCATTGACAGAAACTATGACAGCCTTTTTAGGGAACCAAGTTTGCTGCTACTCCAGGTAGCCTTTAAAATGCTGTGGTATGAAGAACCAATGCCTATTCAGGGGAAAAGCCAGTAAAGAAGCACCCTAAACATTCTTTTGTAAAGCAGCTTATAGCGACGGCGCTCAGACTTACCGTCCTTGTTCAGCGACATGGCCTCTGCAGCTTTTTTGCCATTCTTGCCACAGTCGTCTAAATCGGGACCTGAAATGTCAGATTACAGGCTTGTTACGAGTTTCCCAGAATGCGTACTTTAAAAAATCCAAACAATTCCTGAATCAATTTTTGACATAAAAAAGTGTAAGTTGAAGGCTGGTTTACAGGTCAGCTGCTGCTGGTGAACATGTTCCAGTCAGTCTGTCAGAGGGTTGCTGAGAGGACCAGAACTAGCTGTGATAGTTGTGGAAGCAGCACTAGGAGGTATGCCAGACAATGGGAAGGACACCTCTTTATTCTGGGAATGTGAAGTCACATCATGAGATTTCCTGTCAGTCAGTTTTGGCTGTGGACGACCAGTCCTGAAAGAGGGTCGCTGAGATCCGAGGCCGGGCCAGCAGCGCCAGACTCCTCCTCCGTCGCCGGTCTCCACTCTCAGCTCTCCTGTTAGCCAGCCGTAGCATACTAGCGATAAGCTGCTCAGACTTGCGCGCTAGCATGCTAGCTTAGCTTTCAGCGGTAAGAAGTTGCCTCCTTCCGCTCGGATGCCGCCGCTGCCCGGCTGTTTCCACAACCACCAAAGGAAACGCTGACAGTCTTATTCGCGACCGCGACTCTCTACAAATAGCAACACGGCAGTGCATCACGATAAATGATGCTTTTATCTTGAATATAACGTTTAATGAGAGACCCGGAGGTGTGTGTGTGTGGCGGGGGGGGGAGCTAAACATGTTACGCACCCAGCGCTAGGACCCGGTAGGGTCTTTGTTTGGGTAACATGGTTAGCTCTGCGCTTCATTTGAACGAAAATATACCGGAGCGCCTTCATCAGACGGCCCCGCGAACACCGCTGTGTGCGCTCGAGTGTTTGCTCACCATCTGCCGCTGTCACTCCGGCCCATTCGGTCCAGGCACTCCAGCTCTGACCCACGAAATCGTCGAGGCTAGGCACCCGCCGATCCAGAGCAGCCATTACTTTGACTGCGCGTTCACGCACCGCCATCATCACTGCGCGGAAGCCGACTTACGTCATCCCACGCGCTCTCGACGGAATGGGAACTTCCTGCGTGCGCGAACCTGAGGCGTGCACACACACGCGCGCGCAATACGAATGCAGCGCAAACGCGAAAAGATTTTAATGTACGATTTGCAAATTTATACGAGTAGAATTTCACTTATTAACGTGCACGTGAATCATTCGTTGTTTTCAAACATGTGAATCCATATATGATCAGTGCAACTATTTGCAAATATATATGCACATATCGTAGATACACACATGTAAATACGCACATAGAGTGTTTTTGGGAACAACCTGGATAAATAAAGGTTTATATCCACCAGTCAAGTTTAAGTAGAAATTTAAAAAAAAAGTGTGATTTAACTCAGGAGCTGTTTTATTGTCTAGATTCTTTAACTTTGATGGCAGTTTAGCCCTCTCTTCATCTTCTCTGGATGCGCTTCAAGAGGTTGGAGTCCTCAGAGACGCTGAGCTCTTGTCGGTCCATTTCAGCCCAAACCGTCTCCACAGTTACCTGACCCAAACCCAGTGGAGGCCAAGTCATGTGATGCAGCGCTTCATTGCTGTCCTTCCTCCTCAAACAGCCTTTGCTCAGCATGGAGCTGTGGCGAGTTTCTTAGCAGCTTTGACCATGAAGACCTGATTCTCCAGTCCCCTCCTCTGATGTATTTGGCTGACTGGTTCCTGCTAAAATCTGGATTCTAACAGCTGTCAAACAGGGCTGTTGAATGTGTTCTACCCTGGCTTCTTATGGTCCCAGCCCCATTAAGAGGGAAAGGAATTCCACAAATGAACCTTGGTGAGGCACACCAGTGACATTTCAGGAGATGACCTTCCTTCAGAGAAGATCAAGGGTTTGCAAAGCTGCAGGTCATTGGAGGACTCGGGGCCATGACCTGAGCTCCAAGGAGGAACAGGGTGCCCAGGGAGGGCGAGCGGGAGACAGGCAAGCAGAAGTCACGGGTCCACACACATGATCACACCTGCATCCTTCTAAGCCTGCTAAGAAGTTAATCCTTACAACACACCAACATGCTGCATCTCTAAAGGGTGTGCGTGTGTATACTTTGTGTGTGTACTTTACCAGTGTTCTCTTACAAATACAAGAATATAACAGATCTTCTCTGCTGACGTTAAAGCCTGAAAGCACCTGATCACTACCGACACCAGGACAGACAAACGGACGGTCAGAACGGACACTCAATTCACCAATAACCACAGAAGAAGAACGGAGAAAAGCACCGTGCAAAGTACTCGTGCACACAAAGGGGAAGCTGCCAAGGGCCTTCAGTGCTGCGGCAGCTGAAGAATGCAGCCTCCCTCTGCCGCATGGCCACAGAGCTGGTCAACCGATCTCTGGGCAGTCTGGTGTCTAACCCGAACCTTCCTGCCTGCGGTATGAACATCAGGCCCACTTTCACTAGGAATAAAGGCTAGCAAACATTAGCATCCCTCCAAATGCAAACTCTAATTCCTGACTTCATGATCCAAGATGGTGTCTGTACTGTTTTAGTGCCAGTTTGTCTTGTTTTCATATGGTGCAAATGTACCCCGGAACTGGCACGCACACACACACACAGATTTTGGCTGAACTTACTCCTGTCATTTGAACACAATTATTGGTCAAACAGAACCTTTTTATTTTTGCGACTGGGTTGAAACCAAACTCAGATATTTGTGATTTATGAACATGGAAATAAAAGACTCTGATTTTCCTGTGTGAGGTCTGGGATCTCTCGTGCGCCGTCTGCGTTGTTACTTTGGTGCTTTTAAGTCTTTCCGATGAAATGAAGAGTGGGATGGTTTCAATACAAAGACTTGTAAAGTGAAGAGACGAGGTCATCGTAGCGGAGGTTAGACTGGTGAATCACTGGTGTGTTTTCATTGATAATGAGAGAAAATCCCCACAGCAAAGTCGCTTTAATCGCATTCAAATGTTCACAGCTGGAAAACAATGATGGCGGTGACAAAGAGCAATAATCATTTATTAACTGAATTTTTAGAATTGTACACACAATATGTCAGTCAGTTACAGCCGGTCTCTGCTGGACTTCTGAGCTCTAGTAATTGAATTCACAATAGTATCTGAGCAAACATGCGAATGCTTGGGCACGAATACCCAAACTTAGCCTGATAACTGGCGCTTAGCTGACATACATTCTCAAAGGGACACAGAGATTATCACACCTCTCCCACCTGCACACAACTGGACTGGTCATCGCCAGTTTGAGCACCTCAGTGATAAAACTAGCCTGGCAGAAAATCTGGCCAAAACAGGAAACATAAAAATAAATCAAAGCTGCACGTGGAGACACTTGCGTGGTTTTAAAAAAGGCCAGTGGAACTGATGACAGCAGTAAGGACACGCAGGCGTAGAGAAAATGTGTTACAGAGGGTTCAAATGATCACTGTCAACACAAATATTTCAATCCGAAAGCCACCATGTTGCCATGTGGCGTGCGCGGCAATGACAGGAGAAAACCTGCAGAAAAACAGCTTCCTGCGTGCAGCACATACGATGTTTATCGTCACAGCTCTTAATTTAACGGTATTCTAATGTATTTAAGGCGCAGCAGAGGCCAGATTTTAGGGTGTTCATTTCAGAGGAAGGGGGTGATTTACAGGCGCTGTCCTTCAGGTTGGTGGAGGTCAGGGACCAGCACTGGACAGGCCTACTCTCCAGGACTCCTGATATTAACACTAGGGCCCGGGAGTGGCTCTTTCCTCCACAGCCGCCTGCTGGTTGGGGTCTTTGTGGAAAGGAGTTTCCTTGTAAATGAACCAGCAGTTTCCCGCCCACAGGATCAGGTTCAGAAAACCAAAAATCTGCACAAAGACATCAAAATGATCTGATTCAACTTGGCAATCCCATTAAAATAACGCTTTGAATCTGCACGTCAAAGGAACTGACAGTGGAGAGAGTTGGTCTTTACTCTGGACAGCAGATGGCGTTGTTGCAATGGTAGCGGTACTCACCACGGAAGCGTTGAGCCGGCCCATTGATGGAAACTCTCCCGGCTTGCACCCGCCTCCGCAGAGCTGCACCAGGTAGTCTGGGCTGGTGACGCTCTTGACGTCCGTCAGGCCTTTGCCCCAGGCCGAGGACGACACCAGCCACAGGACGGCGAAGGCGGCTGTGATTACCAGGTCCTGAGAGAAGACAAGACCTGTCATCACACGTGCCAGCCGCTCACATGTGCTGGGTTAGGGTCACCTTCTGAAGCCGTGTACTCACTATGATGGGCCCGCGGGTGTTCTGCCGGTAAACGCTCTGGTAGCCCAGGTACAGGACGAGCGTGGCCGTGCAATAAAGGAATCCAAGCACACCCACACACACGAAGAACTCAGCTGATGAAGAGTAGTCGCCCTGCAGGAAGGTGGTGTTGAACTGACTGCTGTTACACTTAGGTATGTGGTACTCCGAAGTCTGCAGCCTAATGGACACAAACACCAACGCGTCCACATGTCAGTCCTGCTCCCGCTCGTGTATCAGGTTATGAAAAAAAGTCTCACCTGCATCAATCTTCTATCCGAGGAAGGCAAGAAGAGGAAATATAACAGAATTAAAAAACTAACCAGTAACAGATCACCCGAGATCGGATTACGTTAACCAGATCCTGGTGACCACACATTTCAGATCTACAGTACTACTCAGAAAATTAGAATATCCTGAAAAAGTGCTTGCATTTCTGTAACTTTAAAGGTGAAATGTACATATTATATAGGCAAATAGTATGAGAATCAATATATTTCAAGCTTTTATTTGTTTTGATTTTGCCAATTAGGACTTGCGGCTTCAGAAAACCTGAAATTGAAAAACTCAGAAAATTACAATATTGCTTGAAATCAATAAAAAAAAAGAATTTTAAATACAAAAATGTCAGGCCTCCGAAAGTAAAATCTTGCATCTGTAATGAGTCTATAAAATGTACTGGTTTCACCTTTTATGTTAGATTATCTGAATAAAACAACTTTTACATGATATTCTAATTTTCCTGTACACTCCTGGAGATACCAGTCTGAAACAAACTCAAGTTCTGATCACAGCGCAGTTGTTTTCCTTTCAAGCCACCCTGATGGAGAAAGAGTCAGTGTACTTCTGGATGTGGCCAACAGGCTGTGTTTACTCCAGTAAAACACACTGACAAGCCAACCTGAAGCAGATTGCTTCATCCTGAGGGCTGCACCTGTTGTAGAGGAGCAGCAAAGTACCTGAACGGGTAGCCGAAATGGGCCTCGACCGGAAGCTCTAAAGTTTTGCAGACGACGAAAAAGTGGGAGGTGCCAACGTAACCTCCGGTGGTGGCGAAAGCGAAGATGGTGAAAATCTAGGGAGGTAGAGAAAAAGCATGATCAACGGGAGGAAGAACCAGAGCTTTAATCACAGGCTGGAATCATCTCCAAGCCACGATGGCATGATTCCCCTAAACCTAACCCTGCAGAACCTTAGGAGCCAGATCATCCCATCAACGTGTCTGTTTTCATGCCGGCGTAATGTTCCTGGTCCTTCCTGCGCTAACGTGCTACAGGTCATCTTAGCCTTAACAGAGCGTGACGCAGCTCTTCAAACGGTAACCCAGATGCCAACTGTAGCGTCACAGAGATGAGCAGCATTTCAGAGTATTACAGCCAGCACATTCACAATGACACCACGTCCCCGCTTCCTGGACTCATCGTCATGGTACTGTGATATCTTACCTTTGCTCGTCATGGAACTCTGACAAATGATTAACTCGTTTCATTGGGTTTAGATTATTGAAGCCTGAATTAGCATGGTAAACTTAGCAAAATCCAATAGTACCCAAATGCCCCCCTCTCCCCCCCACATCCTTCCTAAATGACATCTGATGAGGACATGTGACTGTCTACTTCCTGTACAGAATAATGTCCATTGTTGGCCTACGCCCACATTTCCAGATCTTCAAGATCCGTTTCACACAGAGTGTCCACAGATGGAGGGAGGGGCTGCGTGGGGGCGGTGCTGGTACTGCTCTACTACTGAGGGAGCGTCAGGCCCACTGAGGACTTTCAAGAATGGGTTTCATCTTTCAGGTGTCTCCGGAGCGCCACAACATTTCTCTGCTTTCATCTCAGTCTGACAGACCCCAAATAAACCCTCCACCATCCCGGGTCGTCACATTCCTCGCTGCCTCTTCTCAGGGTGTGGCAGGAGCGAGAAGCTGCCCCAGAAGCTCCTGAACCGCCAAATAAACAAACTCTTTTGGAATTCTGAGACTAAATAAAACAAATAAGGAAGGAGGAAAAGCTTCGGGTTCCCCACAACACAAAAATAAAACTCAAAAACTAGGATCTTTCAAAGGCCTGAAGATTTCGACAGACTGGAAAACAAACAAATGTTCCCAAAAAG
This sequence comes from Pao palembangensis, assembly GCA_015343265.1. Taxonomy (NCBI): domain Eukaryota; kingdom Metazoa; phylum Chordata; class Actinopteri; order Tetraodontiformes; family Tetraodontidae; genus Pao; species Pao palembangensis. Next base: position 12,952,755 of record CM027087.1, on the reverse strand, counting down.
AGCTATTCACGCATTTATAAATCCTCGTAACACTCGGCAAGGAGTACAGTAGCAGATAACAGCTCCTGTATGTTAATTAGCAACAGGACATGGCTGCTGCAGCCTCCACGCCTTAAATGCAAACAGCCCCACTTCTTTTTATAGTGTCTGCTCCATTCTGATCACTCACTACGGGCCGAAGTGAGCCAGAACCTCATGATATCTGGCGTAGGTTGCAGATACAGGACACCCGATTCTTAAACAGCTGGTCAACAGAAACACCAGCTCACATTCTTCTTTAAAAACACAGCAAAAACACAACAAAAACTAGGAAGGTGTTATAGTAAGAAACTGCGCTGCTGCGGTCTGACACTGATAAGCAAGAATTTCCTGCTCATTGTTTCAGCCTTCCAGCTCAGCACAGGAATAATAAAGTTGGCTGTTGGTGGTTTGTTCAGGTGAACATTATACCTGCTGCTCAGTGGCTCGTGGATTCCAAACAAAAACCTAATGACCGGTGTTAAGGAGGAAGATCTGGTTCCCAAACTGGGAATATTCCACATCACGAGGGTCAGCATTCCCAAAAATGCAGTTAGTCGATCTACGTACCCATTCCAGAACCCGAATGAATCCCAGAGGTTCTTTGAGTGGTCCCAGGTCCAGAGAAAAGCCAGACATGGTTTTCTGGTGATCAAAAATAAGAGAATTAACAAAATGTTTAGTGTTAAAGAAAACAAATACACATGCAGTTGTTAGTTAACTAGAGTCGGTTGGCCGAAATTTGCATGGACGCTCACTAACAACCACTACCTGCCTATCACCTTGCGGCTAAATAACCTGCCCTGCCCTTGCTAACAACATGCTAACGGAAACCAAACTCAGGAACTCCCTTACCTGAACAGTGTCTTTATAGTCCAGCAACGGTGTGTTTTCCACAGAGTACGCGTAGTCGCGTGTAAAACTAACCTAAACCACAGAACGAAGGCAAAGAGTAGCTACCAATAACAGCTGCTGGTGGCTGTCAGCGGGACGGGACGGCGGCTACAACGGTGGCCTGTCAAGTGAGCCAGATCGCCGCAGTTCACCAAAATAAGACCGCCAACTTCCGGTTCAAAACGGAAACCTTTGGAACGAAAGTTCAAACGTTTTTTTCGAAAGTTTTTTTTTTTTTTTCAAAACAAAAACACGCTGCCGTCAAATCTATCTGAAGTGAAATACAGGAGGTGAAGGAATTTCACTATTGGACTAAGCACAACGTCTATGCTAGCTGTGGCTCGGTGCTAGATACCGTCATTAATACGCAGCATCTGACCATTCCTATAACTATGCCCACACTGACGTGACTGTTGTGGTTGAGGGTTAGGGTATAAAGTTCACTATATTAGTGTGTGTGTGTGTTTAATCTATCAACAAGGACACTAAAATCATCAGTGAGGGCTTTACAGTATCGTTTTGCAGCAAAAGTCCAGGTGAAGCTTGACTTTATTCAGTGGTGGCATTTCATGCCTAGGCCATCAGTGACGTCACACTTAATGCACCTCAATACCATCAATATGATACCACAGCTCGAGAATCCATACAGAATCACACTTACACATTACATCACCTTAATATAGGCCAGTCAAGCACTTAATTTTTGGAGCATTTAAAATCAATAACCTTACATTCACTATTAAGAGTAGGAAACTAAGATCACAGATACTGTCAAAACTCAAAGATAAAACACAATTTTAAGAGATTAGTCAACAAAACTATGTGAGCTTAACAAGTTTGTAGGACAAATTGCACACTGTCGCCGTTTACATATTGCGGTCATCTGCACTTCAAAAACGAACGGTCACGCTATCTACAGCTTGACAATACCGTGCCCAGCTACACTGCATTGAAAGTGAAAGTGGCAGATGAAAAGAAATATTATAAAAGACATATTTTTTTCCTATAAATTCCACTTCATTCTAATTACTCATAAATACAACTCCAGCTACCACCTGGAGACATTCAAGGTTATTCACTGTACCATTCTTTCACAATCATATCCAACATCCAATGGCCCCTATACATCAGATTAAAAAAATCGTTTAAAATTTGAATCTAATTATTTTCTACAAATTCCACTTCAGGCTTATTCTACACACCCTCCTCTACCAGTTTGGTGACTTTCCTGTATTTTTACCGTAGCATTTTCTCACAATCAAAAATCACAATCAAAACATTACACACAACACAACCAATTGCCCACTATGCCGAATTTAAAAATGTATTAAAAATCTAAAAATCAATCATTCATCATCATCATCAATCAAATCATTTTCCAGACATTCCACTTCAGGCTTATTCTACACACACCCCTCTACCACTCTGGTGACTTTCCTGGATTTTTACTGTATCGTTTATTATTTGATTTAGATTTTTAATGAATTTTTGAATCGGGAGCTGCTCTTTCCTTCACAGTCACCTGCTGGTTGGGGTCTTTGTGGAAAGGAATTTCCTTGTAAATGAACCAGCAGTTTCCCGCCCGCAGGATCAGGTTCAGAAAACCAAAAATCTGCACAAAGACATCAAAATGATCTGATTCAACTTGGCAATCCAAAGTTGGAGTGGAGAGAGTTGGTCTTTACTCTGGACAGCAGATGGCGTTGTTGCAATGGTAGCAGTACTCACCAAGGAGGTGTTGAGCCGGCCCATTGATGGAAACTCTCCCGGCTTGCACCCGCCTCCGCAGAGCTGCGCCAGGTAGTCTGGGCTGGTGACGCTCTTGACGTCCATCAGGCCTTTGCCCCTAGCTGAGGAAGACACCAGCCACAGGACGGCGAATTACCAGGTACTGAGAGAAGACAGAACCTGTCATCATACTTGCCAGCCGCTCACATGTGCTGGGTTAGGGTCACCTTCTGGTTGAGCACAGCAGGAGGATTCCCCTGAATAGACCTTGCCAGGGAGGCTGAGGAGTGTGATCCCCCTGTAGTTGGAACACACCCTCCTGTCCCCCTTCTTAAAAAGAGGGCCACCCCTGCCCGCCGCCTCTCCCCATTGGCAACTCCAGAGTGGAAGACAGTCCAACCCCTCTCGAGAAGGGACGGGAGAAGCAGACTATATCTAATCGGAACTTCTCAACCTCTCGCACCAGCTCAGGCTCCTTCCCCATCAGAAAGGTGACATTCCATGTCCCTAGAGCTAGCTCTTCTGCAGTGGGGATCGGACAGCCAAGGTCCCCACCTTCGGCTGCCAAATCACACTGCACTTGACCCCTTTGGCCCCTCCTGCAGGTGGTGAGCCCACGGGAAGGGGGTCCCACGTTATCTCTTAGGGTTAAGCCCGGCTGGGCCCCATGGGCAAAGGCCTGGTCACCAGACGCTCGCCAACATGCCCCGCCCCCCAGGAGGGGGCTCTGGTGACCCGCATTATTCGTCATAATGGGATCGGTGGGTTGCACTTTGTCTGGTCCCTCACCTAGGACCTGTTTGCCATGGGTGGCCCTACCAGCGGCATAAAGTCCCAGACAACTGAGCTCCTAGGATCATTGGGACACGCAAACCCCTCCATCACGATAAGGTGGCAGCCCAGGAGGGGTATTCAAAAATGGTACAATGAAAAGAACTTGAAAAATCTACTGAGGTAGCTGGAGATGTTTGGAACAAAAAAAAAATTCTGTAAGAGTTTGCTTAATCGGAAACTGGTTTTGCTTAAACAATTTTAAATCTATTTTTTATCCTTAAATGATCATAAAACAATAAAGTACTGGCAGCTGTATGTATTAATAATAATAATAAAAATACAATCAAAAATCAACTTCTATTTCAGAGTTGCACTTGAATGCACCATCAAAACGCTCACTCGCTTTACCGTACGAAGCAATGTAGACAGGCACTCAAAATGTTAAAGTGTAGATAGCGTGACCGTGCCCTTTCGAAGTGCAGATGGCGTGACCGCAGTGTTTACATCTAAGACACCAACGAGACGATAACAACACAAACTATTCATTGAAAATAGAAGTAAATTTTCTGATTATTTACATCACAAACTATTCATTGAAAATAGAAGTAAATTTTCTGATTATTTACATTATAAATTGCAGATGATCAGTTTAGATTTTTTAGTATTTTGTCAACTTATTTCGTTACCACTGATTTAATATTAACGAAATAAAATTACAAAATACATATTAAAAATTAAATGCTTGCACCAACACAGCGTCTGCTTATTTGAAAACAGCTAGCGTAGTGGTTGGCCGATCTCTTCTCACAAGATCTAGCTTTTTATGAAAGGTTCGACTTGAAAATGGCGTGGCTAGTATATCCACAACCAAATCTATCTCTTCTCCTCCCCATCTTGAGTTAAAAATAATACAGCGGTAGCTGTCGGTAGCTGGATCTCCACGTTTAGCTGAGAGTTAGTTCCAAGTGCTCTCGCAAGTGTACTTATCCAATCACAGGACACGTTCAGTCCAGTCCTGTCCCGTTCAGCGTAAGACCTTCCAGCTTACCTTGGTGTCGCATTCTCGAGATCTGATTGGCTATCGCAACTGACTGCCCGTTCACTTACAGCGCTCAAGACCCTGCTCTGTTGATTCTGAAGGTCCTGGGCAGATTTCATAGAACCGGACAACGCAAACTAGCTGGAATATGTTTGGATAAAACCTCTAACATAATAACACTGGAAACAGTACCACCAAGTGGATATAATACAACATGAGCAGAACGACTATGAAGAATAATTTTATTTACATATTTACAAAAAACAAAATTCTGAGTATGTTTGGTCCAGCAGAGAAGGCCTTGCTGGCCCTGACGACCCAACACTGACTTTATTGCCCCACCAGGTGAGAAATGTGCTGTTTTCAGCCTTTGAAGAGTCAAAATACACGTTCTGCAGCCAACATCATATGTTCAACAGACAATATGTAATACATTAAAACAACATTCGGTGCAGACACATGATGGTGACTGTGTAAGTGGCAATCGTACCAAATCTCACAGGCTCATTTCTGAGCCTGTCTGAAACAACAACCACGTGCCAGAGAATGCACAACCACGTGTCAATATCTCCAGGACTCAATGTCTCCAGGACTCAGCAAATATTAAACTAACTTAAAACTGCAGAGACACAGGTTAAAAAGGCCTGAAAGAATGTGGTCAGCTGGATGGTTGATGATAATTAAGAGATTTTCTTTGGTGTAACAAAGCTAATTAGTGTGATACACCAGCAGTGTAACTGACTGGGTGCAGCCAGAATCAGAAACACCAGCCTGGTATTGAACATGGGGATGCAGGCCGGTGACCTATATGAAAGGATATGGGGTGTGGGAGCAGAAAGTGGTATATATTGTGAATTTCTCTTGGAGATTAATAAAGTATCTATCTATCTATCTATCTATCTATCTATCTATCTATCTATCTATCTATCTATCTATCCATCCACCCAGTGGCTGCAGGAAATAACACCTGTGGAGTGACCCTGCCTATAACTGAGTTTTTTGGAGAACATAAAATGCAATGTGGAAATACTCAGACTGAAATAGTTGAGAGGGAAGAGGGGAAAGAGGAGCCAAGAGCTTCTTCTCTCTCAGGAGGGAAAGGAAGATTAAACAGATGAAGGCCTAAGAATGAAGAAAGAAGCCGGCGAGAGCAGGAGGACAACAGTGACACCTTCCGGAAAGTCTAAGTAACTCCCTCGAGACAACTTAGAAAAGAATGGAAATTAAGAGAAAAATATCGCCTGTGTGTGAAGGAGAAGCTTGCTAAATTACACGCTTGTTACTGGAATGTTTGAGAGTGTGAAGAGGATGAGGAAGGTCAAGGAGCACAAACTGTCTCGTGAAAAATATGTACACCTCGCTGAATATCTATCAAGATATATACAGGAAATTGGAGCATGGCCAGGACAAGCACGGTATGACAAGGGGCTTAATGATCTTTTTCCAAAAAAAGTTGAACTGCTGCAGTCATGGGCAGAAAGTTAGAAGGGAATAAATAATAAATAAATTTGTCCACTGTGTATTCTAAGGAAAAAAGGTGCTACCCACAGGATGAACGTTGGATGCAGTGTGGACCTGAGCACGACTCACACGCATGAAAGTGGCACAAGAGAGCTGCCATTTTAGCTCAAGGTGGGGTGACAAATCTAGTCCATGACAGTATCGATATACTGGCTGAAGGCCTGAGACTTCTACATCGTAGTCAAATCTCTCGGGGGATGGTTGGGAGCATTGTTTTCCAAAATATGGCCTTATCTTCTGTCTTTCATGGGCATGGGGGTGTGCTGTGTACTTCTAGCTGAGATGGGGATGTTAAAATGCCTCCTATGTCGTCAAGGCCTATATTTGGAAGAAAATGGGAAAAACCCCTCCCGGGGGTGGAGGGTTGCAGGAGAATATAAAATTAACAGCATGGATAGATCATCATCACACTTCATCACCTCATCAAAAACTTTACCTCTTCTCGTCCTGAAGACACAACGGAGTGGAACAAGAGAGATCGCCAGCAACAGAGACAGATCGGCCTCTGTGGTTGTGAGTAATGTTTTCAGTTCACAAACTGCAGATTTTGGGGTGAGGGAAAAAGAAAGGACCATCACTGCAGCTTCACCATAATTCAGCTGCCACCTGCAGCGGCAGGTTTCTCATGGAAGAAGAGGAGAGAAGAAGAATTTAGTAATTAATTACATAAATCAGCCATTGTTTTTTGTGTATGTTAAATTCAGGAGCTTTACCAACTTTACGATTTTATGGAGCGGTGTTGTGACCTTTGGGAAAAGGAAGAGAAGAAGGAAAGACAGCACGGCTCGTGCTTAAGAAAAAATGTAACGGTGTTCATGAAAAATTTTCTTATCTGTATACCACAGGGAGATGTGACATGCTGCAGGTGTGGACAGGACCTGAGTTGCAGTGGCTATCTGTGGAAAGCTGTGCTTTGGTGTTGTGACAACTGCTATGACCATGTTTGCAGAGATGTAGTGGTAACCGGGATTCTGCTGCACAAGGGCCGTACACTGCCCTAGAAGTACTCCTCCTCGATCCCACTGTGGATGGTACCAAAGAACATGGAGGAGTTTGACGAGCCTGAGGAAAATAGAAAGTGGGTTTTTTTTACAACCTGGACGTGTGTATCTGGCAATGCAACAACAGTGTCTGTGTCTGTTGACAATTAGAATAGAATAGTGTTAGGGTCCGGCTTGCCGGCCCATTAAGATATATGTGGGTTGCCATGCTTTTCCCCTGCAGAGGGCGCGGGTTCCCAGGATCCAGCAGGGGCTGCACACCTGTTGCTGATCAGCTCATCAGCGGCTGATAGGAGAAGGCTGCCAGCTGGTCCCGGTTGCTGGATCATTGCCTGACTGACTAACCATCATGAAAGTTTGTCGTTTGCTCATGCTTCACCAGACTTTGTGTTTTGTATGAACAGTATTTTTCCTCCGGTTGGAGCGTCTTCTGTTTTCAATTCAATTTATTTATATAGCACCTTTTACAATAAAATTGTCTCTAAGTGCTTTACAGAGGTAGAAACCCAGAGCCTGAACCCCCAGGTAAGCACAGTGGCAGGGAAAAACTCCCTTTTAACAGGAAGAAACCTTGAGCAGGACCAGGCTTACAAGGGGGAACCATCCTGCTGAAAGTTGGCTGGGTAAAGGAGGAATAAAAGAGGGAGGGAGAACAGATACAATCATAAAACCAAAGAAATACAGACAAAATACAATCATAGAAATACAAACATATCAGAGATATATACACATAATACAGCATAGCAGGTTGTTATAAAGAGATGAACAGTATAGGCAGGTGCCGACAGCGGACCCTGAGTTTGCCATAGGCCAATGTCCGTACAGCACGAAGGCCTGGAGATGGAAGACCTGCAAAGAGAGAGAGAAAGAGAAGGGGGGGAGACACACAGAACGACAAGGAAGACTGGACCCAGATAATCCCGGTGAAAATAAAAGGAGGAGAAAGAAGAAGAAAAGGAGGAGAGGACGTGAGGGAGTGGTTGGTGTTGAGGAAGTGGGGAACTGCTCAGTGGATCATGTGTTTGTCCCCAGCAGCGTAGGCCTATAGCAGCATAGCTGTGCTAAAAATTGAAGAATAAGAGTCTGATGAGCCTATTCTAGCTATAACTGTGAAAACTGACTAAACTGTTTTCCCCATGTTTCTCATGTACACCCAATAAAGGGTTGGTTTTGCTTTTGGAACGCCTGCCTCGTGTCTGCGTTTGGGTCCTCAACACACCGTACCATAACAGAATGATCAGCCACCCGTGGACCCAGCAGGTACATTGTGCGTTCAGTGGCTCCTGGGTGCCACGACCCGGACTCTGTGCTCGAGGCGTATGCCCAACACGACCGTGCCTGGGAGGAGGAGGAGGCAGCACAGGTGACGGCCAGGATGTGGCAGGCCATCGCCTTGGTGAACAGCAGACTTTCCCTGCTTGTGACGGCTCCCGCTGTTGCCCCGTTTTCGTCTGCTGCTGCTCCTACTACTGCTCCTGCTGGTATGGTTCCTGTTGCTGCTCCCACTACGGTTCTTAGTACTACTGCTCCTGCTGGTACGGTCCCTGCTGCTGCTCCTGCTGGTACTGTCCCTACTGCTGCTCCTACTACTACTCCTGCTGGTACAACCCCTGCTGGCACTGCTCTTGCCGAGGCTGACGCTGAACCCCGCTCAGCTCACATGGACGACAAGATGGCGGCCACCCACCCGAACCAGCACGGAGTTCTCCCCCGATTCGTCTTCCGTGGAATCCGGCCGGGGTCCCACCACTTCCTGAGAGTCCCAGATTGACTGCGCTTCCTGTTCTTTCCTAGCGCAGTGTCTGGACATAGGTGGTCCAGCCCCGGTGCTTCGGGCGTCTCTCCGTGCCCAGACAAGCACGCTGCAGTCTCCGCATGTGTTGTGGGTCCAATCCACGGCTTCTCCCTGACTCGTTGCCTACACCAGCAGTGGCGGAATTCAAAGCTCAACGTTCAAAAGAAGGAGTGTGGGACTGCACTGTCTGCTTGGTCAGAAACAGAGCATCAGCTTTTCACTGCATTGCCTGCCAGGTTCTGCCTCAGGCTTCCACTTTAGAGACCATGTTTCCCATTAAGGATGGAGAATGGGATTGTGACATCTGTCTGGTGAGAAACAATACTTGCTTTGCAGATAAATGCTTTGCCTGTCAGACACCAAGTCCTAAAGCTAAGAGCATAGTTAGCAATGCTCCTTCGACCTCCCCTTTCAATTTTCCATTTGGCTCCAAGAATCTGTCCAGTCAGACAGCTGAAACTGGATCTTCATTACCTTTTGAAGCCAGTTCAGTACCTGCTCCCATGCTAGCAGAGTTAGCCCCTGCCCCTGTGCTAGCCCAGTTAGCTCCTGTGCTATCCCCATTAGCTCCTGCGTCCACTCCAGTCAGGTCAGTACCTACTCCTGCGTTAGCCCAGCCCGCTCATGCTAGTCTCTGCCCCTGTGCTAGTCCAGTTAGCTCCTGCGCAATCCCAGTTAGCCCCTGCTTCTGCAACAGCCAGGTCAGTGCCTGGATTAGCCCAGTCCACCCCTGGTCCTTCACTAGCCGAGTTAGTACCTGCCCTAGCCAAGCTAGCTCCCACATCCACACTGGCCAAGTCAACCCCTGGTCCTGCGCCAGCCAAGTTCGCCCCCGCTCCAGCTAAGAGTCCTCCTGCAGCAGCCAAACCCGCCGCTGCACCAGGGAGGTCCGCATTAGCCACGAGGCCCAGGGTGAGGGGTTTCCCTGCACCTCCAGAGAGGGAGGGTCTGGTGTCGGAGTGCCCCGAGGAGCCAGAAGGTGGAGGGGCTCTGCCCTTTGGCGTCCTGCAGACTCGGGCGCAGAGAGGCCCCGCGTTGGCCACAGTCAGGCACCGAGGCGCAGCCGACCCACTGTCAGTGGCTTCAGGTCTGCAGTCTCCTGCTCTGCAACTCCTGGCTTCACCTTCCGCCCTAGTCGCCTGAAAGGCCTGCCTCCTGGTAAGTCATCGCAGATCTTATGTCCCAGTGGTGTTCCCCAGAGAGGGTGAGGTTCCTCCAGACCTGTCGTCCAGTGTCGGCATTCCAAGGGGCCCAGGTGTGTTACTCCGGGCTGAGGATTCCCTGGCCGTGGCAGCCCAGCTTTCCCGGAGACAAAGGAGGAGGACCCCTCGAGACCCAGAGACGCACACAGCGCCAAAGCCGCCTGCTCCGAGGACACCGCTGACGGCCACGCCGGTTCTGAGGGCAGCGTCGAAGCTGCCGGCTCCGAGGACCGCCCTGACGCCCACGTTGACAGCCACTCACGTCCTGACTACTCCTGTCCTGACCAAGACGGCGACGGCCACTCTGGTCCTGACGACGCCCGCACCGGCTCTGACCCCTGCTCTGACGCCGGCTCCGACCCCAGTGCCGATGACCTTGCCGGCCAGGACCCCAGCGCCAATGACCAAGGCGATTCCGGGGACAGCGCCCACGCCGGCTCCGACCCTAGCGCCGATGACTTCACCGGCTCCGAAGCAGCCGAGCACCTGACGCCTGCAGCCGAGCCCCTGAACCTGACAGCAAGACCTCTGACCCCCGCAGCAAAGCTTGCGATGTTTGCAGCAAGGGCTGCCGTCCCAGTTGAAGCTAGCGCTGCTCCTGAACCTGCGGCAGCAGCCGCCCCCGTAGAAGCAGAAGCTGCCTATGAGCCTATGGCTGAGACGGCCACCGTAGGAGCCACAACTGTCCTGGTAGAAGCGGGTCCTGGGGCCCGCAGGTCCGATTCAGGCGATGAGTCCAACTCGGTCCCTCCGTCTGACACCCATCCTCCCACCCTGGATGATGGACATGGGGCCGTCCAAGGGGACCAGGTAGGGCGCCAGGAGGCGCCCATTGAGGGAGGGGTACTGTTATGGTCCGGAACAGTATTTTTCCTCCGGTCGGAGCGTCTTCCCCGTGTACACCCAATAAAGGGTTGGTTTTGCTTTTGGAATGCCTGCCTCGTGTCTGCGTTTGGGTCCTCAACACACCGTACCATAACAAATAGAATGTTTTTACTGTCCCACAATGGGGAAATTGCAGTGTTCCAGCAGCATACATCAAGAAATAAATACTATAAAAAGACTTAAAGAAATAAAAATAAACAATGAATCAAATGAACAAAAATATGGCAAACTCTAGATATTTGTATACTGTGTGTACTCAAAAAAACATAGGGAACACTTAACACAATGTAACTCCAAGTCAATCACACTTCTGTGAAATCAAACTGTCCACTTAGGAAGCAACACTGACAGTCAATTTCACATGCTGTCAGCACATTCAACTATGTAAAGAAAGTATTTAATACAAATATTTTATTCATTCAGATCTAGGATGTTATTTTAGTGTTCCCTTTATTTTTTTAGCAGTATATATGTATACACATACAATTTCCATGCTGTACATGAATTATGACCATATTATACATATTAAACATAGAAATTGCACTTGAGGTAGATTGTGTATAGTTAGGATGCTGCTTTAAACAGTCTGATGGCTGTGGGGAGGAACTACCTGCAATAGCGCTCCTTCCTGCACTGGGGATGCCAAAGGCTGAAGGAGCTGCCTAGGCCTTCCACAGTGTGGTGCAGGAGGTGGGAGGAGTTGCTCCTGATGGATGTCAGCCTGGCCAACATCCTTCTGTCTGCCACCTTCTCGATGGAGTACAGGTTGCAGCCCAGGACAGAGCCAGCTCTCTAAGTCTCTTCCTGTCCCTGCCTGTGCTGCTCCCCGCCACCAACACACGATGGCATAAAACACTGCTGAGGCCATGATAGCTTAATCCGATGCAACCATTTCCTTATATCAAGTAAATGATTAATATTATTGCAGACTGTTCCTGATTACATTTCGGTGATGTCCTGCCAGGTAACTGGGGCCCTACGCGCTCTGACGCTGCCTCTCGGGAGCAGCGGCCCCGTCTTCTCGTTCCTCCTTCGATCGCATCTTCTTGCCGCCTCAAAGTTTCCAAGGTTACGGACAGTCACTAGCGTATAGCCAATCAGATTACGTGACGTCACATGTAAGCGCAGGGCCCGCGAGTCGACGCTGCTGCGGCCAGCAGATCTAGTACCGACGCCGCCATTTTGATTTAGTTTTTCCGCTCCGGCGACCATCGCTTTGGGACGAAGGGAATCGTTTTTCATTAACAAAAAACCCTGATACTGGTAATTAACACTACACGATTTGGGTTATATATGTGTATGTTCTGAAATGTTCCAATGTTAAAACGTACAAATAATACGGTAATTACAAAATGAAATAACTGACAACGTAAGTATTCGTGCTAATATTAGCTTTTGCTAACGATAAGGTCGCCGCTATTCTTATTCAGATAGGCCTCTCTTACGTATTGTAGGATAACATCAGGGTTTATTACACGTTAATGTTTTAGTCCGCGTGTAATCGGATCTTTTAAATGCCAATAGTTAGTCTCTGTGCCGGAACGTGCTGTAGTTCGTCCACCTAGCCTTTGGCCTGCTTATGTTTTGAACAGTAAGTATTCTTTCCAACGTTGTCTTTGTTTCCACTAGTTGCCATACAGTTATGGTCATTTTTATGTCTTAGAATCGTAGGATTGCAGCGAGGTTTTAGTTAGCCATACTGGTGGATCTCAGAAGTGTTTGTTATAGTGGGGAGGCTGTCATTTTGACATCTTACATTGAGCTGAGATTATCTTCTTTTACGTTATAATACCAATTTTGATTTGCGATGTTATTGTTTGTACAGATGAAATTCATGGAAGTTTGTCACAAAGTTGCTCACATTAAGAATAAACAGTCCTGGTCTGGGTCATCAGGACTATTAAATTTAGATACCTACTGTGAATTAAACACCTGATCTAGGTATGGGTTGATAGGACAGCAAATGTTTTGTGGAAAAGCGTGTCCTCTGTATGTGCACACCTGTCTGTCTCTCAATAACCCCTTTTCAGTTCCCTTGGAGGTATTTTTGATTGCTTTTATAGGTTTTTAGTCCCTCCTTCGGGCCCATGTGAGAATTCCTGGAAACGGATAGCTGGCACATTGAGAATACTCTGGCAGAAGATTTTTTTTCTCATCAGTATTTGTAGTCAGCATCTGAAGCTTGAATGTCACGCATCGTTCAAGCACACACAAAGAGTTTAATATTCTTCCAAGTCCAAGAAGGTTTGGATTTTTTTCTCCATTCTTCTACTTTTGACCCCACCATTTTTGGCACATCAGTGAAAACATTTTTATCCTTTTTTTCTGTCCGGCTGTCCACATTTCTTTATTTCTGAAATTGCTCGCCGCAATTAATAATATAAAAAAAAAATCTCCAAAGGACTCTGTCGCACCCGCCGTCAGTAGAGTTTAGCAGTCTAAAGGAGATAAAGATGTCTCAGAAAGTCTAAGAAAGGGGAAGTCATGAGAAGAAAGACAAGTGTCTCTGGCCCATCCATCTCCCTTTTCCCTGTTATCTCATGGATCAAGTGTTCCTTCAGGACATAATATCACGGAGACACCGAACCGGCAGTGCACTTGGGGGGAATGACTTCTTGGTTACATAAGGTAAATGTCACCTGCTCAGGATGATGTAAATGTTAATGTACATTCAATCAACTGAATGAAAATGTGCTTTAGGGAAAATATAGAAATGCTAAATATGATCACTTCTGCCCTGGCTTCCTGTGTTAGGGAGACTCTGCAGAGAACTGAGGAGATCCAGCTGCTGTATTGAAGGTGTAGGACTTCATCACCCTGTCCCTCTGTTACCATGACCAACCGTGGGGATGACTGCTACTTCTTCTACTATTCCACCTGCACTAAAGTGAGCTGACTGAGCCTGGTTTGGCACAGTGCTGTGGGTGCTGAATCTCACGGGGTTTCTTGCTTCTGCAGGGTGACAGTTGCCCCTTTAGGCACTGCGAGGCAGCAATTGGCAGCGAGACAGTCTGCACCCTCTGGCAGGAGGGGCGCTGCTTCCGCAACACTTGCAAGTTTCGACACATGGAGATCACGGTATGAAAAATAATATATTTTTGATGCATCGGCCATCATGGAACAGAACGTTGCACTTGCGTGCAAGTGTGTGCACATGCATGTGTGTGTCCCATCCATCTGCCTCGTTATATACAGTCACTTGAAAAAGAATTAGGGCGGTCCATTAAATGTTGTTGCTCATGTTCACATAATGAACATTTCATGCATTTGCTTCCCTTCTGAGAGCAAACCTTAAATTCAGCAGGTCAACATCTGATGAACTAAGTTAGAGTCAGTCAGTAGTTAAAAACTTCCTTCTTTATTTTTCCTTTTTATTGTTTACTAAAATATGGACATGTACATTGATCAACTTGTCAGCATTAAACATCTACCTAAATATGCCAGAGTTAGCTCATTAGCTACAGTACATCAGCTTTATTGTGATGTATAACTCTGATGGTCTCTTGTAATCCCCGGGTTCAAAGATTTCCTTCTCTTTTAGTAAAATGATTTGGTTGGGGCTTTTAGTGAAATTGTTGAGCTAACCTCAGGTTCACTGTCCCTTAATATGGTAGTCAAATCTAGTATTTTATTCCTCCTGTATTGTAGCTCCATTTTGGGTAGAAACTGATAACTGCTAACTGGAGCAGCTGTTATAGAGTGATGAGGTGTCTCTGAATTTAAAAATCAAACTGATCAGTTCGTGTTTTTGATGGAATAATCATCCTTGTTGGTGCTTTTTTGACCTGTGTTAAATTGTATTTGCAGGTTTTTTCTATCTGACTTGTCCAAATTGATGTTAAGGTCAGCTAAAAAATATTATTTCCCTTTACGGTTTGCAGTAGGGCAGTCGTGATTATTACAATATTCGTCAACTGCGATTATTTTTTTATATTCTTAATTACCGTCAATTATTTATTTTATCCACAAAGTTGCATAAAATAACTATGAACCTGAGTCTGACGTCATCGTATCGCACCAGCAGCGTCACCGTCGCAGCCACATGTTGTTTACCTCTCATCTTGGTCAGCTGGACAGTGAGCTATGGCTAGGATAATATGCTATGGCTAGAATAATATGCTGTGGCTAGGATAATGTGCTATGGCTAGGATAATAACAACATGGAGGAAGGGGAGGTTCTGGTTCCAAAGCCACGTACCACGGCACCGCTGTGGGTGCATTTTGGTTTTAGGCCCAACTATAAAGGAGAGCCCAGTAATGTGGAGGAAGTGATATGTAAAATTTGCCATAAAAACATGCTAGTCAAAAGTGCTAATGCAACAAATGTGAAACAGTGTCTACAGGCCCACCATCCACGGCAATACGCCCAACTATTTCTGGATGTTCAAAAAGGTCACTAAATTGCTCGTATTCATTAAGGTGTACAGGACGGTACAGACTGTATTATTAAATCTCATAATGCTATGATGGTAGAATATAAAAAAAAAAAAAAATAGACAATATATTTGTCAATTGCGATTATTTTTCTGACAATTGTCTCCAGAAATTCCTAATTGTGACAGTCCTATCCCCACACCAATAACCCTGCCATATGAATTCATATTGTGTGTATTAACCTTTCCCTCCATGTTGTTTAACTCTAACAGCATAACAGGAAGGAAATTCCGTGTTACTGGGAGAACCAAGCCAGTGGCTGTCAGAAGCCACACTGCGCTTTCTTCCATGAGAAGCCCCGCTACATCGATGGAGTGTTTGTTTCGCCAGATAAAAGTGAGAGCACGTGAAAGTCAAGGTGATGCAGCTGAAAGGACCAACACTGACCCTGTCATTCTGCCAGATGTCAGCAAGAATGTGGAACAGCTGCAAGAAGAGCCGGCTTCAATTCAGCCACCCGCGGCCAACTCGCAGCGAAGAGACGCCATTAAAATGGACGCCCAGGTGCCGAGCCCCACCCACCCACCTGTGGTCATAAATCCAGCTGAGGACGAGGATGAAGACGAAGATGGTGGGATGCGTCTCAGTGACTTATGTACATAAAAAAAACACAAGTTTAGCATTTGTGTGTAAATGTTTCAGAGGACTCTGAGGTCGGTCTGCCTCCAAGAAAAATGCCCACATCTGGTAAGATTGAGATCACTGGTGAGGTTCTGGAACAGGAATAGGTTCCCAGAGGTCACTTGAGTTTACAGGCTCGTGTGTTCTATTAAAAGGAGACGCTCTGCACTTTGGAGTGAGCACCATGGAGGAGATCCGACTGAAGAAGGCCCTGAAGGCTAGCATGAGGAGGGTGGGCTACCCCCTGCTGGATGAAAACACATCAACCAACAGAGAGAAGGAAAACATCCAGGCCCTATTTGGAGCTGAGCTGTCTGACACAAGTGACGGTAATGAGCTCTGGCTCACAGTGGCACTGATAAGAAAGCACTGACACTACTTAGCAGGTGGAGGAATTGATGGTGGATGAGCAGTGGAGAATAGTGAATAGTTACTGAATAAAAACAGACAGGAATGTTTATGCAAGTGATCGGCACTTTTGTGTACAGGGTTTGTACAGGTGCTTGACTTCCTTAGGGTCTGAAAAAAGGCTTGAAATGTGGGTCTTGTGCTTGTAAATATTTTAAATTTTAACCATATATGTATTTAAAAAAGCAAACTGGTTCAACAAATAATCAATAATCCAATTAAAAATTATAACTCCTTTCCAATGAGCATTGCACAAGCCTAGCATGTACATTAGTTACATGCGTTTGGAGCTTGAGTTCGGTCGGCGATTGATCTCAATATAAAAAAAAAAAACACAGTGTCGTGTCATTCTTATATGAACCATAATACCATATTACCACATTTTCTGGACTATGGAGCGCACCTGAATATAAGCCACACCCACTAAGTTTAAAATGGAAAAAAATGTTTTACATATATAGGCTGCACTTGTCTATAAGCCGCAGGTGTCTACGTTGTAACATGAGATATTGACACGGAAAGATGGTAAAATAAAAGATTTTTTAGACTTTAAATTATACTTTAAATAAATCCTTTTTCCCGAACAGTGCCTGTAACGCGGCCGTAACACAGCAGGAAAAAGGCTGGTTTAAAAAAAAAAAAAAAACACAGAAAAGTCATTGATCCCTATCTTCCTCTCACTTCTGCGCGCTAAAACCACTGAAGTCGTCGTTTTCAGTGTCAAAATTGAACAACCTTACTTGGTCACACACTTGTCACTCTTAACACTTGTAACTTTTTTCTCATAGTCAAGAGGGAGTTGCTGACACAGAGTCGTTTGGTGTGTGTGTGTGTGTTTATGTTTAGGATCCTTGTTTGAGGTTTTGGAGGAAACAGGAGGACCAGAAGCCGATGTGGCTGAGTGTCTTGGGAAGAAAAGGCTCCATTCTGGTAAACTTGAGCTGACCTTCAGATGCAGTGACGACACCAGCAGCACTGTTCTTATCGCCTGTCTGTGCTTTTAGATGTGAGGCGTGGTGAAAATGCCTCCCAGAGTCGCAGACTGGGAGAACGTCTGGGTAAAATCGTGGCTACAGAAGCACCGCCGGCACCTTCTCTCAAAGGTGAATGTCAGAGGGGCACATCACACCTGGGTTCAGAGAGTTGTTGGGTGGAAGGAGCTGTTTGGTGACTGACATGAAAACAGCCTGTTTGTTTTCTGCTTCCAGCATTAAAGCCTGTTAAAGAGAGACTTGGGCTGTGTGCCGGACCTGCTGCTGCGCAACCAGGTAAGAATTCTGTCATAATCCAGACTCCAGAAATGTGGATATTACTATAATTTGAATATCTTCTAAATTATTATCTCAACAAACTGATAAAAAATGTTTCAAATTGAAATTGCTAAAAAAATAAATTAAAAAAAAAAAATGTAAAAAAAGCATAAGCAACCAAGAGGCCGAAACGTTGACATTCCCATCCAGAAGATGAAAAGATGTTTTTGTTGTTTTGGTTTAACAGGTGAGGCCGGAGTGGAGCCACACAAATCTCCCGGTCAGATCCACGTCAAAACTCTCGAGGAGATCCGGCTAGAGAAGGCAGCCAGGTTGAAGGACTGCCTGTCTGCTGACGCCCCAGAAACCAGCAGCAACAAAGCTGCCAAGAGCGAGAAGCGAGTCCTGACCACCAAAGACCTGTCCTCCGGTCCACTCCGGACATTTGCTGAGGTCTGTTTTGCGAAGAGAAAGAGGATGCAGGAGCAGCAGTCTGGCTCTGGCACGGAGAAAGTTCCAGGGCAGAGCCAGCCAGAGGAGTCTGCAGCGGGGTCCGGTCCGGCAGCAGCGGGATCCGGTCCGGCAGCAGTGGGGTCCGGCCCGGCAGCACCAAACACCATGGGCATTCGAGTCAAAACCCTGGAGGAGATCCGCAGAGAGAAGGCAGCCAGAGTTCTGTCTAAGCAGGTTTCGAAAGCTGAAAGCACGTCGGGTGGTGAGAAGGTTGTGAAGAAGACTCGCCTCCTGAAAATCAGCAAAGCATCTCTGACAGGTAAGAATGCAACAACCACCAGTCTGATGAAGACGCCTGAGATTGATAACTGGTGACAGTCCTCCTGTCTGACGTCAGGTTGTCTGTCTCAGGTTTCCGTGTGATCCTGGACTTGATGACGTCCACTCTTGATCTGGTTGTCTTGAGTTTCTGACCTCACATTTGTCTTCAACTTGCAGCAGAGAAAAGTGCTGACGTGCCAAAGAAGCCGCTCAGAGCCCAGCCTGCCGCCGCTGCTGCTGCTGCTGCTGCTGCTGCTGCTGCTGCTGCTGTTGTTGAGGTAGGGTTCTGGATGGATCAGATGTGATCTGAGATCTGTTCTGCTGACAGCTGCTGACAACCGCTTCCTTTATTCTCATCAGACACCTGTTGCCAATGGTAACAGCGTCAAAGTCAAGACATTTGAGGAGATCATGCAGGAGAAACGCCTCCGCAAGCAGGAGCTGGAGGAGCAGGCCAGAGGTTCTGCCGAAGCGGAACCTCTCCAGAAACAGACTGCAGAAAGAACCCTAAAGAGGAAGGCTCCAGCAAGGATCTCTTCATCACACACTGAGGCTTCCACCCCAAAGATTCCTGTCAGGAAGCTCATCTCCCTAAAGTCTAAAAGTGCTGCTTCATCCTTAACCAGGGCTGATTCCCAGAGCCCCAACAGCTCCAAGAAGAACCCAGACCATCAGTCAAAGGCTTGTGTTAATGTGAAACAAGCAGAGGAGCCTGAGCAGGAACAGCCTGCAGACCCTAAAGGTACTGACACTTCACTCACCACCGTTACTGTAGCGTTAAACTGGCGTTTGTATCCTGACCACATTCCTGAGAGAGAACAGCCTTCGACTTAGGGCTGCAGCTTTTGAATATTTAATAATTCTGCTGAAAATTACTTCAAATAATTAAGTAATCGGATAAACCTGTTTTTGATATAATAGTAATTATAAATACACAAGAGAAAAAAAAAACATTTCTCCTAATAAACTAAAATGTACACACGCACAGTCTACGCACATTAAAATACTTGCACATAGCTACGTTGAATGTGTGTGTGTGCGCACGAAGTTGTCAGAACATTTTGATGGCACTTGTCAAATGTGAGCACATTATAAAGTGTAAAAAACAAAAAAATCATATTTTAAACAGGTAAAACAGTGCACGTACATTTCAATGTTTTCTTTCCAAACGGCCTCCGATACTCGTCTCATCTGGTAAAGGGAGTCTACAAGCGATCAAACAAAGCGCAGACTTTTGTTGTGTTGTATTATGCTGCTTTATGTTGTGTTTTTTCCTGTTGATCCCAGCATCAACTGCTTTTCACGGTGTAGAGATGAGACTCGTTTCGGTTACCACAGTGAGTTTAATGCACGTTGCACTCTCCTGGTACGAGTTAATGGGGAAGATGCATTTCACGGCAGGGGTAAATGATACATCACCACACCCTCTTTGACGAGCCAGAACAGTCGGCATCTCTCACTCAAAATTGTCACTCCTGTAGTTTGTGAGGTTCCGCTCTTCTCCATGGACTGGAAACATCTAGGTCTAGCTAACTGGTCAGTAACGCTTCCTTTCTTGGATGAGTTGTCACTGAGGTTTTTAATTACATCTGAAAAGGTAAGCTTTGGTTAAAAACTGTAACGGATGATGGAGAAAGCTGCCTCTGGGATCACATGACTTTGGATGTATGAGCGGAAATGATTAAAGTCAGCGTCTCCTTATTTCAGGTTTGTGTGGAAAAAGTTCTGTAGCACCGGTGCTGATGCTGTGCGTTCATCCTTTGCACAGATCAAGGTTCCTTTTGCATGTAAAAGCATGTTGGGCCACATTAGACAGTGCGAGACTGTGGTTTGAGCTTGACAATTAAAAAGAACAATTATTTAAGGCAGAAAAAAAACCATTCACGATCGTGTTTTGTCATTGAGGTACTCGAATCATTTGAAATGTGTAATTCTAGAAATAATCCCTGTAAAAGGGTGGTGCAGTGGTTACCGCTGTGGCCTCAGCAGGAAGGTTCTGGGTTTGCTTCTCCTGGTGTCCGTGTGGGTTCCCTCCAGCTGCTCGTAGTCGGTAGTTAGGTTAGCCCTGCGGTGAGCTGGGGGTGTGTCCAGGGGCACCTTGCAGGGATATGTTCATTGAAGGCTCATCAAGACTGTTCCTCTCCCAGTGAGGCCCAAGCTGAACGTGAAGCCGTCAGTCATGAAACCTGCAGTGCATCTGAAGCCGGCTCAGAAGAGGAGAGGAGCCGAACGCTCCGCAGTGGCTGCGGTGAAGCCTCTCAACAGCAGCACCGTACCAGAGCAGGAGACGGTATGCTCGTCCACAACTCCTCACTCATCCCTCTGGCATGACTGTCTCAGATTTTTAGAATTCTTCACAAACAGAGTTAAACTAGATTTAATTAAAGCTAAACCTTATTTATACTGGTTCACCCTGATCTTCTGTGCACGTAAACTTACCTAAAAATATAACGTGATAGGAAACAGGGTTACAATGTGACCAGCTGAGCATGAATCCAGACAACCGTGATAATCATCCTCAGCGCCTCTCTGCATCTTCCTCATCAGAGAAAAAAGCTCCAGGCTGAACACTTAGAAGGCCTCATGTTCTCCTGGGAAATCTTCTGCTCTTTCAACATGCTGATCCCGACCCCCCCTCTCTGACAATGACAGGCGTTCCAGTCCCCTGTTACTCAGGTCAGCTCTGCTGTTCCCTGTGGAGCTGTGGTAGACTCAGGTTCTGGTTCCAGTCCGCTGAAAGAGGAACTCCAGACTGTACCTGTCTTCGGACAGGGTCGGGAATCCCCCTCTGGTGTCCCTGCAGCCCCAGAGGCCTGCACTGTCCCCCAAAGGTAGCCAGCTCACACAACTGTTGGCAGCTGTGTAGATCCATACGGACCATGTTTTCATGTAACGTTTCAATTTCAGCCCAGTTGTAAAGACCCCTCCAAAAACACGGAGGACGAGTCTCACGGCCTCGCGCTCTATCTCCACCTCCGCCATGGATGACTTCGAGGAGATGATCAGTGAGTTTACAGATGACCACCTGGTGCAAGGAGAGGTGGACACAGACATCGCTGAAGATGAGCTACTGCAGGAACTGTCCCAGATGATCAACAGCTGAGGAGCCCCCCAGCGGCTGCCGCGTCTTTAAAGACTGTTAATCCTTGTAGTTTGTTCCTTCCTCTTTTATCTGGTGTAAACTTTCCAACAGTTGCGCTGCTGACAGTCCACTCTTAGGAGGTCACAATACTGATGTACTTGGGAATTCCGCCCTCTGCTCTTGGTTTCTATGGACTTGTAGGTAAACAGCTCCCAAGTCCAACCCTGCATACAGAGCTGGGATCTGAACCTGGGGCGACGTGTCCAGATGTGGCGTTCGCGTTGTTTTAGCCACCATGTGCATTCAGCAGAACATCCAGTCATGTCTCAAAGATCACGCCTTCCGTGAATTTTTAACATGTAACGTTTTTTTTTTTTTTGTTTGTTTGTCCTCATTAATGAACACTTCAGGGACGTTTCCATGGCGTACTGTTTGTGTTTATTTGCCATCTTTGATTCTCCTTCTGCGTTAGCGTTGGTTGCCGTTACTGTTTTCTGATCAGAATCTTAATGCGTATTTTCATCTGTATAAATGACTGCGTAAATTAAAAGTTGCTTTTATTGGTAACGTAGTTGCTGCATCTCCCTAAATTCAAGTCCTCTTGCATGCAGTATACCTTCACCTGCACCACGTATGATGGTATTAATGATGGATCCATCATTTGCTATTTCAGTGGGAAATAAATTATACATTTACTGATGACTGGTGTGATTTGGTAGTACCACAATGACAGGATGTGGACCACCAGCCAATACAAAAGCACGAAGTGAGCCGGTTAAACAAATCATTCATTTGTAGGTTTTGGTTAGAGAAGCTTCAAGCATGCATGCATTTAGCCTAACTGGAAATATTTTTTATTTTTGTAAAAATCTCGACACTGTTTCCGCCTGCCCGCTAGGGGACCTCAGCGTACTGCGCTTCTCCGGCGACGCTGTACTTCCGGGTCACAGGATGTAAACAGAAAAACGTTCCGGTCTTGATACGGTGAGCGGTGAAACATGACCAAACTGGAGCTGCTGAACACGTTCCTGAACGACAGGCTGACGGCGGCCGCGGAGGAGATCTTTCGCGCCGTGAAGGAGACGGTGCAGGAGTACCAGAGCGAGATCCTCCGCTCCAAGGAGGAGAACGAGCGGCTTCAGCGGCTCCTCAATGTGACCGTCCAGCGGCTCCTGCTGCAGCAGCCAGGTTAGGAGAAGCTCCATCAGTCATTGTTGATCCGACACACGCTGAATCCCTAACCCTCGGTCATCTTCGTCTCTGCTCTGTCAGACCTTTGTAAAGAGATTACAACAGTGACGTCACACCCAACAACGTCCAGACCGACGTCAACATTCTAGTTCAGACTCGAGGTGCCTTCTCAAACATTTAAATTAAAAAGAAAAACTACAGCTGGTCTGAAGCTTAGAGGTGACCAATTTAAAATACAAAATTCTAACATGGTTTATTTTAGATTTTAAACCAAGGAACCAGATGCTTTAGTGATTTCAGGGAATGTTAGATTCAGGTACCTCTGCAGGTAGCCGCAGGTTTTCCACCTGACCTTTAAGTTCTAAAGAAGCTATTCAGCTGTAGTCGCCATGGTTATGCGTCATCTTAAAACGTCTGCCACATTTGGGCTAAACTTTAAACCTCAGGGAAGTTTTTGAATAGAATTAGGAAGTCTTAATGTTCATTGTTGTCAGGTGTTTAAATCTGCACACAGCTCTGGATGAATCACATCATGATCCTCCTAGTTGAGGAGAGCAACCACCTGAGCGCCTGTAACTCTAAACGCTTCTAAACAGTCTGATTCACTGTCGCACTGAGAGGAAAAGGTTCCGTGGATTCTGCTGTTGTTTATCAGCAGGAGAAGCCCTGAATTCACATCTTTTGTGTTGAGACGTTACGTCCATCCTCAGTGTGGCTTGAACAGGTTGACTGGGCGGGTCTCCACTCTGCTGCTGTCACCTTGCGCTAACGTTTGAACAGTCAGGGATCAGACCTGCAGATTTTTGCACCATGTTTGCTAAAGTAAGATGTTTTGTCGTTTCAGACCTTCCCTCGGTCCAGTGCAGAGGTGAAGGTCAGGCCAGCGAGGCCAGAGGCAGCGTGGAGCCCACGGCGCCAATTAAAGAAGAACCCAAACGCCAAAACATTCACACAGGAGACCCTGGAGAAGGTGATGACCTGGAGCAGGTCCAGGCGTCTCCTCCGCATCTGATGGTGAGCCTCTCCCCGCCTCCACTGGCATCCGGGGAAGTTAAAGCTGAAGCTGGCAGAGACGAGGGCAGGGCCCGACTGCCGGCCGACAGCTTACCTTCCTCCACCACCGCCTGGTCTAACACAGCAAAGAAGCAGCAGAGGACAGAGCAGCAGAGCAGGAAACAGAGTGCCCTACGGCCCATGTTGCCGCGGCCCTCCCCGCCGAGCCCGGGTATTCAGCGGTGGCACAGCTGCAGGGAGTGTGGGAAGGGCTTCAGCTTCGCCTGCCAGCTAGAGGTCCACATGCGGTGGCACACCAAAGAGAAACCCTACAGCTGCTCCGTGTGTCGCAAGAGCTTTACCACAGTCAGCATGCTGAAGAGACACCACCGCATCCACACGGGAGAGAAGCCCTTCCACTGCCACGTCTGCGGGAAGTGCTTCAACCAGTCGGCACACCTCAACACCCACTTTAGGCTGCACACCCGAGAGAGGGCGAGCTGGAGCCGGAGCACCGCTTCAGCCAAGACCTGAGGACCGCCAGCCTCTTCAGGCCGTGTACAGTGGTGCCTGTATCACCGTACTTCCTGTTGTTGTTCAATGTGATACCTTGAAAAACATAGATATTCAACAGTCGTTTGAACTCTAACCTGACATCAGACATTTGAGGGAGGAAGTTTCCACCAAGGACATCAGTTTCACACCTGCTATACCTGCTATCAATGCTGATGTTTTTCTGAGTGATAGCAGGCATGAAACTGATGTCCTTGGTTTCCACCAAGGGCATCTTGGATATAAAGGATACATTTAAGGATGTATCGGTGGTCCTGAAATTCCAGTTGATGTGTAATAAAACGTTGCAAACATTCTGTCGGAGTTTTAGTGTCTGACAGACGACCTGCAAGCCAATTTAACCAGCCAACGTCCTCTGGAAGGTTAATCATGGCATTACGTACCTAGCCATCAAAGTGTCTCAAGACATCTTAAGATGTATCTTGACACATTTGTTGAGATGTCTTGGCAAGTCAAGGCATGTCTATAAGTCGTGTCTATAGACATAGGTCTTAAGATGTCTTCAGATGTCTTGAGATGGCTTAAGATGTGTTGGAAATATGAAGATGTCTTAGAAATATTTCTGTCTCATGATGTCTTAAGGTATCACTATTCACTTTTTTATCAGTTGAAATTAATATTTTATCATTTTTTATTTCATTACTAATTTAAAAAAGTGACAAACCATACTCAGCATTTAATGATAAAAACTTAGAATGTACAGAATGATTATGTTTACAAAATGATTACATTCATGCCCATCAATCAAGACGTCTCAAGACCTTTTTGTAAATCAATATGTCTTAGGACATCTTAAGGCAAACATTTGAAGACGCCAGAGCAGAAGATGGAATGAGGTTTTTGTGACAGGTTTTTGTGTCTTGAAGACATTGAGTGTCTTAAGAGATTTTAAAACATATTTCCTTCGTCTGAAGACATTCACATCTTCAGACATGGCATGTGTGTCTCAAAGACATGGTGAAGGTATTGTTGATGATAATATTATGATAATGGTCTATTTATATTTTACTGTAAAATCATACGACATTATTGGAGTGTTAAATGCTAATTATTTATTTTTCCAATATTTAACTTGCAGTATTTTTAATTTCTTTGAGAGCTAGAGAAGATAAAAACAAACATAACTGAATGAACAAGTTTAAAATGTAAAATATTGCCTCAGATGAAGAAGGATATGGCAATGTAATGTGATTTTAATTTTTTTTTTAGAAATGTTTTCAACAGAAGAAAACATTTTTAGAAAAATGTTTCATGAATAAATTGAATTAAATGAATGTCATAGAAAAAAACAATGATCAATTTCAAATATAGAATAACACTAAAATTATAATGATCTATACAACAATATGTAATAAATAAGGAGTAATATAGATCATCCAGGTCATTGTTGATCTCTGTGAGCAATTGGACGATTTACCTTCCAGAAGGTCCAAGTCGCGTTAAGATCGTCTTTGTTAGTATTTGTCGTCTCCGATACAGAGATTCATCCGCCAACCTGGTCCGCGTGCAACAGTTTTGCAACCGACGGCGCGTGCCAACTCAGCCTGCGACAGTCACACACGCGGAGTGGCAGTCGGATGTTACCATGTCTATTTTGGTCGTAAAAATGTTACAAATTCGCTCCTATAACGACAACCCTCATCCTCTAAGAGTGGAGATGATGTAGAAGGTAAGTTGTATTTATCTTTTTTAGTTCCGAGGCTTCAGAGTAATATTAGGATGTCTTAAGACAAGTAACCGTTAGCAGCTAACCGAGAACAAACAATAGTTTGTTGCATTTGCGAGTCCCACAGACGCACCGGCGTCTCGACATTTTGCTGCCGGTTCTATAGCTTAAACGAAGCTCCTCTTACCGTTGGTAACGTTGGTCAGTGGTTTTACACGGGACTCTGTCGTCTCGTCTGACCTGAGCGGAGCTTCGAACAGAAGCAAACTGATAGTGGAGACCCGCAGCAGCCATATCGATTAGATCGAAGTTACTTTTGATTATTATTATTATTGCGTGTGTGCGTGTGCCATTAATTCATTAAAATTGGACTTGAATACATAATTTGTTGATTAATTATGTCATTAATTCATTACAATTTGGATTAATTTAATGTAAATATTCTATATAATTCTTTAACTATTTTAGTAATTATTTCTTGTATTTTTGTATGGAAGCATTCTTTGCATCATATGCTGTTATTTCTTAGGTGTGGATAAGGGGGAAGCCTGTCACCAGCATCATTCAAAAGCCTCTTTCTGGATGACCAGAGAGATGTCCCCACAAAAGTATGTTATCAATGTGTGGAATATCCCCTATATCCTTATATAATAAACCTTTTTAATAAACCCAAGTGTTATAAACATATCTTTTCTCATTCTCAGATTTGATATTATGACTATCAAAGTTTGCTCATTTGTTAACCCATGTGAACGAAGCAACCAGTGAAAATCACCGCAATATGGGCAACCATCTCAGGTAAAGTAGTTCAAAGATCTTGAATTCAATATGTAAAGAAGATTACAGAAGAACCAGGCAACATGAACCTATAACATAATGTTTAATGCTGTAGTGTTAGGTTAAGTAGTTTTACTAAAGACATTGCTGTAACCCATAGCTAAATGTATGATGTTTTTTCCCCAGATAATCTGCTGGTCCTGTTTGAGGGGACTGTCTTTCTGCCACAACACAAAGAAGATCCTCTGACAGGCTGCAAAGCATCACCAACATCCTCCTGTTCCTCCAAAAAAAAATCATCCACAATCCATGGAACAAATGGTACCTGAAGGTCATTGATCAACAATTACCTGGATGGATGAGAACCTACACTATATTACTCCTTATTTATTTCATATAGTTGTATAGATTATGTATGTTTTTTTAATATAGTATATTTTTTCTATTATATCAATTTAATTCAACAATTTATTCTTAAAAAAAATTATAAACTTAATTTCATTTTGTGTTTATGTTCATCTTCTGTCAAAAAACATTTCCAAAAAAAAAAAAAAAAGTAAAAATCATATCCACGGCAAATTGCCATATCCACGGTGGTGCAGTGGTTAGCACTGTCGCCTCACAGCAAGAAGGTTTGGGGTTCAAATCTCAGCTCTGGCCTTTCTGTGTGGAGTTTGCATGTTCTTCCTGTGCATGTGTGGGTTTTCTCCGGGCACTCCGGTTTCCTCCCACAGTCCAAAAACATGCTTGTTAGGTGAATTGAGCAATCAAAATTGACCATAGGTGTGAGTGCTTGTCTGTCTCTGTGTTAGCCCTGCGATAGGCTGGTGACCTATCCAGGGTGTACCCCACCTCTCGCCCCTTGACAGCTGGGATAGACTCCAGCAGACCCCTGCGACCTAACAGTGTGGATAAAGCAGGTACAGAAAATGGATGGATGGACATTGCCATATCCTCCTCCATCTGAAGCAATATTTTACATTTTTAACTTGTTCATTCAGTTGTTTGTTTTTATCTTATTAATCCCATTACGCAGGGCTCTCAAAGAATTTAAAAGTAATGCAAGTTAAATTTTGAAGAAGTTAATAATTATCATTTAACACTCCAATAACATTATACGGTTTTACAATAAAATATAAATAGACCATTTTCATAATATTATCATTATAATACTCCATTTGAAACAAGATAGTTTGACCATGTCTTTGAGACATACATACCATGTCTGAAGCCATCTGAAGATGTGAATGTCTTCAAGACAAAAATCTGGGAGTGCATTCCATGCTCTGCTCTGGTGTCTTCAAATGTTTGCCTTAACAACAAGTGGTGCAACTCGGGCCACATCACCGTCAACGAACAGCTTTGTAACAGGGGCATTGAACTGTTAGCAGTTAGCATATGGTCCTACTATCTGCCCTGTGAACTGAGTCACCTGATCATGCTGGCTGTGTACATCCTCCCCTCTGCAGATGCTGTGGCTGCAGCAGAGCAGGTACAGTCCAGCTCCAGACCAGGCACCCACAAGCCCTCATCCTCATTTCTGGAGACTTCAGCCTTGCCTTGCTCTCTGCCACTCTGCCCAACTTCACACAGTACATTGATGGTCACACAAGGGACAATAAAACTCTGGACTTGCTGTATGCAAACATCAAGGATTCATACAGCTGGAATCTGGAACAGAACATCATCTGGGATGTATGGAGGGGTCTGAAGCAGATGTCAGGCCACGGCATGGGGGTGGGGGGGGCGGTCACCAAGCCTCTGGTGATCAAACATCAGCACAGGAGCTGAATCTGTTTTTTAACAGAGTTGACGCTGTAGTGTCCCTGCCCCCTTCTCCCACCCAGCCAGGCCCTACTTCACACCTCCCCAGGCCAGCGGCCCTGCCCCCACAGCTGCTCACACCTCAGCTGCAAGCACCCCACCCTGCTCCTACCCCCACCGTCTCCGGGAGCTGGTGTCCTACATACATGGACCATCCCCCCCAGTCACCAGTGCCCCCCGTCTCTCACTCTACAAGAGGTGAAGAGGAAACTAAAGAGGCTAAAGGTCAGGAAGGCCACAGGGCCGGACGGAATCAGCCCCAGACTGCTCCGGGAGTGTGCGGACCAGCTGAGCGAGGTGGTTCTGTATATGTTCAACCTGAGCCTTCGCCTGGAGAAGGTTCCAACCCTGTGGAAGACCTCAAGTGTGGTTCTGGTCCCCAAGACAGCCCATCCCAGGGAACCAAGCCACTACAGACGTGGCCCTGACCTCTCACCTGATGAGGAGCATGGAGAGGATTGTCCTCGGCTACCTCCGTGACCAGGTGAACTCAGCTCTGGTCCCGCTGCAGGTCCAGGTAACCCTCGTCCAGGTCTGTCGACACCAACGAATGAAGGTGAGTGCGGATGGGCAGGCAGTCTCCCTCTTCTGAGAAGGGAACAGGGGAGGCTGGAAGCCATAGGCGCACTGAAAAGGAGACAGGTGAGTGACTAAGAAGGGCGAATTAGCCCTGGCCGCCAGACAATCATTGATGTAGGTCCCCATGGCTTCCCTCTCTGGACCTGACAGTGAATACAGCTGTCCCCTTGGCAGGGTTGAGCCAGGCAGGAGGTCAATGGCGCAATCGTAGGAGCGATGAGGCCTTGGCTTTACTGAACACCTCCCTTAAATCCTTATAGTCTGACGGAACCCCGATAAGATCAGAGTCAGTGATTAGGCCGCGGGGAGCGGACGTCGATGATGATCGGGCTAGGCAAACCCGCTGACAGGAAGCCCCCCATTCACAAATGACACCTGTGGACCAGTCAATAGGATCATGTCTCTGGAGCCAGGGGTACCCTAAAACCAATGGTAGCCAGGGCGATGGAAGAAGCAGGAACTGAATGGTTTCTTCATGCTTTCCAGACACCCACATTCACACAGGCGAAGTCTGATGCGTGACTTCCCCCAGGGAATGACGAATTCAGGGCACTGGCGGAGACGGCTTGCGGGAAAGGAACTCAGGAAATCCCCAACTGTGTAGATAGGTTCTGTCCATAATATTCCCATCAGCCCCTGGTCAGTGATAGTGGCAAGCGTATGAGAACCGGTCGGCAGCAGGATCTGGACTTGAACCAGAGGACGGCTGATGGGGAAAATGGAACTGGGGATGGAGCTCACCACTACTTCCCCAGCTTTGTCTTTTAATGTGCAGGAGGAGAGGAAGTGTGCAGTTTGGCCACAATACAAACAGCTGCTGCAGACGACGCTCCTTAAGAGTGAGCTGGGAGTGGCCCACCTGCATAGGTTCCAGCTCTTTCTCGGATGTTCGAGTGCGACGGTCACGGCTGGAAGCAACAACGGGTCTGTCAGGAGGATCTGGATGAAAGCGCCCTGGTCGGCAGAATTCAGGATACCCAGCAAAACGTTCAACAGGTCCTATCGGTGAATCCCAGGAGCCGCTAGGTGGCGCCGTTGACTGCTCCATGCAACCGGTGGATGGTGCGAACACAGCGCCGTTCCTTCCGGTAGCTGAGTCGGAGGAAGCTGGTTAAGAGAGCTGGCTCTGTCCTGGGCTGCAGCCTGGACTCCGTCGAGGAGGTGGCAGACAGAAGGATGTTGGCCAGGCTGACATCCATCAGGGGCAACTCCTCCCACCTCCTGCACCAAACTGTGGAGGCCCTAGGCAGCTCCTTCAGCACTAGACTGAGGAATCCCCAGTGCAGGAAGGAGCGCTACTGTAGGTTGTTCCTCCCCACAGCCATCAGACTGTTTAACACAGCATCCTAACTATATACATATATATATATACATATATACATATATATATATATACACAGTATATCTATACATAGATATACTGTACATATAGGGTTTGCCATTTTTTTCTTCTTGTTTGTTTCATTGTTGTTTCTATTTTTATTTATCTAAAGTCTAAAGTTTTTATAGTATCTATTTCTTGATGTATGTACACATTCTATTCTATTCTATTCTGTTCTATTCTATTCTTAAGATGTCTTAAGACATCTTGATTTGCAAAAATGTACCCCTGCGACCCAAGTGTGGATAGAGCAGGTACAGAAAATAAATGGATGGATGGTATTGAAACATCTTGATTTCAGTTATTAAGGCGTCTTTAGTTGCATGTACAAGCGCTGCCAGCTCCTGGAGGTTACCGGAAGTGCAGGTAAACGGGCTAATGCAGCATTAAGTGCCGAGACTTCTATAATAGTTCCTTTGTTATTTTTGTTTTGCACTTTATATTTTTTCTTTTTGAGATTGTAAATAACGTCAAAAGTGAGGCCTTTGCTCCCACCTCGTGGTTGCAGGCCGCAGTACTCCTCCAATATGGTGGCATAAAGGGTATGTTGATTTATTCATATATTAAGTTTGATGTGGAACTATAAATGTAGATATTTGTGTTTAATTAAAAACAGCCATTGTCACGTTAGTAGGACTGGCCACCAGGCGGCGCTTCAAATTCATCAGGAGAAAAATGTATTTCATTTAACCGTCGAAACCACATGAGCTGGATGTGTTTCACTGTGTTCATCAGTGTTTTGTGGGGTTAAAACCAAGATCGGCTCTAAATGTGTTAGAAACTCTCAGGATGTTCTCATGCCCCCACCTTCACGCCAACCTCTGGCTCGTGCGGCGTGAACGCAGAGGAGGCGCGCCTGCGGACCACAGAGAGAACAGCTGACGGCTGGATGAGAGCAGAGACCCGCCCCGAACTTACGGGAACCAGAGTTGGATATCTGGAAGCGGCGGGACCAGGAGGAGCTGATTCGCACATTGATGCCGCTCAGCAGGTGACAGAGACGCGGAGGAGCCACCGAACCTGCGCAGGTAAGGGGACTCTTTCTGCTGCGGGGTCGGAGCCGCGCAGTCTTCCGCCGTGCTGACGCATCTAGTGGTGTCCCGGTTCCGAATGGGCCTGCGGAGCCCAGATCAGCTGGAAATGACGCTTTCTATACGCTAAGACTGAGCATGTTTGGGTCGAACCTGTGCGGTCTTTTAGTTGCGGCCAAAAACGCATTAAAGGCACTATCTCCGGGAAATAACCGGCCCGGCCCGGCCCGGCCTGCATCCGCAGAGGCCCGTGTGTGTGTGTGTGTGTGTGTGTGTGTGTGTGTGTGTGTGTGTGTGTGTGTGTGTCACTGCAGTGGACGGGCGAACGGGACATTTCCAGACCTGTCCTGTCGGTTCTGCCGGTGTTCGGGCCTGGATCAGTATCGGAACCTGGTGATCCAAAGACTGCAACGAGCTGCCGAGACGGCGGTTTGCCCATCCCGAAGCGGCTCCTCGCCTGGTTCTGCAGAGTCAGCGTAACCTTGAAGTCCTGCTGATGTTTTTTGCTGCAACGACAGTCTGAAGTTTAAATATTTAAATCTGTTCTGGACCGAAACGTCAAAACTCCCATCGAGTTTTTATAACAACAGTTCTAAAGAGAAGAATAATAACAGATTGGTGTGAAGAAGTATAACAAAACCTCCATTCAAAGGTCTGCAGAGGTGGATCTTCTGACGTTTCAGCATTTCTAACTAGAACCTCCCGCAAACTGACCTGAAGCAGGTGGACGAGCTGGTGACGCTTATGTAATAGTATGGTATAGAATAGTACTTTTTATTGTCATTGCAACATGTAACATGTAGAACGAAATTTAAAAAGTGTCAGTCAGTGCGTCATCATTACGCTATAAAAATGCTAAAACTACAATAATAAATACTAAAAAATACAATAATAAATACGACACTGCAGTAATAAATCAAAACACCCAGCCATTCACTGTCATTATGAATATGGTACGCACCCATCACTGTGTTAGAGATTGTTTTTTATTTATTTATGGGATTGAGGGTGGTTATTGCTGTTGGATGGAAAAACTGTTTTTAAGTCTGTTTGTTCTAGATTTGACCTGTATCGTCTGCCTAAAGGCAAAGGCAACAGTTCATACAAAGAGTGTCCCGGGTGAAAAGTGTCCTTCACAATGTTCTGTGCTCTTTTGACGCAGCGAGCACTGTGCAGGTCGTCCAATAAGGGGAGGGGGGAACCGACGATTTTCTGGGCCCTGTTAACGACCCTAATCTGTTTTATTCAGGAAAGGCCTCTGTTGATTTGTCCTCCAGAACATTGCGCTGTTCTGTTTAAATTAGCTGAGATTTAATTTGATCTTCTCTATATATTCTCTGGAGTACCTCACTTTGATAAAGGAGATTAAACCGTGTAAACAGCGCTAATCCTCAGTACCCTTCAAAGCATCTAAAAATCCCTAAAGACTCCACAGAACCCGACAGAACCGACCGATACCACACGGAAATGATCAGAACCCAACAGAACCTCTCAGTACCGAACAGAACCCTTCCAGAACGCTCTGACGTTAAAAAAAAAAAAAAAAAAAAAAAAAACACTGAAAAAAAAAAAAAAAAAAAAAAAAAAAAAGCAGCTGCATTTTAATAAGATGACCAACAGGGGTCAGTGTGGTAACAAAAATGCTTTTGTGAGGCACAAGCTCAGACTGCAAAAGACCGCGGCTGGTAACTGGGCTCCCATAGGGTGAGAAGCTCGGTCATCTGGGAGGAGCTCAGAGAAGAGCCGCTGCTTTCTACTGCTTGATAAGCAGTAGAAAATGGATGGATGGATGGATGGATGGATGGATGAATGTAGCTGTTTTCAGGAGTGAGACCCAGGTCTCACTATGGGTGGGTTCCTCCTGGTGGTGATTCGGGTGTTGTAACAGTATGATGGTGGGGGAGGGCAGCTCCGTGGATGAATTTGTGCAGGTTTAATGACCTTTAACCTTTCCATCCTTAGCCGCAAGCTTTCCTACAACATGATTACCACCCGGTTACGGTCTCACTGTCACTCTCTTTACTGCTCATTGTTCTTTTAGTTCTTGTTGTTTTAATCAGTTCTGGTTTTGGTGGTCTGGGTTAGCTGGTTCTGGTTCCGGTGGAACTTCACTACAAACCTCCTGTCACATTATCAGACCATTCAGCCTGGCAGAAGCTTCAATTTCAGAAGTTGTCAAGAGGAACTGTGGCTGAGACAGGAGGAAGAGGATTGAGCTGGAGAGGAGGACTGCGGACGACCACCGTGTGGACAGGATGATCAAAGGATGGCCAGAAGCGTCCTGGACTCTGGTTCTGAAGAACTCTAAATCTAAACTAAGCTGTGACCATCTGCTGTTTCAGGTTCAAGTCTCCTCACATGATGCTTCTGACATTCAGGACATGCAGCGATACAGACAAATCTGCCAACATGGAACATGACTACATAGAGAAACCAGCAACCAGGACGACCTTCTGGATCTGGACTCATGAACCTCCCAACTGACGCCCATTTTCATGCTGTTTTGATCGCCAGATCAAAGGCTTTCTTGAAGCTCTGTTAGATCTTCCTACAGCAGATAGTAGACAGCGCCGCGATGCTGCGCTGACCTTTGTTGCAGCAAAACACTGCAGATAATGGAACACTGAGGGCAGAAGGACGCCCTGACGGTGCCTCAGGCTTCATTCTATATGGAGCTGATCCTCAAGACATCTGATTGGCTGCAGGTGTGGGTCCGTATTTAGACCGATTGAGGAACAGAAGCGTGTCTGGTTTCTCAGGCAGCTCCTCCGTCTCAAGCTCTGCCAAACCTCCTCCCGTCCTACCTGAGGCTGTCTCCCATAATGCACCTATCAGATTCTCCCTGCAGCTGATTGGCTGGTCTCACAGGCAGGTGAGGAGGCCACAGTATTCCTTACAACCCATCAACAGCCGCCTGCAGGAAGTTGCCAGAAACTGAAGGGAGCGGCGGATGGCGAGAATGAGGAAAAGAAAACATCCACCAAAATCATCTCTGTCCCAGTATAACCAGGCCATTTACAGACAGACAGTCGGACTCGGATCGTCACAGACAGACGGATCCATGCTCACACATTGTTCTGTGTGAGACATGGTCGTATATGAACTAAGCGAACCGCCGCCTCGTGAGGTCAATAAACTTGCTCTGAGACCAGAACCAACACCAACAACGATAAAAAGTGTTTCCACGTTGCTGAGACCCAGATACAATACTGTTTAAACGGCGGCGTAGGCGTGTGTGTGTTGTCTGTTCCCGTGACGTAGGCATCGGAGGAATCCCTGCTCAAGCGCGAGGCAGCAGGGAGTAAAAGTCTGGGGGTCGTGTTCAGGACACCCCCCTGTACGACTGTTTCCTGTCAGCAGATGGACAGCAGTGCTCCCAGTGGGGAGCACTGCCCCCTCCATCGCCGCAGGGCCTCACTCTTTGTTTCCATTGTTTTCACTTAAAAATGGGTTGAAGATGGACGAGTGGATGTAATGAATATGAGACAGGTGAAGAGAAGGAGTGACAGAAGAAACAGGCAAAAAGAGAAAGAGAAGAAAGGAAGAACCCACAATTATAGATCATCATCATCATCAATTATGGATCAAAGAAAGTTTATCAGTGGTAAAGTGTGTGTGTGTGTGTGTATGTCTGTGTGTGTGTGTGTATTAACTGTGTGTAATGATACAATGACAGGATGCTTCGATCTTGGATGCGGCGTTAAGTTCTCATCATGTGATTGGCTGGCTCCTTAGGCCACGCCCACTGACAGGCTCTCAGGTTGGTTTCCAGGTGGGTCTGAGGGTTGATCTCTGGACGCTCCTCAGCTCGTCTCTGGCCAACAATGCCTCCGTCTCTTTATTTCCACAGTGTTCCTCTCGTGGCTGTAATCTGTGAGCTCTACATGGAGGCCAAACAATGATTTGATGATTAATTAAGGTCCTAATCCCGGTTTAAGTCTTATGCATAATTACTGGAGGCTCTCATAAGAGCTGAAGAGCCCTTTCAGCTAATTTAAAACGAGAAGGTTTCATTCACTTGGCGACTAATCTGAGGACTAATCTGTCAGCCTGACAATGTGTGTGTGTGTGTGTGTGTGTGTGTGTGTGTGTGTGTGTGTGTGCCGGTTCATTATGCAGTCATATGTGCTCTGGGAGTGTATCTGTGCTGGAAGTGACAGACGTTTGATCTTGCCTCGGGCTCTGAACTGTCGCGACGCTCTGTTCAAATGGACTCTGGGTCACATGATCCCCTCGTTAATCCTCCGGTCTGTCTTCCTGTTACTTCTGCTCCTTGTTAAATGCTCTTTGTTTAGCATTTAAGTTGTACTCCCATGTTTTTTGGGCTGTGGTGTTAGTGTTGATGAGCTCATCCTATGCTACGCTAGTTCAGCACAAGTTTGGGTTGCTAGTTGGATTACACTTAACATCTGCCCCCAGCTGTGGAGGAAAATCTTGGTATGAGATTAGGACAAGGTGAGGCTAACGGGCTAGCACACAAACTTTGGTAAATGTCGCCTTTTTCTGATTTGTGTCAGCATTTTACTGAGCAATCTGTAGCGAACAGGAAGTTAGCGTCCATGGCTACTCCATGTTTGTGTGGCCGCGGCGGTGAGGAAGGAGCACCTGTTCGAACAGCAGTTAGCTTCAACCAGAACAAGCAAATGTATTTTCTTCTTTAAAGATGTTTAAAAGGCCTTGATCTTCTTCACAAGTGTGTTTTATTTATCCTGAACATTTTTTTCATTTGAGCCTCTTTTGACAGCAGCAAGAGGCTATCAGCATCAGAAGTGACGGGGAGAGAGAGAGAGCGAGAGAGAGAGGGTGAGAGAGAGAGAGAAAGCAGAGCATGAAGGTGGGAGTAGATGGAGATGGGTTCTCCAGAGGTCAGCCGTCTGTTCTGTGCTGCTCAGCTGCAGATTATCCTCCAGACTTCGTTATCTCGATGCTGTAAATGTGTCCAGAACAGGCCGCTTATTTGATTGGATGGTGTTTTTTTCCGGTCAGAGAGCATGGCCAATCATGTCAAAAGGTCATCGTCCTCCTTGGACGACTGATGACACACACACACACACACACACACACACACACACACACACACACTCACATATACACACAGATTTACGACTGTAGCTGCTTCTAACTAGGCAGGAGACATTTTGACTGCGGATAAAGGTTTTTAAGGCTGTAACAGTCGGATCACAACAGCCGACAAATGACAAATCAGTTAGATTCACATCCCTGTGTCTTTGTGTGTGTGTGTGTGTGTGTGTGTGTATGTGTGTGTGTCCTTGAACACACAGGTTGTTGTGCTTCAGGCCTGTTGTCCACATCTGAGTCATACTCCAAACACACACACACACACACACACACACACACACACACACACACACACACACACACAGCAAACAATCTCCAGACTGAGATGGTGTCCTCATAAACAGGAGGTGTGTTCGTTTTCTGCAGTTAATTAGTTGGTGGGGCCACGAGGGCCAAGAGGAGGCACGGGTCATCCGTTCGTTTAGCTCTTTAAGCCTCCTTAACCCCTCCTCCCTCCATACAAACACACACACACACACACACACACCAGACATTAACACACTCCACCCTGTTGTCATGGTGTCTAGTGACACAATAGTCTCTGGTAGCAGCTGGTCAGCAGTAGCCACAGGAGTCTGACACAAACACACACACACACACACACACACACACACACACACACAAACATATAACCTGGACAAGTCCCTGCATGTCTAATGACGTGCCAAGACAACACACGGACAAGAGAAGAAGAGTAGAGTGACCATCTGTGACGTGGATGACATGTGGAACATCTGCTGTAATCAATAACACACACTCTCACATACAAACACTTACACATACGCCCACACACTCACTCACCACAAACCATCTGTGTGTATCAGGTCAGGTCAGAACTCTGTTAAATGGGTCTGAAGGTTTCTTCAAGTTGGTCATGTCTCTCCTCAGATTTTCTGGAGTGATTCTGGGGTTAAAGGAAGGAAACACCTGAACGAGTGTGCCACCGTGGCGATGAGCAACATTTTGACAGGCGGCGAAGGAGGTAGCCTCACAGCAATGCGTTCAAATGCACCGCTAAATCCAGGTCACTGATCATCGACTGTGTCTCCACCTCCCCAGAACACTGAGGCTCACTCTAATCAGCAGAATCTGGTTCACCGCAAACGCACGGGCTAACGGCTAATTCAGGGCTAAACCAGAGCAACAGGCTGTTGAATGGCTTTTGGACGTGAACGACGTTCACCATCGTTCACGTTGTGATGATGACAAACAGAAGCTTGTTTCAGCCGTGTAACCCTGCTGAGCAGAACCTCAGCAGGTTACACGTGTACATGCACCTCGCCATTGAAATCAGCCTGTGTCTCCTCACAAATAATGTGGAATCCTGCAACTTTTTACTTCTGTTTTTGTTACTGACCCTGTGTTTGTGTGTGTGTGTGTTCTGTCAATGTCTATTGCAGAACGGAAATGAGGGTCAGCAGCTGAAGTCCATCTGGGATTGAGTTGATGTAGTTTTGTGTGTGTGTGTGTGTGTGTGTGTGTGTGTGTGTGTGTGTGTGTGTGTGTGAACATCTTGCCATTCGTCTTAAGGAAACACTGGTGGGGGAGTTGAGGCTGGTCTATTGTTGTCGGGCTGATTCTTCAGTGATATTGGAGGGTTATTTGCATGTCAGAGTAGCGGCGGGGGGCTCTGGGGGCTTACTGGCTGTTTGGAGGTGTGGCCTCAGACCTTAGAGATCTGAACATGCCGGAAGAGGTCAGCAGGTCAACCCCAGATACACAAACATGTTGAAAAGGAAACTGCGTCTGTGTCTTGTGTATCTCCTCAGAGCCCAGGTCAGCTGACCCACAGTGGAGAGCTGTGGGGAGTACTGAACACCCAAATACTCTGACCCAGTATCACCAGTCCCTTTACCCCCTCTGTCCTACTATAACCAGTCATTGACTCTCTCTGTCCCAGTATCACTAGTTGATTCACCCTCTCTGTTCCAGTATAAACAGTCCTTTCACCCTCTCTGTCCCAGTATAACCGTGCCAGTCATCTTCTCAGTCCCAGTATTACCAGTCATTCAACCTCTCTGTCACAGTATAACCAGTCCATTTACCCTCTTTGTCCCAGTATAACCAGTCCAGTCATCCTCTCTGTCCCAGTATAATCAGTCCAGTCACTCTCTCTGTCCCAATATAACCAGTCCATTCCTCCACCATCACCCCTGTATTCTCTCCTGGGTTAGAGGTTGTTCGTTTGTAGTCCGATCTGGTTCTTGGTGGTTTTCCAAACATTTCGGGTTTCCCTCCTTCCTGTCAGAAGCTCTTCCTCTTCTTCCAGTCATGTCTCCTCCATGAGAGTCCTCAGCGGCAGCTGAAGGGGGAGGGGCCTCAGTGCATGTACATGCATGCTCTGTGTTCATGCATGATTGATCCTGTGACCCGTGCACGTTCACACATGACTAAAGTATGTCAGAGCTCTGAGGAGTTCGTGAGTACATGCAGGAAGCAGTGATGGTTCTCCAGATCCAACAGCTCCTGGACTCTCATTAACACGGTGGTGGTCCAGAACAAAGACCCCCATCAGGAGCTGGGACCAGGACCAGGACAGGACCAGGACCAGGACCAGGACCAGTTCTGTTCTGAGAACATACTTGATGTCACCACTGAGTCTGTGGAGCTCCTCAGGTGTTAGGAACCTGGGTCTCAGAAAGTTCAGATGTTGGCCCAAGAGTGACATTTATTCATTGTAATCCAGTCATAATCTGGATGATTCTGGACCCTCTCATGATGACAAGGTCATGAGAACATGTTTGCTGTGCTGATTTAAAAAATAAACAACTAAACTAGAAGAACGACAAGAAACACGGCAAAAGAAGGCTACATGCTAACAGACATTGCTAACATCAACACTGCAACACATGCTGTAATGCGTGTGTTTGACAGCAGGAACGTGTGAAGCTCATTAATAATATATGAGGCAGGAGGGGTTAGGGAAGGGAGGCGGTGACAGATGGAATCAGTGAGAGAGGGGAGAGAGATGGGGGGGTGACCGAGAGAGAGAGAGAAAGAGAGAGAGAGGGAGGGAGACAGTAGCCAGAACACGACAGAGAGAGAAAAGGGAGAGACAGAAAGAGGGAGGAAGGAGCCCAGAGTCCTGAGGAAGACATGGAGAGATCGTAACGTTGTCCTGCTTTCTGTGTTTGACTGACAGCTGCTGGCCTTTGTTCTTGTCTTTGGTTGGATGGACGATAAAGAACTGATGGAGATACAACACCGACAGCCGAAGACCTGGGAACAAGAGCAGCACTGACAGAGGTACCGGTACTGTGTGTGTGTGTGTGCGCGCGCGTGTGTGTGTGTGTGTGTGTGTGTGCGTGCGTGTGTATGTGTGTGTGTGTGCGTGCGTGCGTGCGTGCGTGTGTGTGTGGACTCTGTGGAGGACTGGATTAGTGGCACTGCTCCGACTGTGTTGCACGCTGTCTGTTAGCGGTACAAACAGGACTGTGTCTGACTGTAACTTATCTGTTACAGTCAGACACAGTCCTGTTTGTAACCTGTGTTCTTTGTACTGCCATCGTTAGCATTCTCACCTGGCTAGCGTTAGCCTCTCTGGTGCTGCTACATGTTAGTACAGGTAGAACCTGATTGGCTCTCCCCATTTTTCAGAGTTCAGGACCATCACTAATGTGTGAAGGGTTGTTAAATTGTCTGACCTCACATAGGCGGATCTGACAAGTTGATTAAAACATATTGATCGGCCTTGAGTTTCTGCATCAGTTGGTTTAGACCTTCTCAATGTTTCACCCAGCAGAGCTTCGTTCTTGTCTTGTGTCTGTGTCAGAACTGTTGCATGTGTGCGCGTGTGTGTTTGTGAATAGTGTGTGTGTGTGTGTGTGTGTGTGTGTGAGTGGGCTGAGTGTGATGGGGATGAAATGAATATGTGGGAGTAGTTTAACACAGAACACACACACATGTTTCATATGTGTGTGTGATTTAGACAAGTGTTTGTTGAGGTATGAGTAGTGGGGTATGAGAGCACACACCTACAGACAAACACACTCACACAAACGCAAACAAATGCACACATACACACACACACACACACACACAGAGTGGTTCTTTGTTTGGAAGAATTGAGAAGGTCAGAGAGAGACTAATGGACAACATTGTCTTTTGATTGTAGATATTTGCATCCCTCTCTCCCTCTCCTCTCTCTCTCTCCTCCTCTCTTTGGCTGGAGGGAGAAAGGGAGAATAAATTGTGGTGTTTCTGATCCACCCACGCTACAGTGTGTGTGTGTGTGTGTGTGTGTGTGTGTTTTTCTCCAGACCTATAGTGTGGAGGTGGTGTATGTGTCTCCTAACAGGACGTCCACATTTATTTATAGGGGTATTTATGACCTTGGTTCTTCTCCAGGTGACCCTCACAAGTTTAAAGCTCCGACTGTCTGATAGACACACAAACCTTAAAGCATCACTCAACGTTAGCATGCTAGCACGCTAATCTTTCTGTCTTTGTTGGTTCCCCTGGAACGCCTGTTACTTCAGAAGAAGTCGGAGCAACAAACAGACCCCAATCTCAGTCACTGCTATACAAGTACATTTGCTATACAAGGCTAATGACACAAAGTCACATGACACGATCCGAACGTGATGAAACAACAACCATCGGCAGATGATGATGACGTGCGTTCCACCTCCAACTGTCACTGCTTTATTATGTAACCATGGAGATTTAACAGCTGACAACTCTTTAGGTTTCATGTCCACTTAATCTGTTTCATCATGCTTGTGTGTGTGCATGCATGTACTGTATATGTGTGTGTGTTCAGCCTCCATCAACAGAGCATTTTCATTCATCGAGCGTTGCCGTGGTAACAGAGTTCCTGTCCTCCACTTTCTCTTTGATCTCCTGTGTCCGTACACTCTGGATGTGGATCTGTTCACTGATCACATCCTTTCAACCCTCTAACGAGCTGATCCAGCTGTGGGCTGATCGGGCCATATGTTGACAGATGCTGTGTTTAAGCACTGTCAGTAGTCGTGCTAGTAACAACAGCAGGAGCGTTTTGAATGCAGGTCACAGATCTGATGCAGATGGTAATGCTGCTAATGAAGAGGCAGTCGGTTCAAGGTTAACTTTCAGGATAGAAGTCCAGATGTTGTGCCCTTGAGCCTGCACCAGTTCCTTGCTCAGCATCCGTCCACACTGTTGCCTCTGACCTCGTTTCTGTGGTGGCAAACTAAAGACTTTAACTGAGGGTCAGAGTTGGTGTCTTCAGGGTCAATGGACTCATAAACCAAAAATACACCACAAATGCACCTGTGCTCCCACAGGTCAGCGTCACAGAGACCACCTGCACATCCTGGTTCCTGTGGTTTTGTCTAATGTAGACGGTATGGAGTTGCTGGTTCCAGTTCAGAAAACTCCACTGACTGAGAAACCATAAATGCACTGACCTTTTGTCTCTGCTGACCTTTAACCTTTACGCACACCCCACACTTTGATTAGATTGTCCACACAGACAGAACCCACTAACATTCGTGTCTTTACTGGGGTGTGTGTGTGTGTGTGTCAGAGAGACAGCAGTAAACCGCTCACCTCTCCATGGTAACCAGGAGGCACATGTGTCTGTGGTGCTAATGCAGACA
Organism: Pao palembangensis; assembly: GCA_015343265.1. Classification (NCBI taxonomy): domain Eukaryota; kingdom Metazoa; phylum Chordata; class Actinopteri; order Tetraodontiformes; family Tetraodontidae; genus Pao; species Pao palembangensis. Next base: position 12,910,653 of record CM027087.1, on the reverse strand, counting down.
TTTGTCAGCCAGGGTAGATGTCTGCATCATTTTGTTGTTCACCTGTGTGACGCCACTGTGTCAGACACAAAGCCTTATTTTAATAAATGATCCAAAGTTTGGCTGTTTGACTTCTTCATGACACATTTATGGAAGCCGTCAGCAGTCCACAGAGGAGGCTCAGAAGCACATCGGCAGTGCTCTGAAAATGTCCCAGCACGCGTTCCAATATTTTTTATACCCTCAGCCTAGCCTGGTTGGGATGGGATGTTATAACACAGACGCTGGTGCTAACCCTGGACCAAACGTCAGGCAGATGAACAACACTCGATTTGGCTGATGTTGACATGTTTGTGTTTCCTTCATACCTGTTATTTACTCGTTAACTCGTTCAGTCCGTCATCAGGGAGCTTTCACACACTTTAGCTGCTCTGAACAGACAATTTTTCTTAGTTATATTCAGTCAAACGTGAAAACACTTTCAAGCAGATGATGAAATATGAACACACACACACAAACAGGCAGCCACATACACACATGCACAAATAGGCAGACACACAGGCACACAAACACACACACACAAACAGACAGACACACACACACAGACACACACACACACACAGGCAGACACATGGACAAACACACACACACACACACACAAACACACACACACACACACACACACACACACACACACACACAAACACACACACACACACACAAAGCTTTGATAATAGCAGACTCACCTCCAGTCTCACACTTCCACAGGGGCTGGCCTCCCTCTTCACCCTCCTCCTCCTCCATCCTCCCCCATCTTTTTTGCGGGGCTGTTGCCATGGAGCTCTGGTGACCAGGGCATTCTCTCATTGGATGAGAGGCAGCGAACATTCAGGATAAAAAGGCAGCTGGGAAAAGGGAAGGAGGGAGGGAGGATGGCAATGAGAAAATCCAGATGTGCTAATGAGATGGAGGGATGAGCTCAGTGAATGTGGATGAAAGAAAGAAAGAAGACAGAAAGTCGTTTTTCAGCCAGATGGAGGAAAAGAAAAGGGATCAGACACAGATAAAGATCAGACAATGGATGAAGAGGAGGAGGACCGGACTCTTCCCTCCTTTTATTTCAGATAAAAAACAGCAACATGAAATTAACATTAACCTTTTCACTTCTTTTATTATGTAACTATTTTAACTGTTTGTTACCATACTATCAGTACCTGCCTCTGCTTCACAAGAACAATAATAATTATTTAAAAAACACATTAACGCTTTATTAGCGTGATGATTATGTTTCCCCTCCATTCTAAAAATGTGACTCTTATTAATGAATTGATTATTGGAATTATCAGGTCTGCAGTTCTGTCTGCTCCCTCACAATCACAATTGAATTTTAGCGTCATTAAAGCCTGCGTCTGAATACCTGGCGGCTCCTGCTGAGTGGGGTTTGTATGGGTGGTTGTGGTTTGAACTGGTAGGTGTGGTATATATAAAGTAGAATAGAATAATAAAGTAAATAAATAATAAAAGTACTTTTATTCATCCATGACATGGGAAATTCACTGAGTAGGTAAATTCATATAAGTAGGTGTGGTTATTGCTGGTGGGTGTGGTATCATGTGGGCGTGTTTGTACAGAAGCATGTGGTTTGTGTTGATGGGTGTGGTATATGTAGGTGGGTGTGGTTTGTCTTGATTTGTGTGTGTGGCTTGTGTAAGTGGGTGTGGTTTATGTTGATGGGTGTGTTTTTGTGTTGATGGGTGTGGTTTATGTGGGTGGGCGTGGTTTGCGTCTATGGGTGTGGTTTGTGTTAATTGGCATGGTTTGTATAGATGGGTGTGGTTTGTGCTATTTGATTCTGTCTTGTTGCCTTCAGGCAGCATTAAACGACTCTTTATCATGAATACGTGATGCGGTGGTGAGGGTGGAAGTACGATGCCCTTCGTGTCAGCTAAAGATCAGCAGGGGGCCGTTAATTTTTTAGAGTTTTTGAAATCACGCAAAAACACAACAGGAAAAGAGTCGCTGGGATTGGCTGCTGCAATGAACAACGTCTGATAAATAATTTATGTATTTTTATATCAGAGCAACATTTAACAGTCTATTTAACATGAGCCATGTGATCTGGGGGGTGTGGCTAAACAGATCAAACCAGATTCCTGCGGTCAGTCTCACTGGGATGTTGTGGTGTTTGTGACTGTTCCAGTGACAACAGGCGTCTATCATCATCATCATCATCATCATCATCATCATCACTATCATCAATATTATAAAGAAGGCTCATTAGACATGATGCATAGACACAGGAAGTGCTTCTGATCCCTGCAGGAAGTTGACAGTTTCTTTTTGACCTCCGCTCTGCTGTTTTTCATCTTCAGTGGCTGCAGCATCATCTTTCTTGTGCTTCATTAACCCCTCTCCTCCTCTGCATTTAACGCCACAGAAGATCAAATCCTCCCGCCGGCACTTCCTTTGCCTCTTCTATAAACTAGGTCATTGTAGAGCCACCGCTCCTGCCGAAAATGACATTCGCACATATAGCCTGGCAACCATCGTGCTCATCCCCCTCATCATCGTTCATTTTCATTTCCTCCATCTATTCTCCCTTGGAGGAGGTGTGGAATCTGACACCGTTTTGTTCCGCCTCTTTTCTGCTCAACACATCGACCATCTGAGGACGCCACCGGTACAGTGAAGGGTTAAAAGTTAACGTTTAACCATGGAGAGTTCTCTCTCTGAAGAGAATCTATAGAACTGAAAATACCATAAACCACCAGATTAGCTGGCAAATTTTATTGTTTATCATATTATATATGCGATCTGCTACAACACTTCCCCAGCGGTGATAGAATCATCATCTTTACTACCGTTGTGACCATTTGTCTTTGGTCATGAGGTGACAGAGCAAGTTAAGTCAAGTCAAGTCAGCTTTATTGTCAAATATGCTATACATGCTCGACATACAGCATTGATGAAATTTTAGTCCTCTCGGACCCACGGTGTAACAATTACAACATAGACTAAGACCTACTAACAACTAGAGTAATCAATAAAACTACAATAAATTAAACTAAATAAAACTATAACAATATAAACACTCTCATGAGCAATTGTTTGTCCCTTTCACCACTTTGATCAACAATCCTTCGGAAAATCAATTGATTCGCTTTTGCAGTTTAACTGTTTGTTGATGAGACGACCAACCATCTGCACTCAGTTGAAGGACTGTCTCATTACTGATGTACATGTCGCCATGGCAACCCATGAAAGATCTTTAATAATAAGGAAATGATGTCATAGACATTCCCCAAATGTCTTTAGCATGTTACCCATGACCCCATTTAGTACACGTGTGTGTGTGTGTGTGTGTGCGTGCATGTGTGTCTGTGGAAAGAGAGAGAGAGAAAGCGAAAAAGACACAATAATGGGTTCATAGGTCACACCCGGAGGGTTGATGTGATGATAAGAGAGGATAAGTTAATATAGTATGTATGGCAGTTGTAAGACACACACACACACACACACACACACACACACACACACACACACACACACACACACACATATTACACTCTTTCCTGTGAGGCAGCTGAAAGTAGCTTCATGTTTGTGTGTGTGTGTGTGTGTGTGTGTGTGGATGTGTGTGTATTATATAGTCAGATGTTAGATTTTAGACATAGTTAGATGCTTTATGCTGACAGAGCTCTCACTCGGTGCCTTGTGACATTATAAATTTAGAAAAAAAATTTAGGATATATCTTCTTAGGGTGCACTGCTACTGGGTATGTGTAGGTGTGTCCTCTCGGGGGTCAGAGGTCATGTACAACTCCAGCACTTTAGGCCGACTATGGACGACACAATTTTTTCGAGTCGGCAGGGTGCCCGGCTATTCATCAATCCATCCATCCATCTTCTACCGCTTATCCGGGGTTGGTTCGCAGGGGCAGCAGCCTAAGCAGGGAAGCCCAGACTTCCCTCTCCCCCAGCTACTTCGTCTAGCTCTCGCCTCGGGAGACCGAGGCATTCCCAGGCCAGTCAAGAGACATAGTACCTCCAGTGTGTCCTGGGTCTTCTCGGGGGCCTCCTACCAGAGGGACATGCGCTGAACACCTCACCAGGGAGGTGTTTGGGAGGCATCCTTATTAGGTGCCTGAGCCACCTCATCTAGCTCTTCTCAACGTGGAGGAGCAGCGACTCTACTCCGAGCTCCTCCCAAATGACAGAGCTTCTCACACTATCTCTAAGGGAGAGCCGAGTCACCCTATGGAGGAAACTCATTTTGGCTACTTATACCCACGATCTTGTTCTTTCGGTCGCTACCCAAAACTCATGACCATAGGTGAGGGTAGGAATGAAGATTAACCGGTAAATCGAGAGCTTCGCCTTTCAGCTCAGCTCTCTCTTCAACACAATGGATCGCAGAGTCCACATTATGACAGATGCCGCACCGATCCACCTGTCAACCTCTCGCTCCATTCTTTCCTCACTCGTGAACAAGACCCCGAGGTACTTGAACTCCTCCAATTGGGACAGGAACATATCATCTGCAAAGAGCAGAGTCCTGATCCTGAGGTCACCAAACCGGACCACCTCAACACCATGGCTGCGCCTAGAAATTCTGTCCATAAAGGTTATGAACTAAATCGGTGACAAAGGGCAGCCTGGCGGAGTCCAACCCTCACTGGAAAGGAGTCCGACTTACTGCCAGCAATGCAGACCAAGCTCTGTCGCCGGTCAAACAGGGATGGGTATTATTGGGCCCGACACCCCATACTCCCGGAGAACCCCCCCACAGGACCCTGAGGGATACTGTTGAATGCCTTCTCCAAGTCCACAAAACACATGTTGGTTCGGTTGGGCAAACTCCCATTAATTATCAAGAACCTTGCTGAGGGTGTAGAGCTGGTCCACAGTTCCATGTCCATGACAAAAACCGCATTGCTCTTCCTGAATCTGAGGTTTGACTATCCGGTGTTCCCGGGAATCCAGCGTTGCCAGCAGTACCTCACAATGCATTTGGGTTTGCTGGTTCTGATCGGCAGCCTCCCCCACCATCGGAACCAACTCACCACCAGGTGGTGATCAGTTGACAGCTCTGCCCCTCTCTTCACCTGGGTGTCCAGGACATGAGGCCGCAAATCCGGTGACACGAGCACAAAGTTGATCATTGAACTGCGACCTACGGTGTCCTGGTGCCAAGTGCACATATGGACACCTTTATGCCTGAACATGGTGTTCCTTATGGACAATCTGTGACGAGCACAGAAGTCCAACAACAGAACACCGCTTGGGTTCAGATCGGGGGGCATTCTTCCCGATCACGCCCCTCCAGGTCTCACTGTCGCTGCCAATGTGAGCACTGAAGTCGCCCAGGAGGAAGAGGGAACCCCCAGAAGGAGCACTCTCTAGTACTCCCTCTAGGGACTCCAAAAAGGGTGGATACGCTGAACTGCTGTTTGGGCCATAGGCACAAACAACAGTCAGGATCCACCCCCCCCCCACCCGAAGGCAGAGGGAGGCTACCGTCTCATTCGCCAGGGTAAACTCCACTATACAGGCACTGAGCCGGGGGGCAACAAGAATTGCCACCCCTGCCTGTCGTCCTCTCACTACTGGCAATTCCAGAATGGAAGAGAGTCCAGCCCCTCCTGAAAAGGCTGGTTCCAGAGCCCTTACTATGTGTCGAGGTGAGGCCGACTATATCTAATCGGAACTTCTCAACCTCTCACACCAGCTCAGTCTCCTTCCCCATCAGAGAGGTGACATTCCACATCCCTAGAGCTAGCTTCTGCAGCCAGGGATTGAATCGCCAAGGTCCCTGCTTTCGGCTGCCACCCAACTGCACCCGACCCCTTTGACCCCTTGGGTCCCTCCTGCAGGAGGTGAGTCCATGGGAGGGAGATCCCATATTGCCTCTTTGGGCTGTGCACAGCCGGACCCCATGAGCAAAGATGGGGCTCATGGGGCTCATGCTGGCCTTCACCAGGGTCATTAGTCGAGTCTTTGAGGTACTTAAGCTCAGTCACCAAGCGGATTAGTGACTCACCCCGATTTGGGTGAGAGCAAGTCGTGGCATCTAAGATGCCAAAAATCGTGCCATGTGAACCCAGCTTTACCAGTCCAACCTAAGAGGAAAAATTTTGTTTGCGGGCTTAATGCTGCTGCGGTGAGTGTTGGTGTGCTCATGTTTACATTTTTCCACAGCTGATATGAATCAAACATGAGGAGGGTCTCCTGAAGTAGGCCACGCTGCCACTGTGCCCACTGGCAATGCACTTAACCTACTTCAGTGATTCTCCTCCACACGTTCAACATGTGACATGCTGAACAACCTCTTCAGACACCACAATCACTGAGCAATGATGTAACCCTGTCACACATGATAAATGACTGGTTATAATGGGATAGAGGGGATGAATGGACTGGTTATACTGGGATAGAGGGGGTGAATGGACTGGTTATGCTGGGACAGAGCGGGTGAATGGACTGGTTATACTGGGATGTTGGGGGGGGGGTGAATGGACTGATTATAAATGTAGTGGTTATACGGGGCAAAAACTGACGTGGTTCCATGTTGAAAAAGCGTGTCGGCTGGTGTTTGGAGCCTGCAGACTTCTGGGTATCTGTGTCTGACATCTGTGGGATATTATCATTTAAGATGTTTTTAATTAGTGACATTGACGTTCCACTGGTTTGTGCGTAATATATTTGTCTATCTATACAATTCATTAGTATGTGTTAAGGGTGGATGGTGTGGGGAGATATCTGGGCGGGGTCACCCTGGATATCTCATCACAGGCATCCCCCCCCCACACACACACAGATAAAGCTGCTGTTGAGAGGAACATTAGTGAAATGTAAGGGTACTATGACAGTGAATACGGTGTGTTCAGGATGTGAAGAATCTCCAGGATGTCAGTAACAGGAAGTCGATAAGAGGACCTGCTGTTGCTTTGCTAGTTTACAAAAACAAAAGTGTGAGTACAGGTGAAGTTGTGGTGTAACAGGTCTGGCTGTGTTTGAAGCTACTAAACACAGTTAACTATGAAAGGTTCTTAAACGTGATGCCCATTATGTGTGTCTCCGTGTGACTGAGTGTGTGTGAGAGATGTTGTGCCAGAGGCTGTTAACCACAGGCTAATGCCGTTAGAGCTACAGCCGATGAGAGCAGACATGGACGATGCGCAAAAATAAAAAAGTGAAATGGAACATTACACTGTGGCGGAGCAGGGAAACAAGAAAGAACATTAGATTAAAAATGGTTATGCGAGGTCAGTGGACACAGGAGACTCTGACTCAACCACTGTCTGCACCGTTACCCTACTCCACGCTGACTTCGCTTGCACCAATCTGCACGCCACCACCGCTGCAATTCAAACTGAATAAAACTGCGTAGTTGGGACTCTGGTGTTGAAATTATTTGAACTTGTGTCGTCCTCTCATCTGTTTTTTTGTAAATTGTAATTTTTGAGCTGTACATAGTTGTTTTGTAGTTTTAATAAAGTTGTGCTTGAAAAAAGTCATCTTGAGTACCATGTTTTTCAGACTATAAGTCCCCCCCGGAGTCGAAAATTCGTCATGAATAAGAAGAATAAATTGCACTGGACTATAAGTAACATTTTGTGTGGGAAATTTATTATTACAAAATCCAGGACCAACAACAGTAGAATAAAGAACAACCGGCTCGTGTGCTGCGGCCACGTACTTCCCGTGTCAGTCATTGTTTGGAAACTGGCGGCGCAGTCAGTCAGGCCTCCTGATGGAGAGAATCGCGCAGTGTGAACACTCCCGTACCCGACGAGTATTGTAATGCGAACACCCAATGCTCCCGCTGTCTACACTTTGCGCTCTCTATTTACGCAGTGTGAATGGCCGACTCAAAAAAATTGTGTCGTCTGTAGTCAACCTAACTCTGACCTGGTTATGTTTGGTTTTTATTAGGTCAGCCTGTGTGTGTGGTGTGTGGTGTGTGTGTGTGTGTGTGTGTGTGTTTGCACAGCCTGAAATCTGGAACAACATCCAGTGGAGTTTCTGCCTTTGGAGCAGCCGACCAGAGCAAACCTGCCAGCTCGCTGCAGGACTCGTGCGTCTGCTGACCTGAACTCAGATTAGCATCCCAGGGGCTACGTTGACTCACATGAGGCCGGAGTGTAAAAAGCGCAGCTGTGCTGTTTGCCCTCTCCTTTAAGGCCACGCAGACCCTGCGTTTTTTTTCCCCCAGGTGGCCGTACTTGACGTCTGAGGCCTGAAGGTTGGGTGCTTCCACCGTCCATCTGGTGGATACGTTTATTAATGACCGTGCCGTTTGTCAAATATTTAAGTGTGTTGTCTTGCGTCATTTGTCACTTGATGAATACAGTCCCATTTCCAATGAGCCCCCTCTGCTGCATCTTACATGCTACCCTGTCCCTCTGGGTCAGAGAGGGCGGTACTTGCGTCCCTCAGGACGGCTGTTCACTGCTGGTTAATGATGGGTTAGATTGTCAGAACTACACCTCTGTTACCGTCAATGTGGGGCAGATGGTAGTATCACCCAGGAGCTTTTCTGTTCCAGCTTTTCCTCCTGTTTTGTCGCTCCGTCCTTCATGGAACTGCAGCAGATCTGTGGTGTCATTTCCACGTCATCACTGAATGAACCGGAAGACACCTGTTCACCTACAGGCTGATTCTGTTACATTGCTGACTGTAGGGTGGATTTCTGTTTCTGCTGCATTAGTCTTGTCTTCTTTTTTTTTTTCCTTCCTGGTTAGTGCTCGTTTCAGACAACAGTGACCCACACTGGCAGCTGTTGTTACTGCGTGATGTTATCCTGGCAGTTTGGTCCATTTTAAAAAGTGAAGATTGAAATTGAACACACACACACACATATGCATGCACGCACGCATACACACACACACACACACACACACACACACACACATACACACATACACACACACACACACACACACAGTCTGGTCTGCTTGGCCATCCATACATCCTTACCAACCATCTGTGTCTGTTCACACAGGTCAGGAGAACCATCCAGCCAATCAAGAGGGTCACAGGAGGCAGAGCGGGCCAATCAGAAGCGATGTTGGGGCAGTGCAGGCCTGCAGTTGTGACTCCCAGGTCACTGCTGCTCGTGCTGCTGCTGTGGCGCCACGCTGCGTTCATCGAAATCCCACAAGATTGTAAGTCTAGCAACTGGATGAAGACACTGAGACAAATGCTTGAAAGGATGTAAAATCACTTTAGCTTCACATTTCATGACTACAAAAACACAAGTCACTGTTGTCTACAATCAGAGCAAGGCTCCCTCACCAGCCAATAAATCCCATCATTCCCCCATTACCACCACTCTGTTTTTTTTAGAATTCTGACCTTTTAACCCTGAATATGATGCTCTATTGATCTGACACACCCCTGCTGGCGTCACCTTGTTTACCGTTTTAATGTAGAAATGGAATCAGTTGCTGATCAATCAAGTGGATTAATTCACTTGGCATCAAAATGTACAACGCAAAAAGTTTTTTGATCAGGATGGTTAATCAGAAGGTTGATGAACACGGAACGGTAGCATGTGTGCTATAGTGTTAGAGCTACGCCGCACATCCTGCCAGAATCAGCTGACACACACACACACGCGCGCGCGCATGTGTACTGCAGACTGATGCAATACGATACCAGATCGTTGGCCCTAATGAACGCTGATGAGCTAAAGGGGTAACCATGGAGATCTCCTCTTCTCCTCCTCTGAACACCTCACCTTTATTAGTGGTTTCCAGCTCAAGGTCACACTCCTGAAGAAAGGTCATGTGATGCTGTTGTGGTCTGACACTGTTGCGCTGATGTTTTTGTTCTGTCAGGCTGTAACAAAGACAAAGGTTGCTTCTGTCTGTCCCGGTGTTGTTCAGTCATGCATCGCACTTTCACCTAGAAACTATCAGATGAGATGGAACAATAAGAACAGCCTCCATGACTGTGTTCCTGTCTATGTGTCTCCCTGAAACCTAACCCCACCTTCTCTGTCGTCTGTCCTCCTCACACACAATCCCTGGCTGACTCCGGACCTGCGTACAGGTGAGTTCCATTTGCACAATAATACAGATGGTTGTGTACGCTGACACGTTCTGCTTCAGTGGCTCTTAGAACCTCCAGGTTCTACAGCTGGAGATTGTTTTTCTGCCTGCGCCTTGGTCCTCCTACCGTTAGGGGGCGATACGTATAATTTATCAACAAAACTACAATTATAAACCCCCTGAAAACGGTTTGGAGCCACTGAAGTGTGATGTGCCGACGTGTGTGTTGTGGCATAGGGCGATGACCTCTAACCAGATTAATGATCATGTGACGTCTTTGTCCCTGTCTCTTCCTGCCATTACGTTTGACTAACAGCAAAGATCCTGCAGGACCGTAAGTGTTTTCAACACTAATGTTTCCGCTCCTGCCTTCTTTTTATATGCAGTGATACTCTTGATTGATTTGATTTGAATTAAAGTGAACTCAACCGCCGGAAACAGCTGATCACCGTAAACACAACTGAACAGATCACTAACAAGTGTTTGTGTATAACAGGACAAAGTATGTGATGATGATCAATACCTCAGCCCAACTGACACGCTGCTCATTATTGTTTCGCTAGGATGGCTTTCGTCACATCTGGGCTGATTATAGAAATACACATAGTTGAAGTGAGTGCTGTCACCACAGCGCTCCTCTCTGAGCTTCTGGATGAGATCAGCAATGCTAGCTTTAGTGACCTTAATGTTTGAGGTTTTATAAACCTATAAATTCTGTGTATAAGGTGTGTATGAGGTGTGTGTGTGTGTGACCTTCTCTTTGTCACTTCCCCCACAGTGAAACAGCCCCCCACCATAGTCAAACAGTCGGTGAAAGACTACATTGTCGACCCCAGAGATAATATCATCATTGAGTGTGAGGCCAAGGGCAACCCAGTGCCGGAGTAAGCAACATAGACATGCAGACATAGACACACACACACACACACATACACACCCACACACACACACGCTCACACACACCCACACACACACACACACACAGACACACACACACACAGACACACAAACACACACACACACACACACACACACACACAAAGGGTTACATCACAGGGGTATGACCAGCTCAGGACAGGGAAACATTGTTTATTTGGAGTCGGATTGTCTTTACGTAACACACACACACACACACTCACACACACGCACACATCCTTTCTTAGGACAGCCTTTGTGTACCAATAATGAGCTCAGTCATCTATTCATGCTCATGAAATATTCAGCCATGTTCAGAAATGTTCATGTGTTCACCTCACCACAAATCTCTCTCCTCTTTCCCTCTCTCTTTCTCTCTCTGTCTCTGTCTCTCTTTCTCCTTTTCTCCTCTCTTTTTCTCTATCGCCTCACTAAAATATATTTCCTTTTTCCCATAAGTGCATCTTCAGGTGATCAGAGGTTCTTGTGGCATTTTTACACTCAAGACTGGCAGGAAAATCTGCCTTTACCAGGAAGAAACCTGAAGCAGGAATAGGCTGATTGAGGACCCTTTTGTTGATAGACAGATGGGTAAAGAAGAGGGAGAGAGTCAGAAAGAGGAGAATAGATGAAGATGAAGATGAAGAACATAATTGTTACGGCCCCCAGGTGAACGTCTCTTGCTGGCCTGTGGTTGCCCTCTCACAGTAACCCGAGAACTCACCTCAGCCTGATCCAGATCCATCACCTGATCCACAAGAACCTCTGATTACATGATCGCCACTCAGCATCATGATGTCCCCAGAGCAGAGTACGGTATCCTGATGCTAAGCTAACTTTTTCAGGTTCTCATGGCGGAGAAATGGGAAGTTTTTCAACCTGGGGAAAGATCCCAGAGTGGCAACGCGAAAGCACTCGGGAACGCTGGAGATCAGCTTCCGCAGTGGAGGCAGACCAGAGGACTACGAGGGGGAGTACCAGTGCTTTGCTAGCAATGAATTAGGAGTGGCTCTGTCCAACAAAATCCTGCTCCGTGTCTCTAGTGAGGACGCCTTTCAAACACCTACTGTTCCTTGTGCTTTTCATGTTTCTGACTGTTTTTGTGCCATCCTTCAGAGGCTCCTCTGTGGCCTAAAGAGGTTCTGGACCCAGTCGTGGTGACCGAAGGCTCCCCGCTGATCCTGCCATGTAACCCTCCACCAGGCCTGCCTCCTCCGCTCATCTTCTGGATGGACAACAGTGAGTGAACACGAATGAAAGAGAGGGAGATGGAAACGGGTTGCCGTGGCAACAGAGGTTTGATGTTGAACATGGTTGTCGACAGTTTCCGAGTGGAAAACTAGAGTCTGCGGGTCGGAACTGTTGTGGATCCATGTCTGTGAATGACGCAGCAGCGCTCACGTGCATGTGTGACACCAGTAATGGGTGTTAGCAACAGCCGTATGGACCGTATGAACTCCGGGTGTTAACTGTGTCCCTCCACATGTCCCTCCTTCAGCGATGACTCCGATCGTTCAGGATAAGCGAGTATCAATGGGTCTGAACGGTGATCTTTACTTCTCCAACGTCATGGCTAAAGACGCTCACAACGAGTACAAATGCAATGCTCGCTGCCGCCTGACGCAGACCATCCAACAGAAGAACCCCTTCATCCTCAAAGTTCACACTAGTAAGTGTTCCCTTGCTCTCTCAGACACACATACACACATTCAGTGAAATGTGGGATACAGCCCCCTCAGATGGTCATGTTTACTCATGACAAAATATTCCAGGCAGAGAAGAAAACAGGCAGTATAGATGTTAGCATGGTCTTCAGCAGTGATGTGCTTTGTGTGTGTGTGTGTACACACAGACTCATGTGTGTGTGCTGTGTTTTCAGAGGAGCCATTTAACGACACCTCTCACAATGACACTGACCCGTACGGCGGTGAGTCACTTACTGTCCGCCTGCTCGGTCACACCCAGTAGTAAACTGACCAGCAGGCTAACTTACTAGCATGCTAACCTCATAGTGTAGCTAACTGCTCTCTGCTGAGCACCCATCGCGTGTGCTTGCCTTTTGAAACATGAAGGAACATCAGTTTTCAAATCAAAGTCGATTATTTTGGTTGAATTTTCTGTGAAGTCAAAGAACCCTTCGTGGTTTTGGTTAGCAAGGTTAGAAGGTTTCAAACCCAGACCAAAGTAAATTTGCTTTTTCCCAAACTGGCCGACGGAGGCCTAGTTTAACAATGACCTCCACTGATGCTGGTATCCTATAGGGTTGGTGGTAGGAACTGTGCTCCCGTTGGTCAAAGAAGGTGAGGAGGAAGGTGTGTCCACAGATGGAGAGAATGGGAAATATAAGAGTCTGGAAAGTGAAGATGCTCAACAGAGGGAGAGAGCCAGGAGCACCACCATCTCCTTTTGTTCTCCCGGCATTGATGAGGAGGTGGTTCCACTGAAACCTGTCTCCAAAGTCCTGTGTCAGTGCCCCTGTATTCTGTGATGTTGTTGGTACAACAGTCAGTCATCGGAAAGCTTCTGTAGAAAACAGACGTCTGTGTTGTGTCTGAAATCTCCAGAGGGTGAAGAGGGAGGGGGCCAGGACAATCACCTGGGGAGCTCCCACACTGCAGTCCCCAGATTCTCTCAAACTGGGGCCTGTTTGTAAGGATGTCCAGTGTCCACCCTGTCAGGTCAAACTTCTCCAGTTTAGATGAAAGAGGCAGGAGCTGGTTCACACGGGTTAGTGGGACAGAGTGATGGAGATGGTGAAGACCTGCAGCAGGTTAAGCTGGCTTTACACCTACCGACTTTTCATGCGATTTCAAAATCACAAACAAAATTCCAAAGTCGAAATTAAATGAAGTTGCTGAAGTTGAGGCGCGCTCTCGTGATCAGCATCGTTAAGTGTAAGGTGTCCTTACAACCCGATTTTAGTGTGTGTTTTCCGCGTCTTGGCGTTACGACAATCTTAACCATGTTTGATATTCTCGTAAGTCTTAAGTCTTGTTGTGTCGGAAACATAACCTTTACAGACAACCAATGGGCACACTCTCAGCACCAAACAGGAAGTAGCAAAAATGGCAAAGATGCCAAAATCAAGGAGGTCTATGTGGACCGTTCAAAAAGAAGAACAACTCGTCGAGCCCATTTTTTTTTCAACCAGGACTGTGTCCACGTTTTCCGGCTTCTTGGTATTCTCTTTTGTTTTTTTTTTTTTGGACTTTTGTTTTTTAAACGAATGTCTGCGCACACAATGGTGGCTACTGCCAAAAGCTGCGTCTCTTCCTCCTCCTCCTTTCTCTCTGCTCAGAAGTGGTTGTTGGAATTTTCTTAGAGGTGCATGATGGGAAATAATCTCAAGAGAATCTAGTTGTAGTCTTGTAATGTAAGACCCCCAGTCTTTGCATAGTTTTGTCTGTGCCTAGTCTGTGACTAAAAAAGTCTTATCAAAGCCTTTAGATGTGATAGGGTGTCAGATCAGAGTCTTTTAAAAGTTTCATCTAAGTTTTATCAAAGTCTTCTAGTGTAAGGGAGGCTTTGGGGTGACCAAAGAGAAGACAGAGACACTATGGAGAAGACAGGAGGCAGAGCTGGAGGTGGCAGAGATTCAGATGTGGATATTCTCTTTGGGAGGATCAGGACTGAGAACGCCAGAGGGACAGCACATGTTAGATGTTGTGGAGGTAAAGAGAGGCCAGACCAAGATGGTTTGGACATGTCCAGAGGAGGGACAGAGAATGGGTTAGTAGAAGGATGCTGAGGATGGAAGAACCAGGAAGAAGATCCAGAGGAAGACCTGAGAGGAAGTATGTGGACGTAGTTAGAGAGGACATGAAGTGCAGGAGAAGATGGAGAATATAGAAGTAGCTGGAGGAGGAGCATTGACTGTCAGCCCTGAGGGGAACACCATGAAGAAGAAGGCTCTCTTTAAGGGGTGGAGGTCCAGTGAGGTCCAGAGAGTCTGATGGATCAGGCCAGGATCAGCTCACATGGTGAATGTTTAGGTGATTAATGATGATGTGAGTGGAAACATGCTCAAGAACACGCTTGATGAGATGCTAACTGCTAACAGGTGCTTTAATCACACAGATGATAGCAGCTAACACTAACAGACCCTGACAGCTGCCTGTGGATGGTGACTGTCTACACTCCTTTCAATGTAACTACATCTGACTACAACCTACAACCTACTATAAGTTGTTTTGTATCTTAGTTTTCAACTCTGCAGAAAGTTAAAGTTTACAGGCAGGACTAATTCAGTCCAGAACTCTGACTCTAGTTTGAATGAGGTGCCACATTTTCCTGTGGTGCCGCTTGATGGAGGATGATCTGGATGATGATCTGATGACCTGGAACACGACTAACGTCTGCTTCAATGTTCCTCCAGCTAACAAACCGCACCAGAACCTCCCTGCTCATTCTCTGGATCCGTCCTGTCAGATAAGGCGGATGGGTTCAAACCCACGTCTGCCTGGCTCATTAACAGCTTCGATCTGCTCTCACAGGCCGGAAACTTCCACAGTCCATGCCCACGCTCCTATCCCCAACAGGAAGTCAGAGCGCCAAGATGGTGCTCCGAGGACAGCAGCTGCTGCTGGAGTGTATCGCAGCCGGAGTGTGAGTGCGCGCGTGTGCTCACACATGCACACACACACACACATGCATGAATGCATGCAGTGGTGGTAAGCTTTAGTGAGCTGGTCATGTGGTCTCTCCATCCTGTCTGTAGTCCGACGCCAACCATTAAATGGTACAGAAAGGGGGGGGATCTACCGGAGAGGAAAGTTAAGTTTGAGAACTTCAATAAGACGCTGCTGGTCGTGGGCGTGTCCGAGGAGGATGCCGGCGAGTATGTGTGCATGGCCAACAATCACCTGGGCAGTATACGCCACTCCATCCTCGTCCAGGTCAAAGGTGAGGACGACAGTCCGGCAAAACAAAACTACGTAAATCGTGCGTTTGCTGTCAAGCTACAGTAACTCAATGTCCCGTGTTGCTCAGCGGCTCCTTACTGGTTGGACAAACCTACCAACCTGGTGCTGGCCCCAGATGAGAACGGCCGACTGGTGTGCCGGGCCAACGGGAATCCCAAACCAAATATCCAGTGGCTGATCAATGGACAACCGATAGAAAGTACGATGAAGGTTTCTTCTAAGTGAGCTAAAACTGGGACTTTTGGGATGCAGAGCACATCCTGACAGCATGTAGAGTTTCAAATCAAAATGTAGGAATATTTTAAGAATATTGTAATGATGATTGACTAGCTGAATACAATAATAATATTTTCATTTTACAATAAAGGGACAGCGCTTAGCTTCTCTCTGGCCAACAATAGGCCCACCAGCTAACAGCTAATTCAATTCAATTTTACTTTTATATATGGGAAAAGAAGAGGGAGATAGGACAGATAGAGAGAGAGAGAGAAAAACAATCATAGAATCATAGAAATACAAACAAAATACAATCATAGAAATACAAACATACAGCTAACACCGTTCCAAACCAAGCTACAGAATCCTGTTGGTCCACAAAGGTGACCCTAAGGAGCACTCAGCTACCAGAACGCCCCTCCATCAACAGTTGGCCTGATGGGCCTTTTCTTTTTAGGTTCTCCTCCCAACCCGAGCAGAGATGTGCTCGGCGACACCATCATCTTCCGCTCCGTGCAGATGGGCAGCAGTGCCGTCTACCAGTGCAACGCTTCCAACCAGTACGGCTACCTGCTGACCAACGCCTTTGTCAGCGTCCTGGGTGAGTCGTCCTGGGATTGTACCCTGACAAGTGTTCACTGCGGTTTGACCTCGGGTTTATGGAGTTTGTTCTTTCATCTGGATGGTTGGAGGGGTATGGCTGGATCTGACTTTGGTGAGGTGAAGGTGTGTTCCACTGTTTGCAGATATGCCGCCAAGGATGCTTGGTCCTAAAAACCAGCTGATCAAAGTCATAGAGAATAACCACACCTTCCTGGACTGTCCCTTCTTTGGTTCCCCTCTGCCAGACCTGCGCTGGTGAGCATTCAACTCTCATCTCTTTATTGCTCAAAGGAAAAGGCACTGAGATCCAAACTCATGTTTCAGTTTTGATTTGACCAGAGACCAGCTGACGGGAACAGTAATATGACGCTGGTTTAAACCATTGTAAATTAGTTAACACCCATTTCAGGAGCCTATTATTATATATTAATGTGTTTTGTGCGTTTGCAGGTTTAAGAACGGACAGGGCAGTGGTGTGGATGGCGGTCATTACAGTGTCCACAACAATGGAACCCTGGAGATTAAACGAGCCCGATCAGAAGATGAAGGCACGTACACATGCGTGGCCAGCAGCCTCTTGGGTAAAGCTGAAAACCAGGTCCGCCTGGAAGTCAAAGGTAAGACACCACCGAAGGCACCTGCCACACCGTCATCCGTAGGTTAGCGTGTGATGTGCTGTCATCATTGAACCTCTGGCCCCTGGCAGGGCACTCTACCGCAGTTCACCACCCATGATGGCAGGCTGAGGGACATTTCACTAGATTTTGCACAACAGAATGGAACTCATCACGTTACTTTCCTGACATTTGTATCTTGTATCTTCTGAAAAGAACCTCTGGACATGGTTAAATGTCTAAAAGAGGACCTTTATTGAATTTCATTGTGCTTCACCGACACGTCATGCTCCTCAGAATGCATTGAATCATGTTTTTTGACAGGAAAAAGGGCAGATTTTCTCCAAAGAAAGGGCACAGTCACAGCACTTTATTTGACCCAGTAAAAGGCAACATTTGAAGGGTTTTGTCCTCCTTTTAGACATTTTATGGTCTTTTACTGACTTTAGTTCAATGAAAGAAAGATTTTCATATTGGGCATATTTTCAGATACATCATGCTTATTTTCACCTTTTGTGCCTTTAATTCTGGTGATTATGATGTTGTTTTCCACCTTTGCTGTTACTGTACAAAATAAAAGTCCAGTCTTCCGATTAGCTTTGCTGAAGTAGCCCAGCAGCAAGCTGCTCTCTGAACTGCATCCTCCTCCATCCTCACAGCTCCTTTTGTGCTTGTGTTCCACGTTAATGTCACTCAGAAGCGACTCGTATAGTTGGGGTCCCACAGGCGCAGTCAGCCATCAGAGGCTCCACAGCTCGCTTTGAGTGTCAGGTGAAGTCTGATCCCAGCCTGCCTGTCACTGTGACTTGGACTAAGGATGATCAGCCTCTTAATTTGGGATGGAGGTAAAGACGATCACAAAGCATCACTGTCGTATTTGAAATGGGTCACTGTCGCCCTGACTCAGGGGGACAGTGGCTTGTGAGGTGGAGAATGACTCCGCCCACCTGTGTTTGTGTCTCAGGCTGAGGAAGGACAGAGACTTTCTGAGCATCTCCAATGTGAATGAAGGCGACAAGGGAACATACACGTGCACTGTTAAATCGGAGATAGACAAGGACTCGGCCTCGGCTCGTCTCACGGTGTTAGGTACCCTAAGATCAGCCTTTGCTTTTCAGATGCAGACGTTTTTTTGTGCCATCAGACTGAAAAAAAAAAAACGCATGTTCACTAAAACAGGCTTAGTGCTGCGGAGCTGATTCTCCAGTATGCATGCACTTCTGGTCAAACCTCCTGGTTCTTTTTTACATTTGAGCCTCTTTTAATCACTTTAAAAAAAAGTTAAAGCAATCAATTCATTCGAATTCTCTTTGATAAATCGCCAGACCCACATTAATACATGACTGCTGAAGGTCAGGTTTAATGCTAATTCTAGCTCTCACAGCTTATTATTTATTATTATTATTATTATTCTGGGTTATTTAACCCAGAGCTAACGTTAGCGTCTCCATTGCTTGTTTCTCGATAGCTTCGGATTAACTCGGTTTGTCAGAATGTTGTGTAGTTTTTCTATATTCTCCAACGAATGTTGACAGAGTGAAAAGTCTCAAATGTAAAAAGTGAATGTGTCCTAAATAGAGCTGTTGTGATTCCTTGCTGCTGATTGGCTAGTAGACTAACATATCTAACCTCTACACTCACTTCCTGGTTCTTGACCCTACCCTACAGAGGAGGCCTCTCTCAACCCTTCAGTGTCTAGTGCCTTACCTCCAGGTAACTCAGCTAGGTGGAAGTCTGTCTTCTATCCTTCTGTCCTTTTTGTCTGCTTGTTCTGTAATATTTTTAAAAATATGGGCTCATCTGTCATTATTTGTTAATCTGGATGATTTTATTTCTTTGTCTAAATTGATGATTTTATTTTGCATGTGTCATAACTTGTCCTGTCAATCATTTCATGATTGACAGGACATGTGTTTGTGTTTGGAATGGTGTTGATCTGAAAGGTGTAAGTTCTCTTCAAACTGAATATTTTGTAAATGTAAACAGACTGTACAGTAGGAAGTAAACACCTGCGCCACAGCCCGCGTTTGACACCATTTGTGGTTGCTATGCAGATCGCCCAGACCCCCCTCTGGAGCTGGATTTGTCTGATCCAGCTGCCCGCAGTGTTCGTCTCACGTGGATTCCCGGGAATGACCACAGGAGTCCAGTCACCTGTCAGTATAAAAGCTGTGTCACAGATTTATGGAATTTGAAACCATGGAAATGCTAACAACTGCTAGGAACCAGACCATGTGACTTCTTAAAAGAAGACTCACATTCACTGCAGCTCACATTTACTAAAACCTCTTCTGTTTAATTCCAGCATAGAACAATACCGCCACCTGGTGGTCTATTTGTGTCACTGTTCCTAATCTTCAACTCAAATTCCAGAATTAACGATGCATTTGTAACATAAATTATAGGGTTGGGTACCACATTAATTACTGCATCAGTGAAGTAAAGACACAACAGGACCAGAACCCTGAACATGCGGAGCATTGAACCTGCCTTTGTCCACAGATTTTCTGGTCCAGTTTGAGGAGGACCGCTGGGAGCCAGGCCGATGGCGGAACCTGTCCTCTTACCCGGGACACCTAAACTCCGTCATCCTGCAGCTCGCTCCCTTTGTCAACTACCAGTTCAGGGTCATTGCCATCAACTCGGTGGGCCAAAGTGAGCCCAGCCTTCCATCACCGCAGTACAAGACCAGCGGAGCCGGTGAGATACGACTCATGTGTCTGACTGTGATCTTGTCCCGACCTAATGAAACGTGTCTCACATCAATTGAAGCCTATAGGTTCAAATCACCGATGAACGTCTGCCTTCAGATGTTCTGAAACTAAAAATGTTTGTGTTGAAACAGCTCCAGATGTTATTCCCAGAGGTCTTCGAGGGTGGGGCTCCATGAAGGGCAATATGGAAATCACCTGGGAGGTAAGAGTTGGATGAGCTCATCGGTCAATTCGGGATTATCGGCAGGTTTATGGAAAATCTGGACCTCAAAATAAATGTTCTATGCTGTCTAAAGGTTCCTTTTTCCATCTAATCGTCTCAGTAGAGTGTAGCAGATAGCAGAAGTAGCTGGTCGGAGCAGGCAAGAGAAAAACTGATCCGATGACTGATTTCCTTGTTTTTGAGCAGCCTCTACTCGATCTGGAAAGAAACGGTGCAAACCTCTACTACAGCGTTTGGTGGAGACGAAAGGATGCGTCAGAAGACTGGAATAACGTGACCACAGTTGGGACCAAACACGTGGTCCACAACACGGAAACATATGTGCCTTACCAGATCAAAATCCAGGCAGGGAACGAGTTTGGATCAGGACCGGAGTCCAATGTCGTCATTGGGTACTCGGGAGAGGACAGTAAGCAGGAGCGCCACCACTAAACAGCTAAACTTAGTGTTTGGACTGTTTTTTCATTTTTTTATTTCTTTGATCAGCGCCCACTGATGCTCCCACTGACCTACGCGTGTCGAAGGTGGACACCAACAGGGCCCACATCCACTGGAAACCTGTGGACCTGAAGTCTGTCCAGGGAGAGTTTAAGGAGTACAGAGTGAGACAGCACCACACTGACTCCACAATTGCCTTCTGCTGGTCTTTTCTAAGCTTGTCTGTTGTTCCTCCTCCTAGCTATACTACTGGCGTGATTCCAGTCTGGTCCCTGGTCTCGTGGTCAGTAAAGAGAAGCAGACCAAAGGTTTCTATAGCACTGTGTCAGAGCCATCCAGTCTTCTCAGTGAGCTGGTGCCGTTTTCTAAGTATAAGATGTTCATGGTTGTGGCCAACACTCACTATGAGGGTCCATCCAGCAACACGGTGGAGTTCACCACGAAGGAGGGAGGTGAGGACCAAACACACCAAATCCCCCGTGTTGTCTTCAGATTTACATGCAGATAAAATAGCCTGAACCGATATCAGAAGAGTACGTCAATGTTCATTTGTCGTCACCTACTGATCTTAGGCAGTACTACACCATCATGCACCGACTGGGTTTGTCTGTATGTTTTAGTGCCAGATGCGCCAAGATTCTTCACCATAAACCGGAAAACTGTAGACACAGTCCACCTGGAGTGGGGCAAACCTCTGGAACCCAATGGGATCCTGATCGGGTACCAGCTCAAGTACCAAACTGGTGAGCTGCTGTCCAATCTTTAACGTTGAAGTTAACACTGTTGCGGGCACTGCTCAACTGACTCAGCACTTTTCTTCTACCTTTTGTGTAAGTAGTTAACGGCTCCACAGTAGGCCGGGCGCAGTTCGAGACTTTCCTCCCTAACGTGACGGAGTTCACACTCCGCCTGCCAGACCGATCTGCCCGCTACAAGTTCTATCTGTCTGCTGTCACGCAGGTGGGCTCAGGGGAGGTGTTTGCCAAAGAAATGCCTCGTTTTGCCAACGAAGGTGAGCTTTTCACCATTTCTGTCCCTGAAACCAGCTCAGAGCTGCTCTTCCTCCTCAAGAAGAGATTCACAGATTCGCAGAAAAGCTGTGGACAGATGTGTAATGATGATGATGATGATGTGTGTGTGTGTGTGTGTGTGTGTGTAAGGGAGGGGGTGTTCTGGGTAGGATGAAGAGAACCTGTTAGATGTTCTATCAGTGTGTGTTCTCCCTCCCACACCCCTTACCTATCCTCTCTTCTGTTGGCAGAGAACAGTACAGATGCTACAGATTTAGGTAATCATCTGGAATGAGAATCTGCCATCATCTTTTCTCACTCTGTCCATCTCTCCTTCTGTCCTCCACCAGCAGCTGCACTCCTCTCCACCGGGCAGCAGGGGAAGGTGGTGCATACATGTTAAATCTAATCTGGAGGAATCCATAGTTGCTATGGAGACCAAAAACTTCTCATTACATCATGATGAAGTCAAGTTCAGGACCTGAAAAATCCTGAGCAGGTGTGACAGTGTGATTCAGCCTGTCCCCTCTGCTGTCCATCTGTCTCCTATGCTATCTGTCTGTCTCCTCTGCGGTCCACCTGTCTGCTCTGCTGTCAGCCTGTCTCCCCTGCTGCCTGTCTGTCTCCTCTCTCTGTGTACGTTTGTGTCCTCTGATGTCTGTTTGTCTCCTCTGTAGTCCATCTGTCTCCTCTACTGTCAGGCTGTCTCATCTGCTGTTCACCTGTCTCCTGTGCTATTCGTCTGTTGCTTCAGGCTGTCAGAAAAGTCCTCTGGACTGTATATCCGGGCTCTTTTGTTTGCTCGTTCTGGCATCACATTTACCTTCTTGTCCTTATCGGGTGGATAAGGATGGCGACACCTTCATAGGTGCCACAGCACACCATTTAACTTACATACAACCCCATTCTGTTGGCATGGTGATGCTGTGTTCAAGTGCATGTTTAAAAACAAACCAGGTGTGAAACATGACAAATCAACTGATCACCCAGTTTATGTGTAGTAGCAGCCTCTCTCCTCATGGTGTCACTGTTGTCTCGGTGCTGCTTGTGCTGTCCTGTTTGACGTCTTTAACTCTTTTCCTCTTCTCTAACTCCTCCCTTGTAGTCGAGTTTACTGAGTCTTCGGTGGCGTCTGCGCTCAGTCCGACTCCTCCTACTCTTGCTCCTCCTCCTCCTACTGCCATCACTCCTACAATTAATACCTGGACTCCAACAACTGTGACTTCTACTACGCCCACCACTGTCCCTCCTACCACCACCACCAACACCACTACTTCCATTACTTCTTCTCCTACTCGAACTACAGCTCCTTCTCCTAGCAGCAGCAGTAAAAGTGCAGCTGAGGTGACCACGCCCACTGCTCGTCCTGTGGTCACCACCAGCCGTACCACTCAGAGAGTGTTGGGTACTTGTCCTATTGTGGTTTTTCGTTTGACCTTCTGGATTTAAAAAGATGAGCGATTACTTTCTCCCCCCTGACGAATCAGGACTCAACATCATGGCTGCATTCTGATAAGCTGCAACTGCTGTAGTAAGAGTGGGGAATTACTGCAGAATATTGGGATGTAGCCTGCCACATTCCTCCTGGTCAGGAAGTGAGAACCCCCAACTTTGGTTTTTAATGGATTTTCAAAATGCTCATGTTTTGAGTAGCCCGACTTAACTCATGCTAGCCCACTCTAAAGCAGACGCGTCTTTACAGCCGTGTTTCATGAGCTGAAGAATTCCCTGGAATTTTCTGCCAGCTGAAATTTCTGCTCATGAACATCTAAAGTCAGATTTTTGGAAGACTGTAAAAGCGCTTTTCCACTGCACAGTATCGGCTCTACACGGTTTGACTCGACAGGTTACGGTACAGTACCATCGTGGTAGTTTTCTATTGCACCATGGTACCTCCTCGGTGTGGGCGGAGCCGGTGTGAAACTCTCGAAGTGCCGTTAGACATTTTGTCCTGTTGGCTCTTTAATCACAAAGAAAAACACAAAATTAACATTAGTTTAATTTATCAGATGTTGCTGATGACCTCAATTTACACTTTTCAAAGTAACAAAGCAACTGAAAAGTACAAGTTGAAGACAGAGTAGTGCTGGTGACTAACTAGCCAGGTCATACAGGAAACAGCAACCTTCTGCATACAGGAAAACAGCAACCTTCCTTTCTAAATATAACTGTTTAAATTGAGCTCAGCATCAGTGAAATAATTAATGTAAAATTCACTGAAAGTTACACAACTTTCCAACAACTCCATGGCCGAGTCGAGTCAATCGCACTCTTGTTGCTCACAGGTCGGTGCCGTAAATGGCTTCTCATTGATTAAACCTCTTGCAGTACACTTCCAGTCCTTCCTGTTCGTCCAACTTCATTGCTTGATTGTCCGTTAATGGTCTTTGGTGTTTTTTGTGTTCTTGATATCGCCTTTATGTCCACTGGTTCCTCCATCGGAGACCTCCTGGTCAGCCGCCTTTCTGGTCTGACTGTTTAGCTCTGTCTTCTCTCGTCTTCCACACAGCTCAAAGTTGTCTCTGTTTCGTTGGTGGACCAGGGTATCACCTTACTTGAAGTCGTTATTAATATACTAATATTTAGTTTGTAAAATAAAGAATCAGACACCTTCGCTATTGAGGGAAACACGTTGCTGTCTTGAAACGTCAGTGCCATCAATCCTCTGGCCAATCAGTCCATTAACAGAGTGATATTAACATTAGTGTACCTACTTGGTATGTGAGTAAGTTCTAAAAAATGTCCTGGTACCCCAAGTGGAAAACCCTCCAAACCGTACTGGGTCAAGTCAAGTCGCGCTGAGTAGGTACTGGTGGAAAAATGGCATAACCGAACTGCAGGGACCATGAACCTGTATGTGCTTGTTGTAACTGTGCCTTTTGCCCCTGACCTTTAATTTTTCACCCCCACTCCCCCATGTAGTGGCCCCTGGGCGGGAGATCTGGAACGTGACGGTGGAGCCTAACAGTAACTACGCTAATGTCAGCTGGAGACACAACTTCCCGGCCAGCAGCAGCGAGTTTGTGCTAGAGTTCACACTGGACAGTAAGAACCTGCCCGAGTCCAGACCTGAACCATCGAGCCTGAAGCTAACATCTGCCAAAGGGAGCATGGGCGGTACCCTCCTTGTACTCTCAGTCCCTCTGAAATGTCCAAATTAGCAGCAGACTCGAGTGTGGGCTGAGTGTGGACGAGCAGATAAATGAGAGAAATGAGGGCAGACAGAGCAGGACCAGGAGGATGCCGCTTCTAGTCCTGACTGCATCTGTCTGAACCTCAGTCCTGCTTCCATGTCACCTGTCTGTCTCCGTGTGCATCGTAAACATTGCACGTCATGTTGGCCTCAGTGTGACCGGTGGTCTGGTTTTGCTGAGCCATCAGTGCGAATGTGTTTCTGTTTTCTGGTCATCCACGCTTCCATGGCTGCTTGCTTTTGCGTTGAACCCTGAGCACTGGGATGATGGAGGATGTTTGAGGAGACCATGTATTTTTAATGTTCTCAGACGGCAGCTTTAATTCTTAATGATGTCTGATGGGAGGAGAGGGGACAGATGAGGCCGATCTAATGGCCTCCCTCACCCCTCCCTGCTTTTTAGGATCAATCTCTGACTCTTAGCAGAAGTGGCTGGGAGCCCCCACACCCACGCCTCCCCCATGACCTCCCCCACATTCAGTCTTGTCTAAATGTTCTTTTGTTTTTCTACGCAGACGGGTTTTACTCTAGAATCATACATGTGTCACCTGCGACACGACTAGTTCACAACTAGTTCATTTTCTCCACCTTCTGCAAAGTGTCATAATCGCCCTGTTGGCTGGGGTCTCGGTCTTTAAGCATGTTTGACAAGTTGCAAATATTCATTTAAATTTTGTCTTCATTAAATTTTGGAACAATTTAAACCTGATTTAGTACCGCGGCAACACGCTAACTGAGCATCCTGGTGTTGCCACCATGAACCCAAACAGGTGTTGGGTTTTGGACTGCGCGTTAGCGGCCGGCATGTCCTCAACATTTGCATTTGACCTTTACTTTGGCTGGCTTGAGTAGTATGGTTAATAGCATGGCTTTGAAACGATGTCCTTCGGATGACCAGATTAAAGCGGTCGATGGTGCATGGTGCATGATGTCACCAGCTTCTTGTCACTGTATCCTTAAGGTCAGAACTCGACCGTGTCACGACTGACTCATCTTTCAGTGGAAAGATGCACTCTGTCGCCACACTTTTGTTGATGGATTGATCATTTCTTAGCTGGTGGAAGTGCAAGCTTTTAATAATTGAGACCAACAATGCTAGCAACCCTCAACACCATCTCTGCTACGCCCAACAATCATTCTTAATCAGACGTCTTTGAATGGTTGAACATGAAGCACGACTTGTCATTCGCTGGGTTGTGAGTATGTCCAATGGGTAAGCGCTGCATTGTTAGCAGTCTTAATTCACTTCCTGCTGTCACTCCAAAAACTTCACAGCCATTATTAGACACTAAAGGCCACACCCCGCCAGTGTGATTGGCCCATTTCTTGTGTCTTCAAGGCGACAAGACGGTGAAAGCCATAACGGTGAAACAACAGCCCCCCATTACTGTGGCGGATCTGATCGCAGGTGCCACCTACCACCTGAGGGTTTACTCCCATGAGCTCAACAGCATCAGCAGCAAATCTTTCAGCTTTAAGACCAAACCAGGTGAGACACCACCTCACCTGGCCAGGCTTTAGCATCAGGTGGGCTACACCAGGAGCCTGTCAGCCTTAGTGACCGCACTAACTTGGTCAAAGCCGGTCGACTGTTTGACCGTTCACGGTAATCAAGATTTTCGCTGCACTGTTTTTTCATCTATCCACGTCACAAATATTCAGCTGTTAACTTGGACGAGCTTGTGAGAGCTAGGTTGTAAAGGAAGTCAGTCAATGGAGTGGTAGTGACAGGTGACACATGGAAATATGCTGTTTCACAGGTTACTTCTTCCCTTCTGTGGTGTTTGTGATGACAGGTATGCTAGCAGGAAGGTGAAGGCCGTGTCTTACCTCTTCAGTGTGGACTGTATTGTGAATGTAATGCCTAATCATCTGACACCTAGTGGTGAGAGTTGAGCGCCGCTGCCAGCCGAAGGACCCTCTGATCAGGCCTTTGTAGTTTATCAGTGAATCCTGTAAAAATGTCTCTAGCTGGGATCTGCTCGTCTTCCTGTGCTTATGAGCCAAACTGGTTTGTCTTCTCTGTCTCCAGCCTACATAGATCAGGTCGATATTGCCACTCAGGGCTGGTTCATTGGTTTGATGTGTGCCATCGCCCTCATCATCCTCATCCTGCTCATCGTCTGCTTCATCAAGAGGAGCCGCGGTGGAAAATACCCCGGTAAGAACCAAGATGCTGTTTCATACCAACACAACCCCTTAGATCAAAACAAGGGTTCATTGATTCGGCTTTAAATCTGATGGTTCCGTTTTGGACCTCCTGGTTCTGTTAGGGCCTCAGGAGCACCATGATATTTAGAGCTTAAATATCTTGTGTGTTTCAAAAGAGTCCTGTGAATCTTTTTCAGTGTGTGGAATGTGTAGGTGGCAGTTTCCCAACCACATGGGCAGAATATTTAGGTGGGTGTTTGTGTGATGCTAACAGTTAACTAACAACCACTGGCTGCTCTCAGTACTTACGGAATCTATGACACAAACGTTCACTAACTGCTAAAAAAAATCCCTAAAATCTATCCAAACCAGCAAGAACTAGAGAGGAAACCTTCTAGCTGAAGGTGCTGAGGGGGAGGCACCACCGGTCTTTGGTTCCTCCTGGGTGAGCACCTTTAAGAAGATAAGGGTGGATGGTTCCGATTGGCTGACTGAGTATCCACAACAAACGATTTTTTGGACAAATAATGGCAAGCAGAGACTAAGGAGATGTCTCCATGAAATTCTTTTCTAACTTCAACTACATCCTGTTTCCTGTCAAATGACTCTCTGGTTTCTGGGATCTGATACTGGTTGCTCCCATAAAGTGTGCTTGGGATGAGGATTAATGTTGTTTTCTTTTCCTCCTCAGTGCGTGAAAAAAAGGATCTGCCATTGGACCCAGTGGACCAGAAAGACCAGGATGGATCTTTTGATTACCAGTAAGTTGAACAGCTGCTGTTCACCTCTTCCTCTGTCTGCACCACACAAACAGGGAACATGGTTCCACCTGTTGCGCTCAGGTATCCTCCAGCTGTTAGCAAACATTTCCATTTTCTGAGTCTGGTCAGTGATGGCTGCTAATGTGGTGCCAGGTGTAGGAGGTTTTACAGGACTTTTTTTAGCCTTAGCTTGGTGGAAGAACTCAGAAGACACCTGCCTGCATGTTTGTGTCAAAAAAGTGATGCAGAGTATACCAGAGGTTGTCTTTTCAAAAAATGTCACCCAGAATTTATTGAAGAAAAATACATCCAAATGGAATCAGAAAAATAAAAAAAACACAAGGCAAAAATATAGTGGTGAAGTCAACTGGAGAAGTCGTCGTCGCACCGCCTCCAGTCCCCGAGGTACCCAAACGCTCAGACCATACCAACTGCACCTCTCCAGACTTGGGTTGACGCCTTCTGCTGAAGCCGGACGCTAACAGTTTGCTTATGTACTTTCTAAAAATGCTCAGTCATACAAGATTTACAGCCAGGTTTGTCACATCTTTGCTTCAAACAAACAGTGTCTGTTTTCACATCCTCCAAGCACATGAAGCACGGGGCCCCAGATAACATATGATTCAAGGAGGTCATGCTGACCTGTTAGGAAACTAGAGACAGAACAGAATGGACCAGACCCATTGCTTATCTGTACACAGCGCACATTGTTGTTCAAAACTCAGTATGAGCTGTCGGCTGCATAATGCTCACATTATTGTTCAAAACTTAGCAGGAGTTGTCACTTGTTTATAATGATTCAGCAAGCTGTCAGCTGTTTCAGACACTGACCTAATAAGAAGATTAGGTTTAAGTTATGTTGAATACAGTTGACATAAGTACATGGGGAGTCATAACCTAATCATATGAGGAGTCATGAGCTGAATCATAGGAGTTGTGAGCAAGAATTTATCATTACACACATGGCCTAAATTATTAGCTGATTAAGGCTGAAACTTTGACAACTGAGGGTTTTAATTGCAGCATTTAAATTTTATCTCTTTACAGGAGTACGGTGCATACGCTGACGTGTGCGCTGTGTCTGTAGTGCTGTCATGTTCATGTAGCACATGTTCTGTCAGTGATGTGCTCTGTACTCTTTCCAGGTCCCGCCGATGATCACGTATTCGTCCGCCTGATCAACATGTCTGTTTGACTAAAATCTGATGAAGATAACATTTGCTAAACGTGCTAATGCAAGTTTAACATTAGCGTAAAGCAATGAACGTGTGAAGCTACAATCACCACTGACCAGGCTAATTCAGTGTTTCCTGTTCAGCCTGTCCTGTTACTGCCCTCTGGATGCCTGTTTCTGAAGCAGAACCAACTGCTGCCAGTCCCTCCCCTTACTGGTTGGTGAAGGAATCTGTAGGATGTGTGGTCACACGCTGAAGACTGTAGACTGGGTTCAAACCAGTCAGTGTCACAGTTTGTGGTTGTTACTGGTGAAAGGTTCCACGTGTGAGCTGAGAAGTATGACTCTCTCTCTGGGCACACACCCAGCTGGTTCCTGCTGGTTCATGGGGAAGCAGCTTCTGGAACTTCCGATCGGTACCTGGACCTGAGCGGTTCCAGACCACAACTCTCTTATCTCTTTCATTTATGGTTTCTGTCACGCTGGATTAACGTGGCACCTCAGGACGGACGCTGTTCCATCTGAACAATTAATATTCTAAAATGTGCTTTAATACACTGAGCAGCAGCCATTTGTCACTTCTAGGATGTCCATAGCCTTTCACCATCACCGCCATCTCCACAGGGCATCTGGCACTGTCTAATCAGCGTCTAATCAGTCAGCTCTTGAAAAAGGACTTTTATTAAGTTTCTTCTCACCAAGTATAAAAGTTGTTTTTCTTTTTGTGACCTGGACGATGAAGCTTTGCCGGTGCCGGTTTTTCATATTTTGGGCGATATTTCCAACATGTCCTGTTTGGCTTTGATGGTTACAATAAGCAGAACGACCGTAGCTATTTATTTAACTTGACTTTTTGCCAAATGTTGGTGCACAAATGTAAACGTGGATTTTTGTTGTGTGAACATCTCGTTAAATGTCTGTCTGAAGTAGCTTGAATGTCTTTATTTTCACATGAATTCTTTTTCTGTCATTTTTCTTTATGTTTACATTTTTTCTCTAGCTTGTTTCTTCTTTTGCTTTGATTTTAAATGTTTAATGCTTTTTTTTTATCCTTGTCTTTTGTCTTTCTCGCCTTTGCTTGATTTAAATAAAGACTGGTTGTTGCACAGGTAACTGTTGTTGAAGCCGTCAGGCTGCTACCTCGTTCAATTTGAAATGTCACCGTGGTTGTAACCATCTCCGCTTGTTTTCAAAGTTATGATTTAAACACTGGTGTGCTTCATCTGGAATCACCTGATTAAATAAATTAAGCCCTGCCAGTTTTTTCCTGATAAAAACCCTTGAACGTCTTTACAAGCAACTCGGATTTAACCTTGGAGCATTCAGAAGGTCAAGTTCTGCTTCCTGAAAACCTGACAGGACTCCTTGTTTTATGTGTTTCTGAATTTGATCTTGTCCTTCGCAGCAGCGACGAGGACAACAAGCCTCTTCAGGGCAGCCAAACATCGCTGGACGCCAACGTGAAGGAGAGCGACGACAGCCTGGTGGACTACGGTGAGGGTGGTGATGGACAGTTTAACGAGGATGGCTCCTTCATCGGCCAGTACACGGTGAAGAAAGACAAGGACGAGACGGAGGGCAACGAGAGCTCGGAGGCCACCTCACCTGTCAACGCCATCTACTCGCTGGCGTAATGTTGTGGCGTCGCCAAAGGGGGGCATGTACAGACACGGGCACACACTTGTGAATTTACTAATGTCGGAAACACGAGGACCACAGAGCAGCAGGACATCTGCAGATTTCCTCCACGGACGAAGGAACGCAGGAGCCCTCTCCAGCCACAAGCCTTTAATCCCATCCCCCCGACTCTGACCTTCCTCACCCTCACTGGCGGCGGCCCAACAGGTGGCCCACGCCAGTTTTTCGCCCTGCATCACACAGACTGAATGTGATTTCGGGGATGCTGTCGCCATCTGGTGGAATCAATTTATTTCTGCCCCAAAATAGCTTTAGCATCGGTACCTGCCCTCCCGTATCTTCAAACCTCAACGTAGCATCAGATTTGACGCACACGCATCCGCTTCGACCATGGATCAGCAGACGTGTTTATCATATTGATATTTAACACAGTGACAGATGGCTGAACCTCATTAAGTGCTGTAAACGGTCGCGGCACGCCTTTTAGTGCCATGCTACACTATGCACTCCCGCCATATTAATTTAGTTTGAGTCCATTTAATCAAACACCCTTTTGTGCTTTTGTTGGATTGAAACCTCCAAGCCCCACCCCCGAGTCATCCAAGCCCCACCCACGAGCCCATCCCATCTCTGACCCCTAGTTCATCCAAGCCCTGCCCTACGAGTCCCTTCGCCTCGTACCGTGCAGTTCCTTCCAGTCTAGTGTTCAAAATGGCCGCCATCGGGCCCAGTTCAGGGCACGGCTGGTTCCGCTTGGGTCCAGTCCCCAGTTAGCATGAAGGCTAATGTTTGTTTGTTCTTCCACAAACTGTTTTTTTGTTTAGTCGTCTGGGACAATGCTGCCGTTCTCTCCTCTGGGACATGAACTCAGCATGACAGGTGACCATCCTCACCATGTGCCTGATGTCCGTCTGCTCTCCTTCATCTCGCTTTGTCCTCGTCTTTTTTGCCAGCTCAGAAATTTAATGCTGTTAATTATTATTCACCATAAACTAAATGTTGTCCTGATAAGATGGTGGTAAATACAGTATAAGTTGTGTTAAGTTGTTTTTTCCCCTAAAAAAGCTTTACACGCGCACACACACACACACACACACACACACACACACACACACACACATCCTTGTACTTTTTTGTGAGGACTTTCATAGGTATAATGTATTACCCTAATCCTTACCTTAGCCTTAACCATCCCAAATAACCCCCTGACCCTGACCCAAACCCAGTTCTAACCCAACCTTCAAAGCAAGTCTGAACCCTCAAGCAGGCCTTTGAAGATGAAGCTAGTAGAATGAATATTCTGGTAGTCAGTATGTAGCAAGTACAAGAACACACACATACATACACACACACACACACACACACACACAGAAATGGCAATAGAGTAGTGGTTTTAGCCAATCGAGTGTAGGAAACTGACCAATCACAGGGGTGAAATATTGGGGGGGGGGACCCGCAGGAGTTGAACGTCTTGTTCGGAGGTGTCAGATGCAGTCTGGTGCTAACGAGCAGCCGCCTCAAGGTTAATGTTAGGGTGGCACAAACAATGCGTCAGTGTGACAGGCGGCCATTTTGAATCCAGCCCTGGTCTGGAATCGGAAGCGTTGCTCCTCTCATTGTAGTTCTGTGTTACCATAAAGTTTGAGGTTGTTAGTTTGGTCCGGGGCTGAGACAGACGACGGAGATCAACGTATGGTTGGACTCGTTTCTTCAAACGTCTCCTGACTTCCTCTTCCTCCTCTGACTGGGAAAATGGGGAAATTCCAGCTGCCGTTCCGGTTGTTTTGGATGCTGTTGGGCTTTTATTATCAGTTCTCATGAGCATCTTGTATCGACTGTGTAACAGGACAACGTGGCCACGTCACGCTTCAACAACTAACAGCTTTTGTAAAATACATACTCAGCTGACCTTAGCATAACTATATTCACCATGTACTGTATGCGTGTATGACAAGATGTTGCAATGTCTGCTAGCAACGCCTTCTTTATAGTAAAGCTACTGTATCTCTCTTTCTTTACCTCCCGATGACTTGTCTCTTCTTTGTTGTCTCTGACAAATGAAGTTGAACAATTTTGACTGTCACAGATCATCACACAACAACAAGTAGTTGCCGTAGGACTTGTTACACACATACACATACACACACACACACACACACACACACACACACACACACATTCAAGGTACGTTCGTGTTAAACACAGTAGAAATTATTCTGGGAATTCAAAAAGTATCTGAAGCCACAAAGTTCTGTAGGAAGTGTTCTACAATATCTTTTAGCAGACATTTTTCTCCACAGCGACTTATATCTTACAGTGGAAGGAGACCCTCCAGGTTAGTATAGCCTGCCATCAAGAAGATGAATGTTTGGGGCTTTGAGACGAACAGGCGAAGTAATTTCACACTGCCTATTGGTATAGACCTAGCATGTAAATTGGACGATTCATTGTCATTTAACTTGGTTTGAATGACGCTTAAGGAAGGCCTCTAGCACAGGCTAGCACTGTAGCTTAGCAGTAGCTTGAAAAATGTGACACACAGAAGTCTGAAATGAACTAAAACAGAAAAGTTTGTTGCTGCAGGTGATTATCTGTTAGCGAATCAAATAACTATGAAGAACTCTCCTTACTGCTGTTCTTCATAGTGTGAATATTTTAGTAAATTGCCGCAAAAGAAATGCAGCTGAAAGAGCCACATAAAAGCTCATTTTACCTTTCTGATAACATGAAGAGTGAATAAGGTGTCACCATCCTGCTCTTTGGGTTCTCCGCTCAGGTTTTATACATCCATCCATTTTCTTCCACGTGTCCGAGGCCGGTTCACGGGGCCACACATCCAGACTTCCTTTTCTCTGACACTTCTTCCAGCACTTCTGGGTAGATCCCAAGGCGTTCCTGGACCAGTCGACTGGCATAGTCACCCCGTGTCCGGGGCCTCCTCCTGGTGGGACATGGCAGGAAAACCACCCAAAGGAGTTGTCTAGGGGCATCTGATACAGATGCCCAAGTCACCTCCACTGGCTCTGGGCCTGGGTCTTTGCCCATAGGGCCGACCTTCCTGCAGGCTCACCGCCCATAGGAAGGGTCATGAGGGACCGGTGCAATGTGGCTGTGGCCACCCTGATCTAGCCACGGAGACATGGAATGTCACCTCAGATTTTATTAATCCATTACATGTCTCTTGTCCTGGCAGATTAGCAGATGTGCTAACATCCACCAGTCTGACAGAATCCTGTCTTCAGCGTCCACTCTGGTCCGCAGTTAGTGGTCCTCCAGTTCCTTCCTGCTCAGTCTGTGGACATTAATCTGAGTTGTCATGTGTTGCTCATTAGTCACAAACATCCATCTTTGATGTGGGAGCAGCGCAGAGCAGATCCTCCTGAATTATTAATGTCGTTTCAGATATCAGAGAGAATATTGGGGGGGCGGGCAAATATGGGGGGGAGGGTCAAAACTTTACATTTATGAAAGAGCCATTAGCGTTGAATCGGAATTAGCCCAAATGATAATTCTGAGGCTGAGTTCCAGGCTGCTGAACCTGAGCAGCCTGAACAGGTGACCAGTAGAGGCCAGCAAAAAGAAGATTAAAACGAAATATTGACGATGAGATTCTTTCTACAAAATACTCTTATAAATGATTTTTTTAATGGAACCTCCAAGAGCATGTCTGTTCTCTTCCTGGTCCAGACAGCCATCCACTCCCCCTCCTCCGCCGTCAGCCTGAGGATGGACCCATACCAGCAAGGCTGGATCAGCAGAACCAACTCCACCATCGTGGACCCTATCAGACCTCCATCAGGAAGACAGGGCAAAGCCAGCAGGAAGCTGAGCAGCCATTGGTTGGAAAAGAACACTTTGTTCTTTTGTGTAAGAGTGAAAATGACAACAACAAAAAAAACTGTCCTAAAATGATGTTAGCTGCTCCTTTTCCAACTATTAGCATTAGATTAGTTAGCATAATGAGTGTAGCTACACAATTACTGACCCTAAAATTTCTAACAGAGGTGTGAGGGTGTCCCTGTGTGAGGGTGTCCCTGTGTGAAAAAAGGTGTCCCAGTGTGATGGTGTCCTGGTGTCCCAGTGTGAGGGTGTCCCAGTGTAATGATGTCCTGGTGTTCCTGTGTAAAAGTGTCTCAGTGTGAAGGTGTCCTGGTGTGATGGTTTCCCGGTGTGAAGATGTGCCTGTGTGAGGGTGGCCCAGTGTGATGGTGTCCTGGTGTCTGGTCTCATCTTGTGCTCTTATGCAATGCATGATGAGTCGTCTCATCCTTAATCATAAAAACACCAAAGTCTTCCTGCTGTTGTTGTGGCGATGTCCATTGTCCATCTGTTCCTGTCTTTCCTGTGTTTTCTCCACATTAACATATTCTGTGCATCACAGGCTTCACGTGTGTCAATTCGTAAACGAGGACACCATCAGACCTGCCCCCCACGCACCCCCCAACATGTACTTCTTGTTCGTGCTCTGCTCGTTAGGCCTGCGTGCTAATTGCTTTAGCTGATCAATCACGTGGGAAACCATGAAAGCGGTGACAGTCAGGCGGAGTCTTGCTGTTGGAGGAAATGGAGCTAATTTGAAGCTGCTATCATCTTGGCTGATGCCTCACCCCTCCTGTCACCCCGCCCTCCCTTCTCTCACCCCGCCCCTCTCTCCTCTCCTCTTACCCCGCCCCTCCCCCACCTCTCTCGGGAGTTTGGCGGTGATGCTTTAATGAGCTGCCCATTTACACGGTGTCCAGATGCCGTCAGAGAGCCATTAGCTCATGTGACAGAAGAAGGGGGTTGACTAGTGATGAGCCCCTGTCAACACCCCCACCCCTTTTCTTTGTCTCATTCATCTCTTCAGCTGGAATTTGTTCTTCTGCTCCTCTTTCCTGCTGAAACAGAACCTTCCAAACATCATTTGGTCTCCCACCAGGACCCCCAGGACCCTCCAGAACCGCCAGAACCCTCGAGCACCCCCCAGTTCTCTCCTGCAATCTGTTAAAAAAGTAAATCACTGATAAATATTTGACTGTCTCCTTGCAGAAAGCTGTCTGGACCAGTTATTGTTTGACCTCTCTCCTCACCTCTACCACTCTACCAAAGCAGCAGCCAAAGCAGAAAGACTTCTTGCCAGGTGACATCTTCATCTTCTCTGACCTCAGCCTATGCAGGAACCGCAAGGCTCTTCTCAACTTTGCCAGAAAATGTCATGATGGTCCCCAAGACTATTTCCTTGGCCACCCCAAAATCTTCATTTGGTTTTGCTGAAGCCATCCAGAGGTGGACCTGCTGGTATGTTTTGGATCATTGTTCTGCTGCAGAAAACAAGTGACCGGACAAGAGCCTTAAGGGCCTGAAGCCATGGAACAGCCCCAGACTATCACCACCAGCGTCTTTTACTGGTGGAAGGATGATGCTCCTGTGTGGCTACAAATACCAAAACTTTGAGCCCTGCTGAGATGCTGTCATTTGACCTGAAACCCTCCAGCGTGGCTGAATTCCAACAGAAGGGACAAAAACATCCGTAAGAAGCTTAGGTCTAGGTATCACCTCGCCTGCAGGTGTCGCTGCTGAAGGCCCAAGAGTCGTTAGGGTTGTAGGCCCTCCCTTCCACAGGGGCCCATGAATGTTTAGATTATTTACACTTAACAATAAACACCTTTGCTGAAAAACTGACATTTAAATGAGTTTGAAGACTCAAGTCTGACAAACATGCAAAAAATAAAATCTCAGCAAGTGATTAAACACTCTTCACACACTCATGAGTCAGCAATGTGTATGTGATGAGTTTGTGGTGTATCTAGTGTGTGTGCATCCCTCAAGGTGTCTTACTGGAAGAAATAACTATTTTTGATACTGCTAACCACAGAAGAAAAAAATGTCACTTCCTGTTTCCTGATGTTTCGTGTTCACAACCACATGGTGTGTTTCCATGTGTAGGAAATTTTCTTGAACATCTGACCTAAGCCACAAACAGTCAGCCAGCCTGAGAACCAGTCTGCCATTCTGACAACCATTCGTCCAGAGGCTGGCTGCACTATGCTGGCCCACCTGCTGAGGAGGACACTGTCTCTGCACCCTGCTTAAGGTTGATGACTGAAACTGCCTGCTGACTGGTTGGAAAACAGTTAACAACCATACTGAGTGTGAACGGAGTGAGGTGCTGGGTAAGACTGATCCTGTCCCACCCTTACAGTTAGAGGTTCAGGGTTCTGAACCCACCTCGCCGTCGGTGTAGTCAAGGTGGCCTGAGATTCTGGGCTCAGTGTTTTCCCTAAAGCACGGCTGGAGGTGCCTTCACAAATAACTGATTGGGGAATCTTTATTTCTGATGTTAAGTGCTGGTTTGTTTGTTGGTTGGTGTTTATTATGTCAGAACAACCTGTTTTTTTTTGTTGTAACTAAGTTGCCTTTAAAACTCTCCTTTTCTCCCTCCCTCCTCCTCCTCCTCTTACTACTACTACTCTCTCCTTATCTCCTCTCCTCTCCTCTCCACATACTGGGAACACCACCAACAGTAAACTGGGATTAAAGAGGAAAATGTGTGTTAGTTCAATTCAATTCAATTCAATTTTATTTATATAGCACCTTTTACAATAAAATTGTCTCTAAGTGCTTTACAGAGGTAGAAACCCAGAGCCTGAACCCCCAGGTAAGCACAGTGGCAGGGAAAAACTCCCTTTTAACAGGAAGAAACCTTGAGCAGGACCAGGCTTACAAGGGGGAACCATCCTGCTGAAAGTCGGCTGGGTAAAGGAGGAATAAAAGAGGGAGACAGGACAGAGAGAATAAAGAGAGAGAGAGGGAGAACAGATACAATCATAAAACCAAAGAAATACAGACAAAATACAATCATAGAAATACAAACATATCAGACATATATACACATAATACAGCATAGCAGGTTGTTATAAGTTAGTAAAGCTTTAAAAACAGAATCCATCTGGTGGTGCTGATCTCCAACCAGCAAAGATCTGCAGAGGGATCCTAGATGGAGCAGCTCTCAGGGAGGTACAGGGAGAGGAAAAGAACCCTGAGGTTCCCCCACATGTGAGTGGAGGTACAGCAGAACTAACAGCTCCTCTGTGCTTCACTGTCTGTCACACCAATCAGATGTGCCATACGAGGCTAACAGTTTTGTTAAATGAATGCCCACATGTGTTCTCAGGATTATGTAATGTTTTGTTTAACTGGTGATGTATAAATGCTTGGTCACTGTGGGGCGCTATGATGTTGCTGATATTGATGAGTTGATTTAAGTGAAGAAGACGTCAACCAACTTCCTCTTCCTGTTTTGTAAATCAAAGTGTCTGTATCTTAAATAAACACGCCATATCCAACTAGAATAAAATCTCTATCCATTGCATCTTTCCCGAACGCATCACGTTGCAACAAATATAGAAGTAAATCTCAACAAGTTATGGGCCCAGGAGCCTTTTGGGTGAAAGCAAAGGTTATATTATACCGCTTAAAGACGTAACGAAAAAACAGCATGCTAACAAGAGCTAAGAGCTGTAATCAACCTGTACACAATGCTTTCATCATTACAGATGGCCAGTGACAAAAGTATTATTGATTACATAATCAAAGCAGAGATCACCATTACAGCACTGCACAACACAGGCCAGATGTTGGAGGATGGTCTGCTTGTGGCTATGGTCTTGAAAGGTCTGCCTGAGAGTTATACACCATTCTCCATAAACATTACGAATATGGATTATAACATCACATTTAAGACCAGGTTAAGAAGTTTTGAGAAAACAGAAAAGATGAGAGCAGCTGAGTCAAGTGACAGGGTGATGAAGAGTAAGGGTAGAGTAAGGCGACAATTTCTACTCCCCAAGACCAACCCACCAGATGTAACTACAACACGGAGATAATATGCTTCAAATGTGGCCGTCTAGCAAGAGAATGTCGACAGAAGGTTTGGTGCAGCCGTTTGCGAAGTGACGCACACAAAGATGCCACACGTAGGCATAAAGACAAAGACAGTAAGGACAAACGAGACTGTGCATGGAAAGTCATACAAGAAGATGATGACACCGACTTTGCGTTCGGGGTGTGAGATGTAGGCACTGACAGGCAGAAGAGAGGGCTGATGGTAGATACAGGAGCCACTTCTCACATCATCAACAACATGACCAAGTTTACAGGCTTCAACAACACGTTCCGATCAGAAAAGCACAGTGTCGAAGTAACACATGGAATCTTCTCAGTGAAAGCAGCAATTGCAAGGGGAGCCACTGTTGTCTTCAAGAATGAGAAAGAAGTTCTGATAGTCAGAAATACCAAGTTTGACATACATGTTTATGGTAAGCTGTATTAGCTGCATACTGTCATACCGTGTTAGACTTGCGACACGCCCTCACCGGGGTGAGGCACTAATCCTCTTGGCGACTGAGTTAAGAACCTTCGAAGACTCGACTAATGAGCCTGACGACGCCCCGCGATGAGTCTTAGACCTAAAACTGGATATCAAAACTGCTAGATATCCAGGCTGCTCGTGGTGACGTTGAAAGAGCTACAGCCAGTGAGAGCAGACATGGGCGTTTCTGCAAAAATAAGGAAGTGAAAAGGAGCAGTAGAGCGGCTGCGGCAGAGCAGAGAAACAAAACACATCGGGAGATTTAAAAAATGGTTTTGCGAGTTCAGTGGACACAGGAGACTCTGTCTGCACCAACCACACCGACTTTTTGCACCAATCTGCACGCCACTACCACCGCAATATAAACAGAACAAAGGTTTTCTGTAGAAACTGCGTAGTTGTGACCCCAATCTTGAAATCATTTGAAGTTGTGTCGTTCTCTCATGTTTTTTTTTTTTGTAAATTGTACATTTTGAGCTGTACATGGTTGTTTTGTAGTTTTAATGAAGGTGTGCTAGTCCCTGTTTTTCAGACTAGAAGTCCCCGGAGTCGAATCAGTCAAAAAATGTTTCATGAATAAGAAAAATAATGTTTATTGTGTGTGCGGCTTGTCCTGTGTTCTCCCTGCAGAGGGCGCAGGTTCCCAGCAGAGACTGCACACTTGTCTCTGATCAGCTCATCAGCGGCTGATTTAGGGAGGCTGCCAGCTGGTCCCCGTTGCTGGATTGTTTGTTCTTCCTTCTCCTGCAGAGTGATACTAGACTGTCTCAGACTGAAGCTTTCCTGTGATTTTTTTGGATTGTCACTCATGAGAGATTTGCCCCGGTTCCCAGGCCGCCCCTTGAGAAGAGTCTGAGTTCGGGTCTTTGGACACCCCGTAGTGGAGCCTCCCCGTGAAGAGTTTGGACTTTGAGTTTTGTATGAATAGTGTTTTTCCTCTAGTCGGAGCGCCTTCGGTTTAAGTGGCATTTTGTGGGGGAAATTTATTATTACAAAATCCAGGACCAACAAAAGACATTTCATTCGTAAGGGCAAATTACAACAATAACGTGCTGTGGCCACGTACTTCCCGTGTCAGTCCTTGTTTGGAAACTGCCAGCGCAGTCAGTCACACCTCCTGACGGAGAGAATCGCCGAGTGTGGACACTCCCGTCTCAGACGAGTCTTGTAGTGTGGACACCCAATGCTCCCGCTGATCCTGTCGAGTTGTGCAGTGTGAACACCGTGCGCCCGACCGACTCGCAAAAATTGTGCCGTGTGTACTTGGCTTTAAGCTATGTAATAAGCAGATTATCACAATACCTTTCTGAACCTACAGAGGAGCAGTGGGTTATGGTGAAACACTTAAAGGAATCTTAAAGGAATTGCCGATAGAGGTCTATGTTTCAAAAGAAGCAGCGTGAAGCTAGGTATACGGGCTTAAAGCAACGCTGACTGGGCATCTGATGCCAATGACAGGTGCAGTACCATAGGTTACTGTGTGAGCCTCAGCAGACAGCTCACTAGTTTCATGGAAAACTAAGAAACAACCAACAGTTGAACTTTCTCCCTATGAGGCAGAAAACTGCTATTTTTGGAGTTTGGATTGTGTAAGACGAGTCTACATTCACTCTGTATTTTTGTTATTTCAAGTGGGGTTGTTAAATGAATGACCACGTGTGTTCTCAGGATTATGTAATGAAATGTTTTGTTTAACCGGTGATGTATACATGTTTGGTCACTGTGGGGCGCTGTGGTGTTGCTGATATTGATGAGTTGATTTAAGTGACGAAGTCGTCAACCAACTTCCTCTTTCTGTAAACAAACATGCCATGTCCAAATAGAATAAAAACTCTATCCATCGCATCTTTCCCAAACGCAT
Organism: Pao palembangensis; assembly: GCA_015343265.1. NCBI lineage: Eukaryota > Metazoa > Chordata > Actinopteri > Tetraodontiformes > Tetraodontidae > Pao > Pao palembangensis. The sequence goes on along the minus strand of CM027087.1, from coordinate 12,869,836 downwards.
CACGCTGCAACAAATATAAATGAACTAAAACTCAACAAGCTTCATTAGCGCAAGGACGTTCTGCTGTCCTCCAGAGGAAGTCATGATGAACATCAGTGATGGTCTCAGTAAATTTCCTGAAGAACGTTGACGTTGCTGCCACAAATGCCTCACACCATCACCTGCTGACGTTTCACTTATTGGTTCCTTTGCTGTCCACTAGCTCACTGACACCTAGCATGTTTAGCTTTTTTGAGCTGAAATATTTGCAGTTTCTCCCAGCAACGCACAGCTGTTGCTGTTGGTGTAACTGGCTATAACACTCACAGTTTTAAATGGTCCATGAGATCTGATTATTTGCAGCAAAAATTTCGGATTATTTTTCTAATATTTCATCATTAATTAATTCTTTTGTTGGCGAATCACCTGATGGATGTGGCGCTGGGAGGGGAAAAAAATGATGGGACAGCGTGTTTCTGTTGTTGGAATCTAGTTGTCCAATCAGAGCTTCTGTACTAAGGTTTGTATAAATAATATATAAGGTTTTGCAGAACGTGCTAATGCTAACAGAAGGTTCTCTTAGCAAGAAATTCACTCGTTTTAAAAATCAGTCTTATTTTTCATCTGTCATTCAGTGGGTGGGGGGGGGGGAGTCCCCAGGGAGCAAGAAGGTGGGGGGCGGGGGGGGGCAGCAACCCCTCCTGCCTCCATCAGGCAACAAAAGAAGACAACAGACGTTCCGCGTCCAGCCTTCACAATAAAAGCTCCCAAAGAATATGGCATACAAATCTGAGGTGGAGGAAAAAATAAAAATAACAAAGAAAGTTATCAAACTGGGATTAAAGAGGAAAACGTGAGTCAGTGAGTCAGTCTGGTGGTACTGGTCTCCAACCAGCAAAGATCTGTTAGAGAGCCTGGACGGAGCATCTCTCATCTTGAGGAATAATGAATAAATATAAAGAATAAAGCATAAAAATCTGACACATCCATCCAACCATCATCTATCATCGTTCATTTTTTCCTTCCATCCATCCATCCATCCATCCATCCATCCATCCATTTATTATATGAAAACATCTGCTTCTGTCATTGTTCTCTTTTTTCTATCAAGATGTCTGAGCAGATCCAGATCCAGCAGATCCGGGTCTTCCGGATGGCAGACAGAGATTCCAGGATCGACATGGAGAAAAATCAACGAAGCTTTGAGGAATTTTCAGCTGATGAAAGAAGACAAGAAACCGGACAAAGACCATCAGGAAGATTCCGTGCTTTTGTTTTATAAAGGTATCTCCGGAAGTTGCTTGACGCTATAGGGGGCGACGAAAGAAGGCGGGGAGGCAGAGGGAGGGAAGAGAGAAAGGGAGGAGAAATGCAGAGAGAGACAGAGGAGGTGAAGTGAGGAGAGCAAGAGAAGAAGAGATCACCTGAAGCGTCTGCATCATCTTCATCAACACTTAGGTAAACTAACCTTCATCCTCATCTTCTTCACGCCCTCTGCGGGTTTTCAAACTCTGAAGTCCGTGCGCGTGAACCTGCTCGTTAAGGCGTTTTTTGGCGCAGTGACGTCAGCGCACGCCTTTTTGCAACCTTGACGGGATTTTCATCCAATGAGATGCCATCTCCTCTGTGAAAAACCGGAACTAAAGGCGATAATAAACAAATATGTTACAGCTTTAATAACATCAAGAATCGCTTCTAACACGTTTATAGACATGGACTGCAGGTAGGCTTGAATCCTACCATAGAAATACTGTATCTGTACTGTATCTAATAAATTCAAAAAGGTTCACATTTAGCTTTTATGCATAATTTTTACAAAAAAATGTGTATTTTCTCAAACTTTTTCGTGGCTGATGAAAAGCAGCTTTATTTTTGTTCTCAACCAGAGTAATAACCACAGTATAATTACAGTAGACTGAGAAAGCGTTATAATGACACAGGCAGGCCTGACTTTCCTGATGTAACTAACTGATTTCTTTCGTCAGCAAGTTTAATTTATGTTTTTTTTTTATCTAGTCTCCGCCAAATTCAGAATGGTCCTTTATTATCTCAGTGCCAATATGTATAAGAGTCTCTTCAGAGAGGAGGAGTACCTGATTCAGTTTCTTCTTTTATCTCAATGGCAACTTGAATTCACTTAACTTAGGGAAAACCGCCTGAGTACAGGTCAGGTTCACACAGTTCCTGTTCTGCTGGTTCCACACAGACCTTCAGAACATTAAGGAGAACATCAACACTACTCTGTGTTTGTGATTTTATTTTGAAAATCTAACCCTGCCTGCGCATTGGCAGTAAATAAAATGACATCATCACTGTGTGACATTTGAAAGAGGAATATCAAACAGCTCAGATGGAGCTAAGCTAAAAGCTTGTGTGGATGTACAGGGATGGAGAAAAGTGTATCTGTTCCTCTCACCAGCAGAGGGTGTTTGTGTGCATGTGCCCATGGGAGTGGTCACTCTTGTTGGGGTCCTTTGCCTTGTCACTTATGTGTTGTAGCGTGTGTTCATGTCACATGACATGTTCTTGGGCAGAGGCTTAGTATTCAGTGGATGGTTCTCCTCATCGCTGATGTCATTGGCATGGTAACGTGCCCAGAACTGGCCATGGCTCTGCCTCCTTTATCCACATTTGAGTAGCTCCACAGCTCCAGAATTGTTGCCATTTTGGAAACAGTCACATCAATTGATCTTGTATTTGATCTTGTATATCTACAGCAGCTAGGGTCTGGAGGGTCCTACTAAAGGTTCTGCAGCAACTTCTCAGATGGTTCTTCTGGAAACTGTGAGGTGGTTTTACCTGTTGGACTTTGTTGAGGTGTGGAGATAAATACGGTAACAAATTCCTACTCTCTATCCTGATAGTCAAGGTGCTATGGTGATATACTGCCCCCCTGTGGTTCAGAGACATCTTGCAACTGGAAACAATCTGCTTTTGTGTGTTTGGCTGTCTTAATAAAGGTAAACAACAGTGATGGATTGTGGCTCACTTGTTTGACTGATAGAAGTGTGACAGCGGTCACAGGGGTCATCAGCAGCAGCAGGGTACCTGTTACATACCACCCTGGACTCTCCCTGGTTCTAATCCCAGCCTCTGTTCATTTTTTTCTGCTTTATTAGTGATGACCAGTGATGCCGGTAACATGTTACAAAGTAACGCACTACTCTAATCGGACTACTTTTTTCCAGTAACGAGTAATCTAACACATTACTTTTTCAAAACCAGTATTCAGATTAAAGTTACTTATCTGAGTCACCGTGTGTTACTATTTATAAGTCCTTTTCTATTGTAAAAAGATGTAAATTTCTTTCTTTTTTTTGTTTAAATACGGTTGATTCCCCTCGGTTCATGACTGCGATCATGCCTTTTGCGCTTCGAAAAGACACATTCGTGCTATCTGCGCTTTAATTTTGAGTGCCTTCGTACGGTAAAGCGAGTGAGTGTTTTGATGGTGCATTCAAGTGCAACTCTGAAATTCAGTGATATATAGAAGTTGATTTTTGATCGTATTTGTATTATTTAAATACATACAGCTGCCAGTACTTTGTTTTATTATCATTTAAAGACAAAAAACTAGATTAAAAATTGTTAAAACCAGTCTCTGATTATGAATCATATTCATTTCTGCAGTGGCTGTATAAAAAAAGTAATGGAAAAAAATGTTAGTATTTTTAAAAAAAAATTTCAAAATATAGCGTGACCGTGCTCTTTTGAAGCGCAGATGGCATGACCGCAGTGTTTTATGCCATCATTACACAATTTGTGTAATGTGTGGTGTTGAGGGGGTCCGGTTTGGTGGCCTCAGGATCGGGTCTCTGCTCTTTGCAGATGATGTGGTCCTGTTGGCTTCATCGGTCCGTGACCTCCAGCTATCTCTGGATCGGTTCGCAACCGAGTGTGAAGCGGCCAGGATGAGAATCAGCACCTCCAAATCTGAGGCCATGGTTCTCAGCCCGAAAAGGGTGGAGTGCCTTCTCCGGGTCGCGGAGGAGATCCTGCCCCAAGTGGAGGAGTTCCTCGGGGTCTTGGAGTAGAGCCGCTGCTCCTCTTGTTGAGAAGAGGTGGCTTGGGCACCTAGTCAGGATGCCTCTCGGACGCCTCTCTGGTGAGGTGTTCAGGGCATGTCCCTCCGGTAGGAGGCCCCCGGGAAGACCCAGGACACGCTGGAGGGACTATGTCTCTCGGCTGGCCTGGGAACACCTCGGGATCCCCCCGGAAGAGCTGGACGAAGTGGCTGGGGAGAGGGAAGTCTGGGCTTCCCTGCTTAGGCTGCTGCCCCTGCGACTCGACCCTGGATAAGCGGAAGGAAATGGATGGATGGCATTACACAATTTAAGAGTAGATTAAAAAATTGGTTGTTGTCTTACATTTTTTACTCTAAATTTTACTCTAACCTAGTTCCTTTTAAAATCAAGTAATCAGTAAAGTAACTAAACTACTTTTTAAAGGAATATTCAGTAATCAGTAGCCTGATTATTTTATTTCCATGTAACTGTTGCATCACTGGTGATGACAGTTTTATTTCACCAAACAGAAAAGTGATGTTCTTGCATTTGCTGTTTTGCAGCATGTGAAAAGCTGCTAATGCTATGCTAATGTTCAAAGGCAAGAAAAAGTGACACGGCAAATGTTTAACATGCAGAGGAAATGGCCTCCTACCAACCCTGACCCTGACCCCGACCCCAACCTCGACCCTAAACCTGACCCGACCCTGATCCTGACTCCAACCCTGACCCTGACTCTAACCCCAACCATGACCAAGTACATACGAGTCGATGGTTCACAGACCTTAACATCATCATCGTTTCTGTGTAGATTCTCACTCATCCAGGTCATAGTTATCCAAAATTAGATCTCTCTGTGTCAACTGGACTGAAAGGTTTCCTTGAAAACGTTTTCAGAACTGAAGAAGCTCTCTGGAGAGAGGGCGAAACGTTTTCAAGGAAACCTTTCAGTCCAGTTGACACAGAGAGATCTAATTTTGGATCATCATCGTTACACTGACATGTGAGGAGTGCCACCGTGTGGCCACAAGCAGAATGACACCTGGAAGGTAAGGAGGAAAGAAACATCCTCATGAAACCGTTCAAAGCTTTTCATTTTTCTTTTCAGGATTTACTCCCAATTTAATCCACCTGAGATGATGGAGAACCTGATGTGTCTGCTGCTGCTCAGCTCTCTGATCCTGGAAGCTGCAGGTACATGCACACGCACAAATGCTTGCACGCACACACGCACGCACACACCCTTGTATTTCTTGTACTTCCATCTTGTGGACTTTCATAGACTTATTGTATTACCCAGCTCCTTACCCTGACCCTGACCCTTGACCCCTGACCCCAACCTAAACCCAGTTCTGACCCCAACCTCAAGACCAACCCTCTGAACCCTCAAACAGGCCTTTGAAGTTGTGAGGACCAGTCGTATTTTATAAGTCCTATTTTCTACTATCACTTTGATAGTAGAAAATAGGACTTTGGCACTAAGTACAGTATGTAGCAAATACTAGAACACACATGCACACAGGCATGCTCGTACACACATGCTAACATTCGCTGTTGTCTGCCTGACGTTTTCACTCATCAAATTTCCTGGCAGGTGGAGCCGTTTGTGTGTCGGGTCACGACAGCGGGCCTGTTTTCGAAGAACAGCCGAGCAGTTTGATTTACCCAGAAGGCCTCACCGAAGGCAAAGTGACACTCAGCTGCCAGGCCAGAGCCAGCCCAGCAGCCTCCTACAGGTGCCTGACCAGAATTATCCGGCAGGAAGGTGTAATATAGTGGTATCACATGTCCAGGAGCTCAGAAGGACCCACAGACAGGTGTAGCTAAGCACCAGACCTTTGACCCGCCCGTTGCGGGTGAAGGCTTCAAGTTCTACGATCACCACAATTACGTCTGTGGGATTGTTCACATTCTGGTTCCTCTGATTTGGGCTTCACACCTAAGGAAGGGAAAACTCGTCTCCTCCTTCTGAGTAAAGTCATCCATGTCTTTCAGGTGGCTGCTGAACGGCACAGAGGTCCCGCTAGGCCTGGATCTGCGCTACACACTAGTAGCTGGAAGTCTGGTCATCAGCAGCCCAGAATCGCTCCGAGACGCTGGTTCTTACCAGTGTTTGGCAATCAACCGCTGTGGCACCGTCATCAGCAGAGCTGCCACTCTGAAGTTTGGATGTGAGTGGGACAATGTTCTCCCTGGGTCCTTCATTCTCCCACGGTCTTCCCTTTCCCCTCCCTGTTCTCTCTGCAGATCTGAATGACTTCCCTACAGACAGCAGGAGTCCTCAGACGGCGTACGAAGGAGCAGGAACCTTCCTGGCCTGCAGACCTCCTCCACATTACCCAGGTATTCATCCGTCACATCATGTGTAGTTAACGCTGAAGGAACCATTAACTTCCTTCAATTAACTACCATTAGCTTCCTCCCCTCCAGCTTTGTCCTACCGCTGGTTCATCAACGAATTCCCCAACTTTCTCAAGAAGAGCGACGGTCGCTGGTTTGTTTCCCAGGTGACGGGGAACTTGTACCTGGCCAACGCCGAGCAGAGCGACACCGCCAACTATTTTTGTTTCACAACCATCAACATGGACATCAGCAGCAAAAGTACCTTTAGCAGGCCCACCCAGCTGACTGTCCTCCCTGAGGGTACCAACATCTCACGTTGACGCTAACTCTGAAGACCTAGCCTAGCTGAGACACGTGAGCATCTGTGAAATCTCATTTCAGCCAGTCCAAGAAAATCGGCTCCGAGCATCAAAGTTCGTTTCCCGGCGGAGACGTACGGCCTTGCCGGACAAACCGCCCAGCTGGAGTGTTTCGCCTACGGAAAGTAGGTTGTCTTCCTGCCAGTCAGCAGATCTTCTTAGGTGGGTGATGCTGACGCGGTCTAGACCCTGAACTGGTTCTGCCCAACCTCTTTGTTCTGGTAGTCCAGTCCCAAAACTGCGGTGGAGGAAGGTAGATGGGTTGCTGCCGGCCAAGTCAGGCTCCAGCGCCGAAGATCCCACGCTCACGCTGCCAGACCTCTCCTTTGATGACGAGGGCATTTACGAATGTGAGGCCTACAACTCTGAAGGACGTGAAACGTACCAGGGACGCATCAGCGTGCAAGGTAACAACCAGTTATGGTCCTGGCGTTTAAACCGGGACTCAGGTCCTTTAAAAGCCTGTTCTTCCTGTTCCAGCTCAGCCGCAGTGGCTGCAAGTGATGAGTGACTCGGAGGTGGAGATCAGCTCAGAGCTGCTCTGGAGCTGCATCGCTGCCGGCAAACCCAGACCCTCCATACGCTGGCTTCGCAATGGACAGCCAATTAGCACGCAGGTAGGATGGCGAAAATGGATTTGCTGCAGATCTTTGGTACATCAGTTCAAACTCCTCCTATACACCTTCAAAGCCATTTATAACCTCGCCCCTCCGTATCTGTCTGACCTTCTCAACATCGTCACTCCTTCCCGCTCCCTCAGATCCTCCTCCACCATTCACCTCACTGTTCCCTCTGCGTGCCTCAGCACTATGAGGAGCAGGGCCGTCAGTCGCCCCGGCTCTGGAACTCTCTCCCCACAGACCTCCGAAATTTGGACTCTCTGCCACTCTTTAAATCCAGACTCAAAACTTATCTGTTTCAGACTGCTTATCCCACCTAATTTCTCCTATCAATTAACTCCCTCTTATCTGGCCACTGTCATTTTATTACCTGTGTTACTGATTTTATTGTTTTATTGCTGATTTATTGTTTTGTTGTTTTTTATTGTTATTTTTTAAGTATGTACAGTGTCCTTGGGTGTCCTGAAAGGCACTTCCAAATAAAATGTATTATTATTATTATTATTATTATTATTATTATAATAACCTTTCCACTAGAACACAGCTGAAGAACAACCTGCTGAGATCCACCTGACAGTCAAATGCTAAAGCTAAAACTTGGAATTGGTTGTCGTGGAGTCTCTTAGCAACAGCATGAGCAAGTTGTTGCTCTCACCGTTTCACAGTCATAAACATCGAGGCAACATTCCAACATATCTGTGCTGTACAACATAGATGTACGTGAACAGAAACAGACGCGCTCGGTTTCACCTTCACTTTTCCACCTCTGTGACACCTCCAGGACCGGGTGGAGGTGAACGGTGCTCGGTTTAAAATTAGCAACCTGGCCCTGGAGGATTCTGGGATGTACCAGTGTGTGGCTGAAAACAAACATGGAACCATCTATTCATCTGCTGAGCTCAGAGTCCAAGGTAGGTATCTGGTATAACCTAGTCTAACCCAGCGTGACCCAGTCTAACCCAGTCTAAACGTGACAAATTACTTTATTCTGGAATCACCATTAACACCAGTCCTCTCCTCCAGTTCAGGCTCCAGACTTCAGGTTGAACCCAGTGAGGAAGCTGATCCCAGCAGCCAGGGGAGGGCAGGTGAAGATCGAATGTCGTCCTCGTGCTGCCCCGAAGCCCAGCCTGTTCTGGAGCCGCGGGACCGAGCTGCTCACCAACAGCAGCAGGTAGAACCCAGTTTAGTTTACTGGTTCTTTAGTTCAAAAGCAGAAACGTGCGTCAGGTACAGGACATTTCCCAGTAATCCGTGGTCCCACACTCTTATTTAACCCCTGCACAACGGTCTGTTGTCAGGGTGACCGTGACTCCAGATGGAGTTCTGTGGCTTTACAACATCAGCAGGGCCGATGAAGGGAAGTACACCTGCTTTGCCGAAAACTACCTGGGAAAAGCCAACAGCACGGGACACCTGTCCGTCAGAGGTACACCCGGACCCACCGCAGCATTACCAAGGCCTACAGCTGTCATCTCTCTTCTTTGTTACAGATGCCACCAAGATCACGCTAGCGCCGTCCAACGCCGACATCAACCAGGGCGAGAACGTAAGTCTGCAGTGTCACGCCTCCCATGATCCCACTATGGACCTGACCTTCACCTGGACTCTCAACGGTGTCCTGCTGGACCTGGAAGACCCTGCTGGGCCATACCACCGCATGGAGGGGGTGAGTTCTTTGCATAACAAGGCAAATGTGTGTGGAAGTGTGTGTGTTAGCTCCTGTTTAATTTTACTCTGGCTAGCAGAGTATCACGTTCCCCATGGTTCTGTCTTTCTCCTTTCAGAAGGAGAATATTGGCGACCTGATGATCAGGAACGCTCAGTTGAGTCAGGCGGGGATGTACACGTGCACAGCTCAGACGGTGGTAGACAGCGCATCGGCGGCAGTGAAACTGGTCGTTCGAGGTAACAAGTGGTTACATTGTGGTAGAATCCACAGCATTAGCTTTCTCTCGTTACTTCCCTTACATCCATTCTGTCTTCAGGACCGCCGGGACCTCCTGGAGGGCTACTGGTGAAGAATGTGGCAGAGACGTCGGTGGAACTCAGGTGGAGTCGTGGCTACGACAACCACAGTCCCATCGGCAAATATGTCATCATGGGTCGACGGGCGCCGTCTTTGCAGTGGAAGCAGATGAGGACAGGTGTGTAGACGTAGCTTTCCTTTTTTAAAATGAGACACGTTAAGAAAGTTTTGGCGTTCTGTCCACGTTTCCAGAGCCGACTAACATCGAAGGGAACGCGGAGTCGGCCCGAGTCATCGGTCTGATGCCATGGATGGATTATGAATTCCAGGTCATTGCCAGCAACATCCTGGGCAGCGGCGAACCCAGCATGTCATCACACACCGTCCGCACGCAGCAGGCAGGTGAGTGCTCAGCAGCTCCACCCACAGGCTAGAAAACATTTCCGCTACCAGCATTTACCTGACATCTGTCTGGACCTCAGCTCCCACTGTAGCGCCTAGTGGACTCGGAGGAGGGGGCGGAGATCGCCATGAACTCATCATCACCTGGACGGTGAGTCAGCGTGTCACTCTGACATCCTGTCAGCATGATCCAGTTTTAGGGTAAAGTTTTCCCTTTCTCTCCATCTTTTCAGCCCATGGCCAGAGAATACCAGAACGGTGACGGCTTTGGTTACACCCTGGCCTTCAAGAGAAAAAATGCGCCATCGTGGACAACGCTGCGAATTCCTCATGTAGACTCATCAAGATACGTTTACTATAACGAGAGCCTGAGCCCCTACAGCCCATTTGATGTGAAGATCAGAGCTTATAATCGCAGAGGAGAAGGTCCGTTCAGCCAGATCGCGGTGGTGCACTCAGCCGAGGAAGGTGATTCATGCCGATAAGCTGCAGTACTCGCTGTCACATAATATCACATTCATTTGGTGAAGGTAAACCTGCTTCTTCTTCTTCCTCTTCTTCTTCAACAGAGCCCACCGTGGGACCACTGAGCATCAATGCCACAGCTCTGAACGCGTTTGATATCCAGGTGTCGTGGGACCCAGTTCAGCAGCTCAGCGCCGACGGGCTCCTCAGAGGATATGAGGTTGGTCCGACATGGTGTTGGGGTTCCGCTCAAGTCTGTTGTTGACGTTAACGCTTGCAATCCTCACCTGCGTCTGGCATCTTCAGCTGCTAAGTAAGCTAACTGTAGAGGGCCTATCAGACCAGCACCTTCATCAGGTGGGATGTGGGGCCACACAATCCTCATTTAGGTCCTATCTCATCGACTTCTTCCAGACAGGAATCAGGTGGGACGTCTTCCACAGCACTGGGACTCTGTCCTGACTGCAGCTCAGGTTGTAGGTCAGCATCCCGAGCCTGATGGCGTCCCAAGTTCTCCAGATGTCTCCTATGCTGGCCAGTATCTGAGTTGGTTCTGGCCCCTCCCCCTCCCAAAATTCATTATTTGTGACATAGGAAGCATGTGGAACCAGAACCGGAGCTCCTGTCCTAGATGGACTCCTGTTCTGGGCTCAAATGTCCACCGCGTGCACATGGCATCATGGGTAATCTGTGAAAGAGCGGTGTTCATGAGCCAATCAGTCTGATGATCAGTGGTGTCACTGTAACCATGACAACACAGGATTTTTCTAATTGTAACTCGCGATTAAGGTTTCGACGTCAGACGTGATTGGATGTTAAACCGCCGCTGACAGAAGGTTTGTTTCCAGATCAGGTATTGGCGACCGCAAGAAAGAGAGGCAGCGGCAGACCGTGTGCGGACCGTGGGTCGGGAAACCACCGCCAGGGTGTCGGGACTACGACCCAGCACCCGATACCACGTCTCGGTCCTGGCGTACAACAGCGCTGGCACGGGACCATCGTCACCGCGCACCACTGTCACCACCAGAAAACCACGTATGTGTGCTACACACATGGGCGACTTCGTGCGAGTTTTTTATTTATACGGTTAAAGAACAACCAACACATCGGTCTACAGCGACACAGCAGCTCCGCTGACACGTGGAAGACAAAAACGGCCAGAAGAGTGTGTGGCTGCTTCACACTGATCAGAATCTTCTCTGACTTTCTGTTCTAGCTCCCAACCGTTGTCCTGGCAATGTTTCCTGGAGGACTGACGGTACCTGGGTAATAGTCAGGTGGGACCATGTGACGGCACTGCACAACGAGTCAGCTGTGCTGGGCTACAAGGTAAGCATGTTTGTTTGTGTGTGTGAGATGAACGCCAGGAAGCAGGTCAGGTTCTTCAGTCCAGCTGTTTTCTGACCACTCGTCTGTGTTCTGCCTGTCAGGTTCTGTACAAACATGAAGGCCAGAGCACGCTGAAGGTTCTGGACAGGTCCACGTCATCAGTGAGGCTGCCGCTGCCAAAGGACAACACTTATGTTGTGTTGGAGATCCGGTCTTGGGGAGAGGGTGGTGATGGTCCGGCACACGAGATCATTGTGTCCCGTGACTCTGGTGAGGAACCATATCAGTCCCTGAACTCTTCCAAACCATTGAACAAATGCTTGTTGTTCTTGAACTCGGTCTGAACGTCTGTCTCTGACAGGAACTGGAATGATGGTGCAGAACAGTTCTCCGTCTCCTCGCTCTGCTCTCCCTCTTCACCTGCTGGTTCTGCTGGTTCTGCTCCTGTCTCCTGGTCTGTGATCTGGGAGCGTCTCTGGACTTTAATGTGTTCATGTAACCTGGACCAGGGACCCGGGTCTTTGTGATCCTCTTTGGTGGATGCTGCTGGGTGGGAGGGTGGGACCGGAGTGGCGGAGCTTCTTTCTCTTTTTCAGTGTGTGTGTGTGTGCGTGTGTGTGTGTGTGTATGTGGGGGGGCGGGGGGGTTGTGTACTGGTGTGAGTAGAACCATAGCGACCATGACATCATCAAAGACTCAAACTCCAACTGTCACTACAACAGATGTCACACCTGTGAACAGTCACACACATAGAGACACGTGTAAGGTGTTACCATTGATAGGTGTGACTGCATGTCTGACTGAAAACATGTCAGTTGGCACTCAGACTCCGACTGTCTGGACGCTGTAACATCCATGTGACTGTTTAACTGGCAGACAAGTGGTGGGAAGTCTGGTCGGTGTCTTCGGGGTGTCCTGATCTTTGTTTCACCTTTGGTCTTTGTTTTTCAAAAAAGCTGACATCAACTAATGTAAATATCACGGTAGCATAGTCCAGTTAGCTGACGCACACCTCACACATGTAGAGTTCATTGCGCTAGCACGAGCCGTCCTCCTGTTTCCACATGTTCCTTCTCTCTGCGGCAGTTCTGTTGATTTTAAGAAGCTTGTTAGCGGCGTCAGACATGTTTCCGGTGTGGCGCTGAAGAACATCCGCATCCTGCGTCTCTCCTCAGACGTATTTCTTCAAATCAGTGTTCTTGTGGATAGGAATGTAAGGATGAAACCAGGGTGTACTCTTGTTTTCTGTGTTTGCATCAGTCATGTCAACATGTCAACACTCAGTGTTTTGTAGTTTTTTAGCTTTTATGCTTTTTTTTTTAGCTTTGATGCTAAGACGCTAACCCAAAGGTAAAAGTGCCCAAAGTGATCAAAGATCACTGTCGGCTTGTTATGTAACTAGTTTGGAGGCTGCAGACGTCAGCCGGCTGTAACTCTGTCACGTTGCTTACACTGGTTGCTGCTGTTGCTGCTGAGTGCTTCTGGTCGAGACAAACTTCCCCATTTGATCATATATTCTGATTGATGGTTGTACAATAACGGGTGACGGTGTAACTTTACCATCTCACCTCTATTTTAAGTGGAGTTCTCCACCACCACCACCAGGGGGGCTGAGCAGTTTCCTGCCATGTGTTTCAGTCTGGTCGCCATCTGTAATTCTGAAGTCACGTTGTCATGTTAGCCACGCCACACATGGGTGGCGGCTGCTGTCGAAACGTCTTTGATCGTCGCTCACACGAATAAATCTGTTACATGAGCCAACCATTATGTTTATTAATAATTAATTCATAAAGTTGAACAGTTCCTGCTCATCTTATCGTCTGTACTTTGACAGCAGATATTAGTGACCCTGAGGCGTGACTCCTGCTCGCCTGCAGCAGGTAGAGGCTGATACTCCAGGTGAACCCTGCAGAAGAGAAGTGATCAGGTGTGGATCACACCATGCCATAGGTAAAGGTCTAGAACTGACTCTGGAGTATGTGTGAAAAGAGCTGATGGTGACTGACTACAATTTGACAGTCGAACTGGTGTGTCACATGACCATTTGGGCCCGGTGGTGCCAGGTTCCCCCAGACAACATTGATCCCTTCCTGTAAACACAGGTGACCCACGGCGTGGCTACGAACAGCTTTAACCAGCTCAGCAGTCCATTCGCCACAACACGTGAGCACATTACGAACCTGTATCATGTAATCAGAAATCGTATCTTTAAATGTTACAAGCTGAGCCTGAAACTGGCGGGACACATCCTGTGAGAGTATCAGCTGAAATCCAGAGGTGGGATCTGATCGATTGGTTGGTCAAAGAGGGTGGGCCTACAACTTCTGTTGATTGCTGTTCCATTACACAGTATTACCTCTACACAGTCCGACTGAACACAGTATGGTACGGTCGTCACTTAAGTGTGTCCTCACGTCAGCGTGGGTGGGGGTCTTCCATTTGAGGTCGTACAAAAGTCTTGCGATGCCGTTATTATGGAAACAAAAACACACCTGTGGAGGCCACGGAAACGAAAATAGACAACTTAGGTGGACACACAGCATAAACACCCAAAAACAACTGTTTTTAGCTTATGGAATGATGTGTAACTACACATCATAGTGCCTGAGTTCACTGTGTAAGCCTTACACAGTAAATACAGTAAATAAGTCACAACTCTCTGCCCTTACGTCTGGTTTCCATCAACTTCCTGATCGAGTCGAGGCCAATCTCCCTCCTGCTGCCCGCTGGTTGGTACCGTAAACTGCGTCCATTTGATGAAACCCTGGCCTGGTTCTTCCTGTTCTTCCCACTTTGACCGGTAATTGTCTTTAGTATTTTTAGCTGTTGTCGGTACCGTGTTTATGCTGGTTTCTCTGAGCGGCTGTCGGAGACCCTCCTGGCGTCAACCTGTACCTCATTGTTGGACCAGGGTCTCGCCTTGGTTGTAGCCGGTTGTAGCCATTAATATTTCTTTGGAATGTAAATAAATAAACCCTGTCGCTGTTACGTGTTATGGAGCGTAGTGTTTAGGACCCAAACGCAGATATGAGGCAGGCGATCAAAAAGCAAAAACAACCCTTTATTGGGTGTACAAGGGAGTAAAACAGAAGGTGCTCCAATGGAGGGAAGAACGGTCGGGTCACGGGGCAGCCGACTAAGAAGGGAAGCCCAGACTTCCCTCTCCCCAGCCACTTCATCCAGCTCTTCCATGGGGATCCCAAGGCGTTCCCAGGCCAGTCGAGAGACATAGTCTCTCCAGCGTGTCCTGGGTCCGCCCGGGGGCCTCCTGCCAGAGGGACATGCCCTGATCACCTCACCAGAGAGGCGTCCGGGAGGCATCCTAACTAGATTCCCAAGCCACCTCATCTGGCTCCTCTCAGCGCAGAGGAGCAGCGGGTCTACACCGAGCTCCTCCCGGATGGCAGAGCTTCTCACCCTATCTCTAAGGGAGAGCCCAGCCACCCTGTGGACAAAACTCATTCCGGCCGCTTGTACCCGCAATATTGTTCTTTCGGTCACTACCCAAAGCTCATGACCATAGGTGAGGGTAGGAACGAAGATTGACCGGTAAATTGAGAGCTTCGCTTTTCGGCTAAGCTATCTCTTCACCACAACGCACCGGTGCAGAGTCCGCATTACTGCAGACGCCGCACCGATCCGCCTGTCGATCTCCCGCTCCATTCTTCCCTCACTCGTGAACAAGACCCCAAGGTACTTGAACTCCTCCACTTGGGGCAGGATCTCCTCCCTGACTCGGAGGAGGCACTCCACCTTTTTCCAGCTGAGAACCATGGCCTCAGATTTGGAGGTGCTGATTCTCATCCCGGCCGCTTCGACACCCCATACTTCCGGAGAACCCCCCACAGGACTCCCCAAGGGACACGGTCGAATGCCTTCTCCAAATCCACAAAACACGTGGACTGGTTGGGCAAACTCCCAGCACCCTCAAGAATCCTGCTGAGGGTATAGAGCTAGTCCACAGTTCCACGTCCAGGGCAAAAACCGCATTGCTCCTCCTGAATCCTAGGCTCAACTCTCCAGTACCCCCAAATAGACCTTACCAGGGAGGCTGAGGAGTGTGATCCCCCTGTAGTTGGAATACACTCTCCGGTCCCCCTTCTTAAAAAGAGGGACCACCACCCCAGTCTGCCAATCCAGAGGCATTGCCCCTGATGTCCACGCGATGTTGCAGAACCACGTCAGCCATGACAGCCCCACATCCAGAGCCGTAAGGAACTTCAGGCGGATCTCATCCACCCCCGGGGCCCTGCCACCGAGGAGTTTTTTGACCACCTCGGCAACTTCAGCCCCAGAGATAAGAGAGCCCGTCCCCGAGTCCCCAGGCCCTCCTTCCTCACTAAAAGGCCCGTTGGTGGGATTGAGGAGGTCTTCGAAGTATTCCTTCCACTGATTCACAACGTACCGAGTCGAGGACAGCAGCACTGTCCCCACTGTACACTGTGTTGACAGTGCGCTGCTTCCCCCTCCTCAGACGCTGGATGGTGGTCCAGAATCTTTTCGAAGCCGTACAGAAGTCGTTCTCCATGGCCTCACCAAACTCCTCCCTTGCCCGGGTCTTTGCCTCAGCAACTAACGCAGCTGCACTCCGCTTGGCTTGCCGGTACCTGCCTGCTGCCTGAGGAGTCCCACAGGCCAAAAAGGCCCGGTACGACTCCTTCTTCAGCTTGATGGCATCCCTCACCGCCGGTGTCCACCAGCAGGTTCGGGTATTGCTGCCACGACAATCACCGACCACCTTATGGCCACAGCACCGGTTGGCCGCCTCAACAGTGGAGGCACGGAACATGTTCCACTCAGACTCAATGTCCCCCGCCTCCCCCGAGACATGGTTGAAGCTCTCCCGGAGGTGGGAGTTGAAGCTCCTTCTGACAGGAGACTCTGCCAGGCATTCCCATCAGACCCTCACAATACATTTGGGGCTGCCAGTTGTGACCGGCATCTTTCCCCACAATCGGAGCCAACTCACCACCAGGTGGTGATCGGTTCACAGCTCCGCCCCTCTCTTCACCCGAATGTCCATGATACGACCACAAAGTTGATCATTGAACTGCGGCCTAAGGTGTGCTGATGCCAAGTGCACATATGGACACCTTTATGCCTGAACATGGTGTTCGTTATGGACAATCTGTGACGAGCACAGAAGTCCAGAAACCAGAACACCGCTCGGATTCAGATCAGGGGAGCTGTTCTTCCCAGTCATGCCCCTCCAGGTCTCGCTGTCGCTGCCAACGTGAGCATTGAACCACCCAGGAGGACGAGAGAACCCCCAGAATGAACACTCTCCAGTGCTCCCTCTAAGGACTCCAAAAAGGGTGGATACACCAAACTGCTGTTTGGGCTATAGGCACAAACCACAGTCAGCACCCATCCCCCCACCCGAAGGCGGAGGGAGGCCACCCTCTTGTTCACCGGGGTAAACTTGAATGTACAGGCACCGAGTCGGGGGTCAACAAGAATCGCCACCTCTGCCCGCCGCCTCTCACCATTGGCCACTCCACAGTGGAAGAGAGTCCAACCCCTCTTGAGGAGGCTGGTTCCATACCCTTGCTATGCGTTGAGCTGAGGCCGACTATATCTAATCGGAACTTCTCAACCTCCCGCACCCGCTCAGGCTCCTTCCCCATCAGAGAGGTGACATTCCACGTCCCTAGAGCTAGCTTCTGCAGCCGGGCATCAGACTGCCAAGGTGATCATAAAAAGTCAAACACAGAACTCTTCGCGGGCAGGCTCCTCTGCAGGGTGTCCAAAGACCAGACTTAAATCCCTCTCAGGGAACGTGGCAACCTTGAAACCGGGGGACAGAACTCATGAGTAATAATCCCTTGAAATACACCAAAACCTCAGTGTCAGAAAGTCTGGTACCACTTTGCAGGTGAGACAAACAATGATCCAGCAATGGACCAGCTGGCAGCCTCCCCAAATCAGCCGCTGATGAGACGATCAGCAACAGGTGTGCAGCCACTGCTGGATCCTGGGAACCTCTGCAGGGAGAACACAGGACAACCCACACACACCATAAAGGGCCGGCAAGCCGGACCCTAACATTACAGGTTTAAAGATGATGGCTGTGGAACCTCAGCTGATTTCCTGCTCAGCCCTGGAGCCAGGTGGGTACACACACAGACAGGGAACACTGGGACATCTGATGGTACCAGTGTGGCCTGGAACCACTAGTGCATCCCAGAGTTGTTCACATTCTGAAGTTGCATCATCGCCCTGATCATTAACTAGTACTTATTAATTATTGATGACAAGAGGTTAGGAACACCTGAGATAAGACAACACACACACGTTACATAAGCAGATAACAGGAGCTGATCGATCTTTGATACTGACATCTATCAAAGACCTTGGAATGAGCCCAGGAAGGAGGTCAGACTGGAGACCCAGTTCATGAAGACCTGCTGGTGCCCCCAACTTGCTTCCAGTCTGGAACCAGTCCAGAACCAGAGGGGGAGATAGAACTCAACCAGTAAAACAGGTCAAAAACCAGTTAGACTGAAACAGAGAGCATAGATGCACTGAATATACTGGTACAAAGAGGGTAAACAGACTGGTTGTACTGGGACAGAGAGGGTAACCAAACTGGTTATACTGGGACAGAGAAGGTAAACAACTGTTTATACTGGGACAGAGAGGATAAACAGACTGCTTATACTGGGACAGAGGGGGTAAACAGACTGCTTATACTGGAACAGAGCGGATAATAGCCTCATTCCGGCCGCTTGTACCCGCAATCTTGTTCTTTCGGTCACTACCCAAAGCTCATGACCATAGGTGAGGGTAGGAACGAAGATTGACCGGTAAATTGAGAGCTTCGCTTTTCGGCTCAGCTCTCTCTTCACCACAACGCACCGGTGCAGAGTCTGCATTACTGCAGACGCCGCACCGATCCGCCTGTCGATCTCCCGCTCCATTCTTCCCTCACTCGTGAACAAGACCCCAAGGTACTTGAACTCCTCCACTTGGGGCAAGATCTCCTCCCTGACTCGGAGGAGGCACTCCACCTTTTTCCAGCTGAGAACCATGGCCTCAGATTTGGAGGTGCTGATTCTCATCCCGGCCGCTTCATACTCAGCTGCGAACCGATACAGCGAGATCTGGAGGTCATGGGCTGATGAAGCCAACAGGACCACATCATCTGCAAAGAGCAGAGACCTGATCCTGAGGTCACCAAACCAGACCCCCTCAACACCACGGCTGCACCTGGAAATTCTGTCCATAAAAGTTATGAACAGAATCAGTGACAAAGGGCAGCCCTTGTGGAGTTCAACCCTCACCGGAAACGAGTTCGAGCGGACGCCCCTTATCAGGGGGCCCGACACCCCATACTCCCGGAGAACCCCCCACAGGACTCCCCGAGGGACACGGTTGAATGCCTTCTCCAAATCCACAAACAGAAGGGGTAAACAGACTGCTTATACTGGGACAGAGCGGATAAACAGACTAGCTATACTGAGACAGAGAGGGTGTTTTTGAATGTGTTGTTTTTCCTCATCTGAACCAGTTAATCATCCAGCCGTGTGGGTGGCTTCAACAGTGTTTGAGATAAACTAATCAAGTTTCTGGTTTCATAACCTTTTATGTTGATTGGTATAGACAAACGTCGTCGAGGGAACAGTCAGGATGATTTAGGAGTGTCGAAACCAACTTCAGCCATTAAAGTATAAAAATGTTCAGCTGCGAAGTTTGTGTTTTTCTGCTTTTAAATCTTTATCATTTGCATATTATTTTGAAAGTTTTCTAATTCAGTGATCTCATTGTGACATCTGCGTGACCTCTCCAGATATTTCATGTTCAGTCAGTCAGTTTTGCGACCATCGTCAAACGTTCTTGCTCCTCTAATCATATCGCCATGACGACAGCAATTGTCAAACAGATGTAAATAATTCAAAGTCCTCAGGTTCCAATCAGCTTGATACTGATACGATAATGATTCATATCACTGCTACTGGTCAGAACATGGTAATGAGGACAACATTTATTGCCCCAGGTTATGAAGGAATGTGGTGACTCCCCGTTGGCACCAGCGTATAAAAGACCACAGTGTCCTGCAGAGTCCTGCAGCCACTCGGCTCTCTGCTCCGTTCTTCAGGTGAGTTTGGGAGGGAAATCCCTTTGAATTGCTCAGTCTAAAAGGTCTATACGGGTTCACTCTCTCTCTCTTCCCTAGCCGGTCTCCAGAGCTCCAGGAAACAATGACCAAGCTTGCAGTTCTCGCAGGTAGCTTTCACAACCTTTGATCTTTAATTTTAGAGACTTTTCTGTTCAGGACTTGTTTTCATTTTGCCAACTGTCTGCTCTCCGTAGGCATGTGCCTGCTGATGTGTCATTTGGGTAAGACATAATACTCAATGAACAGCTTCTAACACGTTCTAATCTATCGCTCAACTCCTCAGTATTTCTGAACTGGTTTATCAAAACTAACCTCCAACAGCATCTGCCACCAAGATGGTGTGTTACTTCACCAACTGGTCCCAGTACAGACCTGGCGAAGGGAAGTACATGCCCCAGGACGTGGACCCCTTCCTGTGCACCACCTTGATCTACGCCTTTTCCATCATCAACAGCAATAATGAGTTGGTTACCTACGAATGGAACGATGAGACCCTGTACAAGACCTTCAACGGCCTGAAGGCTAAGTGAGTGGGTGGGGCAACACGTGCCTCCCGTTGGGCTGAAATACTGGTGCAACGTTGTTGACAAAACCTTTCTGTTTTCCAGAAATCCTCAGCTGAAGACACTGCTGGCTGTTGGTGGCTGGAACTTTGGGTCGACCCAGTGAGAAACATTCCTTTATATGACATCATGAGCAGCTGCTTGATACAAACCTGGCAAAAAGACCAAAGATCGTTGAGAAACAAAAGTTTATTCTGAAAGATCTCTGAGGTTACTTGAGGCTGTTAGTTGAGGGACGTTCCATATTAAAGCTCTATGTCATCAAAGCTTCTGCTCCAAAACACCAGAATGTTTTGCAGACCGGGTTACACTGGTACCAGCACTTTCCAACAATGGTGGACTTTCTAACCAAGGTTCCTTTTCCCTGCAGGTTCTCCATCACCGTGTCCACTCCAGCCAACCGTCAGAAGTTCATCCAGTCTTCCATCAAGTTCCTGAGAACTCATGGCTTTGACGGACTGGACCTGGACTGGGAGTATCCTGGATCTCGTGGAAGTCCCCCAGAGGACAAACACAGGTTCACTCTGCTCTGCCGGGTGGGTCCATTTTTGAGTTGTCACCTCATAGTTCATACTTCATGCTTGATGTTTTTCACACTTGTTCACTTCCACAGGAACTGGTTCAGGCCTACGCGGCTGAGGCTGCAGCCACCGGGAAGCCTCAGCTGATGTTGACCGCTGCAGTGTCTGCCGGCAAAGGAACCATCGACGCTGGATACGAGATAGCCGAGATTGCCAAGTGAGCATGCTCTTCAGAGGGTGCTTCAGAGATGATTATGTTTTGGAGCTTTTGGAGATGGTTTCCTCTGCACCCCCCATAGGGAGCTGGACTTTATCAACGTGATGACCTATGACTTTCACGGAACGTGGGAGCAATTCACCGGACACAACAGTCCTCTTTACCGTGGATCACATGACAGTGGCGACCTGATCTACTTCAACACTGTAAGTTAACAAAAATGTTTCTCAATAAGCCAAAACCAGGTCAGCCTGACTGCACCTTCCAACAACAACGTCTGTAGGACTTTGCCATGAAGTACTGGAGGGACAATGGCGCCCCAGTGGAGAAGCTGAGGATGGGGTTTGCTGCTTATGGTCGCACTTTCCGCCTGACATCCTCAAACACTGGTGTTGGAGCTCCAGCTAGCGGTGCTGCGTCTGCCGGCCCATACACTCGGGAAGCCGGATTCTGGTCTTACTACGAGGTTTGTGGACTAATAAAATGAAAAGTGACACCAAGAGAAGGTCTATGGACATGTCTTTGGTCTTCCAGATCTGTACCTTCCTGAAGGGTACGTCCATCCAGTGGATCGATGACCAGAAGGTCCCCTACGCCACCAAGAACAGCGAGTGGGTGGGATTTGACAACAAAGAGAGCTATGAGACCAAGGTAGGTGCTGTACATGTACTTCACAGGCTAATATCCCCAGTAAGCTCTGAACCTCCTCTTCTCTTTTTATTCCCAACAGGTGCGCTACCTGCAGGATCAGAAGTATGGTGGAGCTTTCGTGTGGGCTCTGGACCTGGATGATTTTGCAGGGCGTTTCTGTGGCGAGGGGAGTCACCCGCTGCTAGCTCACCTCCGCAAACTCATGGATATCAGTAAGAACTTTTTGTTCTGTTCTTTAAAAAGTCACCTGCCTGGACTCTTTGATCATTAATAAACATCTTTGTTCTGCTATCCTTTAATCCAGAACTGCCTCCAACCACCACACCCAAGCCAGGGGACGGCACCACCACCCGTCCCACCACTACCACCACCACCACCACCGTCCCTGGATCTGACTTCTGCAGTGGCAAAGCGGACGGTCTGTACGCCAACCCAGCTGACAAGACCAGCTTCTACGTGTGCACTGGAGGCATCACCTACGTGAGATTCTGCGGGGCCGGAACTGTGTTTGACGACTCCTGCAAGTGCTGTGTGTGGCCCTGAAAGTTGACCGGAGCAATTTACAATTGCCATTTACAGCGCCAGCTAATAAACATCAACCAAACCTCTGTTTCCTGTGTGTCAATCCTTCTGAGTGTATAACCTATTAAATACTGAATATATTTCAAGATCAGAACCACTGACCCTTGAATCTTATTTTCTTTTACCTATAGACTCCCTTTATTGTCGTATCAAAAGGTTCTTTAGGTTCAGTTGAAGATAAATCAGTCAGACTCACTGTAGAACGTCTTCTCACAACTGACACGTCAGGAACTGAAAGGAAGCACCTCCACACACACACACACCTAAACAGACAAAGAGCCGCAACTTGATACACCTAAAGATTCAGTACCTGTTACCAAAGACGGGCAGAGAAGAAAGGAGGGTGTGGAGCGAGCCCTTCCAAAAGATCAGCCCAGAGGTTCTGTTGGATCTCAGCGTTCACACTGACCGGAGGGACACACAACATCATTTTCACTGCTTCAGCTGGTTGAGTCCATACAGCCAGAACACCATCGTTAAGTCAATGAACAACAAAAACAGGAAAACTTACTCATATTTCTATCTTTGTAGGGACTTTTATAGACTTAATGAATTAGCACCCTAACCATCCATCCATCCATCCATCCATCTTCTTCCGCTTATCCGGGGTCGGGTCGCAGGGGCAGCAGCCTAAGCAGGGAAGCCCAGACTTCCCTCTCCCCAGCTACTTCGTCCAGCTCTTCCGGGGGGATCCCGAGGCGCTCCCAGGCCAGCCGAGAGACATAGTCCCTCCAGCGTGTCCTGGGTCTTCCCGGGGGTCTCCTACCGGAGGGACGTGCCCTGAACACCTCACCAGGGAGGCGTCCGGGAGGCATCCTCGCTAGGTGCCCGAGCCACCTCATCTGACTCCTCTCAATGCGGAGGAGCAGCGGCTCTACTCCGAGCTCCTCCCGGATGGCAGAGCTTCTCACCCTATCTCTAAGGGAGAGCCCAGCCACCCTGCGGAGGAAACTCATTTCGGCCGCTTGTACCTGCGATCTCGTTCTTTCGGTCACTACCCAAAGCTCATGACCATAGGTGAGGGTAGGAACGAAGATCGACTCAGCTCTATATCTATATCCCAAAACTAAACTACCCAACCCTACCTTAACCATAACCCAAATCTAAATCCAATTCTAATGTCTAAACCCTCAAACAGGCCTTTGAAGTTGTGGGGAACACCCAAATTGGACTGACTTCTCAAAAATGTCCTCACTTTATTAGTGGAACGAAGTAGGAGAACACACACTGTTAGGGAGCGTTGTGTTTTGGACCCAAATGCACAAAAAGTGAAACAGAAGGTGCTCCTGATAAAGGAGAAACAGTGTTCATAAAACACTCAAATAATCCAAATCTTCATGGGGAGGCTCACTGTGGGGTGTCCAAATGATCAGAACTCAGACTCTTCTCAGGGAACGTGGCAACTTTGGAAACGGAATAAAACTCATCAGAAACAATCCACTAGACAGGCAAATTCAGTCTGAGTGAGTCTGGTACCACTCTGCAGGTGAGATAACAATCCAACCCTGGTGCTCGGGTGCAGCTGCCTCATATTCGCCTCTGACTGTCAATGAGCCACAGGTGCGCCCCGTCACCAACGAAGACCTAGGCTGCAACACTCCCTAGTGGACAAAACATAACACAAAGCAAAACACCAGAAACCCAAACAATGCTGAACTCTAACACACAGGCACACACACACACAAAATCTAATCTGTACATTAATGAGGTTTAATCAGTGATTAGTGGGGGAGGGGGAAATCAAAGCCCACAGGTAACATTATTCCATCAAACAGACAGACAAATGTGCTTGATTCAGAGTAAAGGAAGTAGATTTGGCTGGTAGCTAAGAGCCCATCTCCATGGTAATGGCTTTTGTCTGCCAGTGTCTATGTCGCTGACAGGTGTGAACTCATGCGATGTCGCTCAGCTTTGAGTTTCCAGGACAGGTATGTGGCTCATCCTGATTCTGATCCTGATCCTGATCCTGATCCTGATCATGATCCTGGTCCTGGTCCTGGTCCTGGTCCTGATCCTGGTCCCGGTCCCTACCCTGATCCTGATCCCGGTGTTGCTGCATTTACCAGATGTGAGGGTTCAGATTTTTTCTTTTGGTAATGATTTTTCTCTTGATTTCAGTTGTAATCGTACTCCTGCAGCCAGACACTTGAGTAGTCAGCCTGGAAGCTGTCATTGGTGAGAACTTTGATTATTTCTGATCATATCAAACATGTCACATGTGAGTAACGTGTGAGTATCATGTGAGTAACATGTGAAACACGCCTCCTACAGGTTTCCTCCACTTCTACATCCAGATTGGTGAGTAAGATATTTTTACCTTTTCCCTCAGTTTTTCTGTTCAAACTTCTTTTCGTTTTTTCTTTTTTCCACGTGTGTAGTAGCCACAGGCAAACTGGTTCGTTACTTGACAAACTGGTACCAGTACAGAACTGGTGCAGGCAAATTCCTGCCAGAGACCATTGATCCCTTCCTGTGCACCCAGCTGGTCTACACCTTCGCTAACATGGACCATAGCCTCAAGGTCACTCAGCTGGATGAGACCAGCGAGAAACAGCTGTACGCGTCATTGTACGCGTCAAGCTGAAGGACAGGTAAGAACAACAGCAGAGAAACCAGGCGGGAATGTGAGGGACTGTGGGTTACCATGGGGACCGCATGTATGTACTGTCGGGGGAGTTTGAGACTCACGCCGGGGGGTCAGACAAACACCTCTAGCACTAACGTAGAAAATCAGTGCTGGGCCCCCAGTTCTACACACACAGACATACATATGGACGCACACACACCACCCAAGTTTGGCAGTACAAACTCCACGTGTGCTTATGAAGTGCATGCTGGGATTTTTGATTTGCTGGGATTGAGGATTTGTCTAGTAACGTATCGCCTAACATGGTAATGTTCAGGTTTTCTGCCTCTGTAAAGCACCTACAGACAAATTTTATTGTAAAAAGTGCTATATAAATTAAACTAAATTGAACTGAATTGATATGTATCTAAACAGGAACCCTCAGCTGAAGATGCTGCTGTCCGTCAGAGACAATGAAAGACATCAGTGAGTTCTTTTCAACAAAACTGCACCACCTGCTAATAAGCAGCAAGAATTACACCATCATTGTCTCTATTACTGTATTATTATTATTATAAATGAATAATAATAATAATAATAATAAGAATAATAATAATATGCAGCTCTGCAGAAAAGTTAATAACTGCAAACACATACTCACATTTGCAGGTTCTCCACCATGATGTCCACTCCAGGCTACCCTCAGACCTTCATCTAATCAGCTGTCAGGTTCCTGAGGACTCACAATTTTGATGGGCTGGATCTTGACTGGCAGTACAATAGATCTGGGCCTGCAGAGGATATCCAGAGCTTTACTCTGCTGTGTAAGGTACAACAAATCATAGCTGCCTTACAGATTTTAACACAATAAACTGGTGACACCAGTCTGCAGAAGTTGGGATAAAACCAATCATTCCTGTTCAGTTCTAAAATTTTGAGTGTTTTTTCAATGATTTTCTTAAAGGAAGTTTCAGAGGCATTCAAAGATGAAAGTTATGGAAGAAGAAACACTCAGCTGTTGCTCTCTGTTGCTCTGATAACACAAAGCATTATTCACACGGGACATGAGCCATTTGAACTGTCAAAGTAAGATTTATTTGACTAGTTTTACCTTCACATGTTCTGTTGCTGAGCATCTGGTGTGTGTGTGTGTGTGTGTTTAGACATTATCAGTGTGAAAGGCTTTGACGTCCACAGGGGGCAGGATGGATCAGCAGTCCACCACAGTCCACTCTATGTTACCCATCATGCTAACATCCTAAATAACTCATCATTCTGCTAACTGTCATGTGTACGTTCCTTTTGTGAGGAACCCTGAAGAACTCTCCTTCCCTCTTGTCCCATAAGGATTATCTCATTAGGTCCTGGATTAAAGGAGGCGCTCTCCCAGGGAAGCTGTTGCTGAGGTTTCCATGGGTTGCAATTGTCTCTGTCAGGACCATGCTGCCAGTCATCTTCAAGTGCAATACAGAAAGACTCAATTATAGTACGCAATATTTGCACAATAAATTAGCGCTGTATTTAGCGTCTTTTTCTCAATTGCTTGAAGCGCTGCACATTCTTGCCAACTTTTTTCTTTTTCCAGCCGGTTGTGGTAGAGCAAGTGTTGTGTCCACTGAGATCGCAAAACCTTTCTTGAGTTCATTCTTCATTTTTTTTGTTGTTTCTTGTTGCTCTCTCTGCAGCGGATTAGTGACTCACCCTGATTTGTGGGAGGGCGAGTCGTTGACGTCGCTGACACCTAAAATTTTGGTAGTGTGAACAAGGCTTTAGTGAGCAGTGTTTCTTTTTTCTCTAGACCTGCTCCTTCCTGAAGGGAACATCAGTCCAATGGATTAATGGTGAGAACGTGGTCTATGCCGCCAAAGGCAACCAGTGGGTCCGCTTTGAAAACCAGAGGAGTTTCCAAAATGCAATCTTCTTTGTGGAACCTGGACCAGGAGACCGTTTCAGAAAGTGGGTTTACCAAAGTAGGGCTCAGAGCCGAAGCTCAGGGTAGCCATACTCTGAGATGTGCAACTGAGAGTTTTTGGTTTCAGAACACGTGATAACAATTGGTTTAATGACGTCTGAGTCACAGAGCATCACAGTTACCCCAAGTGACTCTCATGCACGAGGATATAAAAAGCCTTGTCAATGGAATGCAGAAAATGTGACTCACTATGGCAACAAGTGAAAAAAAAAACCTTGATCATCACACGTTGTAGATGGAAGATTTCATGACCGTGTACACCGAAAATGCGCACATTTTCAAGAAGAAAAGAAAAAATACTGTGGCAGCAGCAAAAGGGAGATCGTGTGGCTGAAAATTGCTGACCGAGTCCATGATTCATTATTAACTGGACAGAGATTAAAAAAAAAGAAATGTTTGTTCTTGTGCTTTCCACTCATTTAACATTTCTATTCTATATGTGTGTTTGAGCCACAGGTGCAACCCAACAGGCACAAAATAGACTTGGCAGAAAGTTAAGATGAAATACAAAAATATAGTTCAAACATGTAAGATATGATTAAATACAAGCTATGGTAGTGTTGTTTAGCCTGTCCTCATTAAACAGCGTTCAGTCGCTTCATTTAAAGGCCAAATGGCGCTCTACATTGCCGTCGTCAACGGCCACCTTGACTGCGTGCACATCCTCCTTGAAGATGGGGCTAATCCCAACGGAAGCCGTCATCACCTCAGCACCCCGCTGTACCACGCTGCGCGGGTGGGGAAGTTGGAAATCCTGCAGGAGCTCATCAGGTGAGAAACGAGCATTAAACCTGTGTCTCGTTTCCATGCAAGCCAAGGTATCGAACTCGTCATTTAAATGCCATGTTGGCATTTTTCCGTCTTCAGGTTCAACGCAGACGTAGACATGGACCACCAGCTTGATCCCCGCCTCCTCTTAACCTCTGATAACTATATTTAATTAATTAGAGAAATCCCCTAAACAAAGAAAAAGCCAAATCGTTAGCCTTCTCATCACTGTCAATATTTAGTACTGTCTATATGAAAGCCTTAAATGCCCGTTATACATGCACGTCTCCAAATTTATGTTTTCTGAATTTGTTTAAATTTTATCTCCATTATAGCCAACAGAAAAAAGGCTGAGGTGATCCAGCGCCACCCAGTGTTGGTTCACTAAATACCATCCATTAATCACAGACACACCTTGACTGTTGGATTGTGTGTTCTCATTTTAAAAGGAAATGGGAAGGTGCATGCTTCAAGAAAAGGGGTTACCAAAAGAACTGTGGCCGTATGCTGTGCAAAATGCTGCCCTCACCAGAAATAGATGTTACAATAACAGGACCAAAAACACCCCAGTTTTCATGCTGACGGGGAGAAAACCAGACCTGTCCAAAATATGGATATTTGGGTCCGAATGCTATGCTTACAAGCACGATCATAAGAAACTGGACCCCAGATGTGAAAGAGGAATATTTGTGGGATACAGTAGGAATAGCCCAGCATACCTGGTCTATAATCCAGACACAGAAAAGGTAACAAAACATAGACTTGTTAAGTTTATAAAAAGAAACAGTCAAGAACAAAGCACACAAACTGAGGAATACGAGCCAGAGATCCAGGTTTATGACAGACGATGTGAGAATGGGAAAAGCACCGAGGTACCACAACGAATGAGTAAAGAGACGGTGGAAGTGAGCGAACAAGATGCAAATCAAAATGACACAGATACATCAATATCACCTCATGGAGAAAATACTGGACAGGCAGTCATAGACAAAAACAGAAATGATGCAGGAGTAGAGTCCAATCAGAACCAATATCAGCGATATCCAAAAAGAGATAGAAAAGAGCCAAAATACTTGCAGGATTATGTAACAGACTGCGATGATTGTGATGTTACATCTACGAGTGTTGATTACTGTTACAGAGCAGTGTGAGGAGTCCCCCAAACTTTCAAGGAAGCCATGCTGTCCCCACAAGGGTGGAGACGAGCTATGGAGGAGGAGATCAACTCACTTAAGGAAAATGACACTTTTGAACTCACTACTCTGCCACAGGGTAGGAATACAGTGGGGGGGGGGATGGGTTTATGCCATAAAAGAAAATGATGAAAAGGGAAAAATATTTAAAGCCACATATGTTGCCAAAAGAACTGTGACTGTAACCAAACAGAAGGAATAGACTACCACGAGACATTTGCTCCTACAGCAAACCTACTTCTTTAAGGGCATTGATGCAGGTAGCGGCCCAGAATGACTACATCGTCCATGAGATGGACGTCAAAACTGCGTATTTACATACACCAATAGATGAAGAAATCTATTTAGAACAGCCAGAAGGTTTCAAGGAGACATCAGAGACCAGAGAAAAACTAGTGTGTAAGTTGAAGAAGTCCCTCTATGGTTTAAAACAATCTGGAAGAAACTGGTACAAACAACTGAATGATCATCTGGAGCACAATAATTTTAAGAAAAACCAGTCCGATCACTGTGTATACAGAAAACAGTCAGGAAATGAGACCATTCTGGTTATTATCTGGGTTGATGACTTAATAGTGGCAGGCAGCCACAATGACCTTCTGTACAGATTCAAAGACACTATAAAGGCACAATTCAACATGAAAGATCTGGGGAAAATATCTTGTTTTCTAGGTATACAGTTTGAACAGGAAGGTGAAATCATAATGAACGGGATGTCAGAGTGTAAACCTAAGTATACACCAAGTGAACTTAAGGTAGAAGGATTCAACAGTGAGGAGAATGATGGCAATGAGATTGCCAATCCAGAGTACCGTGAAATTGTAGGCAGCCTGATTTATGCCATGACACTGGACACATGCACTAGACCTGATTTAAGCTGGATTGTTAGTAAACTGTCTCAAACACTAGCGAATCCAAAAATGGAGAACTTAGTGGCAGCAAAACATGTTCTGAGGTACCTTAAGGGCACCAATGACTATGAGCTGATTTTTAAGAAAAATGCTGAGAAATTAAACCGCATAGGATTCAGTGACTCAGACTGGGCATCGTCAGTGGAAGATAGACGCAGCACTACCGGGTACTGTTTTAGTCTCACCAAAGAGGGCCCCCGCTATATCCTGGAAATCAAAGAAACAGCCTGCGGTAGCCCTTTCGACCTGTGAGGCTGAATACATAGGGTTTGCAACAACAGCCCAGGAAAGCATGTATTTAACCCAGCTATTAAGCGGTATAGATAAAAGAGTTCACACCTGTACCAAAATATATGGTGACAATCAAGGAGCCATTGCTCTGAGTAAGAATCCAATCAACAGACAAAGGTCAAAACATATTGATGTGAAGTATCATTTTGTTCGAGATGCACTCAGTGAAGGAAAAATTAACATTGTGTACTGCCCATCAGAAGATATGTTTGCAGGCATACTCACAAAGCTTGTCGCCATGTTAAGGATTGTGAAGTTCAAGAGTTTTTTCTTTGGAAACTAAAATGTTGCCTAAGACACTTTAATGAGAGTGGAGTAGAGAGCTCCAGATGATGAGAACAAGTGGGGGTGTTGGATTGTGTGTCCTCATGTTATTGCATTTTGTATCTGCACTGTTTGAACGTTGCTATGTGATGTTATGTGCCTTTGTTGTGAAAGAATGGACCGGAAATGTATAACTGTTCCTGTTGTTCCACGGTTTTTCGTTGTTACGTTTGTTACCTTGTCGGAGATGTTCATTGAGGGTGACACGCAGCATGAAGAGTGGAAAATAAAGACGCCATAAAGGACAACGAAGGGTGTATTCATCATTTTTGGGTGAACAAACCTACTATAAATGATATGGAAAATCAACGAACACAAGCAGAAAACGTAACATTGACACACAGATTTTTCTTGTAGCAGAAGGAGTTCAATGTAATTGGCTGCTGTTGCTTTCAGATGTCAATCTATTTATTGCTTAAAATATATCTTCAATTCTGTGAAAAACTTCCATGAGATGTCTGGGCTGTCTGTAACTTTTTAACACTACAAACGTATTTCAAAATAGTTAGAGTGCAAGAGTAACATTTATGACACACATGCTCACCAATATTATATTAAAAAAAAACCCGTTGGCAAAAAGATGATTAAGAAGATAAAAAACCGAATCACAACACAAAGAATTTACTCCGAACTGAGAGCCATTCCACAACATAAGCGACATGAGGGCTGAGAATGCTGTTAAATAAACTATCGAGGGTGCAAATAAATCTGTAACGCTCAAAGAAGTTTCCATTGGGGCTTAATCAAATGTCTAATCGGGGGCGCATCTTCCTTTCCTGGCAGTCTGCAGGAGACATTCTGCAGAATGTTGGGGTTATTTGGAATCACATAAGGTATAAGCATATGTTACCCCGGCAACTGACTCAGCGTTACAGTGAATCTGCTTTCTGAAACCAAAAACCCTGAGTTCCTCTTAAATCACAAGAAATTAACCCAGAGTTTTAGCTGAACCCGCTTTCTGAAACAGGCCCTAGGTCAGGGGTTTCATCAAACGGGCGCTGTTTACGGTACCAACCAGAGAGCAGAAGGGGGAGTGGCCTCAATTCAATCAGGAAGTTGATGGAAATCAGACGTAACGGCAGAGAGTTGTGTGACTTTTTTTTTTTTTTTTTAATTATATATAATATCGTTGAGCATGTGTCAACGATGGTAACCGTTGGGTTGTCATAAACATTACTCTTGCACTCAAACAATTTTGAAACACGTTGGTAGTGTTAAAAAGTCACAGACAGCCCAGACATCTCATGGAAGTGTTCCACAGAATTAGAGGTATCAGTTTAAGCAATAAATTGATTGAGATCTGAAAGCAACAGCAGCCAATTACATAGAACTCCTGCTACAAGAAAAATCAGTGTGTCAAGTTGTGTCTGTGATTAATTGGTGGCATTTAGTGAACCAACACTGGGTGAATTTAAACATATTCAGAAAACACAAAATTTGGAGACATGCATGTATAACAGGCATTTAAAGCTCTAATAAATTACATATAATTATCACATTAAATGAAGCGACTGAACGCTGTTTATTGAGGACAGGCTAAACAACACCACAATAGCTTGTATTTAAATCATATCTGACATGTTTGAACTATATTTTTGTATTTCATCTTAACTTTCTGCCAAGTCTGTTTTATGCCTGTGGCTCAAACAAACATATAGAATAGAAATGTTAAATGAGAGGAGGAAAATCTCTCTCCAGTTAATAATCACGCATGGACTCGGTCAGCAATTTTCAGCCACACGATCTCTTTTGCTGCTGCCGCAGTATTTATTTATTTTTTTCTAGAAAATATGCGCATTTTCGGTGTACGCGGTCATGAAATCTTCCATCTCTAACAGAGAATTGTGACGCTCAAGGTTGTTTTTGCACTTAGTGAATCACGTTTTCTGCATTCCATTGATAAGGCTTTTTACATCTTCGTGCACGAGCGTCACTAGGGGTAACTGTGGCTCAGAGTTGATTAAACGAATTGTTAACACATGTTCTGAAACCAAAAGTTCTCAGTTGCACATTTCAGAGTATCTAGAGCTTCGATTCTGACCCCTAATGTCAGGGTTTCAGTGTCAGAGACCCAAGAGCGACACACCCAAGAGTGAAGGAATTAAACTCTGTTTTAATTCCAAAACAGACAGACAGAGGATCAGGCAATCTCATACAGATAGCAGACAGGTCGGCCAGGAGACAACACAGGATCGGGTCAGATACAGCTGGGTCGAACACAGTCAATCAGATAACTAAACACAGGAACCCTCTGTATGTGAAACACACAGGCAAATGAGCAACAATCTGACAGAGTCTCTCAGCTTATATAGCTGCACTGATTGCAGGTGTGACTGATCAGGAGCGCAGGGGAGGTGTAACAGAGAGGGGAGGCGAGACCTGGAGCAGAGCGGCAACTGTGACAGAACCCCCCCACAAGGGACGGCTCCGACGTCCCAACACAGAGAGCAGAAGGCCAAAATCTGGGACCGGAAGGCTCCATCCCTCCTGGCTCAGGCTCCGCCTCCTTCTCTGCAGCCCCCTCCCGCTCTTTTCCCCGGTTTCCCAGGGCAGTTCCCCTGTCTCCGTCGATGGGGGCGCCGAGCCGGGTCCACCCTGGATCTATAAACGGTAGGATTGATCTACAGGGCTCTCAGAAGCTGGAGCCTCCTTTTCTCCAGGTGGCCTGGACCCCTCCTCCTCCTGGCCCCCCGGATCGGGCTCAACCTCTGCATCAGCAGGCTTAGTTGGGACTGGTGCAGACTGCACTGGTGCAGGACCTGACTTGGCTTGAGCAGGGGCAGACCTCACTGAGGTGGAAGCAGGTATGGCTGGAGCAGGGGCCGATTTAGCTGAAGCAGGGTCCTCCAGGGCCTTAATGCTCACAGGGGCCTCAGGGACAGCTTCAGCAGGGACATCTTCAGCCACACGCTTTGGGACGGCTTCAGTCATGGGCTCAGGGGCAGCCTCCGCTTCTACAGAGGCAGCTACACCTTCTACAGGGACGGCTTCCATCGCGGGTTCAGGACCTACTTCAGCCAGGGACTTTGGAGCAACCTCAGCTTCTCCAGGGGCGTCTTCAGCCAGGAACTCTGAGCGACATTCAGTCCCTACCGGGGCGGCCTCCGCTACAGGCTTGGAGGCAGCCTCTGCTTCTTCGGAGACCACCTCCACCTGGGGGTCTGGGACCGCTTCAGTCTCCTCAGGGGCAGCCCCAGCCTGGGGCTCTGGGACTGCTTCAGCGCCGGCCTCAGAGGGAGCATCTGCCTTCTCCGGGGCGACCTCAGCCCAGAGCTCAGGAGCAGCTTTAGCTTCAACAGTGGCAGCCTTAGCCAAGGGTTCGGGAGCAGCTTTAGCTTCAACAGGGGTGGCAGGCCTTGCTGCCGTGATCAGGGGCTTGGCTGCGGATCAGACACTTGGCTGCAGGGGTCAGAGGCAGTTCAGGGTCAGAGACTTTGCTGCAGAAGTCAGGAGCTTCGCTGCTGGGGTCAGGAGCTTCGCTGCAGGAGATGCAGCCTCTACGGCTATGGTCACTGTCTACTGGGACCACAGTCCTTGCTGCTGGGGTCGCAGGCCTTTCTGCGGGGATCGCCGTCATAGCTGCCAGAGTTTCAGCCTGAGTTAGAGCCCTTGCTGCTGGAGACACGGCCTTAGCTGCTATGAGTGGAACCACCGTGGTCGTCGGTGACGTGGTCGGAGCCAGCGTGGTTGTTGGCGCTGTGGTCGGGACCTGCGTGGTCTTCGGCACTGTCCTCGGGCCCAGCGTGGGCCTCGGTGCTGTCCTCAGGACCGGCGTGGGCTTCGGCGATGTGGAGCAGGAAGCTGCAGACCTGGAGCCACTGACGGTGGGTCCGCCGTGACCCAGTGCTTGACCTCAGGCAAAACCGGACCTCTCTGCACCAGTGTTAGGGGAACGTCAAGGGGCGGAGCCCTTCCACACCCTGGATCACCTGGACACTCAGACGGAAGCTTTCCCCCCTCTGGAGGTACTGGGGAACTCTCCACACCTGACCTTGGAACTGTTGCTGTCAGAGAGCAGGCAGGAGTGGAGTCAGGCAGACCCTCCAGACAAACGGGAGGAACAGAACCAGCAAGTTTGGCGGCTTGCTCGGCCCGCGCAACCACGACTTCCATCCGAGCTCCACTCTGTCGGAGGCACTTCTGGATCCGGTCCAGCCAATCCATGGACAGAAATTTGTGCGCTGGGTCCATCATGGTCAGATCGTTCTATCAGGGTTTTAGTGTGGGACCCAAGAGGGACACAATGAAGAAATTTAACTCTGTTTTAATTCCAAAGCAGGCAGAGGATCAGGCAATCTCATACAGATAGCAGACAGGTCGGCCAGGAGACAGCACAGGATCAGGTCAGATACAGCAGGGTCAAACACAATCAGATAACTAAACACAGGAACCCTCTTTATCTGAAACATACATGCAAATGACCAACGATCTGGCAAAGAGTCTCTCAGAGCCCGCAGCTTATATAGCTACACTGATTGTAGACAACCAGCCGGTGCAGGTGTGACTGATCAGGGGCGCAGGGCAGGTGTGACAGAGGGGAGGGCGAGATCTGGAGCAGAGCGGCAGCTGTGACACCTAGTTTGGTAAACCTGCTTTCTGAAAAGGGCCCCTGGTCCTTCCTGTTCTTCCCACTCTGTCTGGTAATCGTATTTAGTATTTTTAGCTGTTCTCGCTGTTTATGACCGCTGGTTCCTCTGAGTGGCTGTCGGAAACTCTCCTGGGGTCAGCCTGTACCTCGTTGTTGGACCAGGGTATTGCCTTGGTTGTAACCAGTTGTAGCCGTTAATATTTCTTTGGAAGTAAATAAATAAACCCTGTCGCTGTTGCAGGTTTAAAGATGACGGCTGTGGAACCTCAGCTGAGTTCCTGCTCGGCCCTGGAGCAATGTGGGTACACACACTCAGACAGGGAACACTGGGACATCTGATGGTAGTAGTGTGGCCTGACCACAGTCAGACTGGAACCACTGGTTCACCTCAGAGTTGTTCATATTCTGATGTTGCATCATCGCCCTGATCATTAACTTGTAGTTATTAATTATTCATGACAACAGGTTAGGAACACCTGAGATAAGACAACACACACACATTACATAAGCAGATAACAGGAGCTGATTGATCTTTGATACTGACATCGATCAACGACCTTGGAATGAGCCCAGAAAGACCTTCGTGAAGACCTGCTGGTGCCCCCAGCCTGCAGCAGCTGGACCAGTCTGGAACCAGTCCACAACCAGAGAGGGAGATAGAACTCAACTAATAAAACAGGTCAAAAACCAGTTAGACTGAAATACAGCACATAGATGCACTGGATATACTGAGACAAAGAGGGTAAACAGACTGGTTGTACTGGGACAGAGAGGGTAACCAGACAGGATGATTTATGAGTGTCGAAACCGACTTCAGCCATAAAAGTATAAAAATGTTCAGCTGTGAAGTTTGTGTGTTTCTGCTTTTAAATCTTTATCATTTGCATATTATTTTGAAAGTTTTCTAATTCAGTGATCTCACTGTGACATCTGCGTGACCTCTCCAGTTATTTCATGTTCAGTCAGTCAGTTTTGCGACCATCGTCAAACGTTCTTGCTCCTCTAATCGTATCGCCATGACAACAGTAATTGTCAAACAGATGTAAATAATTCAAAGTCCTCAGGTTCCAATCAGCTTGATACTGATACGATAATGATTCACATCACTGCTGCTGGTCAGAACATGGTAATGAGGACAACATTTATTGCCCCAGGTTATGAAAGAATGCGGCGACTCCCCTTTGGCACCAGCGTATAAAAGACCACAGAGTCCTGCAGCCGCTCGGCTCTCTGCTCCGTTCTACAGGTGAACTGCTCAGGCTAACAGGTCTAAACGAGTCCACTCTCTCTCTCTTCCCTAGCTGGTCTCCAGAGCTCCAGGAAACGATGACGAAGCTTGCAGTTCTCGCAGGTAGCTTCCACAACCTTTGATCTTCAATTTTAGAAACTTTTCTGTTCACGACTTGTTTTCATTTTACCAACCATCTGCTCTCCGTAGGCATGTGCCTGCTGATGTGCCATTTGGGTAAGACATAATACTCAATGAACAGCTTCTAACACGTTCTAATCCATCGCTTGACTCCTCAGTATTTCTAAACTGGTTTATCAAAACTAACCTCCGACAGCATCTGCCACCAAGATGGTGTGTTACTTCACCAACTGGTCCCAGTACAGACCTGGCGAAGGGAAGTACATGCCCCAGGACGTGGACCCCTTCCTGTGCACCACCTTGATCTACGCCTTTTCCATCATCAACAGCAATAATGAGTTGGTTACCTATGAATGGAACGATGAGACCCTGTACAAGACCTTCAACGGCCTGAAGGCTAAGTGAGTGGGTGGGGCAACACGTGCCTCCCGTTGGGCTGAAATACTGGTGCAGCATTGTTGACAAAACCTTTCTGTTTTCCAGAAATCCTCAGCTGAAGACACTGCTGGCTGTTGGTGGCTGGAACTTTGGTTCGACCCAGTGAGAAACATTCCTTTATATGACATCATGAGCAGCTGCTTGATACAAACCTGGCAAAAAGACCAAAGATCGAAAGTTCATTCTGAAAGATCTCTGAGGTTACCTGAGGCTGTTAGTTGACGGACATTCCATATTATGTCATCAAAGCTTCTGCTCCAAAACACCAGAATGTTTTGCAGACCGGGCTATACTGGTACCAGCACTTTCCAACAATGGTGGACTTTCTAACCAAGGTTCCTTTTCCCTGCAGGTTCTCCATCACCGTGTCCACTCCAGCCAACCGTCAGAAGTTCATCCAGTCTTCCATCAAGTTCCTGAGAACTCATGGCTTTGACGGACTGGACCTGGACTGGGAGTATCCTGGATCTCGTGGAAGTCCCCCAGAGGACAAACACAGGTTCACTCTGCTCTGCCGGGTGGGTCCATTTTTGAGTTGTCACCTCATAGTTCATACTTCATACTTGACGTTTTTCACACTTGTTCACTTCCACAGGAACTGGTTCAGGCCTACGCAGCTGAGGCTGCAGCCACCGGGAAGCCTCAGCTGATGTTGACCGCTGCAGTGTCTGCCGGCAAAGGAACTATCGACGCTGGATACGAGATAGCCGAGATTGCCAAGTGAGCATGCTCTTCAGAGGGTGCTTCAGAGATGATTATGTTTTGGAGCTTTTGGAGATGGTTTCCTCTGCACCCCCCACAGGGAGCTGGACTTTATCAACGTGATGACCTATGACTTTCACGGAACGTGGGAGCAATTCACCGGACACAACAGTCCTCTTTACCGTGGATCACATGACAGTGGCGACCTGATCTACTTCAACACTGTAAGTTAACAAAAATGTTTCTCAATAAGCCAAAACCAGGTCAGCCTGACTGCACCTTCCAACAACGTCTGTAGGACTTTGCCATGAAGTACTGGAGGGACAATGGCGCCCCAGTGGAGAAGCTGAGGATGGGGTTTGCTGCTTATGGTCGCACTTTCCGCCTGACATCCTCAAACACTGGTGTTGGAGCTCCAGCTAGCGGTGCTGCGTCTGCCGGCCCATACACTCGGGAAGCCGGATTCTGGTCTTACTACGAGGTTTGTGGACTAATAAAATGGAAAGTGACACCAAGAGAAGGTCTAGAAAATAGACGGACATGTCTTTGGTTTTCCAGATCTGTACCTTCCTGAAGGGTACGTCAATCCAGTGGATCGATGACCAGAAGGTCCCCTACGCCACCAAGAACAGCGAGTGGGTGGGATTTGACAACAAAGAGAGCTATGAGACCAAGGTAGGTGCTGTACAATGTACTTCACAGACTAATATCGCCAGTAAGCTCTCAACCTCCTCGTCTCTTTTTATTCCCAACAGGTGCGCTACCTGCAGGATCAGAAGTATGGTGGAGCTTTCGTGTGGGCTCTGGACCTGGATGATTTTGCAGGGCGTTTCTGTGGCGAGGGGAGTCACCCGCTGCTAGCTCACCTCCGCAAACTCATGGATATCGGTAAGAACTTTTTGTTCTGTTCTTTAAAAAGTCACCTGCCTGGACTCTTTGATCATTAATAAACATCTTTGTTCTGCTATCCTTTAATCCAGAACTGCCTCCACTGCCTCCTACCACCACACCCAAGCCAGGAGACGGCACCACCACCCGTCCCACCACTACCACCACCACCACCACCGTCCCTGGATCTGACTTCTGCAGTGGCAAAGCGGACGGTCTGTACGCCAACCCAGCCGATAAGACCAGCTTCTACGTGTGCACTGGAGGCATCACCTACGTGAGATTCTGCGGGGCCGGAACTGTGTTTGACGAGTCCTGCAAGTGCTGTGTGTGGCCCTGAAAGTCGACCGGTGCAATTTACAACTGTCATGTACAACGCCAGATAATAAACGGCAACCAAACCTCTGTTTCCTGTGTGTCAATCCTTCTGAGTGTATCAACTATTAAATACTGAATATATATCAAGATCAGAACCACTGACCCTTAAATCTTATTTTCTTGTACCTATAGACTCCCTTTATTGTCAAATCAGAAGTTTCTGAAGGTTCAGCTCAGGATAAATCAGACTCACTGTAGAACGTGCAGGAGTGGCCTGCAGCTGGAGTCAGAACTTTAGGAGGATCCAGGACCTGGATCCAAGCATCACAGTCCTGTTGTTACCCTAAGACAACATCAGAGGAGTCTCACCTGGGCTGAGGATGAAGCTCATAGTCCAGTCTGAAGGTTCCAGTCAGTGATGTTTGGAGCCAATAAGTGTGTTTCCATGTTTATCTAACTCAGACTGAATAAATCATACACCCGGACTTTTTGTCTCCAAGGCAGTTAGCGGCAGTGGGACTGTGGGCGTAGTCCACACAATCTGTGTGGAGGTGGTGCGCACATACAAATATCTGGGTGTGCAGCTGGATGATAAACTGGACTGGACTGCTAACACAGATGCTCTGTGCAGGAAGGGAGAGAGACATGTGTACTTTCTCAGTGACAGACTGTTGTCACTCTCCTGTTCCACGGACATACTGAGGAGATTGTTCCTCCCCAACACCATTCAACACCTCACAGGGAGAACGATAAACAGTGTAGAGCTCTGGACTTACACACTACACACTACACTACACCATGCACCCTGGACACACAGAAACACACATCCACCTGTTGGACTCTAGTGTGTACAAACCACATGTGGTACAACTGTATGCTACACACTGTTACTTTGCACTACTGCACAGCTTTACAGCAAGAACTGCAGGATGTTAATGTTTGCATTTTTATTTTGCTAAGAATTGCATGCCCTTGTGTGTTTCTACTTTCGAGCTGCTGGAAATGTGAATTTGTCTTGGAGATGAATAAAATATCTATCTATCTATCTATCTATCTATCTCTCTCTCTACTTTTGAGGTCAGCCAGCCACAGCTGGATCAACAGCAGTGACGGTAGAGCTTGCGCATGAGTACTTATTTATTTATTTATTTTGTTAAAGTACTATTTATTTGGTACTTTAATTAAGTTCTTTCGGCTGACCCAGCATCGCGGCGATCACCATGGTTCACTGGGTTCCTACCAGTTGCTTCCAGACTGTTTGTAAACAAGTCGGTGGGATGATGTAGCGCATGGTATAGGTTAGCTCAACACCAAGCTGTCTGGGGGTGTTAGTCTGGCATCTGTCAGAGTTCTCTGGGCTGATCGTAATCGAGCTGTGTATCCAGCTGAGGCGTCCTCGAGCACTTTATGTAGCTACATCACTGCAGGTGTTCAGAACCAGAAAGGTTCTAGCACATGTGTATGTTTAATGTTTTCAGGTGAATCGTTATCACTGATGACCCCTGCCGCCCCCCCACCTGTTTCTCCCTTGCCTCCTTTTCCAAGCGCAGCATTAACACAGGAACAGGTGACCACAGAGCAGCAGCTTCCACAACTCAACTCAACTCAACTCAACTTTATTTATAAAGCACTTTAAAACTAACCATAGCTGACACAAAGTGCTGTACATAAAAACGTAAAACAAACAGTAAAAACAATAAAATAAATAATAAAAGAATAAAAGCAATAAAACAAAAGAATAAAAGCAATGAAACAAATGCGATCTCAAACTGGGTCAAAAGTGGGTTTTTAGATGGGTTTTAAAAACTGACAGTGAGGGGGCTTGCCTAATGTGGAGAGGCAAATCATTCCACAAAGAGGGAGCAGCGACAGAAAAAGCTCGATCTCCTCTTAGCTTCCGCTTAGACCACGGTACCCCCAGGAGCAGCTGCTCAGCTGTCCTGAGGCACCGAGCAAGAACATAGGGGTATAGCAGCTCAGAGAGGTAAAGTGGGGCCAAACCATTTAAGGATTTAAAAACAAATAAAATAATCTTAAAAAGAACTCTAAAATGCACGGGCAGCCGGTGGAGGGAGGCCAGAATGGGAGTGATGCGCTCCCTCTTACGCACTCGTCAGAAGACGAGCCGCCGCATTCTGGAGACGTGCAAGGGAGGACTGACTGACTCCACAGTAAAAAACATTACAGTAATCCAGCCGAGACGTGATGAAGGCATGGATTACTGTCTCAAAGTGCTCTCGTGCAAGGAGTGGCTTTACCTTTGCCAGCGGACAGTGGTGCTCTACAGGTGCATCCACGGGAAGCTGTTTGTCACGCGGTGTCACGCTGTAGGATCAGAACACAGTGGCGCTGCCAGCATCAGGCTGCCAGTCGGTCGGGTGTTATCCACTATATTCCTCATGATGTCTGTGGTTGTTACAAAAACCGATACCTCAAAGGGGAAAAACTAGGTGTAACAAAACAGGTTTTTAAAATCTTCACTGAAGTGACAGATAATGCGTAAAAAAACCTCCGCGGTGATTGATTCTTCCACACACACTTTCTTCTCTTTCTTTTAACAGCAGCTGGGAACCATGAAGTTGCTATACTGTCACCTCTAGGTCTCCCTTATTTATTTCACTTTAACTCTGTTAGGAGCCGGGTCGGCCGGCCCGCGGTGTGAGTCTAAAATGTCTGATCATACTCTGCCTTTTCCACCAGAGGGCGCAGGCGACCCAGTCCCAGCCGGTGACGGGCAGCTGTTGCTGATCTCCCATCAGCAGCTGATTTAAGCCTCCGACACCTGGCCACTGGCGTCGGATCGTCTCGTCACTCGCCTATGGTCTCCGGAGATTCGTCACGTCCTTGTCGCTGTGCTGGCCCGTATTGCGACGTACCCTCACGGCCCCTCCCGAAGTCCCCTCGACCAGTTGATAGGGATCCGCTTTATGTTCCAGTTCTATCCTCCGTTGGAGCGCCTTTTGTTCGTCACGTTCGTGTGCAAGGCACATTTGGTTGAGTTCTGCATTAAAACAGCTATCTTTGTTACAATTGGTGTTGTGTCTGATCTGTCCTGCGCCTGGATCCGGCCCCAAATC
The DNA here is from genome assembly GCA_015343265.1 of Pao palembangensis. Classification (NCBI taxonomy): domain Eukaryota; kingdom Metazoa; phylum Chordata; class Actinopteri; order Tetraodontiformes; family Tetraodontidae; genus Pao; species Pao palembangensis. The sequence continues at coordinate 12,828,308 of CM027087.1, read as the reverse complement.
GATTCCTAACAAAATCTGTTTTATTACAGTTTTTGTCCATTGCTTCAACACTATAGACAAATGCTTAAACCAAAGTAACACAACTTGAAGTTGTTTATACCTTAAACAAAGTGTAACCAAACCTTAAACAATGCTGCTTTACACTTTAGTTGCTATTCTGTAACACAATTTCTCCTTTCTGCAACACACTTGGTCCTGCACACTACACACTATTTCACACGTAAGACACTTGAGACAAAAATGAAATCTCAGGGTACCACTGGGAAAACACATCTATTCAAAATACAACACAGATTGGTTAATTGAACACAGTGATACACACAACTTAAAGTACTTACTTAAAAAGCTGATCACCAATCAGCCACCTACAAAAAGGCCTCACTGAAACCATTTTGAGAACTCTGCAATCATGGAAGCAGCGAGCGCAAGAGGAAGACAGACAGAGAGAGGAGGATGTGGTCGAAGAGGCCGTGCAAGGACCAATATTTCGGATGACATAAGTGCAACTTTGGTGGACGGTGTCATCAACAGTGGCCTGACTTTGAGGGAAACTGGCCAGAGAATCTGGACGGAGTCAAGATCAAACACTTGAAGATCGGCAATCAACAACATACTGTAAATGAAGTCAGCATCACCATTATCAGACGCATCTTTGTGAAGCACAACATGACCCTGAAGCAGGTGTTCAGGGGATCAATTTGAAGTTTTGTACTTGCCCACTTATTACCTATTTCTAAATCCTAGAATTTGTTTCCACTTACTAAAGATGAGACATATATGACAGCCAACCACATGCCGTATGCCTCTTCTGCAGGCAGTGGCACAGGCCTGTAGAGACACTGAGGTGAGGTCAATCCAAGGATGGATTCGGCACACAAGCAGATATTTTCCCGATGCTGAGCCAGAGAAGATGTGTGTTTGTGATGTTAATGAGATCCTCTGGTCAGACCCCACCAGACGGCAGGATCCATAAGCTGACTGTGCATAATTGTGTTTTTCTATGTTTACAATCGTGTATTATTTGTAATATTTTTTCTTCAACTTGTACCATAAAATACACTACTGTAATGTAATGATTTCAAAATGGTTTCCTTTTTTTTGTTGTTTTGAAAATATTCCTTCCATGGAACTGAATAAAAACAGTGAAAAAGGAAAGACTGCAGTCTTTTATATAAAGTAGAGTGCGTTGCTGCTGATCTGAAAATGTATTCATATGATGCCAGTGGGAATCATTTTGTCATCAAAGTGACATTTTGACGAAGGATTGTTGGGTTTTGACAGCAGTGTTTCAATTTGACAATTTGCATGAATAATTTATTTTCCAGTGTTGGAAAATAGTGTGTTCCAGCGTCTCAGTTCTCCCAGTGCAACTATGGGTGTCCGGGTGCATTTTTCTTTAGTGGTGGTGGTCCAATGGTCAGTTACTCCTCCTCTCGTGGTCTGACTACTCTAACACTTCCATTTATAGAATTGTTTATCTAAGTCACATGTGCAAATTATGCAATACTTCTCACATGACCTTTGGGTGCTACCCGTAAGTTTCACTTTGGTAAAAACAAAACCTAAGTTCCACTTAGGTATAATCAACCTGGGCAGTTCTGGGCGACCCCTTTCTGCTATTCTGTTCTCAGTTTCTGTTTAGCTTAGCTTTATAGCGTTTCACTACATTCATTCATAACATACTTCGTTTTGACTAATCATTGTCTTCTTAGCTATTCAAACTTCAAATTGAGTATTACCATTTTTAGTTGTTTAGAAAAATTTCCTTATGTGGAACTGAATAAAACCAGTGAAAAGGAAAGACTGCAGTCTTTTATATAAAGTAGACAAGTGTGTTGCTGCTGATCTGAAAGTGTATTCACATGATGCCAGTAGGAATCATTTTGTGATCAAAAGGACATTTTGACAAAGGATTGTTGGGTTTTGAGTGTTGTGTCTCATTTGCTTGTGTGTAGTTTTGACACACTGAGCCAAGTTTTGCAAAACGTGTTGAAGCAATGGTCAAAAACTGTAAATACAATAAAGTACAGTTGATACAGTACTATAAAAAAGAAGCAAACAACACAGTTACAATTTGTGGTTCTGTTATGGCACACTCGTTCGGATCACAAAGAGAAGAGGAGGACACGCTGCCAGCTTAATCCAAACCAATTAACTATTTATTTACCAATTCAACACCCAAACTAAAGAGTAGGTGCTCTGATTGGGTTAACTGCACCTGGCTGGAAATCTGTAAACACTAGGTTCAGGAGCTGTCACATTTTTCTGCAGAATAGCTAAAAGACCTACTGGGGGTGGGCGCCAACGCCTGTTCATCCAAGAGCAGGAACTTGCCATAGTGAACCTGGTAAGAGCAAACAATGTAATTTGTCTCTGCCAGCTACAACAGATACTTGCAGATACACAAGTATTCAATAACATAAATAGAGACAGCATCTCCACCATCAGACACATTTTGGTACAGCACAACATGACCATGAAGCAGTTGTACAAGGTCCCATTTCAGAGGAACAGTGTCAGAGTCAAAGAACTTTGAAATGAATACGTACAGGTCAGTGTCCTCTACATTTACAATACAAAACAGGTTCAACCCAATAACTACTGAATATGTACCACTGGATCAGTACCACATAGATTCATTCAGACAGCTAGAATATGTATTTTTTGTTACAGCGAATCTTGGACATAAATGGAGCTGATCAGCCTCATGAATGTATTTATATTGGTGAGGCTGGATTCAACCTAAGCAAAAACAGACGACAGGGGCATAATATAATTGGCCAAAGGGCAATTGTGCACATCCGGGGGCAGCGCAGCTGTGTCTTCATGGTCTACTGCACCACCATGCCAAACTAGGTCCCTATAATGCGCAACACATAATCACATTTCTAGATGCACTTCATGATGCAGTCGTCCAGGACAGACCAGAGCAGCCCAGGTTTGTTGTCGTCTGGGATACTGTTAGTTTCCATCGGGCTTCTCTGGGCCAGAACTGGTTCCCAACCACAGTCAATTTCAAGTTTTGTACTTGCCCCCTTACTTGCCATTTCTTAATCCTACAGAGGAATTTTTTTCTGCTTGGTGATGGCGCGTGTATGACAGCCAACCGTATGCCCGCATGTCTCTTCTGCAGAAGAGACATACGACCCACCCCGGACAATCTATTAAACCTCTTGGAGGAGTGTTCGTTTGGATCGATGAGGAAAAGAAAAACTCCTGACTCCACTAGCAGTGAGACCAACACAATGAAGGAGTAAAAAGAATCATTTATTTATGAAACTTTGGGTTAAACTGCAAACAGACTCAGCATCTCAGTTCTCCCAGTGCAACTATGGGTGTCCGGGTGCATTTTTCTTTAGTGGTGGTGGTCCAGTGGTCAGTTACTCCTCCTCTCGTGGTCTGACTACTCTAACACTTCCATTTATAGAGTTGTTTATCTAAGTCACATGTGCAAATTATGCACTTCTTCTCACATGACCTTTGGGTGCTACCCGTAAGTTTCACTTTGGTAAAAACAAAACCTAAGTTCCACTTAGGTATAATCAACCTGGGCAGTTCTGGGCGACCCCTTTCTGCTATTCTGTTCTCAGTTTCTGTTTAGCTTAGCTTTATAGCATTTCACTACATTCATTCATAACATACTTCGTTTTGACTAATCATTGTCTTCTTAGCTATTCAAACTTCAAATTGAGTATTACCATTTTTAGTTGTTTAGAAAAATTTCCTTATGTGGAACTGAATAAAACCAGTGAAAAGGAAAGACTGCAGTCTTTTATATAAAGTAGACAAGTGTGTTGCTGCTGATCTGAAAGTGTATTCACATGATGCCAGTAGGAATCATTTTGTGATCAAAAGGACATTTTGACAAAGGATTGTTGGGTTTTGAGTGTTGTGTCTCATTTGCTTGTGTGTAGAGTTTTGACACACTGAGCCAAGTTTGGCAAAACTGCAATGGGCAAAAACTGTAATCCAGTAGAGTTTACAAATTTAAGAAGGATAAATATTTTTATTGATCCCACAGAAGGAAATACCGTTTTACAGTTTTTAACGATTGCTTAGGCACGATTTTGAAAACAGGGCTCGGAATTTCAAAACACTACACACAATTAGCACAACCACACACACAATATGCAGAACACCTCAGATTCTGTGCAAAATAAAACACTCTTCTGTGGGGATTGAAAGTTTGGGCACCCCTGGTTAAAATTTATTTTAATGTGCAAAAAGAAGCCAAGGAAAAATGGAAAAATCTCCAAAACACATCAAATTACAGATTAGACATTCTTATAACATATTTTTAAAAAAGTCAGATCTTCTTTCATTTGTTTACACTCTGAAAATAACAGAAAAGGGAAAAAAAAGCATCTGCAAAAGTTTGGGCACCCTGCAGAGTTTATAGCATGCACGAGCCCCTTTGGAAAGCTGAGACCTGACAGTGTCATGGATTGTTCTCAATCATCGTCTGGAAAGACCAGGTGATGTCAATCTCAAAGGTTTTAAATGCCCAGACTCATCTGACCTTGCCCCAACAATCAGCACCATGGGTTCTTCTAAGCAGTTGTCTAGAAAACTGAAACAGAAAATAGTTGACGCTCACAAAGCAGGAGAAGGCTATGAGAAGATAGCAAAGCATTTTCAGATGCCAATATCCTCTGTTCAGAATGTAATTAAGAAATGACAGTCATCAGGAACAGTGGAAGTTAAAGCAAGATCTGGAAGACCAAGACAAATATCAGACAGAACAGCTTGCAGGATTGTGAGAAAAGCAAGTCAAAACCACGTTTGACCACACGATCCCTCCAGAAAAATTTGGCAGACACTGGAGTTGTGGTACACTATTCCACTATAAAGAGATACTTGTCTTCATGGAAGAGTCATCAGAAGAAAAGCTCTTCTACATCCTCGCCACAAAAAGCAGCCTTTGAAGTTTGCAAATGAACATATAGACAAGCCTGATGCATTTTGGAAACAAGTTCTGTGGACCGATGAGGTTAAAATAGAACTTTTTGGCCGGAATGAGCAAAGGTACATTTAGAGAAGGGCACAGAATTTAATGAAAAGAACCTCTGTCCAACTGTTAAGCGTGGGGGTGGATCAATCATGCTTTAGGGTTGTATTGCAGCCAATGCCACAGGGAACATTTCACAAGTAGAAGGAAAAATGGATTCAATAAAATTTCAGCAAATTTTGGACGCTAACTTCATGCCATCTCTGTAAAAGCTGAAGCTCTTGGCTGACTACAAAAAGTGTTTACAAGCTGTGATACTTGTCAAATGGGGCAGTACAAGGTATTAACTCTGCAGGGTGAACTTTTGCAGACGCCATTTTTTTGTTTTCTGTTATTTTGAAAATGTAAATGATGAAAATAAAATCCAACTTTTTATGACATAAGAACAACTAATCTGTATTGATGCCTTTTGAAGATTTTTCCATCTTTCCTTGGCTTCTTTATGCACATTAAGACAAATTTTTACCTGGGGTGCCCAAACTTTCGTGTACATTTATAAAAATCACACCATTATGAAACATACATTTTTTCATGGGAATTAACTGTTTGAACCAGTTAAACACTGCTGTATTTAACTTAAAACACTTTTAGCAATTCTACCTCTCAGTGGTTAGATTACTGTAATGAAGTACACAGATGCAAATATACAACATGGCAAATCAAAACACAAAACAAGGTCAGTGCTGCAGACTATTGAAACTATGATTTATTTCTCTTCATATAAAATCAGTCAATCCATGGTTCATGACATGATCAACTAGTGTTGCATGAGTTTCTTTTGTCAGATTTGGTCTTCCTCTTTTTCTGCCCCTACCTCCTACTTGTCTGAAAACTGTTGAGATTTTAGTCTAGTTTTAGTCATGACAATTATTTTAACTCTTTGCTTTTTTGGTCAGCAAATAATATAAAACATATGAAATCTAATCACTTTTTTCTTTCATCAGTTTGATGAAAAAACATAATTTTAACTAATACATCCAGACATGGAACATGTTTTGATTGAATTTCCTATTTATTTTGAGCCATAATGATTCACAGACACACAATGCTTGCAAAAAATATATATATCTGAGATGAAAATGTGTCCAGGCGATCCACAGTGCTATGGCTTCTTCTTTGGAACGTTGTTCCTGAGAATCAGTTTTTTATTTGGTGGTGTGTGCAAATAAAGAACCCTGGATGAGTTTGTCATCCTTCCTAGCTGGTTGGTTAGTGGTGGTAGCAGCAGCTGTTGCTTGAATCTGGAACAGGAGTAAATACAATGTCAGGACACATGCACAGGATAACACAGAAAATGCAGCTATTGAACTGTATAAAAACTGTATATCTTTAAAAACTAAATTTAGTAATGCATCCAAACTCATACTAAGTAAGAATATAAGTAATAATATAATTGCAGACACTTTGTACATGGCATCCATGTACGTCTAACTGGTCGGGTGTATACTTACTAGTTACTATAGTTATAGCTAAAGAAGCTAGCGTTGGTTAGCCAGCAGTTAGTAACCAGTCGGTTTAATGTTATTGTTAGAACGTTAAGCCGACAGCTCGACACCACGTTATTTTAATGTTTTAAATTTAAACAGCCACCAAACTTTTTGTTGACTTACCCCAATAGCGACGTCTTTGTGGTGACAGATAGAGGCTTCAGAAGGTGGTAAAGGCGGCGCAGAAGGTCATCGGCTGCCCCCTCCCCTCCCTGATGGACATTTACACTTCCCGCTGCCTCAGCAGAGCAAAAAGCATCACCAAGGACAGCTCCCACCCTGGCTTTGATCTGTTTGACCTGTTGCCCTCAGGAAGGTGCTACAGGCACATCAGAACAAAGACTAACAGACTCAGAGACAGTTTTTTCCCGAAAGCCATAACCATACTAAACTCACACATGCACTGAACCCCACAGTCTATTTCCCTGACCCTCCCGGACTTCCTTCAATCCACTCACTGTGCAATGTATACTGTGCAATATCCATTAATGTGCAATAACCCATAGTTCCTTGAACTGTGTATGTTTTATATTTTTTTTATATTTATATTTTCGACATATCAGCACTAAACGTATTTAATTTTCTATTCTATGTTGTATTTATGTATATATTGTATATATTACACACGTTTGCACTGAAGAAGGAGTTGCTTTCCTTCTCGTACATGTCAAAAAAGGTAGTATAGATGGCCGACAACGACGGACTGTAATCAATACGCTTTAATATCCTAACTAGTCACACCGAGTGCTGGCTGCGTACCGACATACAGACAAGGAAAGAATGAACTGCCTACATCGAGTATCTATGGGTACAACGGATAGCGTAGTTTCACAAGGAATAACGTCTTGAATATTACACCTCTCATCCTCACTTTTCTTCCTCTGACTTCTTCCATTTTGGTTGACAATGACAGAGGTCAAACGTTTCCTGTAGGTCTTCACCAGGTTTGCACACATTGTAGCTGGTATTTTGGCTCATTCTTCCATACAGCTCTCCTCTAGAGCAGTGATGTTTTGGGGCTGTTGTTGGGCAACAGGGGCTTTCAAGTCCCTCCACAGATTTTCTATTGGGTTGAGGTCTCCAGACCACAGATCTCCAGACCAGATTTTCTATTGGGTTGAGGCCACTCCAGGACCTTGAAATGCTTCTTACGGAGTCAATCCTTCGTTGCCCAGGCGGTGTGTTTGGGATCATTGTCATACTGTAAGACCCAGCCACGTCTCATCTTCAATGATTGTATCTGTTCTCCCTCTCTCTCTCTTTATTCTCTCTGTCCTGTCTCCCTCTTTTATTCCTCCTTTACCCAGCCAACGTTCAGGATGGTTCCCCCTTGTAAGCCTGGTCCTGCTCAAGGTTTCTTCCTGTTAAAAGGGAGTTTTTCCCTGCCACTGTGCTTACCTGGGGGTTCAGGCTCTGGGTTTCTACCTCTGTAAAGCACTTAGAGACAATTTTATTGTAAAAGGTGCTATATAAATAAAATTGAATTGAATTGAAATGCTCTTGCTGATGGAAGGAGGTTTTTGCTCAAAATCTCACGATACATGGACCCATTCATTCTTTCCTTAACACGGATCAGTCATCCTGTCCACTTTGCAGAAAAACAGCCACAAAGCATGATATTTCTACCCCCATGCTTCACAGTGGGTATGGTATTCTTGGGATGCAACTCAGCATTCTTCTTCCTCCGAACACAAGTTGAATTTTTTACCAAAAATTTGTATTGTGGTCTCATCTGACCACATGACATTCTCCCAATCCTCCTCTGGATCATCCACATGGTCACGGGCAAAGTTTAGACGGGCCTGGACATGTGCTGGCTTAAGCAGGGGGACACGTCTGGCACTGCAGGATTTGATTCCCTGTCAGCATAGTGCAGGGGTGTCAAACCGATTCCACAAAGGGCCGTGTGGCTGCAGGTTTTTGTTCCAACCAAGCAACAGCACACCAGAATGAAGTCATTTAATCAACAGTTTTGCTAATTGCCTATAATTTCCACCTGTTGTCTATTCCATTTGCACAACAGCATGTAAATTGATTGTCAATCAGTGTTGCGTCCTAAGTGGACAGTTTGATTTCACAGAAGTGTGATTGACTTGGAGTTACATTGTGTTGTGTAAAGTGTTCCCTTTATTTTTTTGAGCAGTGTACTTTTTTGCCCCATTGTATTAGTCAGTGCTTTGGAATTGCAAGAAAGTGACACCATGATCGACATCTGTGTCTAATGTAGTGTGTTTAGTGTTTTGCAAATCACTGTGTGTATTGTTCTGCAATAAGTGTGAGGCTGACTTTGTCTTTATAGTAGTGAATATCTGGTCCAATGTTTTGTTTCTTGAGTGTAAGATTTTGAAAATTGTGTAAGACTTTTTTATTTTAGTGTTAATGCAATCAAAAAAATAAATAAAACTGTACACACTGTTATTATATCACAACCACGTGAAGCTGCAAACACACAAACGAAGTGAGTCAGCACCATAGACAGGCACCTTGAGCATTGGGGTTCGGTACTGTGCTCAAGGGTACCTCAGCAGTGCAGGAAAACTCTGATGGCACCTCTTCTGCTTCCACACGCTTTTCCAATTTTTGGTCTGCAACTGGGCATTTTTTTGTTTTAATACTTAAGGCTGCTGCTAAATCTGTGCAGATCACTGCCTTGTTGGTGCTGTTATGATGAACCTATTGTAGTTCCAGAATTATTGTAAATACTCAGAAGTAAATACACTCAGATGTTCTTTTGCACAACCTGTTGCGTCTGTTTTTGTGTCCTTTGACCCATTTTATCCAATGCCCTCTTAAGCCCATCTACAGTGAAAAGAGCATTTTCAGACCCACTAAAACTAATTTTTCTACAGAGTACTTTATATTTTGCTTTAGTTCTCTCTCTGCCTCTGACAAATTACAGGAGCTCTGCTCTTTTATCAGCGCTGTCTTTTTTGTCATCCTCCAAAGGATCCTCTCTCATGTCCCCCCATCCTTTTCTCTGTGCTTTTAATCACCCTATACTTACTATTTTTGTTACCCTTCCTACTGAGTAACAGCATTGCCTTAAATGTCGCATTTCTGTCTATCACTACCTTTCTACGTGTCACATCGCTCCACGGTTTTTGTTTTTGCATTCCTTCTTCCACTTTGTTGTCGGCCGACTAAACCAACGTTTATTCTGGGAAATGTAGTCTTTTTTTGGTGACCGTTAACGGCATTAGCTTAATACAGCATTTCCCACAATTCCTACAGACACCGCGCACTTCCTGGTTTGTCGAAGTGCTGCTGTCGCGTTAGAGTAGGTATGTTAAACTATTTAGCAATGTATTTCATATATCTTTACTTATCATTCACCCGTTTTTAAGCGCATGTTGTGTAACGTTAACTGCATTGAGGTCACAGTGGTGCTTGTCGGCGTGTTTTTATATATATATATATATATATATATATATATATATATATATATGTGTGTAGTAAAAGCTAAGATATTAAGCTAACAAATTAACAGGTTATACGTTGTTTACAAAGAACCATGTACACGTTATTATCTGGATTATATAAGTACATGTTCCAGAAGGACGAGTACTGCATACTAATCCTGGGACTGGACAACGCTGGAAAAACGGTAAAATCATAGACTTTATAGTAAAATAGTCTAGTTTTGAATACTTACATTCAGTCATTTATTGGTTTTAGATTCATTATCACGTCGTCAACATTTAGGTTTATATGTTTTTAATAATGGCACAAATATATGTTTAGAACAATGGTAGTCGGTGTTTTTAATTATCAAAATATATAAGTACTGGGTAATTTATAATAATTTTCACATTGTGGATACTTTTGAAGTAATTACATACAAATATTGCATATAATCATGTCAATCTTTGCAGACTTTTCTGGAACAAACCAAAACCAAGTTCAGTAAGAGCTATAAAGGAATGAATCTGTCGAAGATCACAACCACAGTTGGCCTGAACAGTACAACCTCCTCCAGATAAAAAAGCAGGTTCTTCCTCTGATGCTCTGCTTTGACTGCTCTCTTCTTCCTTTTACAGTTGGTACCATCGATGTTGGCAAAGCTCGCCTAATGTTCTGGGATCTGGGTGGCCAAGAGGAGCTCCAGTCTCTGTGGGACAAAGTCCGTTCATAGGGTTTTTCTATAGGTTTTTTTATAGGTCTTCATAGCCATCATTCTGATTTAGTGTAACTGTTTTTTTACGTCAACGTGCCCGTCTTCTTCTTCCCCAGTATTATGCTGAGTCTCATGGGGTGATCTATGTGATTGATTCCACTGATGAAGAGCGTCTCTCTGAGTCAAAGGAGGCTTTTGGTGAGGAAGTCACACTGTGACCTCTGTTTTTTGACAGAGCATCCATTAACAACACAACCATCTTCTCCCACAGATAAAATGATCAGCAGTGAAGCTCTTGAAGGTGTTCCTCTCCTTGTATTGGCCAACAAACAGGATGTTCCGGTAATGTGTGACCATTTAAGTCACAAGAGATCATGTGACATATCACCTTAATTACTCTAATTCAGCTTCTTTTCAGTCAGAAGACCTTTATTCTAGTTTCAAATAAACTGGTTTAATCAGAACAATAAGGAAAAGAATGTTCCGTAAATCAGATTTATGCACGTGTAGATGAACAAATAGCTGAATTTAATCTAAGAAGAACACCACCACATTCGAACAGTTAAACTTTGACCCTCTTTTTCCAGAGCTGTCTGTCAGTACCAGATATTAAAACTGCCTTCAGTGACTCCGCCCCGAAGATTGGCCGGAGAGACTGTTTAGTCCAACCTTGCACCGCCCTTACGGGGTAAGACAAACCAAAAACGACGGACGGTAACTAGAAAAAAGGCTTGAACGGTTCACAGAGATGAGAATTTGAGCAGCAGTGGGAGAAGAATGTTTGTGAGCCGGACAAAGCCAAGGCAACGTTTGTTCATGAACAAGGTGAAAAATAAAAGCAAGGATGGTTGCCATGACAACAGAGCAGTAAGCAGAAAGCTGCCATTATCTTCTAAAGGAGTGTAAAATCAGGTTGGGTAGCTTTCATTTTGATTCCAGTTTTTATATGCTGTTAAAGGCAGTCAAAAGGCGTCACTAAAGCGACACGCCTTATTTATCAGTGATAAATTAGGTACCATCTTCTAAAACCATCAGTCAGTCAAATCAAAGAGGCCAGTTTTGACAAAACTGTTCTTTATTTACAGTATTTCAGTATCCAACCATCTTAAAAGGAAAATCAGAAGATGTTTGTCCTGTGTTTGTTTGGAAAAGACTATGAGCACTAAGTGACTTCTGTGCCTGCAGGGACGGCGTTAACGAGGGCATCGAGTGGATGGTGAAGTGCGTGGTGAGAAACATTCACCGGCCGCCGCGACAGAAGGACATCACCTAAGATGTTGTTAGTTCTACATCACCCCCTTCAGGACAGAGGACAATGTTCTCCTGATTGCTCTGACTTTGGATTTTGACCTTCTGAACTGGAGACACAGAATGGAATGGGGCCGTCCACCTGCAAGGATGGAAGGATGCATTATCTTTATGGAAACGCTAATCTGGACATCCCAGATTGTCGAGTCCAGTCTCTGGCTGCTGTTCCATCTGAAGAACACCTACAAATCAACAGCTGTTGCTAGGACACGTGAAGTGTTGCATTAGGTCACATGTTAATAAAATGCTTTCTTTCCCAGTGTTCAGCAGTGGAATTCAGTCAACACTGAAAGATGGGAGAATGTGTTCTGAGGAGCTGAATCTCACATTCTACATATTTTTGTTAAGCGTTGAAGGATGAACATCTAAGACCGTTTGTCTCCAATATTGTTATCTGATCTTCTGAATCTGTTAGTGATTAGATAATCCAGCCAGCTCACAGCTCGCGCAGATCCAAATGCTGATCATACAAGGTTAATGCTCAGGTGAACCTTGGGCTGCCACAATAACAGGACACTCACGAGCATGCACGCGTGAAGTCACAGATGTGGCAGGTTCTGAGGGAGCATGTATTTCTCATGTCCAAAGTTAGATCTCTGCGCAACTGGACTGTAAGGTTTCCTTGAAGATGTTCCGCCTTTTCTCCAGAAGGCTTCTTCAGTTCTGAACTTGCTGGGGGCAGAGCTTGAATATTGGCATGCTAATGATCTGGGTGATCACCTGAGAGACGTTGGCAGGGTCGTTCACCTAGTTTCAGTTTGGGTGCTTTCTCTTTGTCTGTTGGGTCATATGGTAATGAGTCATCAGGTCTCGTCAAACGTGAATGTTTGGATTGTTTTCGTCAACAATCCAAGCGTTCACACTGTTTGACGAGACCTGGTGACTCATTACCATGTGACCCAACGGACAAAGGGGAAAAAACAACAATCCAAACGTTCACACCGTTTGGTCCACAAGGGCTATATTTTCAAGCTCTGCCCCCAGCAACTTTAGAACTGAAGAAGCCTACTGGTGAAAAGGCTAAACATCTTCAAGAAAACTTTACAGTCCAGTTGCGCACAGAAATCTAACTTTGGATAACTATGACCTGGATGAATGAGAATCTACACAGACATGTAGTTGTCATGATTACTGCAGGAAAGTCCAGAGCTGTTGCCTGTGAGTGTGGGGAACCGGAGAATTTCTGCTCAAATTGTCAGAAGCGTCTCAGGAAGCTCCTCTGAAAGCTCCTCATCAGGGTCTCCACCTGATTCCAGTTTAGCGCCGTAACCGACTTCAGTTCTATGGTTTTATGGTGCATTTTGAATACACGGCGATACGGCGAGGAGGTCCAGCGTGGTAAGGTCCTGTGTTGCATGGATTTCTACTTCTTTGAAACTGATAACATCCCAGTAGTTGTATGAACAGCATAAAATCCTGAGCTGTCAGCGAGTGAGCATGTTTGAGGCTCTGGTGCGTGTTCAACTTCCTGTCATTACAGCAGCATCACACAGCTGTTGAAAAGGAGCAGAGCAACATTTCTCAGGTCTCAACCACACCCGCTACCCACTGGCGTCCCCAGGTTATGTCACAACTGTGAGTTGGGTATATTCCTGTGCAAACACACTTCCTCTTTACTTGTCTGTAGAGGTTGTTGTAATCTGGGTGTTGGTTTAAGGAACCTTTAACCTTCTAAAATTTCCCAGATGTCCTCTTTAATTCCATGGTCTGGGTCTACCAGGTCCCCTCCTGGGCTGCCACCTTATCGTGATGGAGGGGTTTGCGTGTCCCTATGATCCTGGGAGCTCAGTTGTCTGGGGCTTTATGCCCCTGGTAGGGCCTCCCATGGAAAACAGGTCCTAGGTGAGGGACCAGACAAAGTGCAGCCCATAACCCCTTATGATGAATAAAACATTTGGTGTCAAGTCTCCCTTGCCCGGACGCGTGTTACCGGGGCCCCCTCCTGGAGCCAGGCCTGGGGGTGGGGCACGCTGGCGAGTGCCTGGTGGCCGGGCCTTTGCCCATGGGGTCCTCCGGGCGTGGGAGGAGTTCGGGGAGGCCATGGAGAACGACTTCCGGACGGCTTCGAAAAGGTTCTGGACCACCATCCGGCGCCTGAGGAGGGGGAAGCAGTGCATTGTCAACACTGTGTACGGTGGGGATGGTGTGCTGCTGACCTCGACTCGGGACGTTGTGGATCGGTGGAAGGAATACTTCGAAGACCTTCTCAATCCCACCAACACGCCTTCCAGTGAGGAAGCAGGGCCTGGGGAATCGGAGGCGTGTTCTCTCATCTCCGGGGTCGAGGTTGCCGAGGTTGTTGAGAAACTCCTCGGTGGCAGGGCCCCGGGGGTGGATGAGATCCGTCCGGAGTTCCTTCGGGCTCTGGACGTTGTAGGGCTGTCATGGTTGACACGACTCTGCAAGGTCGCGTGGACATCGGGGGAGGTACCACTGGATTGGCAGACCGGGGTGGTGGTCCCTCTTTTTAAGAAGGGGGACCTCGTGTGTTCCAACTACAGGGGGGATCACACTCCTCAGCCTACCTGGCAAGGTCTATTCAGGGGTACTGGAGAGGAGGATCTGTCGGATAGTCGAACCTCGGATTCAGGAGGAGCAGTGCGGTTTTCGTCCTGGACGTGGAACTGTGGACTAGCTCTACACCCTCAGCAGGGTCCTTGAGGGTGTGTGGTAGTTTGCCCAACCAGTCTACATGTGTTTTGTGGATCTGGAGAAGGCATTCGACCGCGTGCCTCGGGGAATCCTGTGGGGGGTTCTCCGGGAGTATGGGGTGTCGGGCCCCCTGATACGGGCCGTCCGCTCTCTGTATGACCGGTGTCAGAGCTTGGTCCGCATCGCCGGTAGTAAGTCGAACTCGTTTCCGGTGAGGGTTGGACTCCGCCAGGGCTGCCCTTTGTCACCGATTCTGTTCATAACTTTTATGGACAGAATTTCTAGGCGCAGCCATGGTGTTGAGGGGGTCCGGTTTGGTGGCCTCAGGATCGGGTCTCTGCTTTTTGCAGATGATGTGGTCCTGTTGGCTTCATCAGTCCGTGACCTCCAGCTCTCGCTGGACTGGTTCGCAACCGAGTGCGAAGCGGCCGGGATGAAAATCAGCTCCTCCAAGTCTGAGGCCATGGTTCTCAGCCGGAAAAAGGTGGAGTGCCTTCTCCGGGTTGGGGAGGAGATCCTCCCCCAAGTGGAGGAGTTTAAGTACCTCGGGGTCATGTTCACGAGTGAGGGAAGAATGGAGCGGGAGATCGACAGGCGGATCAGTGCGGCGTCTGCAGTAATGCGTTCCGTTCCGTTGTGGTGAAGAGAGAGCTGAGCCGAAAGGCGAAGCTCTCAATTTACCGGTTGATCTTCGTTCCTACCCTCACCTATGGTCATGAGCTCTGGGTAGTGACCGAAAGAACGAGATCGCGGGTACAAGCGGCCGAAATGAGTTTCCTCCACAGGGTGGCTGGGCTCTCCCTTAGAGATAGGGTGAGAAGCTCTGCCATCCGGGAGGAGCTTGGAGTAGAGCCGCTGCTCCTCCGCATTGAGAGGAGTCAGATGAGGTGGCTTGGGCACCTAGTTAGGATGCCTCCCGGACGCCTTCCTGGTGAGGTGTTCAGGGCACGTCCCTCCGGTAGGAGGCCCCCGGGAAGACCCAGGACACGCTGGAGGGACTATGTCTCTCGGCTGGCCTGGGAACGCCTCGGGATCCCCCCGGAAGAGCTGGACGAAGTAGCTGGGGAGAGGGAAGTCTGGGCTTCCCTGCTTAGGCTGCTGCCCCCGCGACCCGACCCCGGATAAGCGGAAGAAGATGGATAGATGGATGGATGGATGGGTCTACCAGGTGTTTTCTAGACCCACTGAGGCAGTTCTGTTCCTGGACAGATCAACTGCTCTTTAGCAACAGGTTTAGAATGCCTTTCCTACAGGCAGTAGTACAGTAATAAAACCAGCAATGATCCAGCTGTGTCAGCTAATTCTAGACCTTTATCTAAACTTCCTTTTATCTCCAAAGCTCTTGAGAGGGTGGTGGTGACTCAGTTACTGAACCACGTGCAGAGAAACAGTCTGAGATGACCAAGTCAGATTTTAGATCATCACAGCAGAGACCTGTCAAAGTTCTTGATGATCTCAAACCTTCAGACAATGGACTGGTGCTCCAGTGATTCCAGACAAACTGAGGTTCATTTCCGCGAAGCTCCTAGAGACAATTCTGATTGTAACAGATGCTGTATAAATAAAGCTCTATTGGACTGAATCGTCTCAGTGCCCAGTGTAACAGGGTAATACTGTCATAATTACACAAAATGTGGATGTAAGGTTCACAAGTGCCAGGATCAGGGGCTCCACCTTTTATTTTTAATTTGGTGGTGCTATTTATAAATTGATGGCGATCCCTTTGCCTCTCCCCTTTTGTACAATAATGTTGTAAGAAAGGTGGGCATCGTTTCAGCTATGTCAGTTTGTATTGGTTGTAATTGTTCCTGTGTTAATATGCTGGTGCTTCTTGAGTGATTGATAAATGTTTTTTCTCAAATATATAAGAAATGCAACAGTTTTAACATACCAATTTTTAAATGAGATGATGTGGACTTTGTTAGCCACTAACTTCACGGTTGCGGCGAGCTAAGCTAATGCTTGTCTTTAAGCTTTTGTGTGCTGTTTAGGAGCTAGAGCAGGCAGGTAACTGTTTGTCACATTTACACCTTTACAGTTACCCAGTAACAGATTTAGACAGAAAGTGTTGTGCCTTTTGTGTACAGGTACAAATTCACTTTCAGTGAGTCAGAGATGGCTATAACCATGGCAACACCTGCTGAGGCTTCACAAATGTGCAGGAATACGCCTCTTAAGTTCTTTTCAGGAAGGTATTGGTAACCTGCAATTGATTCCAGACATCCCTTTCCAGGTTGGCGGACTCCACTGTGAACACTCAGGTCAAGGTCGAACCCAGGAGCTTCTGATGAGCTAAAGCCTTGTTCACACTGCACGATTTTAGGTGCCTGAGACGCCGAAACTCGCCCTCACCCTAATCAGGGTGAGTCACTATATACTTGGTGACTGAACTTAAGTACCTCGAAGACTCGAGTAATAACTCTGCGGACGCCCCGCACGGAGTCGCAGGCGCAAAACTGGATATCAAAACTGCTAGATATCCAGTCGCGTCGTAGTGACGTAGGAAGAGCGACATCCAATGAGATCAGACATGGACGTTGCCGGAAAATAAGGAAGTGAAAAGAAGCAGTACAGCGGCTGCGGCAGAGCAGAGAAACAACAACAAACAAGAAATCAAAGAATGGACTCAAGAAAGGTTTTATGATCTCAATGGACACAGCACTCGCTCCACCACAACCGGTTGGAAAAAGAAAAGAGTTGGCAAGAACATGCAGCTGTTCAAGTGATTGAGAAGAAGACGCTAAATACAGCGCTAATTTAATTTGCAAATATTGCGTACTATAATCCGATCTTTCTGTGTTTCAGTTGAAGATGACTGGCAACGCAGTCGGTCACGCCTCCTGACGGAGAGAATCGCGAAGTGTGAACACTCCCGTCTCCGACGAGTCTTATAGTGTGAACACCCAGTGCTTCCGCCTTCACACTTGAACGGCCCAGGCGCCTCGCCGACTCAGGAAGTCGTGTAGTGTGAACAAGGCTCAACGGTGCTAATACCTCCGAAACTCCACCCAACTCAGGTACGCTGTTTCCACACCTGTCAGTCCTTTAACCGTGCGGGTCACTATCTCATCGCCAATGACGACCAGTGAGAAAACGAGCAACTCGCAAAACAGAGAAAGAAGGGAAAGAGGACGGGAAAGAGAGAGAGGGAGAGATCAGGCAGGGAGGGAGGATGATGTCATAAATCTGCTTTAGATGAGAAACGAAAGTTAAGGGTCAGCAGTCTACTGATGCGTGTTGTGTCCTGACGACAGTTGTTGGACAGACGGAAGAGCTCAGGTAAAGATGTTACTGTTGTCATACTGTATTCAGACTGTGAGGACAGGTGTGTGATTTTATTTAAAACCTGTCAGGCCAGTGGCTGTCCCAGTGCTCCAGAGGCACAGCACTAGCTATTAATGGCTGTGTGTTATTACAGGATGACTAACAAAATTTCAGTAAATTAAGACCTGGGGACCGTTTCAGAAGGCAAGTTTACTGAAAACTGAAAATTGCTGACAGAGTCCATGGGTGATCATTAATTGAAGAGAGATTGTCCTCATTAAACAGTATTCGGTCGCTTCATTTAACCTGTGATAACTATATTTAATTAATTAGAGAAATCCCCTAATGAAAGAAAAAGCCACATCTTTAGCCTTCCCATCACTGTCAGTATTTAATATTGTCGATATGAAAGCCTAACACTTAAATGCCTGTTATACATGCATGTCTCCAAATTTGTGTTTTCTGAATATGTTTAAATTTTATCTCTATTATAGCCTACAGATAAAAGGCTGAGGTGATCCAGCGCCACCCAGTGTTGGTTCACTACATGCCATCAATCCATTTATTGATTAAATTGATACCTGCAATTCTGTGGAACACTTCCTTGAGATAACTAGGGTGTCTGTGACTTTTTAGCACTACTAACGCGTTTCAAAATCGTGTGAGTGCAAGAGTAGCGTTGACAGCCCAACGGTTACCTTGGACACATGCTCACCGATATTATATAAAAAAAAAAAAAATTGGTAAAAACAAAATACGAATTACAATACAAAGAATTTGCTCTGAACTGAGAGCCATTCTGTGATATGAGCGATATGAGGGCTGGGCGGCAGAGCTTCTCACCCTATCTCTAAGGGAGAGCCCAGCCACTGTACGGAGGAAACTCATTTCGGCTGCTTGTACCCGCAATCTTGTTCTTTCGGTCACTACCCAAAGCTCATGACCATAGGTGAGGGTAGGGACGAAGATCGACCGGTAAATTGAGAGCTTCGCTTTTCGGCTCAGCTCTCTCTTCACCACAACGGACCGGTGCAGAGTCCACATTACTGCAGATGCCGCACCGATCCGCCTGTTGATCTCCCACTCCATTCTTCCCTCACTGGTGAACAAGACCTCGAGGTATTTGAACTCCTCCCTTTGGGGCAGGATCTCCTCCCCGACTCGGAGAAGGCACTCCACCTTTTTCCAGCTGAGAACCATGGCCTCTGATTTGGAGGTGCTGATTCTCATCCCGGCCGCTTCACATTTGGCTGCAAACCGATCCAGTGAGAGCTGGAGGTCACGGACTGATGAAGCCAATAGGACCACATCACCTGCAAAGAGCAGAGACCCGATCCTGAGGCCACCAAGCCAGACCCCCTCAACACCATGGCTGCGCCTAAAAATTCTGTCCATAAAAGTTATGAACAGAATCAGTGACAAAGGGCAGCCACAGTTCTACGTTCAGGATGAAAACCGCATTGCTCCTCCTGAATCCGAGATTCGACTATCCGGTGGACCTCCTCTCTAGTACCCCTGAATAGACCTTACCAGGCAGGCTGAGGAGTGTGATCCCCCTGTAGTTGGAACACACTCTCCGGTCCCCCCTCTTAAAAAGAGGGACCACCACCCCGGTATGCCAATCCAGTGGTACCGCCCCCGATATCTACGCGACGTTGCAGAGTCGTGTCAACCACGACAGCCCTACGACAGCGCCCTAAGGAACTCCGGGCGGATCTCATCCACCCCCGGGGCCCTGCCACCGAGGAGTTTTTTAAACCTTTTTAAACCTTGGCGACCTCAGCCCCCAGAGATAAGAGAACCCCCCGAGTCTCCAGGCCCTTGTGAATTTGAATTTAAATTTGTTTATTATTACTCAATAGGGAAATTGCCATGTTCCAGCAGCAGCATACATAGAAGAAAATAAATAATATAATGGACTTTGAGAAAATACAAATAAAAATATGACTAATCCTACATATTGACAAATACTGTGCTGTACATTAATTGCATGACCATATTGCACATAGGTAGATATTGCAAATGAGGTAGATTGTGTGATGGCTAGGATGCTGCATTAAGCAGTCTGATGGCTGTGGGAAGGAATGACCTGTGGTAGTACTCCTTCCTGCACTGAGGATGCCTCAGTCTAGTGCTGAAGGAGCTGCCCAGGGCCTCCACATTATGTTGCAGAGGGTGGGAGGAGTGATGAATGTCCCCAGGTTATGTTCTCGGCTCCCCCTACCACCATTTCATCTTCTTCCTTTCTCTCATTCCATTCTTCTTTCCCTCCTCTTTATCACTTTGCAGCAATCAAAGTGTCTGCTTTCAGACTCCTGAGGAGCCCTTGAGCAAGGTGCCACAACCAAAAGGGCTGACAGCACCTGTGGAGGGCAGCGTCCTCACTCACCCCTCCCCCGATGACCACACAGACACACACACACAGAAACCATTCAGAGTGAAACTGGGAATTATTCACACACACAGGACTCATGCAACAGGGATAGATATAAACACCACACACACAGATGAGAGGAAGTTTTCTTTCTTTCTTTCTTTCTTTCTTTCTTTCTTTCTTTCTCCAAATAAACAAATTATCTGAATCCCTGAACCAGGCCAGTCCAGTGCAGATCCAGTCCAGCCCGAGTTTGGTTCCATCATCTTAGCTGCTCTTTCATTGTCTTCTTTTGCAGAAGCAGACAGCTTCCTCTCACCTCAGATGAGAGGCCTAATGTGGGTAAGACTGGAGCAGGTCCTTCGTGGCTCAGACTTCAACCATGTCCAGTCCCAGTTCCTGGCTGCAGCCTCTGCTGTCAGAATACGACCTCAGAGTGGCCTGTGCTCAGTGCTGCAACCAAGAGAGGCAGGTTACATACACGCTAAAGTCAGTCGAGCATACGTGTTCCGAAGATCTCCTGTTGTGCAGAACCAAAGGTGGTAGCTGTTGGAGACCTGTTTCCAAGCGACCAGCGTTTCCAAGCCCAGCCAGGTATGAGCTCTGTCACTTCTTTGTGGAGGGTTCTGGTTGCCAGCAACACCGCAACCGCTGCAGATTTGCCACCAGCACAGAGGAAGCTGCCGTGTGGACCTTTGAGAAGCGTCACAGATTAGATCGCCAGCTTCTCTTTCGCCTTCTCACTCAGTCTGCTGAAGCAGCCTGTCCTTCTGCAGAAGACATCTTTGAAAGCCTTGATTTGAAGTTAGTGTGCCATCTCTGCTGTGTCAGAGTGAAAGAAACCACATTCACACTTAAGTCGCTTCAGCACCAGTGTCCCAGACAGCTGCTCTTAGTGAAGACCAAACAGTCAGATGTATGGAGGCCTGTGTCCGAGCGGCCAGCCGGCGGACGTTTGGGTCAGAACGTCGTCTACCAGAAATGTTCCTTCTTTGTGGAGGGTTCTGGATGTACACGAGACGGAAACGGATGCACCTTCGCCAGAAGCCACGAAGAGGCCACAGTCTGGAACTATATGAGGGACAAGAAGGTTACCATGAGTGAATTCATCCGGGTCATAACTAAGTCGGTCTCAAAAACAGCAGAAGAGGCAGCTGAACGCATACACCGGCAGTTCTCTGGCAAATTCCTGGAGGTCTGCAAGGCCTGCTTTGAGGGTCATCCACAAGTACTGACCACCAAAAAGTGGAGTGCAACTTGTTCGTCGAAAGCGGCTCACCCCTGGGATCCCATCTTAGTCTATCACATGTCCGAGAACGCCAGGAAGCACATCTACAGCCAGCTGCATCCACTGCCGCAGAACTGCTCTTTTATCTTCTGTAGTCACGTCCGCCAAGGCAAACCCTGCTGGCACCCTGCTGGCCACTGCCAGGATGCCAAGAGCACCGTGGAGATGGCTGTGTGGAATGCGGAGCATGGCGGACTCAACGTCAGACCCCACCTTCTGAGCAAAGCGAAGCAAACAGAACCCAGCCAGAACCTCGTGTACTGCAAAGTGTGCCTGCTAGTCTTTCCCTCCTTAGAGAGCTACCACAAACACTGCTCCTCTTTGGAACACGTCCAGTTGGTCAGTGAGGACACCAGGACCAAATGCAGTGGAAGGAAACCTCCTCACAACCTGCAAAACCAACTCCGGCTCTGTGATAGGTGAACCGACGCTTTGCTTCTGCTGCTTCCTGAGACTACTTCAGTATCACCGCTACAACTTTATACTTCCCCTTCCTTCCCAGTTCAGCCAAACGCTAATCCTTTGACCTCACTAGTATTAATACTCCTTGCTATTGCTTTAAGATAACCAGTACCAATCCTCTAACTTCAGTACAAACATACGATAAATTTACACATCTGACCACAAACACGATGTCAACTGTTGTACTGTTGTGTGCAGACCACAAACATGTGAGTACGGTGACCAGTGTCCAAAGGCTCATTCTGAGGAGGAACTGCAGGAATGGATTATGTGTGCTGCAGAAGAGAAGGAGATCAGGCAGAACATAGAAGCTCAGGGTTTCATTCCGTACAGTCAGCGTCTCCTGGAGGAGTACCGGGCCAGCAGCCATGATGGACACATAGTGAGTACTATCTTATATGTATCATGTTTTCTGTATATCCAAAAATATATAGGAAACATGAGTCCAAAAAAGAATCCCAGAAATCAACAAGACAACCCAGAACACGAAAAAGGAACTATGGACATGAAGGTGATGAGAATGTGCCTCCAGTAATTTTACATAAATCTACACCGGTCAGCCCCTCCTGGGCTGCCACCTTATCGTGGTGGAGGGGTTTGCGTGTCCCAGTGATCCTAGGAGCTCAGTTGTCTGGGGCTTTATGTCCCTGGTAGGGCCACCCAGGTCCTATGTGAGGGACCAGACAAAGTGCAGCCCACACATTCCCCTTATGATGAATGACGTTGTTGGTCTTGGGTCTCCCTTGCCCGGACGCAGGTCTCCGGGGCCCCCTCCTGGAGCCAGGCCGGGGGGTGGGGCACGCTGGCGAGCGGGCCGAGTGGTGGCCGGGCCTTTGCCCATGGGGCCCGGCCAGGCACAGCCCGAAAAGACGACGCAGGACCCCCTTCAAGTGGCCTTACCACCTGCAGGAGGGGCCAGAGGAGTCAGGTGCAGTGTGATTTGAGTGGCAGCCGAAGGCGGGGACCTTGGTGGTCCGATCCCCGGCTGCAGAAGTTAGCTCTAGGGACGTGGAACTTCACCTCTCTGATGGGGACGGAGCCTGAGCTGGTGCGAGAGGTTGAGAAGTTCTGATTAGATATAGTTGGCCTCACCTCGACACATAGCAAGGGCTCTGGAACCAGCCTTCTCGAGAGGGGTTGGACTCTCTTCCACTCTTGTTGCCCCCCGGCTTGGTGCCTGTACGTTGGAGTTTACCCCGTTGAGCGAGAGGGTAGCCTCTCTCCGCCTTCAGGTGGGGGGACGGATCCTGACTGTTGTTTGTGGCTATGGCCTGAACAGCAGTTCAGCGTATCCACCCTTTTTGGAGTCCCTAGAGGGAGTACTAGAGAGTGCTCCTTCTGGGGGTTCCCTTGTCCTCCTGGGTGACTTCAATGCCCACGTTGGCAGCGACAGTGAGACCTGGAGGGGCGTGATCGGGAAGAATGGCACCCCTGATCTGAACCCGAGCAGTGTTCTGTTGTTGGACTTGTCCATAACGAACACCATGTTCAGGCATAAGGGTGTCCATATGTGCACTTGGCACCAGGACACCTTAGGCCGCAGTTTGATGATCGACTTTGTAGTCGTGTCCTTGGATTTGCGGCCGCATGTCCTGGACACTCGGGTGAAGAGAGGAGCGGAGCTGTCAACCTATCACCACCTGATGGTGAGTTGGTTCTGATGGCGGGGGAGATGCCGGACAGACCCGGCAGGCCCAAACGTATTGTGAGGATCTGCTGGGAACGCCTGGCAGAGTCTCCTGTCAGAAGGAGCTTCAACTCCCACCTCCGGGAGAGCTTCAACCATGTCCCGGAGGAGGTGGGGGACATTGAGTCTGAGTGGACCATGTTCCGTGCCTCCATTGTTGAGGCAGCCGACCGGTGCTGTGGCCGCAAGGTGGTCGGTGCCTTTCGTGGCGGCAACACCCGAACCCGCTGGTGGACACCGGCGGTGAGGGATGCCGTCAAGCTGAAGAAGGAGTCGTACCAGGCCTTTTTGGCCTGTGGGACTCCTGAGGCAGCAGACAGATACCGGCGGGCCAAGCGGAGTGTGGCGGTGGCGGTCGCCGAAGCAAAGATCCGGGCGTGGGAAGAGTTCGGGGAGGCCATGGAGAACGACTTCCGGACAACTTCGAAAAGGTTCTGGACCACCATCTGGCGCCTGAGGAGGGGGAAGCGGTGCATTGTAAACACTGTGTACAGTGGAGATGGTGTGCTGCTGACCTCGACTCGGGACGTTGTGGATGTGAGGAAGCAGGGCCTGGGGACTCGGAGGCGGGTTCTCTTATCTCCAGGGCTGAGGTAGCCGAGGTTGTTGAGAAACTCCTCGGTGTCAGGGCCCCGGGGGTGGATGAGATTCGCCCGGAGTTCCTTCGGGCTCTGGATGTTGTAGGGTTGTCGTGGTTGACACGACTCTGCAACGTCGCGTGGACATCGGGGGCGGTACCACTGGATTGGCAGACCGGGGTGGTGGTCCCTCTTTTTAAGAAGGGGGACCGGAGGGTGTGTTCCAACTACAGGGGGATCACACTCCTCAGCCTCCCTGGCAAGGTCTATTCGGGGGCACTGGAGAGAAGGGTCCGTCGGATAGTTGAACCTCAGATTCAGGAGGAGCAGTGCGGTTTTCGTCCTGGACTTGGAACTGTGGACTAGCTCTGTACCCTCAGCAGGGTCCTTGAGGGTGCTTGGGAGTTTGCCCAACCAGTCCACATGTGTTTTGTGGATTTGGATAAGGCATTCGACCGTGTGCCTCGGGGAGTCCTGTGGGGTGTTCTCCGGGAGTATGGGGTGTCGGCCCCCCGATGTCAGAGCTTGGTCCGCATTGCCGGTAGTAAGTCGAACTCATTTCCGGTGAGGGTTGATGGTTGGACTCCACCAGGGCTGCCCTTTGTCACTGATTCTGTTTATAACTTTTATGGACAGAATTTCTAGGCGCAGCCGTGGTGTTGAGGGGGTCCGGTTTGGTGGCCTCAGGATCGGGTCTCTGCTCTTTGCAGATGATGTGGTCTTGTTAGCTTCATCAGTCCATGACCTCCAGCTCTCGCTGGACCACTTCGCAACCGAGTGTGAAGCGGCTGGGATGAGAATCAGCACCTCCAAATCTGAGGCAATGGTTCTCAGCCGGAAAAAGGTGGAGTGCCTTCTCCGGGTCGGGGAGGAGATCCTGCCCCAAATGGAGGAGTTCACGAGTGAGGGAAGAATGGAGCGGGAGATCGACAGGCGGATCGGTACGGCGTCTGCACTAATGCGGACTCTGCACCGGTCTGTTGTGGTGAAGAGAGAGCTGAGACTTTGGCTCAGCTCTCAATTTACCGGTCGGTCTTTGCTCCTACCCTCACCTATAGTCATGAGCTTTGGGTAGTGACCGAACGAACGAGATCCCGGCCGAAATGAGTTTCCTTCGCAGGGTGGCTGGGCTCTCCCTTAGAGATAGGGTGAGATGCTCTGCCATCCGTGAGGAGCTCGGAGTAGAGTCGCTGCTCCTCTGCATTGAGAAGAGCCAGATGAGGTGGCTCGGGCACGTAGTAAGGATGCCTCCCGGACGCCTCCCTGGGAGGGCACGTTCCTCTGGTAGGAGGCCCCCGGGAAGACCCAGGACACACTAGAGGGACTATGTCTCTCGGCTGGCCTGGGAACGCCTTGGGATCCCCCCGGAAGAGCTGGATAAAGCGGCTGGGGAGAGGGAAGTCTGGGCTTCCCTGCTTAGGCTGCTGCCCCCGCGACCCGACTCCCGCGGCAGAAGATGGATGGATGGATGGACGGATGGATGGATGGATGGATGGATGGATGGACCAGTCAGGCGTAACATTCTGACGTAACTGTTGAAACAGTTGTGGGACTCAGTGGATTGGGCCTGTATTTCAGTCGGTTCTGATGCTCATGTGTTCGTTGTTGGTGCTTTGGCGGCGGACAGGGGTCAGCAGTCTGACTCTCTGTGGCTGTGCTGGGTGTTCTTTTAATGAAAACCAAAACAAGAAAAGCTTAACATTCCAAATTTATCAGGCACTGACTCGAGGAAGTTGTGCTGCATCCGAGCAGTTTTCCCCTAAAGCCCAGTGTGTTTGGTTAGTGTGAGTGCAGGAGTAATGTGCACGCTTTCCCGGACCATGAGGTGTACCAAGAGGTGCACAATTGGTCCCAGTGTGAGTGCCGACATAGGCCTTTAATGAAGTAGAATTGTCCAGTTGTCCAAATTGTCCTGACGTTGAATCCTGAACTGATGCCGTTTGGTCCCTGATTCTTTAAACCCAGCCAGTTTCAGCTGGAGCGATCTCTGTCCTTCTTTGCCTCCTGGACCACCCAGGCCAGCCTTTGCTACTTTGTGGTTTCATCAGCACCACTGATGAAACAGTTCACTTCTGGACCAAAAACAGCCCAGAAGAGCTGCAGGTCTGACCTGAAGCTGTAGGTCTGACATGAAGTTTGCCAGCGGTTGTGATAAAAAGCTGCTCGATCGGTGCATGTACGCGTGAACGAGTTTTAGCATCATTCTCAGTCTGGCTTGACAGAACATTTCAAGTGTCACCACTAATCTGTCATGATTATTGCTCAGTTTTCAGACCAAATTGAGGACGTCAGCATCTCCTGTCAAGAAGATTTAACCGTAGAGACCAAACAAGTGAACACAGAGCTGCAGTGGGACTTCAGAGTCCAAACCGAGGTAAGACCGGACCCTTTACTCAGGTCTTCATGGAGAGATGCCCTTTCACATCTTCCTGCCTTTACTGTCTTCACTACTTTAAACCTTTGGATTTAGAATTTAAGAGGAGAATCACACGTGCTGATCCACCATCCAGGTGCTCCCTCTCTCTCTTCCTCTATTCTCTTTCAATCTCTCTCCTTCTTTCCTCACTCGCTCCTCTCTCCTTTTCTCTCCTCCCCCCTCCTTTGTATCTCAGTGATTTTTATACATGTTTGATGTATGTGTCCTCCTTCACCCATCTGTCCATCAGCCAGAGGGTGCCTAGCTATTCCATCCTCAGCATCCTGCTACTGTCACGTTCTCTGTCCCTGCTCTGGACATGATAATAATAACAATAATAATATTAATAATTTTATTTATCGGTGCCTTTCAAACCATTAAGGGACATCGTACTGCACATAGGTAAAAAGGTTGACTATTGCGTTGGTGAATACACCTGAAGCTCTCTCGTCACAACTAAAAACTTTAGCTTTTCCGTTTGATTTACTTTCAGGAACATGCAAAGATGTACAAAAAAGAACAGCAGTAAGAAGCTAACTGGCCAACTGGTCGTGTGGCTGATGGCGTCGGCTCCGTTTTCAGTCTAACCTTTAGTTCTTTCATGCAGAGGCAGCTCGTTCATGTGGCTCTTCTAAAACAAGAACCGGGAGCTGATTTCAGCCTCGGTGAAATGAGTTTGGTCCCCTGTATCTACTCTTCAGGTAAGTGCTTCTACAGAGGAGACTTGACCTACGACATCCGCGTCTCCTTCACAACAGCCAACCCCGGCCTGTATGAACAGTGGTTGGCACTCGACTTTGACATGAGACCGGTACTGCTGAAGAAACTCAGAGTAAGAACCGGCAAAGTGGAACTGGATGACAATGAGGAAGGAGATGCGGATCGTGGATCTGTGCTTCAGAGTGCAGAACTGTGGCACAGGGGGAACCGGGACATCGTGCCATGTTTGCCCAGGACAGAAGATCAGGAGAAGTTGCTGAAGGAGTACAAACGGCCTGAATTTATCCACCACTATACATCTACAACCTTCAACAGCCAAACACCAGTCAATCAGAAGAACTTCAAGGAAAGAATGCACCACTTCCTGTACGAGGAGGAACAGGCTGAGGCTAAGGTTGTATCCAGGTAACACCCAGACTCAGGTGACATTCCTCCTCCGCAAAACAACTTTTTTTTTGCTGAAAACAGATGTATTTGGGTATGAAGCAGTGTTGTTAATTGATTCTGGTCCAACTCTTGACATTTTAGTCAAAGTATTTCAATTTGCTGCATTTAGTTGTAAAATTGTAAGAGTGATGCCTTACATGGGTTGAAATCTGGCTATTACAATAAAATTTCCCATGGGGGACTGTTGAAGAGTGGCTTGGCGTGTCTGCCCATGGAGCCCCGCCCATAATCAAGGCATTTTTTTCTTGAAATACCAGCCTAGACCCAGGTCAGCCAGAATCGAGGGGTTAGTTACTGTTTAATTTCCCAAAAAAACTAAAATTTCAGCTGAATTCATGTTGCATTTAAGTGACAATGTAAAGAGATGAATGATGGGATTTGACAGTGATTATTGTCCATTCCATCACTCTCTAACCCCGTTGGACTGTAGGCTAATGCCAGTTTGAGCTGGATGGCTTACTGGGCACCAGTGTTTGGGTTTTTGTCTTTCCCAGGTTGGTTAGCGGACCATTAGTATGAGGTCAAAGGTTTAAAAAGATTTAATACCTGAATTATTTTCCATTTTAGGCTAAATGTTTGCGGGGAAGTTGCAACTCTGGACCAATTATACGGCCACCATTTTGGGACACACTTTTGTCCCCAGGGACAGTTGTTCTGTGTCATCCCAGTTCCTTGTAATCTAAGACCAGATACTCCTGAAGGACAAGTGCTAAAACGAAGCATCCAGTCAGCACTGGTAGCCCCGGTATCAAATGCTCAAGGCTCCAAAGTCTACGAAGCCGTCATCCTTCAGGACACAAAAAGTGAGAGGAAATTGTCCTTGGAGCTGTCCAGAAAGTGTTGCCATGATCTTTCTTTGAGAAGCAATGAATCCTACCAGATGGAGATTCAGTTTCAGTTGAACCGCTTTCGTTTCTGCACCATGCACAAGGCGGTGGACCTTCTTCCTGACATGACAAGAGTGCTACCAGATCTAGAAAAGTGTGGAGTTCCCTTTAGAAACCACCACTGTGATGGTCTCACTGCTTTGAATAACAAACAGCAGGAAGCATTCAGCTTCATTATGGGGAAATCCAGTGAGGCAACGTTCGTGGCACCGCTACTCATCTATGGCCCGTTTGGAACTGGCAAAACCTTCACGCTCGCTATGACAGCTAGAGAACTTTCTAAAGAGCCTGGAACCAAAGTGCTGATCTGTACATGCACCAATAGGTAAGACCTTAACTCAAACCAGAACTTAATCTAACCCTAACCCTACCCTACTATATTAATCCTGACACTATACTAACCCTGACCCTGTGCTAATCCTAACCTCTGCTGCTCACACGTTTGTCATGACATTTATTTCTCCCCTCAGTTCGGCAGATCTTTACATCAAACATCACTTCCATCCCTACATTGACAAGAACAACAAGGAGCTGAGGCCAATTCGAATTAAAGCAAACAAACATGGAAACGCAATATTATCCACAGACGAGATCACCTTGAAATACTGTGTACTGTCTGAAGACAGGCAGTATTTTCTGCCACCTACAAAAGCTGCACTAGATCTTCACAATATTGTGATCACCACCACCACCATGGCATTTAACCTCCACGGCCTGAGCCTCCCACAGGGGTTCTTTACCCACATATTCATCGATGAGGCATCCCAGATGCTGGAATGCGACGCTTTGATTGCCCTCAGTCTGGCCGGACCGAAGACCAGAGTTGTTTTAGCAGGAGATCACATGCAGATGGGGCCCAAGCTCTTTTCTGTGGATGATCACCATCGGTCAAACCACACACTCCTCAATCGCCTCTTTCACTACTACCAAGGCCAAAAGTGTGACGCTGCTGTGAAGAGTAGGATCATCTTCAGTGGTAACTACCGCTCCACCAGAGAAATTGTGGAATTTATGTCCACCCACCTCTACGTCGGCAAGAACGACATCATCCAAGCTGTTGGAAATGTCCCAGCCCCTGCTGACGGTCGAGCCCTGAAGCTTCATCATATCAGGGGAGAATGTGCCTCAGACCCAGTCTCCTTGTCCTGGTACAACAAAAACGAGGTGGCAGCAGTGGTCCAAGAGGTGCAACACCTCCTGGAGCATTGGCCCCTGTCCTGGGGGGCCAAGGACCAAAGCACAGTCTGTGTTTTATCAGACGGATATCAGGTCAGTTTACTGACAACAAACCAAATTCCAAGTGCGGAATGTGAAGCCTTTGGAGGCTAATGTGCTGATGACTTTGGGCTTTGCTATTCTTTCAGGTTCAGTTGATCAGAAGAGCACTTTCCAAAAGAAGTCTATCTGAAGTCAAAGTTGAGAACATTGCAAATGTGCAAGGTACTTTTACTGTCACGGTAGAGCTGCTTCATGTCAAGAAGGTTGTGGGTTGGTGTTCTGCTGTCAGTAGGGGTTTTCTCCCACAGTCGAGCCAATCAAATCGGAAGGTTGGCTGATAAGGAAAACCACTGTTTTAAAGATGAGTGGACGGAGAAATTTATGTTCATTCTTCCGTCAGGTAGTTCAAAACCAGTGTGCCTCATATGCTCATCAACCTTCCTTCTACTGGAGCAAGCCATGCAAGCGCAAACTGACAGCAGCAGCGAGCTGTGGCACTTCCATGGTGCGCTGGTTGTGCAGGGTAAACAAACGATTTGATTTGCTTGACTGAGTGGAGCTATTGTCGTATTAATTGGAGTAGCAGCGCCCTCTGTCTATAGCAGCGACCACCGGGAAAATGCTTCACGAAAATCTATTCACGTAGATTTATCAGAGAATCGCGGAGAAATTTATGTTCATTCTTCCGTCAGGCAGTTCAAAACCAGTGTGCCTCATATGCTCTGAAAATGTGGCATTAATCAAAGTGGCAACGTGAAGCACCTCTACAAAACAAAGCACAGCTCTTTTGAGCAAAGTTATCCCCTGAAGTCCGAGCTGAGGGCACCCAAAATAACCGAGCTGCAAGCCCAGTATGACAGATCTACCAGACTCATCGCGCATACATTTACAGCCCAGCGAAGTCCAAATGAATGTTCACTAAAGCTATCGTGGATTTTGGGGCAATATCAAAAAAACTTTAAGTGATGTGACAGTTGTGAGGGAGAGCTTACACGCTGTTGTTGAGACATTATTTGAGGGAAAACAAAAAGACGAGATGTGTGAAAAAATCAAACATATCCTGATGTCAGCTTCAACAGCAACCAGAAAATCAGAAATATTAGCAGATGATGTACTGGCACAGATTGATGCAGCTATTCAGAGTGCACTCTGCCTATCTTTGGCCATTGACTAGTCTACAGATGTTACTGATAATGCCCAGCTTTTGGTGTATGTCAGATTTTCACAGAGATACAGTTACTTGAAGTGTAGGCCTTCATTTATTTAGGTTGAGACCTCTTTAATTTAAGAAAAAAATAAGAGAAAAATCTTTAGTCAATGCTATCCAAAATAGATCTCTCTGTGTCAACTGGACTGAAAGGTTTCTTTGAAAACGTTTCGCCCTCTCTCCAGAGAGCTTCTTCAGGTCAAGGTTTGCTGGGGCAGAGCTTGAAAATATAGCTCTGTGGACCATTGGCATTTTAATGGCCCGGGTGGTCACCTGAGAGTCCTTGGCAGGGTGGTTGGCAGGGTCGTTCACCTAGATTCGGTTGGGGTGCTTCCCCTTTGTCTGTTGGGTCACATGTTAATGAGTCACCAGGTCTCGTCAAACGGTGTGAATGTTTGGAATGCTGACGAAAAGAGTGGAGGACTGCATTGTACCTGGGTGACAGAAAGTGCCTTAGTCCACCACCTCTGTTTAAAGATGGTTTTTCCAACTTGACGTGGATGGCTTCCTTGACACCCCTCTCAAACCAGCGATCTTCTCTGGCCAGCACACGTACTTGACTGTCCTCAAAGGAGTGTCCGCTTTCTTTTAGGTGTACTTGTACTGCTGAGTCCTGTCCTGAAGAAGTGGCACGTCTGAGTTGGGCCATTCGTTTATGGAGGGGCTGTTTGGTTTCCCCAATGTACAGTTCCTTGCATTCCTCCCGGCACTGTACAGCATAGACAACATTGCTTTGTTTGTGTCTTGGTGTCTTGTCTTTTGGGTGTCTTGTCTTTTAGTCAATGCTGTGTATATACTTTTAGCCACCTTTTATTTATTGCGTTCTGAAAATGTTGACATTTTTACTTGTTCAACCCTTTAATTTTTTAGGCTGGGAGTGCTTTAATTGAAAGAGGAAAAAAGGGTTATTTTGCTGTGTTTGCACATTTTTTTGATTATTTCATTTTGAGGTTTTTGTTTTCTTTAATCTAAAATAAAAGGCCTTACATTTATTTCCCTGGGCTACTTTTATATATGGTAAAAGAGCTAATTATGCACTCAGTTAAACCTGCACTGTGAAAAATGGATATATGGAAATATGGAAAACGTTGCTGCTTTAAGTTCTCGATAACACTACTGCTGTACCCAAAGTAAAACTGGGCCTCCGGCATCACCCGTGCCCCTAATGAAGTAGTGCTGAAGTGAACGGATGACATATCTTCTGAGGATCATTCCTTTTAGTTGCCATCACTAACTGTTGCTTCATGTGTTGCAGGAAAGCAGTTCCGAGCTGTGTTTCTGTCAGCTGTGCAAACACGTGACAGTCTGAAACAGTCTCATCTGCCTGGTGTGGAGCTCATCAATGACATGCGTGTTTTAAACACTGCCATGACCAGGGCACAGTCCTGTGTGGTTGTAATTGGAGATGCTGCTGCCCTCTGCTGCTTTGGGAAATGCTCTGGAGTCTGGAGGTCCTTCACAGACCACTGCATTAGCAACAACAGTGTTGCTCCACAGAATTTCACCAGAGCCTTCTTTGAAAAAGACCTTCAAGAGACTGCCCGCTTCCAAAAGCCTGAGCCTGGAGATGGCAGCGTGATCAGTGATACCATCCTTCAAGAAATGAAAGATGAATATGAACAAAAAACCACAGACTATAGTTCAGATGAAGACAGGGTGG
Organism: Pao palembangensis; assembly: GCA_015343265.1. Classification (NCBI taxonomy): domain Eukaryota; kingdom Metazoa; phylum Chordata; class Actinopteri; order Tetraodontiformes; family Tetraodontidae; genus Pao; species Pao palembangensis. The sequence continues at coordinate 12,795,531 of CM027087.1, read as the reverse complement.
AGCTGGGAGACTTTGATCAGTCGGCAACAGCAGACTGCAGCGAAGGTGAGTCAGACCTTGTGGAGTTGTGCAAAAGACAACCGGAGGTGTACACCCAAGGAAAGTTGTTCAGGGAATCAAACAATCGAGGTTATGTAATAGCGTCTAAAAACCCGAACAGACGTATCAACATCCAGGGAAGAGCCAACCTGGGAACGGCCTTTACTGGAGATGAGGTGGTTGTGGAGAAGTCCAGGGTGGTCGGCATCAGAAGAGAAGACCCCTCAGCGCGAGTACTCGTGTGTACGCTTGAGGAAGAGGATCACAGCAGGAAGAATCACTCTCAACACAACTTTGTGAGAAGAACGATGGTGCCCAATGCAAGAAATGCACCCAGGATCACCATCCACATCAGCAAGAAAAGACGCAACTTCATTCCCGTGTGGGAGCTAATCGATGGCGCGTGGACGGTGGTAGCGTTCCGACCTCTCAATGAGAAGCTCAGAGAGAACAGTGTGTTTGTGGTGCAGGTCATTGGTTGGAAAGAGCATTGTCACCAGCCATTGGGGAACACCATCGATATAATCCCAGTTGGAAGGTCTTTGGATGATGGACTCAGGATCCTGAATGCGGAGTTTAACGTTCCAACCAGTTCAAATGAGGAATTCTTCTTGGAAGACGAGGATGGCTGGTGCAGAGAAGACCTGCGTGATACCTTCACTTTCACTGTTGATCCGAAACACGCCAAAGACTTAGATGACGCCGTTAGCGTCAGAGAGCTGGGAGACCGGTACGAGCTGGGAATCCACATCGCTGATGTGGTGAGCTTGGTGAGGCAGGGTGACCAGTTAGACGAGATGGCTAAGCGTCGTGGGAGTACCTTTTTTGGCAGTCTTGGGAAAAACATCCACATGTTCCCCCTAGAGGTCATCAACCGCTGTAGTCTCCTGTCAGGTCAGGTCCGCAGCGTGGTGTCCTTAATGTTTGAGGTCAACAAGATAACTCATGAGATTGTGGAAAAGCCCAAATTCCAGCTCTCACGCATCAGATCTGACAGACAGTTTTCTTATGAAGAGGCAGAAGAACTGATCACCCAGAGGTATCAGCAGAAACCCAGGTTTGACTTACTGGAGGACTGTGTCGCTGTTGCTTACTGTTTTTCAAAAGTTCAGAGGAAGAGAAGACTGAAAGATTGGGCTTATTCTCAGCCCGACAGCGATCGAGTGCCTGGGAAACGCAAAGCCCATCTCATGATTGAAGAGCTGAACGTGATGTTCAACCATCTTGCAGCAGAGAAGCTGATACTTTGGCCCAAAACCAGGTCACGCACTCCTCTCCGTTGTCAGGCCAGTCCTGACGCTGCCAAGATAGACCAGTTCAGAGAGAAAGCATTTGCAGATTTCATCCCACTCTCTTTTCACGTGCGCAACAAAGTTGATGTGGATGATCGAGCTCTAAGCTGTGACAGTTTCCAGGTGGTGACAACTGTGTGGGAGGAGATCCGGTCTGCTGCTAGAGCTGATGATGTGGACAGGATGGTGGATCTGATCGCAGCTGATGACATTCACCCACCGCTCCAGCCAGTTATTGACGAATTCCGAAGGTGCTCCAGCAAAGCCTACACCATCTGTTCCAGGGCTTCTCCCACTCAGAAAGTTGGTCATTACTCTCTGAATGTGCCCAGTTACACTCAAGCCACCTCACCAATACGCCGCTACATGGATGTTGTCTTGCAGAGGCTGTTGCACGCCTTCATACGTGACAGTCATGTTCAGTACACTCAAATGGAGATTTCAGCTTTGTGTAATCAGTTTGAGAAGGACCTCAGGACGGGCAAAGAGTACGAGCAGAAGGCCACGCAGATCTCCTATGCTGTGAACCTGAATAAACAGAGCACTTCTAAGCTAGCCTTCGTCCTCAGCGTGGCTCCTAATGAAGATAGTTTTGCTGTGACTTTTCCATTTAACAAGGACGTGTTTGCAGGCAGTCTGCAAGTCATGTACCGAGACTTACAGTTGTTAGAGCAACCGCTGTTTGACGAGGTGAGTCGCTGCATCACTCTGACGTGGAAAAGGCAACTTTACGTGTTTGACGCCGCAGTTCTCTGCGGACAGCAGGTCCGCAGAGAACTGAAAAGGCAGCACTGCGGCTCCTGCGTGCGTCTTCCCTTGAAAGTGTGGGAGGATGTAGTGAAAGCAGTTGACGAAGAGGACTGGGAGGGCGCCAAATCCTGTGTGCTCAGCATCAGTTCCAGTCAGATGGAAAGCTCTGATGTTTTGCCACAATCATCTTCAGAGGAAGAGGATCTGCCTGCGGGACAATGGGGACATGAGGTCAACTTCAGCCTTCAGCTGCAGACGGGTGACACTCTTCATGTCCAGCTGACAGCAGAAAACCGAAAGGGTTATCACGTACCAGTTCTCCAGTTGGTGCACATTAAGCCAAACTTTGACATTTGCGTTGAACACATCCACAATCCCATCGCGTGCTTCTCCAGATCTGCTGATGACCCAGCCCGAGTTTATTACAGCGACACCGAGGAGTACATGCGGATCTGGACACCAATGTGTGAAATGGAATCTGCTTCCTCCGCAGTGGACGCAGGAAACAGCATCATCATCGAGAACCTGGAAGTCAACCTTCATGGAGAACAGATAGGGAAGCTGACAGGAAGCTTCTTCTTACCTGCTGAGTTGATCAATGAATGGGCCATTGAAGGTTACCTGTCAAAGTGCTTCCTCTGCATACGCAAAAGAGGTCTACCCTTGACCCAAACCCTGATGCATTCCGCACCGGTGGATCCCAGAGAGTTCACTTGGGTGGCTCATGGAGTTACCACAGCAGAAAACAAGGAGGATCGTCCATGTCCAGGAAGCACCGTGAAGTTCTACATCAGTCACCTGCCAATGGAGAACACTCCTGACTGCATCTTTGAGAAGAACGCTTGTTTCACCGTTGAAATTATCCCCAAACTCCTGCCAAACATGTGAGTGGATGTTGTTGTCTTTTTCATGCTGATGCATTTTTATGCATTTCTTTTTCCTCTGTTGACTGTGGACATTCATCTCCTGTTGCAGCCGTACAGAACAGGCGGTGATCAACGTTTCTCTTGCTTGTGACCTGGTTACGGCTATTGCACTTGGAAAGCGCATTCCAAAGGAGGGTACGTCCATCAGCTTCTGCACAGTCTGGGTTTTACCCAGCAAATACGCTCCAGGGTTCAGCGTTTGTCCATGTCATGCAGTTAAAACGACCTGGATTCCCATGAGGAGGGAACTGCCTGCCGGCCTGCCAGACCTCAACGCCAGTCAGTATCAAGCCGTGAACCAAGTGCTAAACAACAACTTCACGGTCATATGGGGACCACCTGGTAAGATTCCTGACTGCTCACACATACTCTTGACCTAGCGGTCTGCGTGTAGGCCTGTTATTTGCCAGTCTTTTTAATACAACCTGGCGGGAGAACAAACATTGAAATGTTGATTTGTTTGTGAAGCTCCACTTTTATGTTTTCAGAAAATGTTCCTTTGTTGTTGCTGTTATTGTGTTGAAGGAACTGGAAAGACGGTAGTTGGGGCCTACATTGCCTACAACCTCTTTGTGCTGAACTCTCGGAATCAACGGAGGTTTGTAGACCCAAAAGTTAAGGACAAGAAAGAAGTTATCCTTTACTGCGGACCATCCAACAAGTCCGTCGATGTTGTTGCAAGCAAGTAGCTTTTTCCTGCTGAAAAAAAACCCAAGCTGATTTCTCTCTGGTGGTCTTTGTACTTTATGTGTTTTACTCTCAAATCCTAGAATTCTTGTTAAAGTTTGGGACTAGTCTCAGGCCTCTCAGGGTCTACGGCCAACAAGTAGAGATGCTTGATTATCCCTACCCTGACTGCAGCCTTCAGTTTTGCCAGAGGGCTTTTTGCCAAGAAAGGGCACAAGCACAGCTCCGGTAAGGACGTGCCACAATGCTGACGAGACTCCGAAGTCAGATCTAATTGGTTCATTTGTCTTTGTGTCAGGAGCATCACGCTGCATCACCGAATGCGAGATGAGCAAAACCCCTTTTCAAGGCAAATCAAAGATTTTGATCAGCGCATTAAAGCAGCCTTGCAAAAAAAAGAAGAGCTCAGACACATTTGGCTAGCCCTGAAGGAAAAAGACATCCTGGTCCATTCTGAGATGGCCGGAGACAATAAAGAAATTCTCAGAAAGAACAATAAGCTTCTTCAGGAAATCAAACAGCTGAAACAACGTCAGCGTGTTCTTCAGGATGTTCAAGAGCTGAATGGCGAAGACGTGAAAGAGTAAGTTCAGACCACTGTTCCAGTATAATCAGTCATTTACCCTCTCTGTCCCACTATAACCAGTCATTTACCCTCTTTGTCCCAGTATAACCAGTTATTTATCCTCTCTGTTTCAGTATAACCAGTCATCTACTCTCTTTGTCCTACTATAATCAGCTATTTATCCTCTCTGTCCCGGTACAACCAGTCATTTACCCTCTCTGTCCCACTACAACCAGTTATTTATCCTCTCACTTCCACTATAACCAGTTATTTACCATCTCTGTCCCAGTATAACCAGTCATTTATCCTCTATGTCCCAATATAATCAGTCTGTTTACCACAGCTCCAGTATAACCAATGTGAAGCTGAAGAACACTGCTCCATGTGTCTTGTAGGTACATGAGTCTTCTGCGTCAAGCCAGGAAGCATGAGTTCCAAAAACATGACATCATCCTCTGTACGTGTTCACAGTCTTCGACGCCAAACTTGGTGAAAACCGTCACTGCTCGTCAGGTGATTGTTGATGAGTGCGCCATGGCGACGGAACCACAGACCCTGATACCATTAGTCTGCAACCGCCCAGAGAAGGTCAGCAAATGATTTAACAACTCCAGTTCTGTCAGAACCTTGCCATAGAGAACACTCGTTCTCGGGGTTCTAATAAGGTGTGTCACAACTTCCAGGTTGTTCTGATCGGAGATCACAAGCAGTTACGACCCATCGTGACGAACACACGTGTGAAGAAGCTGGGGATGGCAAAGTCTGCCTTTGAACGCCATTTTGAATTACGCAGGAAGCATGCTGTGATGCTAGACACACAGTACAGAATGGTGAGAGTGCAGAATAGCTTATTCCCCTCAAATGTAGCCCAGTGGAGGGGAGTCAAACATCTCTTCAGGTACTGTGGAAACCAGACAGCATGGTGTATTTTTCAGTCATTTTAAAGGGGAAGAAGCCGTTTCGAGGCTGATGGTTCCTACATGTTGGGCTTCCTTTGAAAAGAGCATTAGCATTTAGCATTTGACAACATGACTAAAATGTGTGATCTTCTTTAGCATGAAGACATATGCAGGTTTCCCTCCAGCATGTTCTATGAGGGAAACCTGAAAACTGGCGTGGCACAACCCAGGAGCGTGCTGCGTGTCGGTGACAGGGTGGCGCCGTTTGCCTTTGGTCATATTGAAGGAACAACTGTTAGCCTGGTTGTGAGCACAAACAAAGGCAACGAAAAGTCCAAGGCTAACGCGGAGGAGAGGAAGATAGTGGTATGGGTTTGGTGTGACTGTTAGCATTGGAGCGTGAAGCTGGTACAGGTACAGGCAGTAAATGTCAGTGTTCCTTTTTTCAGGTTGACATTGCTCAAAAATTGGTGGAAACTGCCAGGATCAAACAGCAGAGTATTGCAATTTTGTCGCCGTACAACGCCCAAGTGTCGGAGATTAAAGAGAACCTGAAGGAGAAGAACCTGGAGCAGATCACCGTTACCACCATCACCAAGAGCCAAGGTAACCTTTATTTTTCAGACATTTCTACCTTTCAGCCGCCTCACTGGGATGTTTGTGAAGAGGGGCGAGGGGCAGGGATGGCTGGCATAGCTTTCTGCACTAATCACATTGACATTGTCAGAGTATTTACAGCAAACTTGTTTGCAAACGTGTACAAACACAGAAGGTTTTGCTGCCACCCTGTGGTCGTGTTTTTGTTACCTCTCGAGGCTCGACGCTTCAAAAGGCCTGTTTTGGTGACCGAATGTGTCAGGAAGGGTTTGCTAGCAGTTCTGTTAGGGATTAACAGTCAACCGGGCTGAGATGTTTCCTGTTTGTTTCAGGGGAAAACTTTATGAAAAAGTTTCTTTTTTAAAAAATCAACAATGTGATAAAACGTCCTGCCTTCCAGGAAGTGAATGGCGTTACGTCATCATATCAACGGTGTGCTCCGTGTCGGAGGAGGAGTTGAAGTGTGAGAAAGATGGAGCGTGGCTCTCCAAACATCTGGGCTTTGTGGGTGATGCCAATCAGATCAACGTGGCCATCACCAGGTCCAAGGAGGGGCTGTGCATCATCGGTAACCTAGCTCCGCCCCCTGTCTAAACTACTGATTTGGCATGGATGGATGGATGGATGGATGGATGGACTGACCGACAGATGGATGGATGGTGGATGATGGATGGATGGACAGATGGATGGATGGATAAATTATTCGGTTTACATAATCTTTCTATATAGGATGATTTGGTCTGATTAGTGTCACATCTCTTTATTCACTGTCAAAGGAAACCAGAAATTGCTGCGTCTGAATGTAACTTGGGGGAAACTTCTGGAACACTACACCTCCCACAACGCAGTGACAGATGCAGAAAAGATCTCCATATGAGCGCCAGATCGTTGAGAGTTACTGTGACAACAGTTTTTATGTGTATGTACAATTTTGTGTTTTAATTTCTCCTTGCCGTACATGTGTAAATACTACAACCACCAACTTTTCCACCACATCCACAAGACTTTTCTGTTTTTGTATCTTTTGTGGTTTTGGGGGTTAACTCCACAACAGTTAACTCTATAACAGTTACCTCCAACAGTTGCTGAAAGGAGTCTTGGAATAATCAAATAAAGTTCAAAGTGTTAATGTTAAATCATGGGGTGATGGATTCTCTGTAGGGAAAAAACCATGATAGAAACATCATGGTGAGAAGATGTTGAGGATCAGGTGTTGTTGGCCCGAAAGTGTTAAAATCAGAGCTAAAGATGACTCCTCTCTCTAGGATCACTAGTTTTGTAAAACTGACCTTCTCGCGTGGCTGAGCTACAGGTGAATATCCTAGTTTATGTGTTCCCATCCAAGGAATTAATTAGCCACTGTGTGAAGGAGGAGCTCTAGGCTCAGAAAGGACAGCTGGTGGAGACCTGTGAGACGTGAGAGGGTTCCAAAAGTTGATCAGTGGCTATAAACAACTGAGCATCACTGATATGACAAAGAGGTCAAACACAGGTTTCTAAGCCATTCTTCTGGTGAAGCTGGTAAAGAATAAATATGATGGTTACAGTTTTTGCCCATTGCTTCAACACGTTTTGCAAAACAGTGTGTCAAAATTCTACACACAAGCAAATGAGACACAACACTAGGAAATAAACCATTCACTTCTATGTCAAATCAAAACCCAACAATCCTTTGTCAAAATGTCACTTTGTTGACAATGATTCCCACTGGCATCATTTGAATGCACTTTCAGATCAGCAGCAACACACTTGTCTACTTTATATAAAACACTGCAGTCTTTCTTTTTCACTATTTTTATTCAGTTCCATGGAAGGAAAAAATTCAAAACAACTAAAAAAGGTAACACTCAATTTGAAATCATTGCATTACAGTAGTGTATTTTATGGTACCAGTTGAAGCAAAAATATTACAAACAATACACAACTGTAAACATAGAAAAACACAATTGTGCACAGTCAGCTTATGGATCCTGCCGTCTCTTGAGGGTCTGACCAGAGGATCTCATTAACATCAAAAACACACGTCTTCTCTGGCTCAGCATTGGGAAAAATATCAGCTTGTGTCGAATCCATCCTTGGATTGGCCTCACCTCAGTGTCTCCACTGCCTGCAGAAGAAGCATACGGGCATGTGGTTGACTGTCATATATGTGCCATCTTTAGTAAGTGGAAAAAAATATCCTCTATAGGATTTAGACATAGGGAGTAAGGGGGCCACTACAAAACCTCAAATTGATCGTGGCTGGTGAACCAGTCCAGGACCAGAGCAGCCAGATGAAGTTCCTCTGATGGGACCCTGAACACCTGCTTCACGGTCATGTTGTGCGTCACAAAAATGGTGTCTGACAGTGGTGATGCTGACTCCATTTACTGTATGTATTTCCCGATCTTCAAGTATTTGATCTTGACTCCGTCCAGACTCTCTAGCCAGCTTCCCTCAAAGTCAGGCCATGGTTGATGACCCCTTACACCAAAGTTACTCTTACAGTATGTCACCTGAAATATTAGTTCTTGTACGGCCTCTTCGACCACGTCCTCCTCTCTGTCTATCTGTCTTCCTCTTTCTCTGCCTCTAGCTATTGCTGCCTCCATGCTTGCTCCAAGTTCTCAAAATGGCTTCACTTTGGCCTTTTTGTAGGTGGCTGATTGGTGATCAGTTTTGTAAGTCAGTACTTTCAGTGTGTCTCAGTGTGTTCAATTAACCAGTGTGTGGTGTATTTTGATCAAATGTGTTTTCCCAGTGGTACCCTAAGATTTCATTTTTGTTTCAACTGTCTTATGTGTGAAATAGTGTGTAGTGTGCAGGACCAAGTGTGTTGCAGAAAGGAGAAAGTGTGTTACAGAATTGCAACTAAAGTGTAAAGTAGCACATTTGTTTAAGGTATGGTTACACTTTGTTTAACGTACTTTGGTTTAAGCATGTGTCTGTAGTGTTTAAGTAATGGACAAAAACTGTAAACAGGAAGAGATTCTCCTTCCCTCTAACCACACACACAGTACTGTCTATTCCCCACACAAATCCGCTTACACAAAGACAGCCAACGTACTGTATAACCCAGACGGGCATTCTGGCTGCCTGGAATATGACCCCACGCGCACCTGCTTCATCCTGGAGTCCAATCCAGAATGTGCAGCATCAATGTCAGTACCAGGTTCTGTCATGGAAGTTTTGGAGCTGTTCTTCCCTCTTTTTTTACACAGATTTGATCTGAAATTAATCAGAAAATTAACCCATAGCTAGCTAGCCAACTAACTCACTGAAGCCCTCATGAAACTGCTGATTTGCTCATGTTGACGTCATTCTACGTTATTGGCTTTCATTCTTCTTCATCATCATATTGTAGTGTTTTATTGGGGGTTGGCAAAGAACGAATTGGTGCATTACTGCCACCAACTGGTATGGAGTGTGGATTGGGATGACTTCTATTCCCCTCTCAAAAAAAAAAAAAATAAAATAAAATAAAAATCTATCAATCAGCCATTTTTAAGAAACTGAAACACAGATGTATGACTCTTATGCCTTGAGTTCTGTTGTAGAAGTTCTATCTAAAGTGGTACTTTGATGTTGTAGATGTATAACTAAATTCTCTCTTTCTCTTTCATACTTCTGACAGTGTAGTATTACATGTTCTATTGTCTCTCCTTGGCCACAGTATTCACATTTCCCAGTATGGTGTTTTTCTATTATTAATAGTGTACTGTTAAGTGCAGTATGCCCAAAACCTGAGTCCCGATATAATTGTTCCTTTTCTGCTGTTCCTTCCTGCACCTCTCATCTCTCCCTCTCTCTGAAGTCAATGGTTTTGGACCTAAACATCTGAGGACTAGATTATCTGACAGCATTCCCTCTTTGGAAAACAATACTTTGTTCTCCAGTACGACTGCAAGGTATCTGGGAGTTATCTTCGACAAGGACATGTCATTCTCCCTCATATTAAACAGGTTCCTAGGACCGTCTTCGTTCACCTCCGTAACATTGCCAAGATCAGTAGCATCCTGTCACCGTGATGCTGAAAAACTCGTCCATGCATTTGTTACTTCTAGACTGGACTGCTGCAACTCATTACTGTCAGGATGTCCAAATTATTCCATTAATAACCTGCAGCTGATCCGGAACGCTGCAGTCAGAGTTCAGATAGGAATCAGCAAAAGGGATCATATCTCTTTGGTTTAAGCTTCTCTTCACTGGCTTCCAGTGAAATCTAGAATAGACTTGAAGATTCTCCTGCTAACATATAGCGCTATCAGTGGACTATCTCCATCATACCTGCAGGATCTCATAGTTCCGTGTATTCCTAAAAGAACAGTCAGATCACAGAGTGCATGTTTCCTTGTAGTTCCTAGAATTTATAAAAGTAGACTGGGAGGACGAGCTTTTAGCTATCAGGCAGCTTTACTATAGAACCAGTTACCAACCTGGGTCCAAGAGGCAGACACCACGTCATCAAACTTAAAATCAAAAGATCAAATTTAAGATCAAACTTAAAACCTTTCTGTTTAGTAAAGCATACAGTTAGCCTCTAACAAAGTGTGTAGGGCTGATAGGTTTAGTTACAGTCAGTTCTCACAGCTACAGGTAGAATAGGGTCATCAAACTTTTATTCTTCAATCTTTTGCATAGCTATGCTGCTATAGGCCTACGCTACTGGGGACACAAACATGATCCACTGAGGAGTTCCTCACTTCCTCAACACCAACTACCATCTCTATTCCCTCACCTCCTCTCCTCCTTTTCTTCTCACCGGGATTATCAGTTTGCCCAGTCTTCCTTGCCGTTTTGTGTCTCTCTCTCTCTCCCCCCTCTCTGTATCTTTCTGCAGGTCTCCCATTTCCAGACCTTCAGGCTGCACGAATCCTGACCTCTGACAAACCCAGTGTCCACTGTCAGCACCGGCCTATGCTGTTTTCTTTTTTATAACAACCTGCCTTATATTGTATTATGGTTGCTATGTTTGCATATTGTTTTTCTCTCTCTCTCTCTCTCTCTCTGAGTGCGAACAGAGTTACTGAGTGAGCTGAGAGCGGTAGAAATTGGATTTCTCCAAATTTAATAGCTTTATTCGTATTTTTTAATGGTTGGGTTGTTGTAGTATTTGTGTTGCGTTTGGTCAGTTTGAGTAGAGTTGTAGTTAGTTTTGTTTTTTTGCGGGTTCACTGGTCTGCCATTGTCTGGCTGGCTGGCGTTCCCTGCACCATGGCGGTGAGTGGCGGGGATCTCTCTCGTCTGTCGCGGAGGCATCAAAGTGGGTGCCGGGTCGACACACACCGTGGAGGAGGTAGCCCTCGCCGTGGGGAAAGTGATCGGGCATGGCTGGATAAAATCCGCAGCCCGAATGAACGGTGCGGTAGTTTTATTTGTGGAGAAGGTGGAGCAGGCCAATCTCTTGGTGGAGAGAGGGCTCTGCGTTGGAGGAGCGTTTGAGGAGGTTCTGCCGCTAAGTCGACCTGCAACTAAGAACTCTGTCAAACGTTTTTCAGTTTATAAGTGATGAATTTCTGTGTGTGGAGCTGTCCAGACATGGGAAGATCGTGTCACCATTTAAGAAAGTTTTGTCTGGGTGCAGCTCTCCGCTATTGTATTGATGTTTCCTCTGAGTGTACAAAGATTCATCATGGTGTTCCACAGGGTTCAGTGCTTGGGCCAATCCTGTTCACTCTTTACATGCTCCCTCTAGGGAATATAATTCAGAAACACGGCATAAATTTTCATTGCTATGCCGACGATACGCAGTTGTATCTATCCATGAAATCTGATGAAACAGAGCCATTAGCCAGACTCCAGGCATGTCTCAAAGACATAAAAGACTGGATGACCTCCAATTTCCTTCTTTTAAACTCAGACAAAACTGAAGTCATTGTTCTTGGAGCTAAACATCTGAGGACTAGATTATCAGATAGCATTCTTTCCTTGGATGGCATTACTTTGTCCTCCAGTACGGCTGCAAGGAACCTGGGAGTTATCTTTGACCAGGACATGTCATTTCTCCCTCATATTAAACAGGTTTCTAGGACCGCTTTCTTTCACCTCCGTAATATTGCCAAGATCAGGAGCATCCTGTCACAGAGTGATGCTGAAAAACTGGTCCACGCTTTTGTTACCTCTAGACTGGACTACTGCAACTCATTACTGTCAGGATGTCCAAATTATTCCATTAAAAACCTGCAGCTGATACAGAACGCTGCAGCCAGAGTTCTGACAGGAATCAGCACCAGGGAGCATATCTCTCCAGTTTTAGCTTCTCTTCACTGGCTTCCAGTGAAATTCAGAATAGACTTTAAGATTCTCCTTCTAACATATAAAGCTCTAAATGGACTATCTCCATCATACCTGCAGGATCTCATAGTTCCGTATATACCTAAAAGAACACTCAGATCACAGAGTGCAGGTTTACTTGTAGTTCCTAGAATTCATCAAAGCAGACTGGGAGGACGAGCTTTTAGCTATCGGGCAGCTTTACTGTGGAACCAGTTACCAACCTGGGTCCAAGAGGCAGACACCACGTCTGCCTTTAAGATCAAACTTAAAACCTTTCTGTTCACTAAAGCATATAGCTAGCCTCAAACCAAGTGTGTAGGGCTGACAGATCTAGTTTAGTCAGTTTTCACAGTTATAGCTAGAATAGGCTCATCAGACTCTTATTCTTCAATTTTTAGCACAGCTATGCTGCTATAGGCCTACGCTGCTGGGGACAAACACATGATCCACTGAGCAGTTCCCCACTTCCTCAACACCAACCACTCCCTCACGTCCTCTCCTCCTTTTCTTCTTCTTTCTCCTCCTTTTATTTTCACCGGGATTATCTGGGTCCAGTCTTCCTTGTCGTTCTGTGTGTCTCCCCCCCTTCTCTCTCTCTCTCTCTCTCTTTCTCTCTCTCTTTGCAGGTTTTCCATCTCCAGGCCTTCGTGCTGTACGGACTTTGGCCTATGGCAAACTCAGGGTCCGCTGTCGGCACCTGCCTATACTGTTCATCTCTTTATAACAACCTGCTATGCTGTATTATGTGTATATATGTCTGATATGTTTGTATTTCTATGATTGTATTTTGTCTGTATTTCTTTGGTTTTATGATTGTATCTGTTCTCCCTCTCTCTCTCTTTATTCTCTCTGTCCTGTCTCCCTCTTTTATTCCTCCTTTACCCAGCCAACTTTCAGCAGGATGGTTCCCCCTTGTAAGCCTGGTCCTGCTCAAGGTTTCTTCCTGTTAAAAGGGAGTTTTTCCCTGCCACTGTGCTTACCTGGGGGTTCAGGCTCTGGGTTTCTACCTCTGTAAAGCACTTAGAGACAATTTTATTGTAAAAGGTGCTATATAAATAAAATTGAATTGAAATTGAATTGAATTATTGAAGCATGTAGTCTCCCACCGTAGGCAGGTCTACATGATCTCAAACAACCGCGACAAGGAGCTAGAGGTTCGCCTCCATGTCAGAGTAGACAGGTTCGACTACATGCTTCTCCTCGGCAGCCAGGAAGTGTTTCGGCTGTGGAGAGGAGCGACATATCATTAAAATGTGGCCAGTGCCGGCGTTCCCCCGGGTGTGAGCACTGCAGGGGCAGTTGAAGTTAGCCAGGAGGCTCAGACAGGTGAAGTCAGTGTGGTGTGGAACAGCAAGGATGGTGAGACTGGTCAGGTGAAAGGAGGACAGACAGATGTGGTAGCAAACACACGGGAACAAAATGAAGAACAGACAGTGGTAGGTGAGGGTTGTGAGGAAAAGACAGGTTAGGAAAAGACAGTTGAATTGTGCGAGGTGCAGATAGCTGGAGCTGAGGGAGTGATGGAGCAGGAGTTTCCTATATTGCCAAAAAAATGCATAAGCAGAAACAAAATGATGACTTTGTGGCGAAGGTCAGCAGGCAGACAGGTAGGAGTGCTGAGTCATCAGACAGCAATAAGGGTGAGGACTGTGTATCTAATGACCGTAACCTGTCCCACTCTCAGGAACAAGCCAGCCAGCCAGTCAGCCAGGGGGCAAAAGGGTACACAGAAAAAATGGTAAAAACTTTCCTCCAGGAAACTTTAAATATAAAAGGTACCCCCCAGAGCTCTCGTGCTCCATCTTTTTTACAGCACTTCTGGAGCCTGTTGCTGTATCTCCTACCTCCACCCTCCTGAGGCCTGGTACTACTGCTGGACCCAGAACCCTCTCCATGGCCCTGCCTGCAGCTTTTGCTCAACGTTCTCTCTATCCTCCCTGTCTCTCCTCTCCCCCTCTCCTTTTTCTATCTCCCCCTCTCGTCTGTCTCTCACCATCTCCCAGTCTCTCTCTCCCCTCTTTATCCCCCGTCCTCTCTTTCACCATCTCCCCGGTTGCAGCTGATGGCCATCTACACTGACTCTGGTTCTGCTTGAGGTTTCTGTCTGTTAAAGGGAAGTTTTTCCTCGCCACTGTTGCCAATACCAATGTCTTACTCAGTGTGGAGCTTTGCCCTGGGAGTTGTTTCTTTTTTTTTAACATAATGTAAAGTGTCTTGAGATAACTTTGGCACTTTAAATAAAATTGAATTGAATTGAACTGAATTGAATTGAACTGAATTGAAAGGTGTCATACTGTAAAACTATTTTCCAGATAAAGAAAATGTTCATAAATAAACATTTATAAACATTTATAATAAAAGTGAGGCCCTTGCGGATGGTGAGTGCCATCCCTTGCCAAGTTTATGCCACCTTTCCCTCAATCTTTGTTTGAGAATGCTCTTAATTTTAGATTTACTAACATTAATTTTCAAATCAATGATGCACCTTTCTGTTGCCTCCTTTGCTGCCTTATCTGCCATCTCATTACTGTTGAGCCCAATATGTGCCCAGAGGAAAATCACCATCATTTGAATTCTATATAGAGTTTGTTGCACTTCTTTCAAAATATCTGGTCGACTGTGTGAATGACCGTTATGTAAACTAACTAATGCGGAGCTAGAGTCCGAGCATAGGACTGCTCGCAGTGGTTTTGTCTCCTCAATCCACTGTAATCCTAATATTTCCAGTATATACAGACATGTGACAGACAATATATGTTGCTCTTCCGACTGTTCTGTAACTTCGGTACCCCGTCTTCTTACACAGTGCTATGTCCAAACTTGATACCTATCGGAACTCCGTCAAGTGACCTTTCTATTGTTCCAGTAGAAACAATAGAAGCAAAAAAATAAAAATAAATTAATCATATCATGATGTCTTTATTATATTATATTATATTATATTATATTATATTATATTATATTATATTATATTATATTATGTTATGTTATATTATATTATATTATATTATATTATATTATGTTATATTATATTATGTTATATTATATTATATTATATTATATTATATTATATTATATTATATTATATTATATTATATTATATTATATTATATTGCAGAGTTTGCAAGTTCTCTCTGTGCATGCCTGGGTTTTCTCCGGGCACTCCGATTTCCTCCCACAGTCCAAAAAAAAAAAAATATGCTTGTTAGGTGAATTGAGCAATCTAAATTGACCATGAGTGCTAGCCCTGCAATTGGCTGGTGACCTATCCAGGGTGTACCCTGCCTCTCGCCCCTTGACAGCTGGGATAGGCTCCAGCAGACCCCTGCGACCCAACGTTGGATAAAGCAGGTACAGAAAATGGATGGATGGATATTATAATGTAGCTGCAAGGGGGCACAAGCCAGTGTCTTATATGCCGGTCCCAAGCCCGGATCAATACAGAGGGTTGTGTCAGGAAGGGCATCTGACGGAAAACTTGCCAAATCAAAAACGCAAATCGAATATATGACTTCCATACCGGATTGGTCGAGGCCCGGGTTAACAACGACTGCCATTGGTGCTGTTCACCTACAGGGTGCCGGTGAAAATTGGACTACTGTTGGTCGAAGAAGGAGAGGAGGAAGGTGTGTCCGTAGGAGGAGAGAGAAGAGGAATGCCAAGAGTCTAGGACTGAGAGTAGGGACTTTGAATGTTGGAACTATGACAGGAAAAGGTAGAGTTATTTGACATGATGGAGAGGAGGAAGGTAGACATATTGTGTCTCCTCGAGATGAGGTGGAAAGGTAGCAAGGCTAGAAGTTTAGGAGCAGGGTTCAAGTTGTTCTATCATGGTATAGATAGGAAGAGAAATGGAGTAGGATTTATTTTGAAGGAGGAGTTTGCTAGGAATGTCCTAGAGGTAAAAAGAGTGTCAGATAGAGTGATGAGTCTGAAGCTAGAAATCGAAGGTGTGATGTTCAATGTTGTTAGTGGGTATGCTCCACAGATAGGATGTGAGCTGGAGGAGAAGGAGAAATTCTGGTCAGAGCTTGATGAAGTGATTCAGAGCATCCCTAGAACTGAGAGAGTTGTCATTGGTGCAGACTTAAATGGACATGTCGGTACAGGAAACAGATGATGAGGAGGTGATGGGCAGGTATTCAAGAGAGGAACGCAGAAGGACAGATGGGGTCGACTTTGCAAAAAGGATGGAAATGGCTGTAGTGAATACTTTCTTTCAGAAGAGGCAGGAACATAGGGTGACCTATAAGAGTGGAGGTAGGAGCACACAGGTAGACTACATCTTGTCTCAAGGAGATAGAATAGAATAGAATAGAATAGAATAGAATAGAATAGAATAGAATAGAAATACTTTATTAATCCCAGACATGGGAAATTGACTGCAGTGCAGATCAGTGACTGCAAAGCAGTGGTAGGTGAGAGTGTAGCCAGACAGCATAGGATGGTGGTGTGTAGGATGACTCTGGTGGTGAGAAAGATGAAGAGGGCAAAGGCAGAGCAGAGAATGAAATGGTGGAAGCTGAAAAAGGAAGAGTGTTGCATGACTTTTAGGAAGGAGTTGAGACAGGTTCTTGGTGGTCAGGAGGTGCTTCCAGATGACTGGACAACTACAGCTAATGTGATGGACAACTACAGCTAATGTGATCAGGGAGACAGGTAGGAGAGTATTTGGTATGTTATCTGGAAGGAAAGTAGATAAGGAGACTTGGTGGTGGAATGAGGAGGTGCAGGAGTGTATACAGAGGTCAGCTAAGAAGACGTGGGACACTGAGAGGACTGAAGAGAATAGACAGAAGTACAGGGAGATGCAACATAAGGTGGAAGTAGAGGTGGCAAAGGCCAAACAAGGGGCTTACGATGACTTGTATGCTAGGTTGGACAGCAAGGAGGGAGAGACTGATCTATACAGGTTGGCAAGGCAGAGAGACAGAGATGGGAAGGACGTGCAGCAGATTAGGGTGATTAAGGATAGGGATGGAAGTGTGTTAACAGGTGCCAGTACTGTGATGGGAAGATGAAAAGAATACTTTGAAGAAAATGAGAGAGAACAAAGAGTAGAAGAGGTGACTGTTGTGGACCAGGAAGTAGCAAAGATTAGTAAGGAAGAAGTGAGGAGAGCACTGAAGAGGATGAAGAGTGGAAAGGCACTCGGTCCTGATGATATACCTGTGGAGGTATAGAAGTGTCTAGGAGAAGTGGCATTTGAGTTTCTGACTGGGTTGTTTAACAGGATCTTAGATAGTGAGAAGATGCCTGAGGAATGGAGGAGAAGTGTGCTGGTGCCCATTTTTAAGAACAAGGGAGATGTGCAAAGTTGTTGCAACTACAGAGGAATAAAGCTGATGAGCCATACAGTGAAGTTATGGGAAAGAGTAGTCGAAGCTAGACTAAGGGCACACGTGAGCATTTGTGAGCAGCAGTATGGTTTCATGCCAACAAAAGAGTACCACAAATGCAGTATTTGCTTTGAGGATGTTGATAGAGAAGTACAGGAAAGGTCAGAGGGAGCTGCATTGTGTCTTTGTAGATCTGGAGAAAGCTTATGACAGGGTGCCCAGAGAGGAACTGTGGTATTGTATGAGAAAGTCTGGAGTGGCAGAGAAGTATGTTAGAGCGGTGCAGGACATGTACGAGGACTGTAAGACAGTGGTGAGGTGTGCTGTAGGTGTGACAGAGGAGTTCCGAGTGGAGGTGGGACGGCATCAGGGATCAGCTCTGAGCCCCTTCTTGTTTGCTATGGTGATGGACAGGCTGACAGACGAGGATAGACAGGAATCTCCATGGGCTATGATGTTTGCAGATGACATTGTGATACTGTATGTAGTGAGAGCAGGGAACAGATGGAGAAGAATCTTTAAGGGTGGAGGTTTACCCTGGAAAGGAGAGGAATGAAGGTTAGCTGCAGCAAGATGGAGTACGTGTGTGAATGAAAGGGAACCAAGTGGAAGACTGAAGCTACAGGGAGAACACATAAAGAAGGTGGAGGATTTTAAGTACTTAGGGTCAACAGCCCAGAGCAATGAAGAGTGTGGAAAAGAGGTGAAGAAGCGTGTGCAGGCAGGCTGGAAAGGCTGGAGAAAAGTGTCAGGTGTGATGTGTGATAGAAGAGTTTCAGCTAAAATGAAAGGAAAGGTATACAAATCTGTGGTGAGACCAGCGATGTTGTTTGGTCTAGAGACAGTGCCACTGAGGAAAAGACAGGAGGCAGAGCTGGAGGTAGCAGAGATGAAGATGCTGAGGTTCTCTTTGGTAGTGACCAGGATGGACAGGATCAGGAATGAGTATGTCAGAGGGACAGCACATGTTAGAGGTTTTGGAGATAACGTCAAAGAGGCCAGATTGAGATGGTTCGGACATGTCCGGAGGAGAGATAGTGAATATATTGGTAGAAAGATGCTGAGTTTTGAACTGCCAGGCAGGAGGCCTAGAGGAAGACCAAAGAGGAGGTTTATGGATGTAGTGAAAGAGGACATGAAGGTAGTTGGTGTGAGAAAAGAGGATGCAGAAGACAGGGTTAGATGGAGGCAACTGATTCACTGTGGCGACAACTGAAGGGAAAAGCCGAAAGGAAAAGAAGATATTATATTATATTAAATTATATTATATTATATTATATTATATTATATTATATTATATTATATTATATTGTTGAAATGTAGGCAAAGGCCTGATTTTACTCTGAAATTCTTGGGAGGAACTAGTGTATATAGGTTATAGGAACTAGTGTTTCTTATTGGAAGGAAGTGATGCATGGCTTCCTCTCTTCCTCTGGTTAACCTATATTTGCGTTTCTTAACTTGGTCAGGAAACTTAAGAGTAGTAAAAGTCAACTTCATGTAGAAATTCTGAGACAAAAGTCAGAAAGAAAAGAGTTTCAAATATTATTTTGGTATTTAAGAGAAATAAAAGCCCTGAGCAGGCTATAGACAGCTTTATTTTCCTAGAGTGATTAAATATCGTGACCCACACTCCATATCAGTTGGTGGCGGTAATGAACCAATTCGTTGCTTGCCAACCGCCCAGAAAAATCCATTGAAGAAGAAGCAGAAGAAGCAGAATAAGTCTGTGTACATGGTGCTTCCGTTGAAAACATGTCGATTTTCCATATATTCCTGTAGTCATCATGGAAACAACCGATGGCGACAACTGGCGAAGACGTACAAGGAGCGCTCGAAGCTTCCGCGAAACTCACGCCGGGGCGCGAGCAGACGACTCCAATATCCTGCGGTGTCTCAGCATGGGAAACGCGGAAGGAGAGGACCGTGATGGTAGCGAAGACGGCGGCTTCCTCAAGCAAGCCAGCCCCGGCCAGAGGGTCGCGGCGCCCCGCTACAGTTTGCTGCGTGAGTTGGGTCGGGGCACGTACGGCGTGGTGTACGAGGCGTTGGCCCGGAGGTCCGGATTCAGGGTCGCTGTGAAGAAACTGCGGTGTGACGCGCCGGAGAACGTGGAGCTCGCCCTGCAAGAGTTCTGGGCCTTAACGAGTCTGGAGAAGCGGCACCAGAACGTGGTCCACCTGGAGGAATGTGTGCTCCAGAGGAACGGCATGGCTCAGAGGATGAGCCACGGGAACAAGCGCTCCAGACAGTACCTGCGCCTGGTGGAAACCTCCCTGAAAGGTTAGCCTCTCTGAGGTTAGGCTGGTCGGTGGGGTCAGATCAAACTGGGTTTGGGTTGTTGAAGACAGGTCAAACTGTCTTGGGTTGTTAGGGTCAGATCAAACTGGGTTTGGGTTAATAGGGTCAGATCAGACTGGGTTTGGCTTGTTGGGGTCAGATCAAACTGGGTTTGCGTCGGTGGGGTCAGATTAAAGTTGTGTCTGACCCTGTTATTTGATGTTCAGTTTGTGCCTCCGCTGGTCGTTCCAGTCAGGAGAGTTTTGTGGACTGGGGGGGGGTCCTGTCCAGCAGGGTCCTGTCCCAGCAGGTTGTGGGACACAGTGTTCCCTCCCACAGAGAGGCTGGTGTAATGGTGACAGGACTGCTGAGGGAGGGGTGTGTGTTCAGGAGCTCCAGACTGACTGACATGGAGATCCCTGGCCTGTCCCAGTCCAGTCCTGATGTGCTGTCTTCCTCCAAGTTGGGACCAGTGTTTGTGTGTCTTTAACATGTCTTTCTCACTGTTGGTACCAGAACCGGTCACGTCAGTATAATAGTTGCCTTGTGTCATTTCGTGGTTGAGCGTTTCTTCTCCTCCAGCGACACCTGGGATCGTTTCAGAGAATTTTAGTTGTTTTTGCAGAATGTTTGGATTATGTGTTTGATCCCGGCCTTGTCATGTGACCCTACAGGTGAGCGTGTTCTGAACCCTCTGGAGGAACCGTGTTACCTGTGGTTTGTCATGGAGTTCTGTGAGGGAGGCGACCTGAACCAGTTCATCTTGTCACGACGGCCCAGCTCACAGACAAACAACAGCTTCATGCTACAGCTAACCAGCGCCGTCGCGTTCCTTCATGAGAACAACATCGTGCACAGAGACCTCAAACCCGATAACATCCTCATCTCAGAACGGTCCGGCACACCGGTCCTCAAGGTGGCCGACTTTGGCCTCAGTAAAGTCTGTGCTGGTCTCGGTGACGGCAGCGTGGGCAGAAACGGCGAAGACAAGAGCAGAAACAACATCAACAAGTTCTGGCTGTCGTCTACCTGTGGCTCGGATTTCTTCATGGCCCCGGAGGTGTGGGAGGGGCACTACACCGCCAAGGCTGACATATTTGCCCTGGGCATCATCATCTGGGCCATGCTGGAAAGAATGACTTTCATTGACGCAGAATCCAAACGGGAGCTGCTCGGTACTTACGTCAGACAGGGGGCAGACATTGTTCCGGTGGGCGAGGCTCTGCTGGAGAACCCAAAGATGGTTCTGCACATCCCTCAGAGACGCAGGTCGTGCATGTCGGATGCTGTGAGGGAGCTGCTGCAGGACATGCTGGCCGTCAACCCTCAGGACCGACCCAGCGCCTTTGAGCTGCAGGCCCGAATGGATCAGGTCATGTGATCCATGTGACCGCATCACCCTCCGTTACAGGTACTTTGAATTTTAGTGCTAACTTGTTTTGGTGGATGGACACGACTCCGGCAGATGTGACGAGGCTGTTGGCATTAACAGATCTGCTGTAGCGGAGCCATGTGTTTAGCCAGCGAGTGGTCGTTAGCACAAAAAGCCTCGCTGACCATCTTTCTGGCCTCCAGCTAGCTGGGACATGTGAGTCAATGTCACGCTAAGTGTGAGCAGACCTGAATGAGTTGATGTATGCTGTATGTTTAGTATGCTAGTTTTATCCACATAACAGCTTCAAAAGGTACAAATGGATGTGAGGTTGTTATCGGTGTCACGTGAGCTTCCGGCCAATGGCGTGAAGGGTCAGTCCTCCAGATTAGACAAAAAGCAAGCGGATTGTCCTGCAGACTCATTGAGATCCCATCAACTCATGTGGGTGACCCAGACCTGGATTCAGGAAGTTCTTTACAGCAAGAAATAAGATGTGCTTTGAGAAAATTGGGAAACCTTCAACTTTGAACTTTTGTTTTTAATGTATAAAAAATAAGAATGAAGTCGTTGTGTTGTGGTGTATTGAAGTTCAGTCTTTTGACTCTGAGGTGGTGTTTGTTGGTCTGGAGCTAACCGGGACAGGAGCCCCTGCACAAAGCCCCCGTATGAGGGCCCTCAGTTATTGAGTTTTACCATTACATGTAAAGGCGTGTTAGTGTGTTCTGACCTCAACCTTTGGAATCAGCTGCAGCGTCATCAGACGTGTTTAGGTTTGTTTAAGACGCCGGCAGCGTTAGCATTAACGGACTCGGGTCCTTTCACTTCCTAAATCCAGCTTCCAGCCTGTCAGGCGGGTTTTACACTCCACAGAAAAGGGCTGCGTCAGCACGGCGTCGGGACCTGTTGGGATGGATAAATCCCGCCTGAACCTTTGAGCCTGTTATATAACGCTGTTGACGGGTACAGACTGTATCTGTGCCAAACCTTGCGGCTGCACACAGTGTTGCTAACAATAGCCTGCTGGCACTGATGCTTTAGCCTGAGGGAAAACCTGTTGACCCCGCCCCCCTTTGCACGCATCAAAACATTCCAGGCTTCATCTCCAGGGAGATCATTTGACAGTGCTTTGTCGTTGGTGATAGTGTTGATGAGATCTCAAAGTTTGGCGAAAACGCCAAACAAACATCTCCTTGAACGTTATCTGGTTTTGCTTCTTCCTGATTGGTCAGTATGATGTCGAGTATGTGCAGGTGATCAACTGTGCTGCTCTGTTCCACCATCTTGTTTTTGATGTTTCCGTCTCACTCCCTGTTTACAGATTGGAGCTGTCGACTGCTGCGAGAGAAAGTGTCTTCATGGCTCTCCGGAGGTGTTTGGTTGGATCTGGATCTTCAGCTGACACCGCTGGACCTAGAGACTCTCACTGACTGTAGATGTAGCGAGCATGCTAACAGACATTTGCTGACACTTTGTTGAAGACAAACACTGTGACGAGATCTCTGTGGAACTGTTTGCTGATGGCTGCGGCCTCTATCGTAGCCACCAGTGAACTCGTGGCTACAATAAAAGTGAGGCCGCCATTGTGTGCTCCTGCTGAGATTTATTAAGTAATTTGTTAAACAAGGTTAAAGGGGATTTTCGCCTGATGTCGTATATCTGGTGAAATTATATGGTTTTGTTATCTATAGGTAAAAATGTTAACTTTGGATATTCTAGCCTGGAATCTCTTACGTTAATGGAATTGTTGTAGGACTTTCCTTCAAACATTGCGTCGATGTTTCTACTTTTTTTTTTTTTTTTTGCACAATCATGCTTTTGTCTTTGCACTAGTGTTTATGCTATCGTGTGTCTTATCCATGGCTGAGATCCATTCTGTACCGTTGACGTTGCTTTGATCCTTTCCAAGATGGTTCTAAACACAAGGACAGTTAACGGTCGATAGCTTGCCTGTGTTAGCGTTCACACGGTTCTTGTCTATTGAAAGAAGAGAATGTCTTTGTGGATGTTAGGATGGCCCCGCCCACAGCTCACGTCAGTCTTCACCCTGCTGCTGTCTCTGAGCTCCCAGAGTTGTTTTGATATTTGTTTGGCGCCACCTAGAGCCCAGATTTCCAGATGGTTTTCCTGACAGGAAGTTGGTGTTTCCCAGACATCTGGTGTGTTGTCCCACCTGCGGTGCCTTTCTATGGTTGTTTGGCTCCAGATCTTCTGTGATTTGGTTTCCTTAATTCACGGTTCAGGGTCTGTGAGCACAGGGAGAGAAGCTGTGCTCCTTTACTACCTCGCGCCCCTGAATGTGGTCGCCTCTGTTGGCCGCGATCTTTTGCTTTGTCCTTAGCTTCCAGTGAGCCATCTGCATGACATTTTACCTCTCCTGACTGCTGCCTGGAGGCCAGATTGATGAGCAGATTCTGTCCCAAAGGGACGCGTCTGGAACTCCACCTCTGCCCGTTTCTTTGGTCTGTAGCAAATCTGTTAGTTTGATCCATCACTCTTCTATGCAACTTCCTGTCAGGTTTGAACGGTCCAGCCCCATGTCACTCCACGTCTTTTCCAAACCGGGTTGCTGGTGGTGAGCATCTTCCTGAATGTGTCTGTGGGAATTCTTTTTAATGCTGAGTTTGTACACGTCAGACAGTTTCAATAAACTTTGTAAATACTTCAAACACGTCTTTTTCTGAGAAATTTCCAGCTCTGACACTGATTATTCCTCCTCATTTTAGGAGAAGAAACAGTCAGATTAGCATCATTCTGAGATCATCAGTTGGTTGGTTCAACTGAGATGTTCAAGTTAAAGCTTACTCTCCTCAAACGATCCAGCAGATGGCGTCATCGCCGAAGCCGCCATCAGAAACATCATGGCCTGACTGAATCAGCACAACACCCCCACCTGGTGGAGACCTCAGGCACGTTCAAGGCTGTAGTTCATAGTGATGGAGAGAACAGTCAGTCTGATTAACTGGGCCAGAGTATGCTGTAGTGCTGTTGTTATTGATATACCTCGCGCAGCCAGCAGAGGTCAGAAGCGTCGTGGGTCAGCCCTCATGTAACAGTTTTGTTCTCTGAGCAGCTAAACAAACAGCTGATTTTATTTGTTTATTTACTTTAGGACACACTTTAGGACACTCAAACACTTGAATTACACTTACATGAATTTTCAGTCATGAAATAATAATTGTTAAAGTTTTGCCCATGTTGATTGTACATGTTTTGCAAAACTTAGTGTGTCAAAACTCTTCACGCAGCAAATCAGACACAACAACCTTAACGTTTGTGTCAGGCTGAAACTGCTATCAAAATTGAACAGTTCTTTGTAAAAATGTCACTTTGAGGATAAAATGATGCCCATTTGCCTCATATGAATACACTTTCAGATCAGCAGCAACACACTCGTCTGTTTTAAAAAAAACATCGGAGTCCTTCCTTTTCACTGTGTTTATTCTGTTCTATAGAAGGAACGTTTTTACATCAACCAAACAAATGAAACACCCAATTTGAAATTATTACATTACAGTCATGTACTGTATTTTATGGTACAAGTTGAAGGAAAAATATAACAATATTACAAACAATACACAATTGTAAACAGAAAAACACAATTGTGCACACTCAGCTGAATCCTGCCGTCTGATGGGGTCTGAACAGAGGATCTGCTCAATATCACTGTCTTCTCTGGCTCAGCATCAGGAAAAATATCCGCTTGTGTGCCAAATCCATCCCTGAATTGACCTCACCTCAGTGTCTCCACAGGCCTGTTCCACTGCCTGCAGAAGAGGCAGGCAGGACTTGTCAAACTGCATCGTGCCAAGTGTAAAGTTTGGTGGAGGAGGATTATGGTGTGGGGTTGTTTTTCAGGTTGGCTATCATATATGTGCCATCTTTAGTAAGCATGGAAAAAAAATCCTGTATAGGATTGAGAAAGTGAGTGAGTAAGGGGGCAAGTGCAAAACTTCAAATTGATCGTGACTGGTGAACCAGTTCTGGATCAGAGCAGCCTGATGGAGTTCCTCTGATGGGACACTGAACACCTGCTTTAGGGTCATGTTGTGCTTCACCAAGATGTGTCTGATAGTGGTGATGCTGACTCCATTTACAGTTTTTCACGATTGCTTAGGCATGATTTTGAAAACAGGACTCAGAATTTCAAAACCCTACACACGAGTGTAAGGTTTTGAAAATTGTGTAAGACTTTTGATTTTATTGTTTATGCAATCCAAAAAAAAACTGTATGTTGTTGAATACTTGCCGATCTATTATACTTGCCAAAGTATTTAATCTTGACTCAAAGTCAGGCCATCCACCAAAGTCACTCTAATGTCATCTGAAATATTGGTTCTTGCATGGCTTCTTCGACCATATCCTCCTCTCTCTGTCTGTTTTCCTCTTCCTCTGCCTCTTGCGCTCGCTGCCGCCATGCTCGCAAAGTTCTCAAAATGGTTTCACTGGGGCCTTTTTGTAGCTGGCTGATTTGTGATCAGTTTTGTAAGTCAGTTGTGTGTCTCAGTGTGTTCAATTAAGCAGTGTGTGTTGTATTTTGATTAGTTCCAAAGACAAAGAGGAGATCAAGAGGTGACCGTGCTTTTTCAGTCGCTGCCCCTAAACTATGGATCAAGTTGCCCCTGCATATCAGGCAGGCTGACTCTCTTGCAGCTCAACTCAGTTTGAGATGTTGGTTTTTAATGTTTTATGTTTTTATTTTGTTTTAGCTTTTATGTGTTTGAATTCTTTTATGTCTTTTACGTGTTTTATATGTTTTTATATTGGTGTACAGCACTTTGGCCAAGGTTGATTTTAAAGTGCTTTATAATTAAAGTTGATTTGACTTGACTTGACTAGATGTGTTCCAGTGGTACCCTGAGATTTCATTTTTGTTTCAACTGTCTTATGTGCGAAATAGTGTGTAGTGTGCAGGACCAAGTGCAACTAAAGTGTAGAGCAGCACATTTGTTTAAGGTTTGTTTACACTTTGTTTAAGGTATAGTAACAACAACTTCATGTTGTGTTACTTTGGTTTAAGCATGTGTTCTGTCCCAGTATGACCAGTCCATTTATCCTCTCTGTCCCAGTATGACCAGTCCATTTATCCTCTCTGCCCCAGTATGAGGCTAGAGGCTAACTAGAGGCAGGGTATGCCCTGGACAAGTTGCCAGTTCATCACATGAAAAAGTCAAAGTCAGCACTCAAAGTCAGATATACTATACATGCACGACATACAGAATAACTGAAATTACAGTCCTCTCGGACCCACGGTGCAGCAAAGAAATAAATAAAACTACTGAAATTAAACTAAACTGCTATAACTAAATTCAACTAAATAAAAAAGGTGTATAAAATCAAGCACCTAGGCATGAAAACTTTACAAACATTTGTGAAAGAATGGGTCACTCTCAGGAGCTCAGTGAATTCCAGCGTGGAAACTGTGATAGGATGCCACCTGTGCAACAAATCTAGTGGTGAAATTTCCGCGCTCCTAAATATTCCACAGTTAACTGTCAGCTGTATTATAAGAACATGGAAGTGTTTGGGAATGACAGCAGCTCAGCCATGAAGTGGTAGGCCACGTAAACTGACGGAGCGGGGTCAGCGGATGCTGAGGCGCATACTGCGAAGAGGTCGCCAACTTTATGCAGAGTCAATCGCTACAGACCTCCAAACTTCATGTGGCCTTCAGATTAGCTCAAGAACAGTGCACAGAGCTTCATGGGATGGGTTTCCATGGCCGAGCAGCTGCATCCAAGCCATACATCAAGTGCAATGCAAAGCATCGGATGCATTGGTGTAAAGCACGCCGCCACTGGACGTTAGAGCAGTTGAGACAAGTTCTCTGGAGGGACGAATCGCGCTTCTCCTTCTGGCAATCTGATGGACGAGTCTGGGTTTGGCAGTTGCCAGGAGAATGATACTTGTCAAACTGCACTGTGCCAAGTGTAAAGTTTGGTGTAGGGGGATTATGGTGTGGGGTTGTTTTTCAGGAGCTGGGCTTGGCCCCTTAGTTAGGGAATAATGAAATACAGCTCTGGAAAAAAATTAAGAGACATTTTAGTTAACATTTAAACTAAAATGTTTTATTTTAAACATTTAAACATTTTAGTTTTATTCTTTAAGCTACTGCCAACATTTCTTCCAAATTCTAAATAAACATGTACATGTAGAGATGCTGATTTCAGAAAAAATTGAAGTGGTCTCCTAATTTTTTCCAGATCTGTATTTACTAAAATGTGAGGGGGATACTGAGGAGCTGTAGATCACAACATGTCAGGAGATGTGCACTCAGGATCAAGGAGGTCTGCACTCTTCCAGCATCTGTGTGCTTGTAGTTTTCAGGGTTGCTGTGGTGGTGTGATGATTCGATCCTCTGAGCTTCTGATCGATCATGGTTGATGCTGATGCTAACAACAATCACAACCCAGGTGCTAGGCTGCGGCGTTGACATTGATTCGTCTGTCAGCTTCCCACTGATAATCCCGGATGACTCCGTGGTTTTCAGGGTTTGTGTTTTCATGTCAGTTAGCTGAGACGCTAACGCGGAGTGTTTGGTTGATCTCCAGAAACAACACCTACTCTGAACACCTCAAGCAGCTCCAGAGACAAGGGGCAATTTGTGGAGCAGAACCTTACATTGAATTTGGTTTGTTGCTCTGACAACATTTACCGTGATGATTGACAGGCTGCTGTCGCCTCGGTGGTGTTGTGGGCTGTTTTCCAGTAAAGAATCAGAGACAGAGAGAACCTTCTGGAACAGCACAAATATTGACCAGTCAGCTGTCAGTCATATCGACTGTTGCAACACACACATTTATGCGCTGATAACCTGCATTGGCAGCAACTGTGGAACATTCTCATACACCGAACAACAACATTCACTGGAAGATAAATCCACTTTCATCCACTTGGTTGCTGACACTAAAGGTGTTTTTTCTACTTTAGAAAGTGTTTGATGATCACTGACAGTCAGCTAAATTAGCCTGGGTTAACCTGAGTTAGTCGGTGTTAGCCTGTTTTTTCCAGAGTTAACCTGATATAGCCTGGGTTAACCTGAGTTAGCCTGTGTTAATCTGACAGTTAATCAACTAATGCTAACGCCCACTAAATTAGATTTACGCAGGGTAACACAGACTAACTCAGGCTAACCCAGGCTGACTTAGGCTAATACAGGCTAACACTGACTAACTCAGACTAAAAAAAGCTCAGTAAAGGCTAAAACAGTTTAACACAGGCTATCTCAGGTTAACCCAGGCTAATTCAGGCAAATTTAGTCTAATAAAGGCTAACTCAGACTAACACAGGCTAAACCAGACTTACCCAGGCGAATTCAGGCTAACTCAAGCTAATACAGGGTAACACAGGCTAACTCAGGATAACCAAGGCTAACCCAGGCTAATAATGGTTAACTCAGGCTATTACAGGCTAACACAGACTAACTCAGGCTAACCCAGGTGAATTCAGGCTAATAAAGGCTGACTCAGCCTAATAAAAGATAATTTAGGCTAATACAGACTATCACTAACTCAGACCAACCCAGGCTAAACCAGGCTAACTCAGGGTGTCCCAGGATAATTTAGGCTAATAAAGGCTAACCCAGGCTAATACAGGTTAACACAGACCAACTCAGGCTAACCTGGGCTGATTTATGCTAATACAGGCTAACACTGACTAACTCAGACTAAGGCAGGCTAACACAGACTAACTCAGGCTTACCCAGGTGAATTTAGGCTAACTCGGGCTAATAAAGGCTTACTCAGACTGATACAGGTTAACACAGGCTAACTCAGGGTAACTAATGGTATCCCAGGATAATACATGTCAGCACAGGCTAACTCAGAATAACTCAGGGTAACTCATGCTAATTCAGGCTAATACACGATAATATTGGTTGATACAGACTAACTCATATTAACCCATGATGATTTATGCTAATATAGTTTAACATAGGCTAAGTCAGACTAACATAGGCTAAGTAAGGCTAACTCAGGCTCATACAAATTAACCCCGACCAACTCAGACTAACTCAGGCTAACCCAGACAAATTCAGGCTAAGTCAGGCTAATACAAGTTAAGAGGCTAACTCAGGCTAACTCATGGTAACCGAGGCTAATACAAGTTAACACAGACTAACTCAGGCAAACCCAGGCTGATTTAGGCTAATACAGACTAACACTGACTAACTCAGACTAACGCAGGCTAACACCAACTAACTCAGACTAACACCGACTAACTCATACTAACGCAGGCTAACACAGACTAACCTAACTCAGGCTAACTTGGCGAATTCGGGCTAACTCTTGGTAACTTGAGGCTAAGCCTAGAGATTAACACAGACTAACTCCAGGCAAACCCAGGCTGATTTAGGCTAGCCTGAACTAACACTGACTAACTCCAGATAGCATGAGCCTTTTAACTAACTCCAGACTAACTCATACTAGCATGAGCTACTTTACAAGACTAACTGAGCTGACGCAGAAGCTAATACAGGTTACCTGAATTAACTCCCAGGATTTTGCAGGAAATTACCTGATTAGCCTATATTAGCCTAAGTAGCCTTTATTAGCTAAGGTTAGTCTGTGTTAACAAACTAAACCTAATGCCTATCATAACCCAGCCTGGGTTAACTGGGATTAACCTGAGTGCATATATATATATATATATATATATATATATATATATATATATATATATATATATATATATATATATATATATATATATATATATATATATATATATATATATATATATACACACACGTATATGCATGCTGGTGCCCAGTGGTTTTAGCACTGTCGCCTCACAGCAAGAAGGCTCGGGGTTCAAATCTTGGCTCTGGCCTTTCTGTGTGGAGTTTGCATGTTCTCCCTGTGCATGTGTGGGTTTTCTCCGGGCACTCCGGTTTCCTCCCACAGTCCAAAAACATGCTTGTTAGGTGAATTGAGCAATCTAAATTGACCATATGTGTGAGTGCTTGTCTGTCTCTGTGTTAGCCCTGCGATAGGCTGGTGACCTATCCAGGGTGTACCCTGCCTCTCGCCCCTTGACAGCTGGGATAGGCTCCAGCAGATCCCTGCAACCCAAAAAGTTGGATAACGCAGGTACAGAAAATGGATGGATGTATATATATAAAAATATAAAATACAGCATAGGCAGGTTTTAATAAAAAAAGGATACAGCATAGGCAGGTGAGTGAATATCTACACAGACATAGGCAGGTGTTGACAGTGAACATTGTCAGAGGCGGGGATCTGTGCAGCATGACGGTCTAGAGACGGGAGACCTACAGAAAGATACGTGGGGGGGGGGGTAGGGAGAGAGACACAAAACAGCAAGGCAGACTGGACACACTGATAATCTGGGATTAGAGATTGGTTGGTGTTGAGGAAGTGGGGAACTCCTCAGTAAATCATGTTTGTGTCCCCAGCGTAGCCTATAGCAGCATAGCTATGCTAAAGATTGAAGAATAAAAGTTTGATGACCCTATTTTACCTGTAGCTGTGAGAACTGACTGTAACTAGACTTGTCAGCCCTACACACTTTGTTTAAAGCTAACTGCACGCTTTACTGAACAGAAAGGTTTTAAGTTTGATCTTAAAGGCAGACGTGGTGTCTGCCTCTCAGACCTAGGTTGGTAACTGGTTCCATAGTAAAGCTGCCTGATAGGTAAAGGCTCGTCCTCCCAGTCTACTTTGATGAATTCTAGGAACTACAAGGAAACCTGCACTCTGTGATCTGAGTGTTCTTTTAGGAATATACGGTACTATGACATCCTGCAGGTATGATAGAGATAGTCCATTGAGAGCTTTTTATGTTAGTAGGAGAATCTTAAAGTCTATTCTAAATTTCACTGAATAGAATATAGAATAGAAATACTTTATTAATCCCAGACATGGGAAATTGACTTAAAGCCAGTGAAGAGCTTAAACCGTAGAGATATGATCCCTTTTGCTCATTCCTGAACAAAGGCGGTCCTAGAAACCTTTTTAATATGAGGGAGATGTCCTGGTCGAAGATAACTCATATAGTTTGACCAATCAGCTGTCTGAAGACTCGGATGAGTTGATTAAATGACTTCAGTCTGGTGTGCTGTTGCTTGGTTGGAACAAAAACTTGCAGCTACACGGCCCTTTGTGGAATCGGTTTGAACACCCCTGCTATAGACACATGCTTAAACCAAACTACTTGAAGTTGTGTTACTATACCTTAAAGTGTAACCAAACCTTAAACAAAAGTGCTGCTTTACACTTTAGTTGCTATTCTGTAACACAATTTCTCCTTTCTGTAACACACTTGATCCTGCACACTACACACTATTTCACACATAAGACACTTGAGACAAAAATTAAATATTAGGGTACCATTGGGAAAACACATCTAATCAAAATAAAACACATTTTGGTTAATTGAACACACTTAGACACACAACTGAAAGTACTTACTTATGAAACTGATCACCAATCATCCAGCTACAAAAAGCCATTTTGAGAACTTTGCAAGGATGGAGGCAACGAGAGCTAGAGGCAGAGGCAGAGGAAGAAGAAGAAGAAGACAGACAGACAGTCAGACAGACAGACAGAGACAGACAGAGAGAGATTTTTGAGTTTTAAAACGACTTTATTTGCCGTTTTTCTCAAACAAAACCACTTTTCGAAACAGATGTGATAATGCATAAATAGATAAATAAGTGAATAAATAAATAAATAGAAATATTAAAATAGAAGTACACACGCAAATATTTACGTTTGTAAGAGGACGTCTCCGTACTGTAAGGAGTTATCTACAATGTTGCAAAGGACCTGTTTGAAACCCCAAACCTGTTGGAATGAGTCTAGGTCGTTGTTTCTATGATAAAAGTTAAAATCGATCAGTAGTCTGGCTTGGATCATCTTCACACAGATTTTGACCGGTTCAACCTCGACACCACCATTAGTCATTTGTCCTCTGCTAAATTAGATCGCCATCTTTGCCTGCCCTTAAAACAAAGTTTAAAAACTGGCATTTGTGCTTGCATTCGCGTCTGTATTTAAAACCAAAAATAAAAAAAAACTTGTTAAAAACTGTTTGTTAAACAGTTGTTAAAAACTGTTGCTTTTATGAGTTGACACTCATAAAAGCAATGAAAAACAGTTTCTCTTTCTCCATAGAAAGGACAGGCTCTGTCTGCTGCTGTGTTGATGGTGGATAGGAAAGTGTTCACTGCCAGTGCTCCATGGAGAACTCTCCAGTGGAAGTCCGCGTGTTTCTTTGAGAGCGGAGGTTTGTAAAAGGACCTCCACTCTGGTTTGCATGACGGAGGTAGATCCAGATATTCTCTCCATGGGGTGTCATGTCTGTTGTGTAATTTGTCCACGTTTATTGCTTTTACCAAGTTTGTAGTTGTACCAAGTTTGTAGTTGTACCAAAGTTGTACCAAGTTTTAGTTTGTAGAGTGTTTTCCCGGTGGCACTGTCCAGTGAAACGGGATGGGTGTTGTCCAACAAAGGCCCCGAACAACCTTTGATATCTGGTGCCAGGAGGATACCAGGGAAAGGGTCTTCTTCGGTTGCAGTCTGTGGACAGTTTAAAAGCAGGCAATCATGTTCAGTGAGTCTGTGCTTCCAGTGCTCCAGGAGCTTTCCTACAACCCTTTCTGACTTTAGTCCGAGCCGAGCAGCCGGGGTTGTCAAGATTGGGCCCTGTCTCCTCCACCACTTGGCCCAGCGTGGTGATCTTTGCAGTCTGGCGACGGGTTAACATGTTCTCTCCTGCCCAGCTGGGAAGGTCCAACCAGGTTCCCCACAGAATCGGCTCCTGGAGCAACCAGTGGAGGGATTCTGCCTGGGCTTTCCTTTCTTTTTTTCTTTCTTATAAAAATCAGGCAAGGAAGAGAGGTTCATTAGTTGTGTTTTCATTAAAAACAGGTTAAAATCTATGCCCAGGCTGTAAAAACACTGCAGAATGCAGCGGGACAGGGGTCTCCACAGAATGTCTGTTGAGCCAGTCAGGAAACGCTGAAGGAACTGGAGGCGAAGGGCCTTGTACACTTGGCGCTCCTGCTGGCCAAGTGTACAAGGCCCTGCCCTCCTCCTTCTTTGGCGAGGAACAGGACACTCTTTGGGACCCAATTAAAATCAACTAAAACCCTCTGAATTTGGGACAGGAGAGAGGCTGGGGGATGGACACAGGTCAGCCGGTGCCACAGGGAGGATGATACTAGGTTATTTGCAATTAAAATCCGGCCTCTATAGGACGTCTTAGGGAGAAGCCATCGCCATTTGTCAAGGCGACTTTTGACCTTTTCAAGGAGCTTCTCCCAATTTTTCAATTTAAAAGTCTCATCTCCCAGGAAGATACCCAGATATCTTACCCCACCTTTCTTCCAAGAAAGACCACCAGGTAGCCTAAGTCAATTCTCCAGCCCCTCTCCAACCATCAGAGCCTCGCTCTTCCCCCAGTTTACCTTGGTGGAAGAGATAGAACCAAAAACATTCACAGTGTCAGTCAAAACATCAATGTCAGTTTGTGAATTTGTCAAAACAATAAGATCATTGGCATACACAGATAGTTTGACAGGCGCAGGACACTGGGGGAAACACACACCTTTGAGTTTATTCTGTAACCTGTGGAGCAGAGGCTCGATGGCTATGGCGTACAGCTCGGGTGTCAAACCGATTCCACAAAGGGCCGTGTGGCTGCAGGTTTTTGTTCCAACCAAGCAACAGCACACCAGACTGAAGTCATTTAATCAACTGATCTGAGTCTTCAGACAGCTGATTGGTCAAACTCTATGTGTTTGATTGGTTGGAACAAAAACCTGCAGCCACACGGCCCTTTGTGGAATCGGTTTGACACCCCTGGCGTACAGCATCCCAGAGAGAGAGCAGCCCTGCCTTACACCCCTCTGGATTTCAAAAGGTGCACTTAAACCAAACCTTTTTTTCCTACAGCTCAGAGGTAGTCTGACAGACTTGAAGCTGTTGCGAACTACAGTATATGGAGCAGGTCTTCTCTGGTGATGGGCCAGCAGGGAGGCCCTCTATTCCTGGAGCTCTGCTGCGTTGCAGACTCAAGGTGGCAGCGTGGGGTTCCTGAAGTGTCACCTCGGTTGCCAGTTCCCTATTGTCAGCAGTGCTGACTTGAGGGAGACCACTGAGGAAGAGGCGTTGCTGGTCGGGACTATGTGTCCATTAATTCTTAAGTAGGTTTCTGTAGAAACCGGCAGCAAAGCTCCTGATCGCAGACGAGGCTGAGCCACTACCTGTAGGCTGAGCCACTACCTGTTCGTAAAGAGTGAATGGTCTTCCTTTGTTCGTTTTTTCGCTCTAACCCAAAGAAGAACTGAGGTGTCCATCTGCGTGATGTTGAAGAAGCGGGACCTGACCAGAGCTCCCTGTGCTGCAAAGCCTAGCAGGTTGGCGATGGCCGATTTTTTTGCTTTTAGGGAGTCTAAATGCCCTTGATCTGCTGTAGAGTCAGTTGAAGCCTGAAGCTCTACCACTTGCAATGGTCACTAAAACCCACAGGCTGAATAAAACACCTTTTAAAAATACTAAGCTGGTGTCTAAAACAAAAAAAATGGTCCAGTCTGGCTGATGATAAAACCCTGTCTTTACAGTGGCTCCAGGTGTACTGTCTCTGTTGACTGTTAAAAACCCTCCGAACGTCAGACAGGTCATGGCTTTTGGTCATCTGTCTGAGCGTTTGTGATGAGCCGGGGTGCGGCTCAGGGTGGTTCCTATCTAGTGATGGATTTTCTGTGCAGTTAAAATCCCCTCCTAGAAAAGTAAAACCATCATTGTCGCAGTTTTTAAGATAGTCATTTAAAATGTTTAAAAATGCTGCCCTGTCCACCGCATTGGTGGGAGCATACACATTTAAAAACACCAGTGTTATTTTTTCAAAGACAGCTTTTACTTTTAAAAAGACACCTGGGACTCTCTCTTCTACTGTCAAGGAGAGTGGTAAAAAGTTCTAGGCGAATAAAACCCCCACCCCTCCGCTCAATTCAATTCTATTCTATTTATATAGCACCTTCTACAATAAAATTGTCTCTAAGTGCTTTACAGAGGTAGAAACCCAGAGCCTGAACCCCCAGGTAAGCACAGTGGCAAGGAAAAACTCCCTTTTAACAGGAAGAAACCTTGAGCAGGACCAGGTTACAAGGGGGAACCATCCTGCTCAAAGTTGGCTGGGTAAAGGAGGAATAAAGACTGGACTTGTGGCTTAAAATCTCCTCCCCATTAAAAGCCCTTTTCCAGTCGCTCGTATTGTACTCGGTGCTGTGTATTCCTTGGATCAACATCACATCTATTCTCTTTATCTCCATGAGTTTAAAAGGTAGAGCCTGTTTAAAATCAGCCCTGGCCCTGTTCAGGTTTAAGGTACTGATTTTAAAATCACACATGGATAAAATAAATAGAAAAATAGACAGGAACATACTGGTTATTTAAACCTCCTCGTCTAGAATTTGCGCTTTCACTCAACCAGTTTTCTCAGCCTGTACACTTCCTGCTCTGTTAAAATATTTTCTCCTTGGAGAGATTTCCTGGTCAATGGTCTGGCTGACCTTAGGAACATATGGAGATCAGGGAAAAATTGTTTTATGTTTGGCAATTTAGCTCCTTTGGTTTTTTTCTAGGAAACCTTTGATCTCCGTGGCTGATACCTCCATGTTCTCCGGAGTCACAGGGATGTCACTCTCTGACTCTGAAGCTCGAGTTTCATTGTTAATTTTTTTGGCTTTGCCTCGTTTTTTCCTATTGTCACTAATTTTTCTTTTTTGTGATATTTTCAGTAAATCTTCGTCAGACATGTCTTCATCTACGACGTCATCATTGACTTTAACTATTTTTCTCAATACCGTTTTTCATCTCACCCATACGTTCATCGGTTAAAGCAAACTTTTGTTTCATTTCTGGGGCGCTGATGGTCACCGGAGCTCCCAACTCCGGGAGCATCGCGGGGGACGCTACGTTTACTGCGGTCTCTGTGATTACCGGGACCGCAGGAGTCGGTGTTACCGGCGGGGAGAGACTCCCTCTTGAACCAGAACCGCAACCTCCTCAACGGCCGCCGGAGCGGACCGCACCGGGACCTTCCCACCACCAACGGTGCGGATGGACGTGGCCCCTCGCTCCTCTCCGGGCAGGAGCGGATGAGGTGTCCCTCCGCCCCACATCCAAAACACTTCATCGTCCCTGACGTGGCAAAAACCATACAATTGAAGCCTTCGATTTTGAACGCGAAGGACAGGTTCAGCTCGCTACTGCGGTCTTTTAAAATCATAAAAACTGCCTCCTGTGACACACATGTTTGAGTTTGTCTGACTTACACCCAAGTGACAACATTTTAATCCGTGACACCAGTTGCCCAAACCGTGACAGCTCAGCTGCTGGCATGTCGTTTCGAATGAATGGAGGCGCATTTGATATGTGATCACCTTAGCCGCTGGGTTTACGAGTGGGGAGACTGGAGTGAAGGTTTCATTGATTACAACTCCTTTCTCAACCACCTCGCTAACTTTGGCTGTTGAATCGAAAAACATAACAATGGCTCCATTCATTCGAGACGCAGACCTGACGCTGCACCGCCGGGCTGAGTTTGATCGCATGACGGCGAGTCAGCTTCTCAAACTCGGCGGTGGCAGCCTCTGCCGTGGGCATTGTGCTAGGAGCACGCCGCTCACCCAGAAAGAAAAAGACACACTCACTCACACACTAAAGCCCTTTTATTTTTAACCAAAAGAATAAAGTGATTCACCCAGAGTGCAAACATCCAAAATAGAGATAGAAAAAAATTTAGATTTACGTGGTTTGACTTCATTTGAAAATCCAAGTCGCTCTCAGCTCCACACTCACACGCCACCTTGCTGAGAGAGAGAGAGGACGTGGTCAAAGAGGCCAACCAAGAACCAATATTTCGGATGACATAAGAGCAACTTTGGTGGATGGTGTCATCAACCATGGCCTGACTTTGAGACTTTGAGGGCAGAGAGTCTGGACGGAGTCAAAATCAAATGCTTGAAGATCGGCAAGTACATACAGTAAATGGAGTCAGCATCACCACTATCAGACACATTTTGGTAAAGCACAACATGACCCTGAAGCAGGTGTTCAGGGTCCCATCAGAGGAACTCTATCAGGCTGCTCCTGTACTGGTTAATCAGCCATGATCAATTTGAAGTTTTGTAGTGGCCCCCTTACTATTTCTCAATCCTATAGAGGAATTTTTTCCTGCTTACTAAAGATAGCGCACATATGACAGCCAACCACATGCCCGTATGCTTCTTCTGCAGGCAGAGGAACAGGCCTGTGAAGACACTGAGGTGATGTCAATCCAGGGATGGATTCGGCACAAGCAGATATTTTCCCCGATGCTGAGCCAGAGAAGACGTGTGTTCGTGATGTTGATGAGATCCTCTGGTCAGATCCTCAACAGAGGGCAGGATCCATAAACTGACTGTGCACAATTGTGTTTTTCTATGTTTACAGTTGTGTATTGTTTGTAATGTTTTTGCTTCAACTTGTACCATAAAATACACTAATGTAATGTAATGATTTCAAATTGAGTGTTACCTTTTTGAGTCGTTTTGAAATTTTTCCTTCTGTGGAACTGAATAAAAGTGAAAAAGAAAGACTGCAGTGTTTTATATAAATTAGATGAGTATGTTGCTGATCTGAAAGTGTATTCAAATAATGTCAGTCATCATTTTGTTACCAAAGTGACATTTTGATGAAGGATTGTTGGGTTTTGATAGCAGAGTTTCAATTTGACATAGACGTGAATGGTTTATTTGTTGAAGCAATGGGCAAAAACTGTAAGCGGAAGAACACCAGGCCCGTCGCTCTCTCTTCGCCTGCTTCTGCTTCAGCTTGTGTTGTGACTTGAGTTGCTTTGGACATTTAATTTGGACATTTAAAATAAAGAACCACTTGTGAACTTGTCTTGATTGCGTAGCTCTGTGATTTGTTGAGATCCTAAAACAAGCTGGGTCTTAAAAGTCAGTGCTGTGTGTCTAGCATCGGACTACACTAACAACCTTTTGATGCAGGTTGATTAAATGATGTAGCGTGTGTAGAAAAACCACGGAAACCTCATATAACATAATTGTTTCTGACTGTAGTTAACTTTCTGCTGATCTGAAGGTTAGGCACAGGAACTAAATCACCATGGCGACATGGTTCTCGGCATGTTGCTGTTAACGTCAACGTTTTGACTGTTGAGAAGTAAAAATATCACAAATGAAGAAACTTGGAAACAGAAATTTATTTTAAAAAGCATCTTCAGACAGGAAGTGTGGGTTCCAGGTCAGGAGACGCTCCTGTGGCTCGTCTGCGTATTTATCTACATTCGCGGTTTGGTTATGAGGTCATTACCAGGCAACACTGGAACAGTGAACCTCCTGCTGGTCACACATGCTACCAGGGTCCTCCTTTAGTCAGGGTCTCCCTGGGAGACGAGCACCATTACATGACACCAGCAGAAGCTGGTTGAGGTCAAAGGCGGTCTGTTGGAGAGCTGAGGCGGATTTTTTATTGTTTAGCTTAACAAGGGTTCCAATCTGGGTCACATGACCCTCCTGTACAGTTTAGGTTGACAGTTAACCTCAAGAGCATGCGGCGCCTGTCGGAGGCCGGTTGTTGTATTTTCTCCTTAACAGTCAGCAGGATTGGCCTGATCCCTGCAACAGACATACAACCACTCAAGGCTAGAACATGCCCATCATGTCCTGGGCCAATCATCAACAGCCATCACTGTTCTGACTGGTTCTGGAGCACAACATGACCCTGAAGCAGGAGAAAGGTTTTCTGATTAAGTTCAAAGATTTCATCAGTTGTTAAACTAAGAGCCTCACGTGTTTCAGAAGCAGCAACAATGGTGAGAAACAGACATCAGACAGACAGACAGACAGACCCTGGCTCTAGATGGGCAATGTCATCTCATCAATGTTTGATATATTTGAGAACGTTGGACATTAAACCTCAGGAACAAGAAACTGGAAGGAAAAACCCTCCAACATGGTTGCATCATGAAGCTGCTTCAGGTGCACCAGGAAGCTTCACATGCTAACGTGACGTGCATGTTAGTGCCTAACGTACCTGATCACAGAACGAGTGAAGGTAACGGCTTCAAATCTCAGACGTGGATCATCAGTCTTTGGGTAAGTGACGCGTGTGGTACACTAGTGCAAGACTTTCAGGACTTGTGGTGTTTACCAGCTGTTTAGGATCTGCGGAGGGTTTGAGGAAGTGGGAGTGATTTCATATAGGATTATATTCAGGCAGCAACAGTAACAGCTAACAGGAAGTGTGACTTTGCAAGTAAGTTAAAAAGTCTGAAAACACAGCTGACAGCTAGTACAGCTGGACAGGAGTTGACTCTGACCTTGAACTGTCCTTCTGGACAAATTTGTCCTTTCAAATGAAACATTTGTTGTGGGAGGAGCATCGGCTGCTTTTAGCTAACGGGGCTTAGAAACAACTTCCTCCATATTCCAGGAAAAATAACAATTTGGCAGTAGAAATCAGGAAGTACTGTTTCCATGGTCCCGACACACCATAAAAGGAGATAGAGACGAGAAGCAGACGGACTAGGACGACCCTGTGAAGGGTTCTTCCTGCGGCCTGACGCTGGCACCTGGGAGAGCTCGCCAGTCCCAGACGTCCCAGTCAGTTTACGGAGCAAACCGTGCGACTGATGCGTGGAAAACGGTGGACTTTGATGTGTTTGGACAGGTGGTCGCTGCGGGCAAACTTCTTCTCACACACTTGGCACTGGTATGGCTTGACACCCGAGTGGGACCGCCGGTGTCGGGACAGCTCGTCCGATCGGGAGAACCTGGCGAGAGGACGAGAAGGTAAATGAGCGTCACATGACTTTAACAGTCATTAAAGTCACCTGTGATTAAACCATGCTGTCACAACAATGTGA
The DNA here is from genome assembly GCA_015343265.1 of Pao palembangensis. NCBI lineage: Eukaryota > Metazoa > Chordata > Actinopteri > Tetraodontiformes > Tetraodontidae > Pao > Pao palembangensis. The sequence continues at coordinate 12,755,630 of CM027087.1, read as the reverse complement.
CCCGGAGTTCAATGGGACAGACATGAAACAGTTCCTCAAGATGTTGAAGAGCTCAGGTAACCATGACAACAAAAAAATCTCAGTCAAAAGTTTCGGCATTACAAAGAACACGGCAGGAACAACAACACTTCCTTTACCACAAAACGTGCAACAAGCGGCTGAACCGAAAGTGCAAACTGCACAGCCTGAACGTCTGTACTGAAGAGAAACACTTGAATTAGAAAAAAAAAACAGCTGGCACTCATGAGGCACACAGTCAATGTGATGGTTTCCATGTGACAGCAAACACAGCCCCATTTAGTGATGCTGTACCAACACCAGCGGGTTAGCATCGTTAGCTGTTCCAGTCGCAGACAGTCCCTACAGAAGACCCTTTACTGACCTTGGACGTTCCCGACCACCGCCATGGAAACCAGTCAACAGCTCTTTGTTTGCTCCACGTCCTCACCAGTCCTCCCCTCACCGTCCCCCCGGCCCCTGCATGCACATATCACACATACACCCTTGTTCTTCTACAGTATCTTTGTGAGGACTCCGTTCCTTTCATCTTGGAAGTCGGAGCTGGGAACGAGGAACAAAGTCGGAAAAGAAGATACCCGCGTTAGCCCCTGTTAGCTTGCAAATACCGCAGGAAAAAGGTAAACGACACCATAGCACCGTTTTAAACATACACGCCGAGAAACACCATGTATACGACTGATCTAGTACAACGAAAACTAGCCACAAGCGCTAGTAAATGGAGTGTTACAACTTAGGGTTAGCTTCTACACCGTTGACCATTGGAAGTAGAACCTCCCGACTCAGTTTGAGCGAATATGTGAGTTTGTGTGTGTTTAAGTGTGTGCGTGTTTTGAGTGTGTGTGAATGTGTGCGTGTGTATTTGTGTGTGCATGTGTGTGTACGCACGTGTGCCTGTCCGCGTGTGCGTGTGTGTCAGACACCCACCTCCATCCACAGCCCTGCCAGGTGCAGGTGAATGGTTTCTCCCCCGTGTGTCTCCTCAGGTGGGCCTTCAGGTGGCTGCTCTTACTGTACATCTTGTTGCATCCAGCATAAGAACATTTGTGCATCTTGAGAAGATCCCCGACAGGATTCTTGTGAAGCGTTTGACCCCTGACCTGATCCCCAGCTGCTTGCCCCGCTGAGGTTTCCAGAGGCTTGGCTGCGATGGGGACGGGGGCAATGCGCACAAACTTGGAGGACACGTTCCTGCTTGGGGAGGCCAGGATGGTGGGCACCAGGGCGAAGGTCTGACCCTGGATGTTGACCAGCAGCTGAGCAACTTTGATGTCTAAGTTTGGGTCAGTCCGTGAGGGTGGGGCTACTGGGGCCAGAGGTGCCACAGTGGTCTCCTGCTTGATCTGGAGGTTCTGAACGTGAAGGATGAAGGGTGTACCACTGCAGTCTGGACCTCTGTTAACTGTCCTTCCAGGTGAGGGGTCACTGTTCTCGGTGAAGGCAGCGCTGCTCAGACTGGGCCTTGGGGGTTCCAGTTCCACTTTAAGCTCGGGGAAGGCCTCCCTGCAAAAGTCCAGGCCTGGTTCCAGACAAAGATGTTCTTTCAATCCTGCTCCAATTCTTGGACAATATTCTGGAATCTCTGGCGTGTTCGTTACCGCATCCATGTTTTCCTCCAAGAATTCTTCGATCTCTTCCAGTGTGGGCTGGAACCACCCGACCAGCTGTTCCTCTGATTTGACACCGGACGAAGCGGGAACCTGCTTTACAGGTTTGGTGGTCTCTCCTTCGTCCCACATGAAGTTGGACATTGGTGGCGATTGTGGCGCAACAGCAGCGGCCTCTCCCAAAAAGGCCTGAGACAGCAGTAGGTCCAGCACGCTATCCCGGCTCTCCACGCTGGATCCGCTACCATAGCTGGAGCTGAGCACCTGAGAATCCGGGCTGGAGCAGGAACCCGGGCTGGACGTCTCACTGATGTCGTCCTCTGAAAACGGTGACTCCATCAGGTGGTAGGAGCCCAGATCCGTCGCCATGGAAACAGCCAATCGGAGAGTCCCCCCGGGCCCTGGACTGTCCCGGGCAGGTTCCTCTGAGCTCAGTTGTAGATGCCAGGCCAGTCAAGAGTCACACTATCAGTCAGATGGTGGATCACCTTTTCCCTGATCTGAGGTCTGCAGCTGGAAGTTCTCTGAAAACCACAACACAATGTGAGTCGTCTCAGTGCCACACAGACCCTCAATGATGAACACAGAACCTTTTAGTCATGTTTGTGCTGGACAGCTGACCTCCACCTGGCTGTCATGGCAACAGTGTCATCAAATGGAAAAACATAATAGACAATAACAGACAACTCCCGTACAAATGTTATGCAGAGTTTGTGCCCAATTAAAATAGCATTTCCAGAAAAGAAAAAGCAGGAAGTGCACCCAAGACTGTCAAAATATAAGACTGTAATCCAAACTAGCACAGGTCCAAATGGTCCTGTGATCCAGAAGTTTCCTGTTTAACATTAAACAAAGAAAACATCTGTTTTTCATCACATTTATTGTTGCTCTACCTGTGTGTTTCATCTTCTGGCACGTTCTAAAGGTTTTCATAGAGTTCTAAGCCCAGATGATGACTAAGAAACAGGTTCTGTTCCCAGATCAGCCCACAAACCCTCTTCAGGGCCCCTCCTGCTGGAAGTGACCGACAGTAAACCCGAGCACGTCACCTTCCACCACCACAGGGGGCAGCCGCGAGCAGAGTGCGTGCGTGTTTACGCGACCGTGCGTCGATCAGAGAGCACAAGTTGGTTTCATCAACTTTCGGACCTGAAAAGTAATGATTCCGCCGCAGACGTCACACTTGCGCGGTCTACTAAAAGTAAGCATCGTGCTGTCTCATTGAACCAATCAGTGACCATCGTCGAAGAGCACACGAGGCAGCAGGCGCGCGTCTCCACTCCGCGTAAACATGTTTTTGTGTAGCATGCTGCAGCATATGACAGAACCAAATAGTACCCACGCAGATCAAACCGCCCGGACTTCCTCCTCACCTTGTGTTTCTAGAGCAGAAGCGTGTGGACCGAGCCGGACTGGAGCAGAGCGGACTGCGGGTTTATTCTTCAGTGTGGTCGCGCAACAGCAACTCGTTGAGGTTCCGGCCGTAACATTAGAGCAATACGCGCCTCTCACCAGCCAAGGCTCACGCCACAGGACGCCGCTGAAGGCTCGTCCTCGCTCGCTGCCTCATTGGCTGAAGGCAGGGGAGGAGGCGGGACCTCCCGGCTGTCAATCACTGAGAATGCAGCGTGGAACAACATGTGGGAGGGAATGAGGACAGGACGTGGACTGTGTCCTCCAAAGGAAAAACAAGAGGAGAACTAGGCCAATGTTTGGAAACAGCTCATGACCAAACACACAGCCTAACCAGTCCATTTGTCCTCTGTCACAGTATAAACAGTCATTTATCCCCTCTGTCCCAGTGTAACTAGCCCATTTGTCCTCTCTGTCCCAGTTTACCAGGCCCATTTGTCTTCCCTGTCTCTTGTAACCAGTCCATTTTTTCTTTGTCCCAGTATAAACAGTACTTTTGGCCTCTATGTGCCAGTGTACCCAGTCCATTTGTCCTCTCTGTCCCGTCATAGTGTCAGCAGTAGTGTCATGTTGTCATGTCATGTTTGGTCCTGGTAGCCTGGTTTGAAGGAGTTTGCACAGCTGAGTATCTCCGTCTAATTCCAGCTACACCTTCCAAACTTTTGGAAACTACTGGACATGTTCTGCTGCCCCCTGCTGGCCAACAAATCAATGGTCACCCTGGACATCTAAATAATCTTTTTCATTTAAATTTATAGTATTTTCAATTCTAACCAAAAGTTCTGTCAGTTCCTGTTGAAAACAACAAACATGTTATGTAGCTAAACCAATATGTTGTCATTGTGACTGTTTCACAGAAAAATTTAGAACAAGTTAAAATATGATTGTGATCATTTTAATTCATGTTTGTTTGGCTCCACCTGCTTGTAAACAGCTCAATAATAAATAAAGAGATAAAAACCTCAAACTGAGGATGTAACCAATTGGTGTCATCAAAGCATTAGAAATCAAAGAGAAGCTGCCGGAGGAGTGCAGAGCGTCTGTAAGGCAACAGGCCGTGACCATTGCACATGAAGGATTCACCACCCTACATGGTCTGGATTTGGGGCGGATGTTCACGGACGCCGTGGACCAACTCCAGTCACTCAAGGTCCTGAAGGTTGATTGTGCTTCCTGTAAACTGTGAGTTATCAGAGCTGTCATCATTCTCGGCGGTCGCTGCAGGCTCCTGTGGCAAAGAGAAGACCAGAACCAAATCAGACATGAGATGAACTTTCATGGAGACAACCTGATCAGCAGACAGTTCACTGTTAACCAACCGGGAACTTTGAAACAGATAAAAGGAGTCGGCACTCGTGTGCATTTGTGGTCAGTCTATGAAGCTGAAAGCGGTTGGTTTCCTCCCACAGCACACCATCTTCAGCTCAAACACGCCATTGTACAGACAAGTGAGAAAACATCCAAACAAAATCAATGTAAATATGCTAAAGCTATGCAGCATGTGGCGCAGACACTGCCATCTCTCACGTGTCATGTGATTGCATCAGCAACCAAAGATGAGGGAAGAGGGTTGAAAGCTGATTGGCTGGTCTTCTGACCATGTGAGTCGTTCTTATGTGACCTGGAAATGTGCCGGGAATCATTAACGCTGTGGGTTAATACCGGTTTCTAGTAAAAAACTTGGTAATTTAAAGGCTGTTGGTCACTGACAAACACTCCACGTCACACCTTCATAGTGTCTGTAAGTTTAAGGGGTTTCCAGCTGCCTGTGTCTATGTTTCAATCACAGCCGGCAGGCAGCACAACCAGCCTGTTGCCAGGACACAGATGTTCCCTCGGACAGCAGGTTTAGTGCTCAGGTGAACCTCAAGAAGCCACAATAACAGGACACTGTCAAATGTGCACTTCTACTGGGGGTCAGAAAACCAGTGGGTAGCTGGTGTAGTTGAGGCCCGAGGAATGTTGCTCCGCTCCTCTTCAACAGCTGAGTGAAGCTGCTGATATTAACAGGAAGTGGTACACGCCCCTCATACATGCTCATGTCTGTGGCATCACGCTGGTGATGTGTACGTTGGAGAGTTGTTGTTGTGATTAGAGAACAGTGCTGGAGACAAACAATCTCAGATCTTTGCGTCAAGGTCGGGTTGGTTTGTTTTTCTTGGCTGTACCACCACGGTTTTATTAACCTCCTCTCTTCTCTCATGTAATTGGCCGTTTACTCTTTAGGGCTGCTAATGAGTTGTGATTGCTGGTGTAGTTTTGGCGTGGGTGCCATCACCTGTAAAATGTTGACAGGCAGGTCTGCAGTCAGCTGAGAGTGGGAGCTGGTTGGCTGAGAGCTCAGCTGGAACGCCAGGTCTCCGTCACCGGCAGGATCGTCCTGTGAGACACAGTCGGATCAACGTGTGGCTCAGACACTCGAGCAGGGGCCAACACCATCACACCAGTCCCACCTGCAGTAGCTGGATCTGGACATACTGGGCCCCGGTGATGGGATCACGCAGGGTCAGGCCCCCATTGGCTGCTGCAGGTCCTTCACTGTAACGGGCTGCCGATAGTGCCGCAGACGCCTTCGTTGCTTTACACTTCCTGTGACTGGAACCTGAAGCACCTGAGTCCAACAGCACACAGTCACAGTTAGATACTAGTAGGAGGAGAGGAGATGAGAGGAGAGTAGAAGAGAGGAGGCGGCTCACTGGAGGAGGAAGCTGGGGGGCCTCTCTGCTTCTTCTTCTTGGCCAGTTGGATGGCTCTGTAGTCAGTCCGGGCGGATCCACCGCTGTCCTGAGCAACAGCAGCAGAGGAGGAGTTAACAACACACCAGCCTCTGACTGGTTTAAAACCACAGAAAAACATCAAAGCACATACTCCAGAACTCACCAGGAAGCTGCTAGGTGACACAGCACTGAGTTCCTGGTCCTTCTGGGGGCTAAAGCTGCTGCTGTGAGAGGTGAACACAAACTGGGGAAGAACTTTTCCTCCATCCTGAGGCCCCAGCACCTCCACACAACCCAGCAGAGGCCCTGTCTCTCCACCGCCCCCAACGTCTATTACTTTTGAGGAGGCGGCCAGCAGCTCAGCTACAGGTGCCACTACTAAAGAGTTGGTGGGCTCCACATGAAGACCCCCCGTGGAGCTCAGAGAGTGCTGAAGACTGGGGTCTACAGATGCCCCTGAGCCCTGCATACTCAGTCCTGAGAGTGTTCCCAGGGCCTCAGGGGGGACCGTCTGCACCTCATCCAAGTTGATGGTGCTCTGTGGGGGCAGGACATCTCCCACGATGTGGTGGGTGCCCATGTTGGTGCTGGCTGTGAGTGGATCTACAGCTTTGGACAGTGTGGTGCTGCTGCTGGAACTGAGTGTGGTGCCGACAGAAGAAGAGTCTATGGTGAGGATGCTGGAGTTGACCAGAGACAGGTCCATGGTGAAGGCGCCAGTAGATGTGCTCCCACTAATAGGAACGCCTACTCCAATGCCGCTGGTGGGGGCGGAGCCTCCAGGTACCGCTGAGAAAAGAGAGCTGAGGTCCAAGTTTGTCAACTGGTCACCTGTGACAACGCTGGCCCCGACAGCGGCTGCTGGGGGCGTACTGATGAGCTCACTGCTGGGGGTTAAGGTGGGGATGGTCTCCATCTGGCTGAGAAGGTCTGAGATGGAGGAAAAACATAATTATCTACACTCTCCACACCTGAGACAACTCATGTCTATACATGCACCAGTGAGAGGTGTGGTTCCACTCAGCTGTGCTCGCTCGTGAACATACCTGGACTGACATGGTGCTGCTTCAGGATGTGGCTCTTCAGACTGCTGCGTGAAGAGAAGTTTTTGGAACAGTTGGCCACGGGACAGAGGGTCTTCAGTGTGCTGCCATCTTGTCTGTGTTTCTTTGAGTGGATGTAAAGGCTGCTGCGAGCTGAGAACCTTGCATTACAGCCTGAACGACAGACAGGAAAGTCATTAGATGCACAGGAGCACCAGCTCCTCCGATGCTTCTTCTCCAGACATGTGAATACCTTCAGCGTGACACTGGAAGGGTTTGGTCCCCAGGTGGGTGATGCTGTGACCCTTCAGGTGCTCCGCCCGGGTGAAGGATTTCCCACAACCCTCCTCGGTGCAGATGAAGCGACGATCGTCATCGTGTTTTCTGAGGAGAGACAAGGTCAGGTGGCGGCGTGCCACAGCAGAATGTGAAGGATCAGAGTCGCATCTTTACCGTTTATGTCGGAGCAGTTTGGACATACTAGTAAAGGACCAGCCACATCCATCCCAGTCACAGATGAAGGGGCGTTCTCCTGCAAACACAAGTCCAAAATTGATTTAGCACAGGAAGCCAAAAAAGTCTGGCAGAACAACTGTTGATGTTCACAGAAAAAAATGCCGCTAAAGATGACTACAGCCTGAAACCACCGACAGATACAACAAAACACGAGACGGCCCCGGCAGTGGGACTGTCCTGGGATTCGAGAACCTCCCCACAAAGCTCACCTGACTGCGGTTCGACCTGAGAGGACATAACGTTTTTTTTAAACTCTGAACAGCAGAGCAGTATCACCCCCGAAACCGACAGGACTCACCCGTCTGGTTCAACCAGAGCGGCTCTGGGATGGCTGGCTCACCTGTGGACCACTGCTGCCTGAGGCTGGGCTAATCAGCACCAGCCTCTTACACCAGCTACAGTCAGTAGAGGAGCCGCCCGACTGGGTCCAGTTCCATTTACAGTAGGATCATCAGCTGCCCACAGCAAAAGGACATTATTTTTTAAAGCCATTTAAAGGGCAATTTTAACAGAAATTTGGAGAAACTCAACAGGAAAGAAATAACAATAACCAGCTGTCTCTGTGTTTGGTTCTCATTCATCCAGGTCATCATTATCTTATTGAAAGCCCCTATCCAATCCAGTTGCACGCAGAAATCAAACCTTGAATAACAACCAGTCAAATCAATATGATGACTGGCTTTTCTGAGCACAAACTCAGGCGTGTAGCTGGGAAACCATCCCAAAATAACTTTGTTTATTTGATCTAGAAAATGGCAGCTCAGCTGCGACTGAACCATTAAACATTAAATATACTTTTTAGAAGTAAGCATTTCACTTTAGCTGAAGAGGCTGTCGGTGCTGGGTTAAAGAACCTTGGTTATATTAAATTATTTCAACTATAAACCAGTATGTACACCTGGGACCTGTTTCAGAAAGCGGGTTGACCAAAGTAAGGCTCAGAGCCAAAGCTCAGGGTCGCCAAACCCTGAACTGTGCGACAGAGTGTTTTCGGTTTCAGAACATATAGAGTATATAAGAGTACATAAAAAGCCAATGGAACGCAGAAAACGTGATTCACTATAGCAACAAGCGCAAAAAAAAACGTTGTCACACTTCTCCCCATTGTAGATGGAAGATTTCATGACCGTGTACACCGGAAATGCGCATATTTTCAAGAAAAAAAATAATACCGCGGCAGCGGCAAAAGAGAGATCGTGTGGCTGAAAATTGCTGACCGAGTCCATGCGTGATTATTAACTGGAGAGAGATTTAAAAAAAAAAAAAAGAAATGTTTGTTCTTGTGCGTTCCACTCATTTAACATTTCTATTCTATGTGTGTGTTTGATCCACAGATGCAACACAAAAGGCACAAAACAGACTTGGTAGAAAGTTAATTTGAAATACAAAAATACAGTTCAAACATGCCAGATATGATTTAAATACAAGCTATTGTGGTGTTGTTTAACCTGTCCTCATTAAACAGTGTTTCATTTGCTTTATTTAACCCGTGATAACAAATTAATTAATTAGAGAAATCCCCTAAACAAAGAAAAAGCTAAATCTTTAGCCTTCCCATCATTGTCAGTATTTAGTAGTCTATATGAAAGCCTTAAATGCCTGTTATACATGCATGTCTCCAAATTTGTTTTTTGAATGTTTAAATTTTATCTCCATTATTGCCAACAGAAAAAAAGGCTGAGGTGATCCAGCGCCACCTAGTGTTGGTTCACTAAATGCCATCCATTAACCACAGACACAACTTGACACACTGATTTTTCTTGTAGCAGGAGTTCTATGTAATTGGCTGCTGTTGTTTTCAGATGTCAGTCTATTTATTGCTTAAACTGATACCTGCAAATCTGTGAAACACTTCCATGAGATGTCTGGGCTTTTTTTTTTTTTTTTTAAGGACTAAAAACGTGTTTCAAAATCATTTGAGTGCAAGAGTTTTATGACAGCCCGACAATTACCTTGGACACATGCTCACCAATATTATACTAAAAAAATCCCGTTGGCAAAAAGATGATTAATGTTACAGGATTTTATTCTAGCTTCAGTCCGATGGAGAATCAGAAGGCACCTGCCTGCGTGTTCGTGTCAAAAAAGTGACGCAGAGCACCAGAGGTTGTCTTTTCCCAAAAAATATCACCCAGAATTTATTGAAGAAAAATACAAATGGAAAAAAAAAGCCAGATGTAATCAGAAGAATAAAAAGGCACAGGCAAAAATATAGTGGTGAATCCAAACCCAAAAAGGTCAGTTGACTGGAGCAGAAGTTGTCGCTGCCCGCCTCCGGTCTCCAGAGGTTTCCCCAAAACGCTCAGCCGAGACTAAGACACCTCTCCGGACTTGGTATGACGCCTTCATCTCCAGCCCGCCGGTAGCAGTTTGCTTATGTGCTTTCTCAAAATGCTCAGTCCTCCAAAATCTACAGCCAGGTTCGTCACATCTTTGCTTCAAACAAACAGTGCCTGTTCTCACATCTTTCAAGGACATGGAGCACAGAGGCCCAAGATAACATGAGGTCCAGCTGACCTGCTAGGAAATCTGAGACAGAACAGAATGGACTAGACCCATTGCCTATCTGTCGGCCGCATGGCGCACACATTTAGCAGGAGTTGTCACGTGTTTGTAATAATTCAGCAAGTTGTCAGCTGTTTTGACAATTACTTAATAAGAAGATTATGTTTAAGCAAAGCACACTAGCACATGCTTATGCAGTGATGATGAACACATGATATAAGATAAGTACATGGGGGGGTCACATAGGAGTTATGAGTAAGCTATAATTTTATCATTACACACACACGACCTAAATTATTAGTTGATTAAGGCTGAAGCTTTGACAACTTAGGGTTTTAACTGTAACATTACATTTTTCCTCTTCAATAAGGAGGGAATTGAAGACTTTTCTTTTTAATAGGGATTGGGGTTTCTACTATTAATGTTGATAGGGTAGTCACTGTGCTGTTTGGGACATGGTGTGTACCACACTCAACATAGAAGCAAAGGAAAGAGTTGTCTCAATATATTAGAAAGAAAATTATAGACAAACATGTTAAAGGTAAAGGCTATAAGACCATCTCCAAGCAGCTTGATATTCCTGTGACTACAGTTGCACATATTATTCAGAAATTTAAGATCCATGGGACTGTAGCCAACCTCCCTGGACGTGGCTGGAGGAAAACTGATGACAAATCAAAGAGACGGATAATACGAACGGTAACAAAAGAGCCCAGAAAAACTTCTAAAGAGATTAAAGGTGAACTTCAAGCTCAAAGAACATCAGTGTCACATCGCACCATCCGCATTGTTTGAGCCAAAGTGGACGACCAAAGAAGACACCATTGTTAAAAACAAATCATAAAAAAGCCAGACTGGAATTTGCCAAACTACATGTTGACAAGCCACAAAGCTTTTGGGAGAATGTCCTATGGACAGATGAGACAAAAATGGAACATTTTGCCAAGGCACATCAGCTCTGTGTTCACAAACGGAAAAATGAAGCATATCAAGAAAAGAACACTGTCCCTACTGTGAAACATGGAAGAGGCTCTGTTATGTTCTGGGGCTGCTTTGCTGCATCTGGCACAGGGTGTCTTGAATCTGTGCAGGGTACAATGAAATCTCAAGACTATGAAGGGATTCTAGAGAGAAATGTGCTGGCCAGTGTCAGAAAGCTTGGTCTCAGTCGCAGGTCATGGGTCTTGCAACAGGACAATGACCCAAAACACACAGCTAAAAACACCCAAGAATGGCTAAGAGGAAAACTATTCTAAAGTGGCCTATGAGCCCTGACCTAAATCCTATTGAGCATCTTTGGAAGGAGTTGAAACATGCCGTCTGAAAAAGGCACCCTTCAAGCAGTTTGCTCATGAAGAGTGGGCCAAAATACATGCTGAATGAGTAGTCTCATTGACAGTTACAGGAATCGTTTGATTGCAGCGACTGCCTCAAAAGGTTCTGCAACTAAATATTAAGTTATGGGTACCATCATTTTTGTCCAGGCCTGTTTCATGAGTTTATTTTTTTAAATAATTCTGTTGAAGAATGGTTGAAAAACAATGTCTGACTTTCATTGGTTAAATTTCATAGAATTTTTATTTATTATTACTTTTGTCAGATTCAAGTTATTTCTGTGACCATTGTGAGTTTTTCTTTCATTAACCGAAGGGTACCAACAATTTTTTCCACATGTGTATGTATGGCGTTTTTAACTCGTGAAAATATGTGTGTGTGAAATTTCACACACATATATTTTATAAAGTGTTGAGGTTCCAGTGAGCCCACCCACAATAAGATCGGTCTACGTAAGTCCAAATTAACGTTTGAAAATGGGTGGGTTCTGTATGTTTCAACAGCAGTTTCTGGGACAGACAGAGGTCTGCTCAGCTCATGTCATCTTCTGTGTGTTTCTGTGTTTTGGGGGTGGCTGCTGAACATATATATGGGGGTGTTATGTATGGTGGGTGGGCATGAAGGGCAGGGACGGGCCAGAGCGGAGGCACACAGTCACAATTTCTGTGGAATTGTCTAGTAAAGGTGTGCTAGTCCATGTTTTTTGGACTAGAAGTCCCCCCCCCCGGAGTCGAATCAGTCAAAAAATGCATCATGAATAAGAAAAATAAATTGCACTAGACTATAAGTGGCATTTTGTGGGGGAAATTTATTATTACAAAATCCAGGACCAACAGACATTTCATTTGTAAGGGCAAATTACAAATATGACGCGCTGCGGCCACGTACTTCCCGTGTTAGTCCTTACTGGCAGTGCAGTCGGTCACGCCTCCTGATGGAGAGAGTCGTCGACACTCCCGTCTCAGACAAGTCTTGTAGTGTAAACACCCAATGCTTCCGCCGATCCTGTCGAGTTGTGCAGTGTGAACACCCGGGCGCCCCGCTAGCTAGAAAAAATCGTGCCGTGTGTACCAGGCTTAACTGAGACACACATTTACTTAAAGTCTATTTAAACTAATGACTCGCAGACAGTCGGAGGAGCAAACAGCTCAATCCTCACCTCTCCGTCTGGGTTTCACATGTGCCCGTTGCCGTAAGCAGGTCCGTGTTGACTAAACTGTGTTTATTACTGAGCTCTGAGTGTATTACTATTAATATTACTGAGCTCCATCTTTGAAATGAAACCGTATCAGAGATTTGTTGGACGGCCGATGGTTCCGGCAGCAGAAGCTGGTCTCAGGTGTGAGGCTGATGGTGTCTGATGAGGATCAGAGACCACCATCAGAGCATCTAGACGTGGCTCAAACAGGACTGTGACATCACAGACGATCAGTGTAAGCACAGAGGTTACGCTCCCACCTGCTCAGGTGAGTCTACTTTGTGTTATTTATGTTTTGATCCTTTCACTATGTGACGGACAATAAAGTTTTTGGGAACTTGAATCATCATCACTAGTAAGCAAACAATGGTGCAGAGAAACTTTTACGAAGGAAAAGGGACAGATGATACACAAGCCATCTGTCATCTACACTATAGGAGAATTCCAACCAGATTCAAACCGCAATGACATCATGGGTCGGATCGGTGAATGAAAACATTACGGACGATCGTAAAAACTGCAGTTATACATCTGTTTGGTGGAAAGATTACCTGTGTGACTCCTCATGTGGATCTTCAGACGACAGGCTTTGTCGTAAATCTTCCCGCAGCCCGGGTACGTGCATGTGTAGTGGCCACTTTCCCTGAAGTGGGTCCGATTGTGGGAGAACAGGGCACTAAAGGTGATGAAGGCTTTTTCACAGCCTGTAAGACACAAACAAATAAAGAATCAGTTGTCAAACATCAGTCACTTTTGTACATGATCTGCGTGGACGTCATCAGGTCTACCTGGAAATTCACACTTGTGGGGTCTCTGAGGCTCAAAATGAACTCTTTGGTGATTGGTGAGTCGCGTGGCGCTGCGGAACCTCTCGCTGCAGATCTCGCAGACAAAGGCGTTGTCCTGCTCGTGCACTTTGACGTGAGCCTTTAAGTTGTAAATGGTGGTGAAGCGGCGGCCACATCCTTCGAACTGGCAAGTGTGCGGCCGCTGCTTGTCATGGGACTGGAGGTGGCGTTTCAGTTTGTAAGAGGTGGCAAAGGCCCAGCCACAGCCCTCTATGGTGCACTGGTAAGGCCGTGGGTCCTCTCCATGGTTCAGGAGGTGAACCTTTAGTTTCTGGCGGGTGTCAAATACACAAGAACAACCTGGTTCTGGGCAACTAAATGTGGTAGAAGTCTCTTTCTTGGACCTGATCTGTGGAACAGACGGTAAATCCCTAGTGGTACAGTCTGAAGTGGAGACTTTAGTGCGTGGAGTTACCGGTTCTCCTCCTGTCACCGCACACAAAACCCCCATCTCTTGCTTGACAATGGGACAAGCGTCCAAAGAAGGACCGAACTCAGGCACAGAGCAGTCATCCACCAGAGCCAGCTCAGAGTCACTGACTGAGAGTCCAGGTCGAGGCTCATCTTGTAGACCCAAATTGGTCACCGCCACGGTACTGATTTTCCCGATGGACTTGGTCCCACTTTCATAGTTGAGAAGAACAATATCTTCGTAGTCTTTCATGCCAAGGTGTTCTTTGAGAGTCAACACATCATCCTCTTTATGGACACATCCTTCTTGGGAGGCAGCGAGGGTCAGGACACCATTTTCTATGGTCACTATGATGTTCTGGTTGTTGATGGTGATGGTCCCAGAAAAGGTTTCCGAGGCTGGAACACTTGTGGACAACGTTGAGAACAAGTCTGAATTGTCCATGGCTGTGGCCGAGCCACCGCCCTCGTCCAGATCCCTGGCCAGCTTACCGTCACTGTTGTGAGTTGAAATCTGCCCGCAGATTCTCTCGCCATATTTGTTGGTGAGAACGACGTGTTCGACGGTGTTCTGACACCCAGCCCGGCTAGCATTAGCAGCATTAAGGCGGTGGTTCAGCAGAAGCGCCTCGGGCTCTGCCTTTGTTCCGGGCTGTCTCTCTGACTTCTGATTATCTGGAGAATCACAAAGAATCGATTCACAGCAGCTTCCAGCCTCCATGGAGCATTCAAGGGCCGCTCTCGCCCGCTCCGTCTCGTGGCGTTTCCCCTGGCTGATCAACGAAGCATCCGCTCGGCAGGTAGTTCCGTTTCGGCTGCCGTCGCTGTTAAAAGCATCCAGCAGTTCCTTAGTTACCGCGCTCGTAATGGAGGTCCCCGGTACTGTGACGGTACTGTGGCCGGACAAAGAGTACTGCCCGTGGGGGCCGTCCACACGCTGCTCCCGTAACGCCGCAGACGACACACTTAAGTTACGCTGCAACATCAGCTCATCGTCCCCCTCAAACAGCGACAGCGCCATTTGTATCGCTGAGTCCGCGCTTTTCCATCCAGTTCTGACGGATTCAGTTGAACCGAGCAGGCCGCTTGGCTCGGGTTCTTTGTCTGCGTTAAACGCTATGTTATCAAGGCAGGCGGGAGACGGGAACCTGGCTCCATCGACCGGCTGTGGTCTGGTAACAGGCGAACAACTCGCCCCGCTGCCATTTTCCACCAGGAGGTGAAACGGCGATGTCCTCGGCCTGCTGTTGTTGTTCTGGTCACTCTGTGCTCGGTCGCCTTCGGTTTCTGTGGAAATAATCTCAGATGATGTAGCCGCTGTGGATCGAAGCGGAGAAGGAGCTGGGCTCCGGGGGCCGCCATGTTGAGACTGGAGGTTTTGGGCAGCAGCAAGCCCCTGGATTTCCATCTTGGTATCCCTGTAGCACCGACTCTGAGAGGACCCGCCCTGTGGATGTGGGCGGTCCTAAATCAGTCCGCCGTTTACGGCATACCGAGCGGGGCCTTTATAGTAGCATATTTTACAGCCGGAATTACATTGACACAAAACACATTCCGTAGACATATCATACACATTAAAGATGGTCGTAGACTTCCGGTCTGAAAGTGAAGCCAACGCGGAAGTGATTTACGTACAATCCTACCGAGATTCGCTGGGGCCTGGCTCTAAAAAGGCCTGGTTCCAATCCATTCCCATTCATTTTCAAATGTTAAATATTCTTTCCAAAAAAAAAAAAGAAAACTCATTAAGTTTTCATTTTTTAACAGTTTAAGTTATTAACAGATAAATTTCATCAATCTACAATATGATCTGGGGTCCATTCAGAAAGCGGGTTTATAGAAATCTCCGAGTTGTTTAGCCCTGATTTAAGGTAAACTCGGGGTTTTCGGTTTCACAAAGCCGCTTCAGCGTAACTCTGAGTCAGTTACCATGGTAACAGACTGTGAAAGGTTCCAAATTCCGAGTTTTGCCTGCTCTTAAAACCTCCAGACTATTGGGAGAGGATCATCCAAAATGTTTTATTAAGGATTCAAGGGTTTTTATTGTCATTGTACAGGGCACAGTGAAATTATTTTCCAGCAGCTCTTGGTTGTGTACATAGTATAAATAGAAAACTCTAGAAAATTAAAATAAGGAAGTAAGACATAGTGCAGTGCAGTTCTGAATGTCCATGAGGACGAGGTGACCAGCGCAGTTTAAATCTCAGTCTGTGGGTGGGGCTGTGTGTGAGTAGATGGGGTAATGGATTTCACAGCTCTGTGTTTCAGGCTGTTTGTGTGGGTGCTAATGTTCCTGTACCTCTTTCTAGAGGGAAGAGGCACAAACAGTTCGTGTCCTGGGTGGGTGGGGTCTGCAGCTATACGACAAGCCCTAGTTTGAACCCGGCTGTCATATATTGAGTCTGTTTTGTCTCTCTCTCTCTTTCTCTCTCTCTCTCTCTGTATCTTTCTGCAGGTCTTCCATCTCCAGACCTTCATGCTGCGCAGATCTCGGCCTCTGACAAACCCAGTGTCCACTGTTAGCATCTCCCTATGCTGTTCCCCTTTTTTTAATTAAAACCTGCCTATACCGTTCTTCTTAAATAACAACCTGCTATGCTTTATTATGTATATATGTATTATATATATTATGTCAGATATGTTTATATTTCTATGATTGTATTTTGTTTGTATTTCTATGATTCTATGATTGTATCTGTTTCTCTCTCTCTGTCTTTATTCTCTTTGTCCTGTCTCCCTCTTCTTTTCCTCCTTGCAGCTGACTTTCAGCAAGATGGTTCCTCCTTGTAAGCCTGGTCCTGCTCAAGGTTTCTCCCTGTTAAAAGGGAGTTTTTCCTTGCCACTGTGCTTACCGGGGGTTCAGGCTCTGAGTTTCTGCCTCTGTAAAGCACCTAGAGACAATTTTTATTGTAAAAGGTGCTATATATATATAGAATTTAATTGAATTGAAGTCTAGGTGTGGGAGAGGTCTCCCCATAATCCCTGTGCAGTTTTCACCACCTGGGCCAAATTCTTACTGTCTTGTGCAGTGCAGCTTCCATACTACATCATTGCACTCAGACAGAGGATGCTCTCTATTGTTATTAAACCCCAATGAGAACCTCTGTAAGCCTTACGGATTTATTTGCACCCTCAATAGTTTATCTGACAGCATTCTCAGCCCTCACATATAATATCAATGACGCAGAGCATGTGTCCAACGTAACCGTTGGACCGTCAAACGTCACTCTTGCACTCAAACAATTTTTAAACGCGTTTATAGTGTTCAAAAGTCACATACAACCCAAACATCTCATAGAAGTGTTCCACAGAATTGCAGATATCAGTTTAAGCAATAAATAGATTGATATCTGATAGCAACAGCATCCAATTTCAGAGAACTGGAACCATTTGTTCCAAGAAAAATCACTGTGTCAAGGTATGTCTGTAAAGAATTGATGGCAGCATTTAGTGAGCCAACACTAGGTGGCGCTGGAGCGCCTCAGGATTTTTTTCTGTTGGCTATAATGGAAATAAAATTGAAACATATTCAGAAAGCACAGATTTGGAGACATGCATGTATAGCAGGCATTTAAGTCCTAGGCTTTCATATAGACAATATTAAATACTGACAGTTACGGATGGCTAAAGATTTGGCTTTTTCTTTGTTTAGGGGATTTGTCTAATTAATTAAATATAGTTATCACAGGTTAAACAAAATGACTGAAGGCTGTTTAATGAGGACAGACTAAACAACACCACAATAGCTTGTATTTAAATCATATCTTACATGTTTGAACTATATTTTTGTACTTCATCTTAACTTTCTGCCTAGTCTGTTTTGTGCCTGTTGCACCTGTGGCTCAAACACACATTTAGAGAAATGTTGAATGAGTGGAACACTCAAGACCAAACATTTCTTTCTTTTTTTATCTCTTTCCAATTAATGATAACCCATGGACCTGGTCAGCAATTTTCAGCCACACGATCTTTCTCTTTTGCAGCTGCCGCAGTATTACTTTTTTTTCCTTGAAAATATGCCCATTTTTGGTGTATGCGGTCATGAAATCGTCCATTTCAATGGGGAAAAGTGTGACGATCAAGGTTTTTTCCACTTGTTGCCATAGTGAGTCACGTTATCTTTATTTCATTGATAAGGCTTTTTAGATCTTCGTGCACGAGCAGAACTCTGAATCAGAGTTCAGTAAACCAACTCTTAACATACTGTATGTTCTGAAACCAAAAACTCTGATTTGGACGTTACAGATTTTGGCAACCCTGTATTCAGGTTTAAACTCCAAGTTTTGAAAACCTTCTTTCTGAAACGGGCCCCTGGATGTATGAAAACCTACACCATATGTGTCAAACGCAAGGCCCGCGGGTCATATCTGGCCCGACATACAATTATATCCAGCCCGCGAGATCATTTTACATAGATCTATTGTTATTGTTATTAATGGCCCGGCGATATGAAGCGCTGATAACACACAAACTACAAATCCCATAATGTAGCGCAACAGCTGCCTCGCTGAACGGTAGGTTACCTGGGAACATTCCCGCGTCATTGAAGTCTGTTACTGTCTGCAACCCTATTGTAACGTCAAAGCTAGCCCTTAACAATGGCGAAAAGAAAAGTTGATTCAGAGCCTTTCAACACTGATGGGAGGCATTGCCGGTAATGTGTCTTATTTGTGGAGCTAATGTGGCTGTAATTAAGGAATTTAAACGGCACTTCGAGACAAAACATCAGGATAAGCTGAAAAACCTGAATGCAGAGCAGAAACTACAGAAAGTAGAAGAGTTAAGGAAGAATCTGACATCTCACCAGAGGGAAAACACAAAGTGAAGCTGCTGTTAAAGCAAGCTTTATTGTGGCAGAAGAGATAGCCAAATCAGGCCGGCCATTCACCGAGGGAGAATTTCTGAAGAACCGTATGCTGAAGGTGTTCAATGTCTTGTGTCCAAACAAAAAGCCGATGTTGGCAAATGTAAGCCTTAGTAGAAATACAGTTGCTGATTGGGTTTGTGAGATGGGCACTGATTTAAGAACACAGTTGACTGAAGGAAGCAAAGACTTTATTGCATACTCTCTTGCTGTGGATCAAAGTCCAGACATAACGGACACTGCACAGCTAGCCATCTTCATCTGTGGAGTGGACTCCAATTTTAGTATTACAGAGGAAATACTGGACATTAAATCGATGCACGGGACAACGACAGGAAAGGACATTTTGAAAACATATTTCAAAGTGTAACCAACATGAAGCTGTCCTGGGGCAAGCTTGTTGGACTCACAACAATTGGAGCACCGGCAATGTGCAGTGAAAAAAGTGGACTCATGGGAGGATATGAGTAAAGATGCAGGAGGAGAACTGGGGCCCATTTCAGAAATGTGCTTTCAAAACACGGAGTTCAAACCTAAACTCAAGGTTGCAAAACTCTGAACTGTCCAACTCAGAGTTTTCGATTTCATAAGATGTGTTTAGAGTTGGTTTAATCAACTCTGAGTTAAAGTTACGCTCGTGCACGGAGATCTAAAAAGTCTTATCAATGGAATACCGATAACGTGATTCACCATGGCAACAAGTAAAAAAATCTTGATTGTCACACTTCTCCCCATTGGAGATGGAAGATTTCGTGACCACGTACACTGAAAATGCGCACATTTTCAAAAAAAAAAAAGAAAAACTAATACTGCAGCAGCGGCAAAAGAGAGAGATCATGTGGCTGAAAATTGCTGACCGAAACCATGAGTGATCATTAATTGGAGAAATAAAAAAAGAGAAAAAAATGTTTGGTCTTGAGTGTTCCACTCATTTAACATTTGTATTCTATATGTGTGTTTGAGCCACAGGTGCAACTCAACAGTCACAAAACAGACTTGGCAGAATGTTAAGAAGAAATACAAAATATAGCTCAAACATCCATCCATCCATTTTCTGTGCCTGCTTTATCCAACTTTGGGTCGCAGGGGTCTGCTGGAGCCTATTAGTTTAAACATGTAAGATATGATTTAAATACAAGCTTTTGTGGTGTTGTTTAGCCTGTCCTCATTAAACAGCGTGTTGCTTCATTTAACTATATTTAATTAATTAAGGAAATCCCCTAAACAAAAAAAAAAAGCCAAATCTTTAGCACTGCCAATCACTGTCTGTAGGAAAGCTTATCACTTAAATGCCTGACATACATGCATGTCTCGAAATTTGTGTTTTCTGAATATGTTTAAATTTTATCTCCATTATAGCCAACAGAAAAAAGGCTGAGGTGATCCAGCGCCACCTAGTGTTGGTTCACTAAATGGGGTGTCTGTGACTTTTTAACACTACAAACGCGTTTCAAAATCGTTTGAGTGCAAGAGTAACTTTTATGACAGCCCAACGATAACCTTGGACACATGCTCACCTATATATAAAAAAATAAAGATAAAAAAACACTAATCACAATACAAAACATTTGCTCCGAACTGAGAGATATGAGCGATGTGAGGGCTGAAAATGCTGTTAAACTATCGAATAAATCAGTAATGCTCAGAGATTTCCATCGGGGTCGATTCTTTCTCTCACGGCAGTCTGCAAGCTTCAAGACTGCTCGCGAGCAGGTTCATTTCATGGAATATATTACCTCGGGTAACTGACTCAGTTACGCTGAACCTGCTTTCTGAAACCCTGAGTTTCCGTTAAATCACAACAAACTCAGAGTTTTCGCTAAACCAACTTTTTGAAAACAGGCCCCTCATCAGTGAAACGACTCCTGTGTGCTGTTTTGGTAATCATCATTGAAAACAGCTTCTCATACAGATATGTGCTACCAAGCATGCACAAGTGTCGAGCCCACTGTAGACGGAGCTGAGGCATTGCTTCAGGAATTGAGCGAATAAACTGCATGGGCCCTACAATGTCGTACTTTGCTTTTAGTGTCCCATTACCGCAGCTCTATCAGCGCCATCTGAGTCTGTACAGGTGCAGCCAAGGTTAGATCTGTGTGCAACTGGACACTGTTGTTGAGGAACATTTCCTTCCTAAGCCTAACGCCTAATCTTAACCCTAACTCTCCTGTGTGCCGTTCTGTTAATCTTCATCACTGAAAACAGCTTCTCACACAGGTATGTGCTACCAAACATGCACAAGGTTCAAGCTGCATGTAGACAGAGCTGAGGCATTGCTTCAGCAATGGAGCGAATAAACTGTTATGGAGTATTGTGTTGAGGACCCAAACACAGATACGAGGCAGGTACTCCAAAAGCAAAAACAACCCTTTACTGGGTGTACACGGGGAAACAGAAGACGCTCCGACTGAAAGAAAAGACAGTGTTCATACAAAACACAAAGTCCAAACTCTTCACGGGGAGGCTCCACTGCAGGGTGTCCAAAGACCCGAACTCAGACTCTTCTCAAAGAACGTAACGACCTGGGAACCGAGGCAAAAATTCTCATGAGACACAATCCACAAAAAAATCACAACAAAGCTTCAATCTGAGTAACTCTAGTACCACTCTGCAGGAGAAGGAAGAACAAACAATCCAGCAACGGGTACCAGCTGGCAGCCTCCCTAAATCAGCTGCTGATGAGCTGATCAGCGACTGGTGTGCAGTCACCGCTGGATCCCAGGAATCTGCGCACTCTGCTGGGAGAACACAGTACAAGCCCCACACACAATAAAGGGCCAGCAAGTCGGACCCTAACAGTTCAGGCCCTACAGTGTTGTACTTTGCCTTTAGTGTCCCATTAAACTGCAGCTCTATCAGCTCCATATGAATCTGTACAGGTTCAGATGTACATCCAAGGTTAGATCTCTGTTAACGTCTTCCTCCCTAAGCCTAACCCTGGCCCCTAACCCTAACCCCTAACCCTAACCAGGAAAGTTTTAACAAGTCCAATTGCACAGAGAGATCTAACCTTGGCTAACTATGGCCTGGATGATTGAGACCATACCCAGGCATCTTGTACAGGTGCAGTTTACACGTCGATGGCAAATGAGTTGCAAAGCAGCTAGAAATTCCTTTTTTGTGCTTTAAAGTCTCCAAAGTGCCATGAGAACTAAGTGAACAGTGCATTCAGTTTATCAGCAAAGTGTGCATTAGGGAACGTCGTTGCAGCAACTTGGTTCAACATTACAACAGCGAAAATGAGGCAAGTTGCGCTGGTGCATCTGTGTTTCCCATAAGAGCAGCTTAGCAGTCATACATGTCAGTGATCATATGGTCATGTCCCTGGAGCTGAAGGTTATGTCAGCCAGAAATGCCAACTCACATTTTAACTTCTCGTCCCGCAAAACTGTGGAGTCTTTTCCTTTACTGTTCACGAACTGACAAATTTACTTGTGTAGCTCAAAGACTCTATTGAGAACTTTTCCTTGACTCAGCCAACGCACCTCTGTATGATAAGGAATGTCGGCAAACTCTGAATCTATTTCTCGTATAAAAGACTGAAATTGCCGGTGGTTCAAACCTTTAGCTCAGATAAAGTTTACAGTTTGCATTACAGTGCTCATTAAATGTTTCATTTTTAACACTTTACCACACAGCGTTTCCTGATGTATGATGCAGTGACATGCTGTCAACTCACCAGTACAGCAGTCCATCCTGAGAATCTCCACAACACCGAACCTTGCACCAAACATAAATGAACTTGTTGCCAAAAAAGATGGCAAGCATCCAGCTCTGACAAAACAGCATAAGACCAAAGAAAACCTAATGTTTTGGGGGTTTTTTGTTTTGTTTTGTTTTTGTTTTTTTTTTTGTGGAAAGCACAAATTTTATTTATATTTCCAGGGTTTTTTGGATCATGATCATATTTTGAATTTGTATGATTTTGACAGGAACATTTTTATGGAGAACAAAAACATTTAAAGATATTTAAAGTTTAAATGTATTTTTATACAATAGCACAGGAGCAAAAAAAAGTAAATGTTTTGATTTGTTATTTTTACTTTTATGGAAAAACATAATTTTTATTTCATTTTTTCATGTTTCTTTTTGCAGCATGTTCATAGTTGTAACTTTTATAATTTTGACAAGTGATATTTTTTTATAGAGAAAAGTATTTTAAGTTATATAAAGTTTAAGTTTATTTATTGTGGAATAATATTCTTGTCTGTTTTTATTCATATTTATGTTAAAAACATTTACTTTTAGTGTGTTCAATAAATGTTTATCCTGTACGGCCCATGACCTAAAGTGTGTTGAGTTTTGGCCCTTGGAGCAATTGAGTTTGACACCCATCCATCCATCCATCCATCCATCCATCCATCCATCTTCTTCCGCTTATCCGGGATCGGGTCGCGGGGGCAGCAGCCTAAGCAGGGAAGCCCAGACTTCCCTCTCCCCAGCTACTTCGTCCAGCTCTTCCGGGGGGATCCCGAGACGTTCCCAGGCCAGCCGAGAGACATAGTCCCTCCAGCGTGTCCTGGGTCGTCCCGGGGGCCTCCTACCGGAAGGACGTGCCCTGAACACCTGGCCCGAGCCACCTCATCTGACTCCTCTCAATGCGGAGGAGCAGCGGCTCTACTCCGAGCTCCTCCCGGATGGCAGAGCTTCTCACCCTATCTCTAAGGGAGAGCCCAGCCACCCTGCGGAGGAAACTCATTTCGGCCGCTTGTACCCGCGATCTCGTTCTTTCGGTCACTACCCAAAGCTCATGACCATAGGTGAGGGTAGGAACGAAGATCAACCGGTAAATCGAGAGCTTCGCCTTTCGGCTCAGCTCTCTCTTCACCACAACCGACCGGTGCAGAGTCCGCATTACTGCAGACGCCGCACTGATCCGCCTGTCGATCTCCCGCTCCATTCTTCCCCCACTCGTGAACAAGACCCCAAGGTACTTGAACTCCTCCACTTGGGGGAGGATCTCCTCCCCGACCCGGAGAAGGCACTCCACCTTTTTCCGGCTGAGAACCATGGCCTCAGACTTGGAGGAGCTGATTTTCATCCCGGCCACTTCGCACTCGGTTGCGAACCGGTCCAGCGAGAGCTGGAGGTCACGGACTGATGAAGCCAACAGGACCACATCATCTGCAAAAAGCAGAGACCCGATCCTGAGGCCACCAAACCGGACCCCCTCAACACCATGGCTGCGCCTAGAAATTCTGTCCATAAAAGTTATGAACAGAATCGGTGACAAAGGGCAGCCCTGGCGGAGTCCAACCCCCACCGGAAACGAGTTCGACTTACTACCGGCAATGCGGACCAAACTCTGACACCGGTCATACAGGGAGCGGACGGCCCGTATCAGGGGGCCCGACACCCCATACTCCCGGAGAACCCCCCACAGGATTCCCCGAGGCACGCAGTCGAATGCCTTCTCCAGATCCACCAAACACATGTAGACTGGTTGGGCAAACTCCCATGCACCCTCAAGGACCCTGCTGAGGGTGTAGAGCTGGTCCACAGTTCCACGTCCAGGACGAAAACCGCACTGCTCCTCCTGAATCCGAGGTTCGACTATCCGACGGACCCTCCTCTCCAGTACCCCTGAATAGACCTTGCCAGGTAGGCTGAGGAGTGTGATCCCCCTATAGTTGGAACACACCCTCCGGTCCCCCTTCTTAAAAAGAGGGACCACCACCCCGGTCTGCCAATCCAGTGGTACCTCCCCCGATGTCCACGCGACGTTGCAGAGTCGTGTCAACCACGACAGCCCTACAACGTCCAGAGCCCGAAGGAACTCCGGACGGATCTCATCCACCCCCGGGGCCCTGTCACCGAGGAGTTTCTCAACAACCTTGGCTACCTCGACCCCGGAGATGAGAGAACCCGCCTCCGATTCCCCAGGCCCTGCTTCCTCACTGGAAGGCGTGTTGGTGGGATTGAGAAGGTCTTCGAAGTATTCCTTCCACCGATCCACAACGTCCCGAGTTGAGGTCAGCAGCACACCATCCCCACCGTACACAGTGTTGACAATGCACTGCTTCCCCCTCCTCAGGCGCCGGATGGTGGTCCAGAACCTTTTCGAAGCCGTCCGGAAGTCGTTCTCCATGGCCTCCCCGAACTCCTCCCACGCCCGGATCTTTGCCTCGGCGACCGCTGCAGCTGCACCCTGCTTGGCTCGCCGGTACCCGTCTGCTGCCTCGGGAGTCCCACAGGCCAAAAAGGCCCGGTACGACTCCTTCTTCAGCTTGACGGCATCCCTCACCGCCGGTGTCCACCAGCGGGTTCGGGTGTTGCCGCCACGACAGGCACCGACCACCTTGCGGCCACAGCACCGGACGGCCGCCTCAACAATGGAGGCACGGAACATGGTCCACTCAGACTCAATGTCCCCCACCTCCTCCGGGACATGGCTGAAGCTCTCCCTGAGGTGGGAGTTGAAGCTCCGCCTGACAGGAGATTCTGCCAGGTGTTCCCAGCAGACCCTCACCATACGTTTGGGCCTGCCGGGCCTGTCTGGCATTCTCCCCCACCAACGAAGCCAACTCACCACCAGGTGGTGATCAGTTGACAGCTCCGCCCCTCTCTTCACCCGAGTGTCCAGAACATGCGGCCGCAAGTCCGAGGACACGACTACAAAGTCGATCATCGAACTGCGGCCCAGGGTGTCCTGGTGCCAAGTGCACATATGGACACCCTTATGTCTGAACATGGTGTTCGTTATGGACAATCTGTGCCGAGCACAGAAGTCCAACAACAGAACACCACTCGGGTTCAGATCAGGGGGGCCATTCCTCCCAATCACGCCCCTCCAGGTCTCACTGTCACTGCCAATGTGAGCATTGAAGTCACCCAGGAGG
Organism: Pao palembangensis; assembly: GCA_015343265.1. Taxonomy (NCBI): domain Eukaryota; kingdom Metazoa; phylum Chordata; class Actinopteri; order Tetraodontiformes; family Tetraodontidae; genus Pao; species Pao palembangensis. Next base: position 12,730,316 of record CM027087.1, on the reverse strand, counting down.
ACGAGGGAACCCCCAGAAGGAGCACTCTCTAGTACTCCCTCTAGGGACTCCAAAAAGGGTGGATACGCTGAACTGCTGTTAGGGCCATAGGCACAAACAACAGTCAGGATCCGTCCCCCCACCCGAAGGCGGAGGGAGGCTACCCTCTCGCCCACCGGGGTAAACTCCAACATACAGGCACTAAGCCGGGGGGCGACAAGAATCGCCACCCCTGCCCGCCGCCTCTCCCCGTCGGCAACTCCAGAGTAGAAGAGAGTCCAACCCCTCTCGAGAAGGCTGGTTCCAGAGCCCTTGCTATGCGTTCAGGTGAGGCCGACTATATCTAGTCGGAACTTCTCGACCTCACGCACCAGCTCAGGCTCCTTCCCCATCAGAGAGGTGACGTTCCACGTCCCTAGAGCTAGCTTCTGCAGCCGGGGATCGGACCGCCAAGGTCCCCACCTTCGGCTGCCACCCAACTCACACAGCACCCGACCCCTTTGGCCCCTCCTGCAGGTGGTGAGCCCACTGGAAGAGGGTCCCATGTCATTCCTTCGGGCTATGCCCGGCCGGACCCCATGGGCAAAGGCCCGGCCACCAGGCGCTCGCCAGCGTGCCCCACCCCCAGGAGTTTGACACCCCTGAACAGAAAGTTACACCCAGCCCTTACTCCTCCCCCAGCTCTGCCCTCTTATCAAAATTTGGTTTCTTTTGGCTCCAAAAACTCAAAATGGCAAAGTCTTGTAAGGCAAACTACCTGTCAGAGCAAAAATAATTAAATAAATAAGCTGATAATCACTAAACAGTCAATACTCTTAGCAGATATACATTAGACCAGTGTGATCGATGGATTTTCGCCAGCAGGGGTCACCAACCTTTTTGAAACAAGAGTTACTTCATGGGTACCGAGTCATGTGAAGGGCTACTAGTTTGACACACTCCTCTAAAATAAAAAATTGTGTGTATATATATAAAATCAATAGTTAATTATTAATAAGTTATAGTGGGAAACAGATAATATCAATATTCAAAACTTTTTTTTATTAATCTCAGCAGTGGTTCACATGATCACTTCTCCATTTCATAGAAAAAATATGTCCAGTTTTCACCAGTCACTGACATGTGTCGGCACAGTCGTCCGGCAAATGAAACACACACATCCTCCTTTCACAGTAGGAAAAAAAGAACTCTTCCTCCCATTCACTTTGAAATGATAAGTTTTCTTTCTTTTTTCTGCCACGTTTTTGGGATAAGAAACTGCACTCCGCTCACCATCTTCACTGCCTGCTAGCTTACTCCACAAGCACAAAGGTTTCGTCATGCGCACAATACTGATTTTTGAACTAGGTCAGATTTCACCTAAACTTCACACATAATAAACATATTTTTAATTATTTTATTTTTAAGACATTGTCAATTTGAAATCTATATAAATGCAAGTTTGATTAAAAAAATAGCAGCAGAAAAAAAATACATTTTAGACGCAGCTCACTTGCAAGGTATGCTATTTTTAGAACAGGCCTGCGGGCAACTCCTGTGGTCCTTGTGGGCGACTTGGTGCCCACGGGCACCGTGTTGGTGACCCCTGATCTACGGTCAATAAATCAGTTATTAGAAATTAATCTATGCTGATAACCTAGGAGCGTAAACATGTATCATTTTCTCCACTGATTCATGTCTTTCCAGTTTTCTTAAATTCAGTCATGACCAAAATCAAAGAAATGCAGTAAAAACAGTAACTAACTGCTGGTGCACCTTAAAGAAGATATTTATTTGGGTTTTGTGTGGGTTCTGTGACACATGCATGCATCTGTCTGACACACAGACCTGTCCTCATCAGTGGCTGGCAGCATGCGGGAAAACACAGACTTCCTGTTCTGTGGTAGAAAAATAGACCTCCAGCCTTCACACAATCTTGTAGGACAGCGATACAAAAGAAAGAAGGACACAAATCCATTTCCTGTGTGATTCAATAAGTTCTTCATTGACCTCCAAGGTTAGATCTCTGTGTTCAACTGGACTTGGTTAGGTTTTTGAAGCTGTTTCACCTCCTTTCACAAAGGCTTCTTCAGTTCTGAATTTGCTGGAGCCAGAAATTGAAAATAAGGAAATTGTGGACCATTAGCAAGCTAATGATCTGTGTGGTCACCTGAGATTTGTTGGCAGGGTCGTTGACCTAGTTTCACTTCTGGGTTTCCCCTTTGTCTGCAGAGATCTAACCTTGCATAACGATGACCTGGATGAATGAGAACCTACGCAGACTTCTTCATTGACCCTTTGTTTTTATGACCTCATCATTCACTGCAACTGCACAACATGTAATTTGTGCACAAGTAAATAAGAAATCCTCTGGTGAGAAGAGACTGGGGTTTCTGTTATTTACAATAAGAAGATGGGTAAGCTGCACCTCTCTGAAGAAGCACCAGTGCTGGTGGACTTCAGCAGCACGTGTCAAGAGTCTGACTGAGCATCAAAGAAACAGGGCTAGAACCAGAACTGTCCGTGAAACACTCAAACATCTTAATCTATAGGAACCACTGAAGGAACTAGGAGCAATATCTCTGACATCAGATCAGATCTCAGATATTGGAAGGAGACCACACATTTCTGCTACATATGATGAGACCGTCACACTGAGCAAGTCCTTTTCACAGCTGAGAGGGAGAGGAGGGGCATCAGAGACGGAGAACATCCACCGCAGAGGAGGACATTTATGCCTGGTCATCACCATAAGTCGGCTTGGAAGCCACCTGCATTCTTGCTGCCAGGAGGCCCAGAGGGCGTGGACCTTTGTGATTTCACTGGTCCTGGTTCCAGCTCTGGTTATTGCAGCCCACCCTCACACTAGAACACATGTAAATACTAATGTTCCCAGTATATTTCCATGCAGCGGCCGGTGTGTGGTTGCTCTCAGCACTGCCAAAGGAGTCTCTTTCTCATTATTCACATCCTGCATTTGTCAAAATGCCCTGAGAAAACAGGAATGTGGAAGGGTCGTCAGCAGCCGAGGTGGACAAGAGTTTACGAGTGAAGACCTTCTCCCCTGGACTTTAAAATGAACACCTTTAACCATGCAACATACAGAAATAAATGTCTTCAGCCACCCGCTTTCACTTTTTGGCGCTCGTGGTGGACATAGAGGATGAGTCAGAGGTGGTGGGTACCGGGGGCCGCGGTCCAATCCCCCGACTCTTCATGAAAGAAAGGAGCTGTTCGGGAATCTCTGCCAGGACGTCCTTCGCCAGTCGAGCCATGCTAAGCACCTGGTTCCCTGAGCGGTCGATGTAGTCACGGAAAGGAACAAACTGAATGAAAACAGAATTTCACCATCTCATAAATCTGCAGGAACCATTGGTGGCAAATTAAAATTCACCATTACAGTTTCACACAACCTAAAGCAGATTCTTTTTCTTCTATTTTAACATTTGTTGACAGTTACAGAAAGTTCTGGTCATCACCTGGTCAAGAGGTTGTCATACCTGAACAATGTCTCTTTCAGCAAAACGCCCCCTAGAGGACACTCGGACATCATCCCCATCCAGCTCTTCCATAGCTGCACATCACATCAATAAAACCAGGAAAGGATCGTTAATGTAAAGATTACTTTTTATCCTAAAGAGGAGGAGTTTTGTCCATTCTGGCTGTATTACTTTATAAACGTTCCCGCTTGGCACTGGTTATACACTAACTCCGACAGCTCTCATTTTAATGATCAGAGGTTTATTACTGATGTTGATGGTCTCTGTCCTACAGAACGCCTGTCCCTCCCAGTCCTCTGTGGTTCTCTGGCAGGTTTCTTCATTTTCTCCTTTCCCTTGAGGGTCTCAGAACAGAGGGACTCACGAGTGTGCAGGTTGTAAAGCCCTATAACGTTTGTGATTTTGGGCTCTAAATAAATTTGATTTGAAATATTTATCATAATTGCACAGTCATACTAATACAATAGTAAAATGGAATTAGAGCCCATATCAGTTCTTAAATATGCAGGAGGGGAGGGAAAAGAGAAAAAAGATCTAAGGGAATAGGAGGACCTGAGGGAACAGGAGGAACTGAGGGAACAGGAAGATCTGAGGGAATAGCTCTGCTGACGGCTGATTCAGCTTTATGTGACGCCAAAGCTGGGTCACATGTCTAATATCCTGCTATAGAACATTGCTGGACCAAAAGGAGGACCGTTGGAGTTCAAACATATAACAAAGTGCAACTTATAGCCATAATCTCATGTCCTCTTATTAGCCAGAGGCTAATGTTTCCTCTGTGTTAGGTTAGTAAACATCAGATTTGGATGAAAAAGCTCTGCCGACAGAGGACTCAAGGACTTCATATAAGCAGAATTAAAAGCAGGGGGGTTCATCCCTGGGGATCAAGAAAAGTTCTTCAAACACTCTGAATGAAAGTTGCACATAAAAACACAAGTTGTGACCCAGTTTTGCTCAGTTTAAAGTGTGTATTTTAAAAATGCATGGGCTTTATTTTTAGCAGTGTAGGAGGCATCAGAGGGATGAGAAGGTGAGAGCAGCAGGGTTGGAGTAACCTTTCATTTCTAACAGGATGAAAAGAGTCAGCTAGAATCCCTTCATCATGAATTGCGTCAAAGCTAAAATGTCTTTGAAGCTTGTTTCTTTTCAAACCTTATTCATCAGAAAAGCAGAACGTTGTCTTTCAGAAGGAGGAAAATGGAAAAACTGGCTCCAAGTCCATGAGTGTGAGCTCTGAAACCATTTAGTAAACCCTGGACCCCCGAGTCCTACACCCTTACAGCTCTGGCTCTTCCTGACCCTCAACACATTCTGTGACTGTTTAATATCGCTGGACTTGTCAACGACTCTTGACCCGACCCTAATAACTACACACTATATATGTTTACATCTTTCTTAGAGATCTCCTCCTCAAGCAAAATGGACTCCTCTATGTACCCCATGTTTCTTTTCAAGGAGCCCCAGGAAGGAGGAAGGAGGACTGTACATTGATCATTTTCTATGCTCATCGGGATAAAGATGATCACAGTCAGGATGGAGTCAACAACTGTGGTTACACTCAGATGCACAGGAACTGTCTGACACTGGGGGCACTGCGAGCATTAGTAGACCCTGTAGCATTAGTCGCCAACAATGTTGTTACAACATTCAGCTCAAATAACTGTTTAACATTGACATTGACAGTTATTTACATCCTCAGCAACACTTATTTTAGAGGCTTTTTCGTACCTAGACATGTTTGCTGAGCCAATCACATTAGCAGAATGTGCTTGTGATGCAGAGCATACATGAATGTAAATATAATGACTGACCCAGACCGTGTGACAAACAGTGCCATCTCTTGCTAACAGGGGGCGCTGTAGTACCCACCTTCCAGTACTCCTGGCCAAACTGTGAAGGTCAGCTCTATGACAAATAACACATCTGTGGTATCTGAAACTTTCAAGACCTGATTGTACGTAAACACAACACTTACCATCAAACTCAGCAGGACCGACTCCCACTATGATGATGGACATGGGCAGAGACGCTGCCTGTGGAAAAACCACAGCAGGAGCGTGAGATTGACACACGCAGAAAAGGCTCCTCCCCCTTTTACAATGAGCAGTTTTTCTCCAGTAAAATGGAACCAGAAATTATCCAACATGTTAATCATCTGAACACAACTGCAAACACCACAAATTACTGCCCACTAAAAGGATGCTAATGATAAATATTGAACTTTGTTTCTGTCATCATTAAAGTGACTGAATGCAACCAAATAAAGAACAAATGTTGCTTCAGGTTACAACCAAAACAATGTTATCTCAGCCATGCCCCTCCCAGAACTATGGTGTGTTCATGCCTGAATATCCTCTAATTTATGGTCATTATTCCATTCTTTTACATCCACAGACGTGTAAACAAACCAAAACAGCCCAAAAGACGACCAACAAGGAGTCTAAACTCTGTTCTGTTCTTCAGCTTATGGCAGTTTGTCATTGTGACTGTTTCTATTTTAATGTTGTTATTACAGATTGATGACTACAGTGAAAAACCTTAATATGATTGATGTATCAGTACTCACGTTGACCACAGACTCTTTGGTCTGAGCCATATCTGAGATGACGCCATCAGTGATCATCAGTAGCACAAAGTACTGCGAGCCGTCAGTCACCTCTGCAGCACAGCTGAGCACGCACACACACACACACACACACACACACACACACACACACACACACCCAAGTAAGAAGCAATTTTGACCCAGAACAAAATCCCAAAAGTGTGATTCTTCAGAGTCCACAGTTGGACCTACAATGCCAATACTTGTAGTGACCCAAAGCAACAAAAGCGCAAACAAACATCTCCACGACCCCCACATACTGTATATTCTCTGGTGAACTTTGTGGACCGCGTGTGTCCTGTTGCTGTGAATAAACAGCGTTTTGGCAAAAAGACCACTGCTCTAACAGTCACACAGAGGTGTTTGAAAGCCTGGGGCTGCTTAAATCCAGTTGTGCTGCTGGTGTGACCTTAAATAGGCAGTTCATACTGAAACCCTCCAACATGGCTGATTTAAAGAACTCTTAAGAAGAAGAAGGGGCCAAAGCTGGTCCATGCCCATGAGCAGGCAGTCCTTGACTCTGAAGAGCACAAGCAGGTCCAGGTCCAGGTCCAGGTCCAGGGGCAGGTCCTCCTCCAGGGCCATGAAGGCTTGGAGTTGTCATTTAAAAGTCTTTGTCTGATGTTAACATTAGTGAGACGATCTGAATCTCGCTGTGTGTGTGCGCCTACCCCCGGTTTGAAATTGTCACTCACCGTGCCACCTGATTGATGACCGGAGCAAAGTTGGTTGGGCCATACAGCTGAACCGTCCTCAGGCTCTGGAAATAAGCCTCCAGCACCCCATCAATGCCCACGCAGTTAGGGTTGTCTACCTGTGAGTTCTACAACAGAAAAACACAATCATATAACTGCAATACTCCAAAACATATTTAAACAATCCATTAAATTCAATAGAATTTTATTTATATAGTCTCTGTTACAGTCCGAATTGGCACTTCTGGCAATCTGGAGGCACTTTACAGAAACACAGAGTCTGACCCCCAAAACACTGTTTTTAGCAGGAAGAAACCTGGAGGAGGACCAGGCTCATAAAAAGAGTATGTCCTGCTGTTGGATCAGCCCTGCAGACCTGCAACATCCCTAGGCGGGGACAGGCGGCTGTCCTCGGTCCCTCTTAAGCTGGCTGCACAATACACGACTTTTTCGAGTTGGCGAGGCACCGGGCCGTTCACACAATGTGTCTAGAGAGTTGCGTAGTGTGGACGGCAGGAGCATTGGGTGTTCACATTACAATACTCGTCAGAGATGGGAGTGTTCACACTACACGATTCTTTCCATCAGGAGGCGTGACCGACTGCGCTGCCAGTTTCCAAACAAGGACTGATACAGCAAGTACGTGGCCGCAGCGTGCGAGCCTTTTGTTCTTTATTCTACTGTTATTGTTGTAACTTACAACAATAACAACAATACAATACAACAATACAAATGAAATGTCTGTTGTTGGTCCTGGATTTTGTAAAAATATTTTTTTTTTTTTTTATTCATTACGCACTTTTTGACTGATTCAACTCCGGGGGGGATTTATAGTCCGAAAAACACAGTACTCTTTTCAAGCACACCGTTATTCAAACTACAAAACAACTAGGTATACCTCAAAAATTACAATTTACAAAAAAACAGATGAGAGGACGACACAACTTCAAATGGTTTCAACATCAGGCAGTCTTTGCTGAACACTTTTGTACAGTTCGTATTGCGGCGGTGGTGGCATGCAGATTGGTGCAATCTGGAGTGGGGTAATGGTGTGGACAGTGGCTGAGTCAGAGTCTCTTGTGTCCACCGACCTCGCAAAACCATTTTTCTATCTCCTGTTGTTTCTTGTTGCTCTACTCTGCCACAGCAGCTGTACTGCTCCATTTTACTTCCTTATTTTGCAGCAATGTCCATCTCTGCTCTCATTGGCTGTAGCTCTTTCTACATCACAACAACCAGACTGGATATCTAGCAGGTTTGATATCCAGTTTTGCGCCTGTGATTGTGTGTAGGACGTCGCCAGGGTCATTACTCAAGTCTTCAAGGTATAGTACTTAAACTCAGTCGCCAAGCGGATTAGTGACTCACCTCGATTTTGGTGAGGGCAAGTCGTGGCATCTCAGACGTCTAAAATCATGTAGTGTAACGCCAGCTTTAGCAAATGAGACTGTGGCAGAGGAGAATCATCAGAGCCTCCATGAAGGACTATGATCATCATGCACTTGCCTCTTTTCACCAATGGACTGGAGGTGGAGATGGTGGTTTTCATCAAATTACTTGGAAACCACTTAAACAGAAGCCTTGATGTGGACAGTAAACACCTCCAGGCTGGTGAGGAGGCCCAGCAGAGGTTCTATTTCCTAGGAATTTAAACAGGCTGGTCTACCCCCACAACTACTCCTAAATTCTACAGGAGCACAGTGGAGAGCATCTTCTGTCAGGGCTGCACACTGGCACACAGGAGGGTCCTGCTCCAGGCGATAAGGACAGCCCAGAAGACGTGGGAGCTGCACTCTCAGACGGCCTGCAGAGGACGGTCAGATCCACCAGCACAGACCAAACCCACCCGGAGACCCTCTGTTTGTTCCTCTACCGTCAGGGAGGAGGCACCTGAAGAACCTGAGGAACAGGAGCTGTGGCCTCCATGAACACACACACACACCTTCATCCACTTGGTTTATCTGGTCGGTTTTGTGTTTATTGTTGTGATTTTATGTAGTTTGTGTCCATGTTTAGACTAAATGTTTCTTCTTTCTCTTTGTAAAATGTGACGTTGCTGAAAGAACAAACCAGAATTCTCATTGGAAGCACAGTGACAATAAAACGTATGTCCTTATGATATTAGGTCCTTTTGTCATTACGTCCTTATACCCTTCCATGCTTATGTCCTTATGCCCTTACATTCTTATGTCCTTACGTCCTCATGTCCTTACATCCTCACACCCTTTCATCCTCATATCATTCAAAGGAAGCGTAGTCTGAAACACAGGCCCGTGGTTCACCACCAACCGCTTCATGTCGCAAACCGTTTTTCCCCACTCAGTGACGCACCCACTGAGAAACCGACCCTGGTTATTGGCGACTCTATTCTTCGCTACGTGAAGCCGACACCAGAGACCATAGTTAAATGTATCCCGGGGGCCAGAGCGGGCGACATAGAGGGAAACTTAAAGCAGCTGGTGAAAGATAAGCGCAAATACAGCAAAATTATCATTCACGTCGGCGTTAACGACGCCCGGCTGCGCCAGTTGGAGATTACTAAAGTTAATATGGAGTCGGTGTGTAACTTCGCCAAAACAATGTCGGACTCCGTAGCGTTCTCTGGTCCCCTCCCGAATCTGGCCAGTGATGACATGTTTAGCCGCATTTCATCGCTCCGTCGCTGGTTGTCGCGGTGGTGTCCAGAAAATAACGTGGCCTTTATAGATAATTGGGAGACTTTTTGGGGAAAACCTGGCCTTATTAGCAGAGACCGCATTCATTCCACCCGGGGTGGTGCAGCTCTTATTTCTAGCAATATAGCAAAGTTGATTGGACAACCAACCTTCTGACAACCCAGGGTGGAGGCCAGGAGGCAGAGTCGCTGTCTTACACGCTTCTCTGCTGCTTCTGTAAAACTGCCGCCCTCCAATAAAAATAACAATAAAACTAAAAACGCTCACAGTAACACTAAGTTTAATAATACAATAGAAGTAGTGTCAGTACCTCGTCCTCCCATAGTTCATCTAGTAAATAAGTCAAGAGGTGTTAATAATAATAACCTTATAAAAATACACAGCAGTAAACACTCAGAAACAAATAAAACAGTTAGATGTGGTCTGTTGAACATACGATCTCTACGGTCTAAATCTCTTCTAGTTAATGATTTAATAACAGATCATCTGTCTGATATTTTCTTTCTCACGGAGACTTGGTTGCAGGATGAAGAATATGATAGTTTAAATGAAGCAACTCCATCAAGTCATATTAATTATCATGTTCCTCGAAGTGCAGGCAGAGGAGGTGGAGTAGCAGCGATCTACCGCTCCAGCCTTCAAGTCAATCCCAAACCTAAAGCTACCTGTAGCTCTTTTGAAAGTCTCACTCTCAGCCTGTCTCATCACAATTGGAAGTCAGAAAAGCCAGTTTTATTAGTTGTGCTGTATCGGCCACCTGCAGCTGCTTACACACAGTTCCTGGCTGAGTTTTCAGATTTCCTGTCTAGTTTAGTGGTCAGTACAAATAAAGTCATTATAGTGGGTGATTTTAACATCCATATGGATGATGATACTGACAGTCTTAAGACGGCGTTTAACTCAGTGATAGATGCAATAGGTTTCTCTCAGTTAATAAATGAACCGACGCACTGTCATAATCACACTCTGGATCTGGTTCTCACCTATGGTCTAGAAACTGAGAACCTGGTAGTTGTTCCCCAAAACCCCCTCCTCTCAGACCATTCACTTATAACCTTTGACTTCACTCTAGCAGACCGAGCAGCACATGACAGGAAGGTTTACTACAGCAGGGGTCTCTCTGAAGATACTAGAGACAGATTTGTAGCTGAAATTGCAGCGGTGCCCCCTCTAGCGCATCCTACTGGTGCAACAGATCATTCTGATTTAAATGTTACTCCTGCAGATATTGACTGCTTTGTCAATGTCACTGCAGCCACACCGCGTATAGTTTTAGATTCGGTTGCCCCACTGAGGAGAAGGTTCACACACCATAGAAGACTGGCTCCGTGGTATAACACACATATCCGAACTCTTAAGCAGGCATCAAGACGGATGGAGAGGAAGTGGTATTCAGCCAGATCAGCTGATTCCCAAAGCGCCTGGAAAGACAGCTTACTAACATATAAGAAGGCCCTCCGTAAAGCCAGAACAGCTTACTACACTTCATTAATAGATGCAAATAAGAACAACCCGCGTTTTCTGTTTAACACCATAGCCAGGTTGACAAGGAGTCACAGCTCGGTTGAGCCTTCTATTCCTGCAGCTCTTAGCAGTGAAGACTTTATGAGTTTCTTCACCAATAAAATCACTAACATTAGAGAAAAGATCGATCAAGGTCGCTCCATGACAACTGATGAGCTGCCCTTGTTAGCAACCCCATCTAGTCCTGATCCACCTCTGGTCAGCTTCCTGCCCATAGATCTCCCTGAGCTGACCTCCAGCATTAATGGATCTAAACCAACCACATGTCTCCTGGACCCCATCCCAACTAAGCTTTTCAAGGATGTCTTTCCTCTGATTGGGGCGTCAGTATTAGATCAGATCAACTTATCTTTGACAACAGGTTATGTACCTCAGGCGTTTAAAACTGCTGTTATCAGACCTTTACTTAAAAAACCTTCTCTTGACCCAGGCGTCTTAGCAAATTATAGACCGATATCCAACCTCCCATTCATCTCTAAGATACTTGAGAGGCTGGTTGTTAGTCAGCTAACCAATCACCTAAACAGGAATAGTCTATTTGAAGTGTTTCAGTCTGGTGTCAGAGCTCATCACAGCACAGAAACAGCACTGGTTAAAGTCACTAATGAACTCCTCATGGCATCAGACTGTGGACTTATTTCCGTAGTGGTTTTCCTGGACCTCAGTGCTGCCTTTGATACTGTAGATCACAGCATTTTATTACAAAGGCTACAACATGAGATTAGGATCACAGGGACAGCTCTAGACTGGTTTAAATCTTATCTATCAGATCGATTTCATTTTGTTCATGTTAATGATGTTTCCTCTGAGTGTACAAAGGTTCATCATGGTGTTCCACAGGATTCAGTGCTTGGGCGAATCCTGTTCACTCTTTACATGCTCCCTCTAGGGAATATAATTCAGAAACACGGCATAAATTTTCATTGCTATGCCGACGATACGCAGTTGTATCTATCCATGAAATCTGATGAAACAGAGCCATTAGCCAGACTCCAGGCATGTCTCAAAGACATAAAAGACTGGATGACCTCCAATTTCCTTCTTTTAAACTCAGACAAAACTGAAGTCATTGTTCTTGGAGCTAAACATCTGAGGACTAGATTACCAGATAGCATTCTCTCTTTGAATGGCATTACTTTGTCCTCCAGTACGGCTGCAAGGAACCTGGGAGTTATCTTCGACCAGGACATGTCATTTCTCCCTCATATTAAACAGGTTTCTAGGACCGCCTTTTTTCACCTCCGTAATATTGCCAAGATCAGGAGCATCCTGTCACAGAGTGATGCTGAAAAACTGGTCCATGCTTTTGTTACCTCTAGACTGGACTACTGCAACTCATTACTGTCAGGATGTCCAAATTATTCCATTAAAAACCTGCAGCTGATACAGAACACTGCAGCCAGAGTTCTGACAGGAACCAGCACCAGGGAGCATATCTCTCCAGTTTTAGCTTCTCTTCACTGGCTTCCAGTGAAATTTAGAATAGACTTTAAGATTCTCCTTCTAACATATAAAGCTCTAAATGGACTATCTCCCTCATACCTGCAGGATCTCATAGTTCCGTATATACCTAAAAGAACACTCAGATCACAGAGTGCAGGTTTACTTGTAGTTCCTAGAATTCATCAAAGCAGACTGGGAGGACGAGCTTTTAGCTATCGGGCAGCTTTACTGTGGAACCAGTTACCAACCTGGGTCCAAGAGGCAGACACCACGTCTGCCTTTAAGATCAAACTTAAAACCTTTCTGTTCACTAAAGCATACAGCTAGCCTCAAACAAAGTGTGTAGGGCTGATAGATCTAGTTTAGTCAGTTCTCTCAGCTACAGCTAGAATCTCATCAGACTCTTATTCTTCAATTTTTAGCACAGCTATGCTGCTATAGGCTACGCTGCTGGGGACAAACACATGATCCACTGAGCAGTTCCCCACTTCCTCAACACCAACCACTCCCTCACATCCTCTCCTCCTTTTCTTCTTCTTTCTCCTCCTTTTATTTTCACCGGGATTATCTGGGTCCAGTCTTCCTTGCTGTTCTGTGTGTCTCCCCCCCTTCTCTCCCTCTCTCTCTCTTTCTCTCTCTTTCTCTCTCTCTCTCTCTTTGCAGGTCTTCCGTCTCCAGGCCTTCGTGCTGCACGGACCTCGGCCTCTGGCAAACTCAGGGTCCGCTGTCGGCACCTGCCTATACTGTTCATCTCTTTATAACAACCTGCTATGCTGTATTATGTGTATATATGTCTGATATGTTTGTATTTCTATGATTGTATTTTGTTTGTATTTCTTTGGTTTTATGATTGTATCTGTTCTCCCTCTCTCTCTCTCTTTATTCTCTCTGTCCTGTCTCCCTCTTTTATTCCTCCTTTACCCAGCCAACTTTCAGCAGGATGGTTCCCCCTTGTAAGCCTGGTCCTTCTCAAGGTTTCTTCCTGTTAAAAGGGAGTTTTTCCCTGCCACTGTGCTTACCTGTGGGTTCAGGCTCTGGGTTTCTACCTCTAAAGCACTTAGAGACAATTTTATTGTAAAAGGTGCTATAGAAATAAAATTGAATTGAATTGAAAATATCTTTATGTCTTTATATCCTTGGTCTCATGCCTGTTCATTCCAAACCTGTCCATTCTCACACTGATAACAGTGTCTGAAGCAGAGCCAGAGTTAAAGAGGAACCTGGGGTGCTCACCCTGAACCTGTGCCAAGTTTTACTCCAGTAGCTTGTTACCGTGAGCTCAGGACCTCCTTTCCAAAGTCCTTCCTTGTCACAGCCGCTGCTCTGCTCTGCTTCAGCTCTCGCCCTCCCCTCCCTGTCACACTTGTCCCACACTCCCTGTACACCTGATTGGTGTTGCTGACGAGCAGCAGGTGCTGCTCGTCAGTAATCAAGACAAGGACATAAAAAGTCAACTCTGGAACAACCCAGTGTCGGATTGTTGCTCACTTTCCTGCACACTTCTGATTTGTTCAGATCCCTTGTTTTTGATGTACCTGAGATCACCCGATTCCTGTTTTGTTCACTTGGAAATAAATCCGATACCTTGCACCGCAGTTGTGTCGCTCTTGGGTCCCTTCCTGCAAACCGCCTGACAGAACGATCCGACCACAATGGACCCAGCGCATAAATTTCCGCCCACGGATTGGCTGGACCGGCTCGGGCCAAGATTTCGACAGACGGAAGCGCAGATGGAGGCCGTGATCGGGCGGTTCGAGCAAGCCGCTCTTACCCTCAAGCAGGGGCTGCAGGTGTGGTCCCGCGGGTCTGATGGGCAGTCGGCTCTGCCATCCTGGACAGAGAGCGGCTGGTGCCGGGCGCCACCACTATCATGGTCACCGCCACGGCTACCAGCATTCAAGCCGCCTCCTGCGTTTATTCCGGCACCAGCGGTGGCGAAATCCAGAGCTCAGCTCCGGAGGGAGGAAGGCGGTTGGGATTGTGACGTCTGCCTGGAGAGGAACAGTGCATTGGCAGGTAAATGTTTTGCCTGTCAGACGCCAGTTCCGAGAGCGGTGCCGGCTCCGTCTCCCGCTCAGTCGCCGGCTCCGTCTCCCGCTCAGTCGCCGGCTCCGTCTCCGGCTCCGTCGCCGGCTCCGTCTCCGGCTCCGTCTCCGGCTCAGTCGCCGGCTCAGTCTCCGGCTCAGTCGCCGGCCCCGTCTCCGGCTCAGTCGCCGGCCCCGTCTCCGGCTCAAGCTACGAGGCCAGTCCCCACTCCAGCGTCCACACAATCCCCAGCCATGTCAATCCTCGGTCCTGTGCCAGTCGCGATCATTTCCGCTCCTGCCCTGGTTACGAGCCCTCCCACAGCTGCCAGGGTCGCGGCTCTACCAGCGACGTCGGCACTAGCCCCAAGGCTCAGCTTGAAGGGTTTTCCGGCACCTCCAGAGAGGGAGGGTCGGGTTTTGGACTGCCCTAAGGAGCCACAACAAGGGAAGACTCCGTCCCGCGGCGTTCCGCAGGTTCGTGGGCAGAGAGGCCCAGCGCGGCCCGCAGTCAGGCACCAGGCCAGAGCCGGCCCAACGCCGACGCCTCCAGTTCAGAGGGCGGCGCCGCCGATGCCTCCAATTCAGAGGGCAGCACCGCTGCCGGCTGTGTCTCCTCCTGCGCTGACGACCCCGCCAGCTCCACCTCTGTCCCCTGGGTCGACGTCTCCGCCGGTTCCGCATCCGTCTCCAGTACCGAGGATCCCGCCGGCTCTGTCTCCGTCCTCAGCGTCGACTCCGTCTCAGACTCCAACACCGGCCGGGCCTCTAGCTCCGACGCCCGCGCCGGTCAGGTCCCCAGCTCCAATGCCCGCGCCGCCGCTGTCTCCAGTGCCCAGAGGAGGAGCAGCGCCGCCGCTGCCTCCAGTGCCCAGAGGAGGAGCAGCGCCGCCGCTGCCTCCAGTGCCCAGAGGAGGAGCAGCGCCGCCGCCGCCTCCAGTGCCCAGAGGAGCGCCGACGCCGCCATCGCCCCCAGTGCCCAGAGGAGGAGCAGTGTCGCCGCCTCCAGTTCTCAGAGCAGCGCCGCCGCTGCCTCCAGTGCCCAGAGGAGGAGCAGCGCCGCCGC